>JAZKLR010000254.1:1230840-2461680 GCA_037103525.1 Ganaspis brasiliensis | reverse complement strand
AGAGCAATTTTAAATTGAAGAACCAGAGTTTAGATGGCCGATTTTATTTTAACATCACGGTGAATAGAGACCACAATACTTTTTAGCGGTTCGTCCGTAACTAGTATTGTAATGGAAACGGAGTTTTTCCGATTATTTTGCGACCGATTATTCCGGTTAATTCAAATTGAGTTGGATTATTTTAATTGTGTAAATCCACATTATTTTTTATAATCTGTTTATAGATTTTTGGTGGACAAACTCTTATAGAGTTCTGGCAGGATGTGAGCCTGGATACAGTACCGAATTAAAACTATGATTCCTGTTTTATTTTTTTTTATATTTCGTCGGCTCTTCAAGAAATTAATTTGTTAATATATTCTTTCCAATTATAGTTCATTTATGATATTATATTATTATTGTTCATTTTTATTATTTTGGTTACAATATATTATTTTGTTATTTCTTACCAATAGAAATTCTGTGAGTTTTACTGACTAACCCTTTCCCACAGCGACTGTAGAAATTAAGTAAAGTTCAAATGAGTATAAACTGTAAATTTTAGGTCTAAATCTAGTTTCCCTGAATAAGTGAATATATTTTGAGAACCTTGGCTCCGGAGAGCGTAATTTGCAGCATTATAAAATTTCACTTCGTTACAATTTATTAAATGTACGATTGATCAAAGTTATTACAAGTTTCGTGTTAATTATTGTTTTACAATTTTTTATAGTAAATTACATTTTACTGTTGTAATACGGACAATTTTTTGATTGAGATAACGGAGCTAGATTTTTTCACCTCTTGATTAATTTGGTTTTATTTAGGAAAATAAAATTATTCGACACAAGAAGACAATTTTTTGAACTTGAGTACACCTTCGAACGCAAAGTAATACTTTTCGAGACTTTATAAGAAAACTCGTAAAGCTAAGAATTAGTCAGTGAGTCAGCGGCATCATTCAGTATTCAGTATTGAGTATCCAGTAGTCGAATATTTGCAAACTATTGCCAAATCAGATTATCACAAACCATATAGTTCAGAATCGTAGTGAACTGTTTCAGTCAGTGAATCAACTCTACGAATCAGTATTTCTTCATCAAGATAATAATTGACAAATCTACGTCGAGTCAGCATTTTTAGTGGACACTCGAGAGGAACTCTCTGTTAGTCAATTCTCACTACCTATCATGAACCAAGGATTTACTATCAACGTCTCTTCTTAAGAATTTATTTTACGACTCTGAAGGCTATGACCAGCAGAAAAAATCAAATCTTAAAAAGGTATAGCCAATATGGTTTGGTTAAGGTCAGGTTACTCTGAACAATTTTGAAAAAATCGAACTTTTTTTTCATAAAATGCTACTGTATACTCGTAGAAATAGTATAGAATTAGTCCCGAAGGTAAGCAAGACCGAGAAGCAGGTATAAAAGAGTGGGGAGCAAAGCACTTTGCTGATAGGGCCAACAACAGACGTGTTGATCGAGCTGAGCTAGAAGCTACTAAAGCGTCTAAGGATCACAGAACTGCTTTAAGAAATGCAAGAATTCTTCAGAATGAAGCTTACGAAGACGAGGAAGGAATTGTGTATGCAGCTGGAATGGATATGTAAGTAAAATTCTCTTTTTTACGATTTTTCACGAATAAAAACTTTGAACTGATTTTTCTCCGAACCACGGTTTTTCCCATAGATGACACTCTCATTTCAAAACTATTGCACTTATCGGTATGAACCAAACGGCATTTTACTCTTTAGATGTCTGGCTATGGCCTCAAGCAGAACCAGAAATATTCATTATTATTTAGAAAAGTTATAAACAATTAAAAGTAAAAAAAAAGGTTGAAAAAATTCAAAAGTCCGCCATTTTGTTTTTTTTTTTTTGAAAATGTTTCATTTTGCTTGAAGCCATAGCCAATTCGATACAGAACATGAAACCGTTTTGTTTTTTGCTTGCAGATAATTCTTTTCCAAGAAATTATGTCATCCATCTACGAAGTAGATAACTTTCAGCAGCCATTTTCAAGACCGCCATTTTAAAATTTTTTCAAGTAACTTCATGTATGTACTATCATATGTAAAAAAATCTATTACTCAACATTTTTTGTATTATAAATAAAATGTATTGAAAAAAATCACGTTGTTCAGAGTAAGCTGGCCTTAAGCTGAGATATACTGCCACTAATCTTTTTACTTTTATAATTGACAATTGACAATTGTTATATTTTTGTTTAAAATTATAAATAAACTGATTAATAATTTGACGATTATTTCCGCTTTTCCTGTTTAGTTTTTTGACAGAGGCATTCAAAGTAACATTCAAATTTTTTTAAGGAGCTTCCAATTTTCTCTGTCTATCCACACGAACCTTGTACAGTTTGACGCGTTATTCCAATTAAAATTCTAGTGTCCTAAATTAGAGTCTCCTGTCAATATAGATTACAGGAAAAATATAGCAACGGTAATTGAAATTGATTATCTTAAACTTTCTAGACGTTATTTGCAGTAAAGGGGTTAAGATGATCGATCAGTCTATTTCCAGAAACTTCTAGATTTATATATATTTATATTCTGTTGAATTTTATATATAAATCAGGATAATCAGGATATATAGTGATGCAAGTTAGGAATAATATTATTGATTTCATGAGATGCGAAGTAATTTGCGACATTACGTGAATGGCGAAAAGCAGAGCAATCTGTTCGAATTATTTTGCGAGTTTGACAGTCGTGAATACCACAGACTAGCTAGGATGGAAGCTGGTTTGTCTTTGCGGTTACATTCGATCTGTCGTGTTCACTGTGCTATTGACAGATGACCGCAATACTGTCCCCGCAATCACTAAACACACAGTGCCCAAAGCTAAACCTTTGGTCACCAATCTCGATTTCTGCATTTGTGACGACGACTCCCTTCAACGTTCTGCATCCCCTGTAGTTCACTCACCCTTGTCTACACTAACTGAGTTCCGTGTTCTGTAATTAAAATATTATTCGAACCCTACACGAACTATTAAGCTCGACTGTCTTTTTAAGCCTCTTTAACTTTATTTGATTTGGCTTAAGGAGGTTCTATCGGTAATAGAATTAACATTACCATTTTCATCAAATTTGGTCCACTGGTAGATAATGGTTTTATAATTATGCAGTTAAAGTTTTGAGACCTCAAGGTACTTTTGAAAAAATGTATAAATATATGGATATATATATATATGACAAACAACTCAATTCCCATAAAACTTAATATCAAATATTAAAAACTAAAACCCTTATAACATTTTTCACAAGTACCTTGAGGTCTCAAAATTTTTAACTGCATCATTGTAAAACCATTATCTACCAGTGGACAAAATTTGATTAAAATGGCAATGTTAATTCCATTTACAATAAAACTAATTATTAAAACAGAATTTTTTGTTTAAATTTTAAAAATGAAGATTTTTTTAAACAGTTTTTTTAGTCTTTGAATAATAAGATAATTATTTTTTATTAGTAAGAAAAACCAAAATTGTTGTTGCTTTAAAAAGTTGAATAAAACGAACAAAGTTTATTAATCGAATTTATGAACGAATTTATTTATTTTTATGAAAGAATAAGAAATTTATTAAAACTTAAGTTTTTCTTGTTAATATTCCTCAGACACAAATTATACTAGCAATTTTTTTTCTTATATATTTGTATTTTCAGTTTTAATATAGCTTCATTCATTTTCTATATATGTATATCGCCAATAATGCGTCAATAATGGCTACCAATTATTGACAACAACGTGATTATCCCCAAGATTCTACCAATTATGTTTCAATATTGGTCTACTATTGGTGACCATTATTGGCTCCCAATATTGTGTAATGTGAAATTTGAACCCATTTTCCGTTAAAAATATTAAAAATTGAAAAATTAATATCTAAAATTTTGATTTTCGGTTTTCTTTTCAACAGTTTGTTAAAAAATTTCATGAGAAAAATGCTAATTCATAATAAAAATAATAATAATATGAAAAAAAAGTATGCGAAAATACGAAACAATTGACCAATTTTTCTGTGTCCATTTTCACCTGTCATAATTTTAAGAGAAAAGTAGATTGTTTAACGCTTGCAACCGCACGATTAGTTTCTAAAACCTTGGTTATCAACAATTATAAATATTTCAAATATACGATTTAAATGTAAATAAAACAAAAATTACATCAAGGTCCACTTTCTTTAATTGAAGCAAAAACTAAATATGCCTACTTTTAGGTATAACTATTAAATAATAATAATCTCCGTAAACTCCTGAAGTTAGTCCCTGTTTATTTAACAGGAAAATTAAGAATTGTTTCAGTTTACAGATAAAATATGCAGATGAGGTATACAGTGTAAAAAAGACCAATGTTAAATTACAATCGGGATGTAATTTTAATTTGGTACGGTTTGTAATTAATTAGTTTACTGTCTGAATGTTTTTTTTTTACAAACAAGAGTCTTTTTGTTTACTTCTTGGTTAAAGTTTTTTTTATGCTATGTTTTTTTGAAGTGTTGTTTCGCGAACAAATTTATATAAATATAATTTTCATGATCATTTAAAATATCTTTCTAATATAACCGAAAATGTGCCCGAACCCTACCCTTAAATCGATTTTTTATTTTTTAAAGTTTATAATTCAGGAAAGTTTATAAAAGAATGTTGTTGGTTTCTTTAATTTTTTTTGGTCAAAAAATCAATAAACAATAAAAGAAAATTAATATATTTATTAATGAAATAATTATAAATTATTTAAGGTTCTTAGTTAGTTTTAATATTATGTAAAGAAAAAATTAAAAGTATATATTTTTTATGCGTGGGAGAGGTTATGTTACCAACAGTTTGTAAATTTACATTCTGGACGTAAATTTACTCACAGATTAGCATTTCAACAAACTGTCGAACAGTCAAATTTCTTAAAAATTCAAATGCTATGTTATTTTTTACTTAATAATTGATAAAAAAATTAAAAAGTTAAATAGAGTTTAAATTATTCTGATTCTTATGAATTGTTATATTTTAAAAATTGAAACAAACCTATCGATTACATCTATTTAAATATGTCATTCTTTATATTATAATAATTCTTAAAAGTTATTTATTAAAATAATAATTTTAAAAAGATTTTTAGAATGACATGATTCAAAAATCAAGATGAAAGAAATTTAAAAGTTGAAAACTTAAAAAAAGGTCAAAATTAAAAAAAAAAATTCATACAAATATTTTTGTAATTGACAGTTAGGTAATCGTTAATAGTACATTAATTAGTTAATAATATTTATTTTTAATTATTAATTAGATAAACATATTTAGGCTCAAATAGTTATAAATTAATAAAATAACAAATATTGAAGAAATTTAATAACAAATAATTTTTGTTTAAAAACAATTTTTTATTTTTTCAAAAAACATAAGTTTTTTAAATAACATAAATATTAATGTTTATTAAATCAATCAATGAAAATTGAAATTACATTTGATTAAATCATGATCATTTCGTAACCATTTAATAATTTCTTCGATCTAATTCTACAATAGAATATTTTCTCTGTAATTGGTTCAAAAGTAGCTATATTCTGAATAAAAATAGCTTAGGATGAAGTTGTTTTGTTCACTTTAAAAAAAAATTTATTGTAAAAAAAGTGTAAATTACAGCGTATTTTTCAATTTTTAATAACTTTTAAAATAATAAAGATCTCTTTATGTTCTTGGTGTTATATTAAAGATAATTTTCTATAGAAATTAGAACATACATTCAAATTTCTATCCAAATTTTCTACACAAGTTTAATTCACTTTCGTTAATTTTCGATTAATTTCTTCACATTTCAATTACTTTTGTCATTAATCAATTATTTTTGTTATTTTCCAATTATTTTTCTTACATTTTTGTTATTTTTACCATTTTAGAATTGTTTTTTACAAATTCAATTATTTTATTCAATTTTTTTTATTGTCATAAACAAACTTACACCTGTTTTTAATTATTTTCATCGTTTTTTTATTATTGTTACGAATTTATTAATTTTTTTACACCTCTTTCAATGATTTTCTTCAAACTTTGATTATTTTTTTCATATTTGAATTATTTTGACATTTTTGAATTATTCTCTTCAAATTGCAGTTATTGTCTTCAAACTTCAATTAATTTCTTCAACGTTCAATTATTTCCCTCAAACTTATAATTTTTTTTAACTTTACAATTATTGTCTATAATTTTTTAATTTTTACACCATTATGAATTATTTATTTCAATATTTCAATTGTTTTTGCAAGTTTACAAGTATTTTCTTCAAATTTTTAATTTTTTTAAAACTATCAATTATTTTTGTCATCTCTCAGTTATTTTTTCAAGCTACAACTATTTTTGTCAATATTCAAATATTTTTGACATTTTGGAATTATTTTTGCTTCCTCATAGAAGAAGCTTTGTGATCGTTAAAATTTTCGATTTTCCAAAAATAGTCTAAATCGACTCATTTTCATCTAAAAAGCGAAAATTTTCAATCCTAAGCAAATGTCCAGATGTATGTGTGTGTGTGTGTGTGTATGTGTGTGTGTGTGTGTGTGTGTGTGTGTGTGTGTGTGTGTGTGTGTGTGTGTGTGTGTGTGTGTAGCGTTTTTTGTGTACAAGATATCTTGAGAACGCTTAAACGGATTCCAAAAAAATTTGGATGACTTATTAAGCTCATGAATATCTAAATTTGGACACAAGGATTTTTGAAAATACCCAACCAAATTTTTTTGAGCACCTTTTTTCATCGAAAAAAATCGTTTTTTGCCAAAAAATTTTTTTATGCTAAAAATACAACTTAATGAATACGAAAATCATTCCTTATCTCAAAACGAATCGATTGACCTATATAACTTTTATAATTGATCAAGAATTCGTAAAATAATTCATATTTTTTGCATTTAAAATTCTTCATTTTTAAATAACTTCCCCAATTAACTTACATATTATTAATTTCTTGCTTCCTCTATGAGGAAGCAAATTATTTTGCTTACATGGAAGCGAAATGTCCATGAAATGGACATAATTCTCACCTAGTTTTTAAATGTCATTTTCTTCAATCTTCTTATTACTATCATGAATTTATTAACTTTTGAAGATCTGTTTTCAATTTTTTATGTCATTATTCAATTAGTTTCTTCACATTTTAATTGTATCGTTAATTTTTCAATTCTTTTACACAATTTTTCAAATAATGTATTAAATTTTTTATTTTTTGATTTCATTTTTGAATATATTTCTCCTTTTTTATTAATTTTTTTTTCTAAATTTCAGTTATTTTTGTCATTATTTAACCATTTTCTACACATATATATTTTTTGATATTTTTTTCAAATTTCAATTATTTTCTTGAAAATTCTACCTATTATTTTTTTCAATTTTTCAACTATTTGTCTAAAAAGTGTAATTTTTATACCAGTTTTTATAATTATTTGTGTCATTATTCAATTAGTTTCTGTACATTTTATTTATTTTTTCAAAATCTCAATTATGTATGAGAATTAAAATTTTTTGAACCAGTCTCAAACTTTTGTTTCAATTTTAAATTATTTTTGTCATTTTTTAATTATTTTTTTGTAACTTCAATTATTTTTGAAACTTTTCAATTATTTACTTCAAATTCTAACTATTTCGTTTCAATTTTTGTCATCAATTTTTTATTTTTAATTAATTTTCAATTAGTTTTGTCATTTACAACTTTTTTTCAAATTGAATTATTTTTGTCATTATTCAATTATTTTCTACACATTTCAATTATTTTTGCAATTTTCAAATTGCTTTTTTCAGATTTGAATGGCTTTTCCTGCTGGCGCCCCCCAATTTAATATTAGTAATATCAAACTCTATATTGCTTATTCATTTTTTTTATCTAAAAAATTACTATTTAACCACTTTTTTTATTAAAAAACTCACTTTTTTCACTTAAAATCTCATTATTTACTCACTTTTTTAAATTAAAAAGTCTTTTTTTCACTATATTTTCAATTTGCAAGTCCAGTGGCAGCCTTCCTTATTAGCATTTTGCTAGTAAGAAAATAATATTGTATAATGTGAAATTTGAACCATTTTGTGATGAAAATATTAAAAGTTGAGAAATTGGAAACTACAATTTAACCTTAATGAAAATATTTAAAAACTACCGCAAAAAAAAAAATTTTTAAGTTGAAAATGGTAGAAAATATTTGGGAAAATTAAAGAACATAATCGAAAGTTAAATAAGATAATTGCAATTTAAGGAGGATAATAATTTTTAAAAGTTAATATATACAATTGCGTTTCAACAAATAAATAAAAATCTATAAAAATAATTGAAACAACGAAATACAATATTTTTAAACGTGAATATGAATATATGAATAACAATAATATTGATATAGATATTCTATTTACATTTTCAGTAAGAAGTTATGCCACTGTAGAGGAAAATAAGGGAATTTTTTTGTTGGCCTCTTATATTAATGTAAATACATTGGAACTAGGGGCAAACTAAATAATTTGTTTTTAATCATATCAAAACGTATTCATTTTATGTGCTAAGGTCCCAAGATTTTTTTTTTTTTTAAATAAAATATTCAATTCAATAATAAATGCTCATTGCTTTCTTTCTATTAGTAAAGAAATATTTTGGAAATATCTTGAAGCAATTACATATACGGGAAATTCTACACAAGAGGAAAACACCCTCTGCCTAAAAATGGTTTGAGCGGAAAAGGTTCTACTACAGCTAAAAATTTAGATTTCTAAATCTACTTGAATAAAAATTAATTACTTTTTTTAGTCAATCTAACCGTGTTCGTGTTGTTAATTTCACAATTTTTCTTGTAATTAAACACTAGCAGTTTCATTTACTACTTTAAGTAGTTAAATTTCAAAACAACTACAAAATTTCTTATAGCCTACTATTTTATAAGTAGTGGCAACTACTTTCGTAGTTCTTTTAACTACTTTTTCAAAGTCAATATAACTTTTTACATTCGGTTCAGGACCTATTGAATTACTCAGCGTAATTAAAAAGACGAAAATCTACTAAAAATTTTTGAGTGAATTATATGTAGATATATATAGGTATACTGCTATGCTTTTCAGAAAGTAAGAGAGAATAAGTTATAGAATTTACCTGGGATAGATAAAGATAAGAACAGAGTGAGAAACGCAAGGAGAGTTTACAGTTGTGGTTCTAGAAGCAAGAGAGAATAAAGTTACCTGGGATAGATAAAGATAAGAATAGAGTGAGAAACGCAAGGAGAGTTAACAGTTGTGGTTCTAGAAGAAAAAGAGAATAAGGTCAACTGAGATAGATAAAGACAACAATAGCGTGCGAAACTCAAGGAGAGGTCACAGTTGTGGTTCTTGCAGCAATGCAAGAGAGAATAAGGTTACCTGGGATAGATAAAGACAACAATAGCGTGCCAAACGCAAGGAGAATTCACAGTTTGCGGTTCTAAAAGCAAGAGAGAATAAGGTTACCTGAGATAGATAAAGACAACAAAGGCGTGCGAAATGTAAAAGAGAAAAAAATTTTTTTTAATTAAATTCTCTTAGACGAATTTTGCTTTCGACTTTCTTCATTAAAAATATATCACGAATTTTTTCCGTCTGCATTTTTCAAGACTTTTGATTGTTTAAACAATTTATATTTGTGGAAACAATTTAATTTTCCCATATTAGACGTTTACTAATTTTTTTTCAATAACTCATGAAGGAAGATTTTTAAATCTTTTTTATCTTATACTTACCCAGAAAGTTATTTTCCTTAATAAACAGCATATTAATTTAGAAAAAGATTTATATCATATAGTATTATTATTTAGGCTAGATAATAATAAGATAGGTACAGTGTGATAGCAGGTAGCTTAAGATTTAAATTTAGTTGGATTTTTTTTTATAAAAGTAGAAAAGGGGTAACTGGAAAATATTTTAAAAAAATTCATTGTTCTGGGAAAAATGGCAAAGTAAAAACATTGATAAATTAGAAAATTAGAAAATTGGAAAAATTTGTTAGCTGGTGATTTGAGACAATGGAGATTTGGTTATTGGAAAATTGACAAATTAGGAAAATAGAGAAGTGGTTATTCTAAAATTGGAGAAATTGAAAATTGATAAACTGGAAGATTGTCAAATTAGAAAATTGTTTAAACTGGTAAATTAACAAATTGAAAATTTGGTTATTGGTCAATTGTCAAAGTAAAAAAATTTGTAAATTGAGAAATTGGAGATTTGGTTATTGGAAAATTGACAAATTAGAAAATTGGGAAAGTAGTTATTGGAAAAGAGCCAGTATCATTTTGACACATGACTTAATTTTAGATTGTTATATTGTACAGAATGGAAATGTTATTTTGTACAACTGCTAAATGTTATTTTGTACAGTTTTGAAAAATGAATTTGTTATTTTGTACAATTTTTTAAAAAAGCAATAAAACATTGGGAGTACAATATTTTAGCTTTTTTAAAAAATTGTACAAAATAACAAATTCATTATTCAAAATTGTACAAAATATCATTTAGCAGTTGTACAAAATAACATTTCCATTCTGTACAATATAACAATCTAAAATTTAGACATGTGTCAAAATGATACTGGCTCATTGGAAAATTGAAAATTTTAAATTGGTAAATTGGAAAATTAACAAAATAGAAAAATTCGTAAACTGGTAAATAGAAAAATTGGAGATTTTTTTATTGGGAAATTGTCAAATTAAGGAAATTGGTAAAGTATAAAATTAGACAATTAGAAAATAGCGCGCTTTGGATGTTCTAGTTGCATAAAATATCATTATAGGAAGGTCTCCCTGATCCGATTGAATCATTTGAGCTCAAAAGTAATTTTCAAAAAATTTGCTTTTTTTGGAACTAATTTTTTTGAAACTAATTTTGAACCAAAATACCAGTGATGACGTAATATTCCATTACATGCCCTTAAGTGTACAAAAACAATTTCAACTTTTATAATACTATATGTTAAGTTTCCTATACAATAGGATAATAAAACGTGGCTTAATTTGTAGTCAAATTTATCACGAACAACGAACTGCGTTAACTGGAAGCACATGATGCGAAGAACTACCTTGTGTACAGCATTAGAGTAAAGAGGGAAACCTTCATCTCATATAGTATAGTGACGCAGAAGCAGTAACCAGAGCTTCTTCAAAACCACACCAAAGACACCGTTTCTAGGTGGTATCATATTAAACCTAAAATGTACTACACTTCAACTCTTGAGAGTCTTACAAGTAACTCTCTAAATTTTACTGATTCTGACGATAAAGCATGTATTTGACAAAGTCTATAAAAAAATATTTACAATTTCTTCAGTATAAGAAAATATTTTAATTTTTGGCTATAAAGAATGTTACTAAAATTAAAATGACAATACGATTTAAATAAGCTTTAATTTCAGCTTATAATAAGAAAAAAATAATAATGAAAGTAGAGGAAGGATTTGCTCGATTCAATAATTCTGTGCAGAAAAGTACTAATCCCGTAATTCCAAATAATTCTGAATTTCAATAGCCAGTACCGTTCAACGGAAAATCTCTCATGAGAGAGAATGGGAACAGTGATAAGTAATGAATCCCCTATTTCCAATATTCAGATTTTATTGACTAAAGAAAAATGAATTCGTTGCATTTTCAGCACTGTCTGCTTTCAGCAATAAACACAGTCGCTGTAATTAAATAAATAAAGCGATACTTTCTCGTAATTAAAAACATTATCTCCCTTTCAATAAACCAAGTTACGTCTGAATAATAGAAAAATGGATATAAAGAGTTAGTTTTATAATTACGAAATGTAGCTTTTGTTAAATGTTCATGTCCAATGTGCTATCATCAGATTTTATGATTTTTCAGTTATTTTGACATTAAGAGGTCTGTCTCATTAAAAAAAAACTTTCATTTTTGTCATCCGGTAAAACAAAACAAAATGGCTGTCATTTTAATTTTTTGTTGTCTTTACACCTTAAATTGTTTCAAAATATTTGCAAGTATTGATGAAAAATTAAAATCATAGTTCATACGATACCCACTTATGTGTAGAAGAAGTTCTGAAAATTTGAGCCCGATCGGTCGCTGATTACGATTTTCAAAATTCAAAATGGCGGATCTTATATAGCGGAAATTTTTTTCGGATTTATCAGATTCGTTCGAAACTTATTAGTTAGGGGTTTTTATGGTCAATAACTACGAATATATCATCAGATTTTCGAAATTCAAAATGGCAGATCTAATATGGAAACCAAAAATAACAAAAATTGAGCTGATTTAAATATAATGTCAGATTTGTAAGTAGCGATCTCGAAAATCCCATAGTAATCGAAACAGATCCACAATTTTGAATTTTTAAAATCTAACTTTGGATTTAAAAACCGTGATCAAAAAAAAACTCCTAGGAAATAGTATTGAATGCGCCATTTTGAATTGGTGAATCAATTCGAGAAATAAATATAGTTTTGGTTTATTCATTTTTAGTATAAAAAACCGAAATTTGAATACAATTGAAGCATTCATACATCATTTATTGATGAACTTCAGGAATGACTATTTTTGTGAAAAAGTGTCCAACTTTACTAATTTACTTAAGCTACTTCTACTCATCAAAAATAGTATCATACAATTGTACAATATAAAAAAATTATTTATCCTTATTGTATGTTTCGTATGCTAAACAAAATGAATCTGGAAAGTATATGCATTAGATTTAAATGAAAGCTTATGCAATATTCCAGGATAGAAATTAATTTTGCTTTTGGAAATGGTAATTGAAACAAATACCACCTCGTGGAGCTGCAGTAAGATTATTCTCACTTTACATTACCATTAGGAAGCTCGAACTCTCACAAGCTGTATGCCACATAGCACGGATGTTTCACGATGCAACCCTTATAATCTGAATCGCGTGCGTCCCTATCCAAATGCAAATTAGTCAAGTAGTTCGTAAACACAATTTTGGTTGCTTTATCCGCTCGAGATACCAAAATAACAGCAAAATTTCAACAATAATTGCGGATCGCGGTTAATTAGTTTTCATCTAGTTTTGTATCATCAAAAAACTCAATCCTTCTTTTATTACAGAAATTGACAAAATTGGAAAAATATTCTTGGAAATTGTTACCTTTATCGAGACCAGTAGAAACAATCCAAAAACAGGATAGATTTGATTAGTTTTCATCTAAATTGCATCACTCTTAACCAAGGGTCAAGTTGTATGTGGCTCAAATTTTTTTAATAAAGACAAACTGATTGAAATGATTATTCCATTTTGAAAATACAAAATACAGACATGAAATAAATTTTACGCGAAGACAAAGTTATATAAAAGTTAAAAAATTTCCTAATAACACAATGAAGGAATCAATACTGTTGTTATTTGGCCTCTTCTAAGATTTTTTTTTATGTATGTCACTGGTGTTCATTGAAGGCACCCAAACGCTCCAATTGCTTCGACAATTTTAAGATTTTCTCATCCGAACAGTCTTCTTCCAAAGATAAGGTAAAATAGGCATACAAAAGATTAGAGACAAAGGCACTTCGGACTTCTGTCAGTGAAAGCGAATTTCTTTCCTCTTCAAGATATCCACTTTTCACAGCTTCCAGATAACGAGTTAGAAGTTGCTCGATGCTCCCAGTTTCGTTAGACAAATTTTCAAGAATAAGAGTAGCCAGATCCATACCAAAGGAACTGTATTTTACCGTCTGCCAACGAATAGCTTTAACACCAACTATTTCTCCATTCTCGTATTTAAATCGTAAATTTTTGCAACTAAAATGACTGTGGCACAATATTGACTGTTCCTTTGTAACCATTGACTTCAAACTTTCAAAAATATCATGTCCAAGTTTCCTCTCTATTTTTGTCCAAAGAGACGGGTCTATCAGTTCCTTTATTCTGAAAACATAAATTATTGTGAATATTTCAAAATATTAATTATTTTAAGAGAAAGTTTACTGACAAATTTTGCCTAAACCAGTTACGTTATTCTACATCACGTGCCCTTAAGGGAATTCCATTGGAATTAAAACATAAATTTTACTGAATTACAAATGGATCTCGGTCAGAGTTTAAATTATTTAAATTTGTATAATTTGCGGAATTGTATTGGGATTAAAAATTGCAGGAATGTCACAGGAAATATGTCGGAATTCCATTTTACTATCAGAAAATTACTGATTGGATTCCATTCGAATTAAGGAATTCCGATAATTACAAAGAATTGAATGATTACTAAAATTACATTTTTTTGTTATTCAGTGGGAAATTATTTAGACGTTCTCCATAAAATGTCGGACAAATTAGAATTTTCATCATAATTATTGTCGATTTTTCTATAACTATTAGAATGCTATGGGAAATTCAACTGAATTTTTAATGAATTCCAATCTGATACCAAGATTTAATAATAACTTTAATAATCCATCGGAAATTATTGAGGTATTCCATTTGAAGTCGACAGCTATTGAATGTACAGTGGTCCCTTGATTAACGCCCGTCGAGTTAAAGCCATATGTGATTCAAGCCGGTTGAGAAGATATTCAAATACAAAAAAGGGTTTCCGGGCACCAAAAATCCCTAAAGTTCTACCAATTCAAAGCTATCAATTAAATCCTTCAATCCCCCTGACCTGCGTTAATCAAGGAATCAATATAAATTAATAGAAGCATGTTGTTATTCCTTCCGAAGTTTAAAATAAGAATTCCATATTAAGATTCCTGACCGAATCTCAAAAGACTTGACAGAGAAATTTCAATTTTTATTTGAATGAAATCCATCGTTCCCGCTGCCCGGCATTAATCAAGAGGTCACTGTATAATTATTGCCGGAGGAATTTTGATTTTTATTTGAAGGAAATCCTTTGTTCCCGCCGCCCGGCGTTAATCAAGTCACAGGGGACCACTGTATAATTAATAGAATCATGTTATTATTCCTTCGGAAGTTTAAAATAAGAATTCCGTACTAAGAATCCAGACTGAATTTTAAAAGACTTGCCGCAGGAATTTCGTTTGCTGTTTGAATCAAATCCTTCGTTCCCGCTGACCGGCGTTAATGAAGAGGCCACTGTATAATTAATGGAAGCATGTTGTTATTCCTTCGGAAGTTTAAAATAAGAATTCCGTATTAAGATTCCTGACTGACTTTTTAAAGACTTGCCGGAGGAATTTTGATTTTTATTTGAAGGAAATCCTTTGTTCCCGCTGCCCGGCGTTAATCAAGTCACAGGGGACCACTGTATAATTAATAAAATCATGTTCTAAATTTTCCGAAAGTTTAAAATAAGAATTCCATTTTAAGATTCCATACTGAATGTTAAAAGACTTTCCACAGAAGTTTCGTTTGCTATTTGAATCAAATCCTTCATTCTCGCTGACCGGCGTTAATCAAGTCACAAGGGACAACTGTATAACTAATAAAATCATATTATTAATCTTTCGAAAGTTTAAAATAAGAATTCCATATTACGTTTCCCAACTGAATTTTAAAAGACTTGCAGCAAGAATTTCTATTACTATTTGAATCAAAACCTTCGTTCCTGCTGCCCAGCGTTAATCAAGAGGCCACTGTATAATTAATGGAAGCACGTTGTTATTCCTTCGAAAGTTTAAAATAAGAATTCCATGTGATTCCTGTCTGAATTTCAAAAGACTTGTCACAGAAATTTTGATTTTTCTACACATTGATTTTGATCAATGTGTAGAGTAATCCTACCGTTACTATAGCAGCGGGCAGGGCTCTCGAAGGGAGTGGGGTTTCCTACTTCTCGCGCACCTCTCTCTTCCCCTTCTTCGCAGCGGAGCCTGACGGCTCGTATATATATTCCGCTTAGCTCAAAAATTCAGTTAGACGTCTGGTGGGCAGGACTCGAGGCGCTTCTCGGTCTTGTGCTAGGTTACTCAGTAGGCAGCTGGACAGTGGCAGATAAACTGAAGGATCACCTAAACAATCTCCAAATTAATAGAAGTGCTCCTCTTTAGTTTGACGAATGGTAGTGGAGGATTGCAATGTCTACGGGTGCTCCCATGACGTTTCTAGCCGTGTTCTTCTAGGTACTCTCAGTTTTTTGGGTGGGGAAATCAATATAGGTGCTGCTAACTGATTTCTTCACGCACGAAAATTAAACGCAATTCTTCTTTTGGAGGGGATTATTGCATAGGGGTGTGGAGTCACGTCAGTAAAAAATTATAAACTTAACGGTCTACGTCAGACTATTTGTTAGTCCTCTGTTTTTATCTAGCTAGCTTGTAGAGAACAGTAATAATGTGAATCTCGAAATCTAGGAAAATTCTAGAATTGTTTTATAACTACTTACTCTGCATCAATTAAGATTTTGTTAGTTTTTTTTGTAACGTTTTAATTTTAAATAATTAGAATAGTGATTGTTATTTTTTTAATTCTCGGTGTCATCATTGACTTCACCTTACCTCGTAGTAATTGGTATTCTTAAAAATATATGTCAGTCAGGAGGCTAAGATTCTACTTGCTTTGTTACAAGAGAGAAGATTGTCAGACAAAGTCATTCCTTTCCAGATCTCTAGAGGTTATGAACACTGACCAAAATCCGACGAGCGAATTCCCAACAAATATTAAAATTTTCTAATCACTACAGTGTAATTAATAGAAGCATTTTGTTATTTCTTCAGAAGTTTAAAATAAGAATTTCATGGGATTCTTGACTGAATTTCAAAATACTTGCAAGAGGAATTTTGAATACAATTTGAATCAAATTCTTAGTTCCCGCTGCCCGGTGTTTTCTTTAAAGTGTTGCCGGAATTTTATTAATTACAGGAATTCCGTTTGAATTTCAGCCGGAATTCCCTTAACTATCGGAAAGCGTATAATTACCGTTCACAATCTTGATTTTAAATTAGTTTGTTCCCCTATCCATACACCTTCATTATAATTGACCAAATCTTTTTAGAATCTTCTTTTACCTTCGGATGAGAAATACAATAATCACCTGAATTTAAATATCCAGGGTATTTAATTGAAAAATTCCTAAAAATATTATCTTAATTTCTCGAAATTAAACTTCGACAATTATGGTAATTTTGCGAAAATTTAATTAATTGAAATTTGAAAAACATTTCTGCTTTATATTGACTTTCCGTCAAAGCTTCGCTAAATATTATTACAATTTTACGAAAATTCCTTCAACATTTCAAAAAATACAGCATTCCCTGTGATCCCATTGGATTTTAGAAGCATTCCAGTCGGGATTTCTATAAATACCGGAATTAGAATAATTACCAGAATTACATTCTGATCAGAATATCTTTGGAGTTTTATCGGAACTTCATTAATTACAAGAATTGCATTCGAGTTTCTGTCGTAACTTCGATAATTATCAAAATTTGTATAATTATATAATGGTGAAGTGCGCACAACGTTTTTAGGAAACAAAAAATTAAAAAAAAAATCAGCTTCAAATGATTTTTTTCTGAATATCTTTATTTTTCGATCATTAGAAACGCTGGTTTCAATTACATGTGAATATCGTTAAAATTTAGTCGCAATTCCATTGGAATCCTATCAAAGTGGATCCATCTGGTTTACGTAAAACTTTGGAAGTTATTGTAATTATGTCAAAATTTTAATCTATTGAGCAGATCACAGTGGTGGTTAATTAAAACAACCATCTCGAATAAAAGAACTATCACTGAGGATTTATTAATAAGATTCAGATTATGAAAGGGCTTCCACGAAGAACACAATTCGTATTGATTAGAACAAAACTTAAGTGTATTATTATCTCCCGCGTGATAATCTTTGATAAAAAACAAGACGAAAAGTCCTTTGTAGTTTTTGAAAATTTGCAATAGTTAATGAGTTATGAGAAAAACAATTTTGACCAATGAGGAAGATTTCTTGACATTTCAGGCATCAGGAGGTGTTGTTTGTCAAGTGTGGTACACCCTCTTTCAAACCACACTTTTTTTCATAATATCAAGATACTTGCGAAGAAAAATTTTCCGTGGAGCAGAACCAATTGCAGGTCAGTTTTCGAGAGCTCAGGCTCGCCACAGGGAGTATAGTTTTAAGGAGGATGGACCCACATTTGATTAACAACACCCGAAATGTTAAGAAACCTTCCTTGTTGGTCAAAATTGTTTTTCTTATAACTCGTTAACTATTGCGAAGTTTCAAAAACTGCAAAAGACTTTTCGTCTTGCTTTTGAACAGAGATTATCACCTCTTAATATGTACACCCTCGCCTCGGACACCCTGTATATATATTTAAGATGCAACACAATCAATAAAATTTTAAATATAAACTTCCTTAAAAAAAACTCCATTCAATGCGAATTCACTGACCCAATAATTCATAAAAGCAAAAATTCGGAAAATAAAAATTCAGTTAGAAAAAAGTATATCCAATGAAATTCTGAAAAAACGAATTTCACTGATTTATTATAAAAAATAATAATTATCATACATGTACCTTGAGAAATCTTTTATACTATCTTCATATCGAGTCTCATGAAACTCCATGTTTTTGAGGGTAGAAAAATTATTTAATGAAGATTTCTTTTCTCTGACATATTTTAAAATATTTCCATGAAAGAAGCCAATTTCATCAGAGCATGAATTTAATTCTTGAAAATTCAGCTTCTCCTCAATTTTCTGAAATCCTTGAGAATTGAGATTTTCCAGAACTAGAGAAGGTCGACCATACTTTCCCATACTGGCGGAATAACATTTTGGAATACACTTTAAACCACTTTTTCGCACTAAATGACTATTATAAAATATTTCCTCGTTTAGAAACCAATCATAAGCGACGTCATCCACAGAAGACGGAAGCAGTTTAATAAAGACTGGGAAAACTTTCGGCTCACCAGAAAATTTGACCAGGACATCTGCTGAATAATGAGTCTCGTAATTTGTAGGACCTTTTTCTCTCTTTATAGATTTCACAGAGGCTGAGTCGTACTCGACAAATTCTCTTGAACCGACATCACAAAAACATCGCTCATGGACCAGCTCTGGCAGCAGTTCGGTTTTTATAAAATTTATATCCTCTTCTTCTGAGAAGCTCGTATCTATAAATTATACATATAAAAACAAATAATTAAATTTCTTTTCAATTAGAATTACGATTTATTTCTAATTATTATCTTTGCTTTCTCGTGTAAGTAGAGGAAACTTTGTAATCATCAGGATTTTCAATCTTTTACAAAACTGATTATGTTGACTGAAATGCGGAAATTTTCATTCTTAAAAAAAAATACTGCCTATTTTTTTGTACACTGAAAAAATTTTGGTACAGTATCCGTCCCATGAAAATATTTCATTATTCTGTTAACTTCAGATTAAATATTTTGCATTGATTTTCAACGTAGTGAAGTTAACTGAAGAACGTAATTTTTCATTTGGGACGGATACTGTACTTTAAAGTGCAGATGCTGCACCAAAATTTTGTCAGTGTAGCACAATTTATAAGATCTAACTAGAAAATCAAGACTATAAATTTCTTAAAAATAAGGACTAAATATTGAAATAAATTATCCTATTCTAAAAATACCGATAGTTATCACCGGTAGTTATCACTACCGATAGTTTTGAGTTTCGATTTTTTGTTTTGCAGACGAATTAAAATCTTTCAATTAAATATTGTAATTTCAAGTTTATTTTATAAAATTTCTTATAATGTTAGCAATCTAAATTAACAAAAAATTTTATTAAAATAGTTAATACATAGAAATTAGGTTTGACCTTGACTTCCCTATTCGAGAAGCCTTTCGACCAACTTCAGAGGTGTAACACGTTTTATCGGGCTTCTGATTGGCTAGCAGATTTTCGATATCTTTTGTCAACAATAACATCACATTTTAGACGTTTATTTGGAGTATTTTTCAATTTATTTAAAATCTTCGTTTAATAAATAATTGCATTTTATTAAATAATGATAAATTAAAAATAAATTAAACTCTAATAATTAAGGAGTGATAGTTTAAGAAGTCACAGTAATTTTAGTGAAGTTGTTAAGGTTATAGTGTTTTGAGTGAAACAATGTTTTGTTTACATTGGCATTCGTTTCTGACAGGTTAGTAATGATAATAATATTAATAATCTTTTATTTCTTTTTATTTTTTTTAACTTATTTATCTGTTTTTAAGTTCTATTATTAAATGTTTTTTTCCCTAAAAGTATCATAATTATTTATGTCCTTTAAGGTTTTGATATTTCTTTTTATTCTAATGCACGTGGTGATTGTCATCGGATTTCTTTTCGGTCACGTGGAAATTGTGAAACTGGTAAGTTATAATAATTTTTAGTTTTTTATTTTGTTTTATTGTATGTTTATAATTCCTTAACTTTTTAAGTTTCTGTAAAATAAAAACATTATACTTCAATGTTTAAGGTTATGTTTTTTGTTATCATTCTCCAGTTACGTAGTAATGGTTAGTAACAGGTAAGCAATAATAATAATTTTCAATAATTTTATTTTATTTTATTGTAAGCTTCTAATTTATTCATCTTTTTTCATATTACATTAATTCAATAGTTGTATTTTCTTCATTAAAGTATCATATTGATAAATGTCATTTGCGTTAAAAAAAATTGTCATTTTGGTTAGGATGTTTGTTTCTATTGTAATTCAATAATTACATTATGTGATAATTATCTGTTGAGACCTTCAACAAGATTTAAAAGATTTTTTTTATAGACATTTATTTGGATTTATCGTTTGGTAAAAATCTATCCCAAACTTTATTATTTTATTAATATTTATTGCATAGCGTAAAGGACTTAAACCCTTGTAAATACCGGGCTACCTGCATACCGCCCTTTTTGGGGACTTATCTTAATAACTGGGTGGGCAACTTGACACAAAGGGATGGTCTCACAGATGTTTCTTAATAAGGCTCATTGTCACCACAAACTCCCACTACTGTATTTTCGACTTGTTTTTCTTACCCCCTCTATTTGTATTTTCTCCTACCCTGCATTTTTGAATCCTCGAGTGCTCTGTAAACTCAAGTTTTTGTCAGAATCTGTTTAACTGTCAAATATCAAGGATCTATTCTCAAGTTTTAAATAAACGAATATATTTAATAGAATATTTCCTATTTTTCATTATTTTTGCTTAACCCTAACAATAACGTGTTAACTCATTATATTCACTGAAATAATGAGTTAAGTATCCTAAGCAATACTTGATAACGAAAAAATCAAGTTTAAAAAGTTGTGTTAGGCTACAACATTAGCATTGAAGTTTTTTGACAAGTAATTCATTTTATTAAGTTTATGTAAAACATTAGTTTATTAAATAATTATTTTAAATTTATAAAAAAAAGTATAGTTATAATAAAGATAATCATAAAATAATTGTAAGTATAGTAAATAATAATAACTTTCTTAAATTTCTTTTGTTTCTAAATTTCTAATTTATTTACATTTGAAACAATTGTGTTGTTTATTATTTAGGTACATTTTCTATTCATTAAATTAAAACTAATAACAATTTAATTACTTTTAATTAATATATTGAATTATTTATTATTGTATTGAAAATAATATTTTATTAATTCTTTTAAATTATTATTATATGAGTAATTTAAGGTTAGAATGTTGGTTTCTATTCTATTTCATGTGTTAATCGTTACTAACTTTCAGTAAGAAAAAAATAACAAGCGCGCCGTGGCGCGCCGGTCGATCTCGTTAGAAAATAAAGAGAAATCGAGATATGTTAACAAATATTATGTAAAAAAAATATTGAGTTACATAGTACGATTATAATTCTTATAAACAATTGGTAGAATATTGATAAAAAATAGGGAAATTATAAAAAATCTAAAAAAATTAGAAAAGAACTAGAAAGTTAATTTAATAATCGTGAATTATGGGAAAAAATACATTTAAATGATTTAGCATAGAAAATAAAAAAAAATCCCTGTTAAAAAGATAAATTACTGAAAAAAAAAAGAAAATCACTTAAAAAATAAAAAAGTAGGTGACATTTCATAAACACTTTGCTTTACCTAAAGCGAAGAAATAGAAAAATGGAATAAATGCCAATTTTTTGACAAAAGAGAAATCGCCATTAACTCTACTAATTTCTAGAAAATTATTCTATAAATTCGTTTTTCAATGAAACATATTTCTTATGAGTGACTAAAAAATGTCAATTGAAGAAGTTATGCATAAAAACTTAAAATGAAAATTTCATTAAAATTTAAGAATCTCCATTTTTTCTATAAATTTCAGATAAGATGTATACTTTATATAAACCAAGTGGTTTGATTTTTAATCTAAAATTTTTTTTTTCAGAGAAACTATGTTTAAAAAACAAAAATTGGAGAAGTTATAGAAAGAAAAAATATTTTAAATGACAAAGAAACCGAAAAATAATAAATTTTGATAAATTTGTCGTCAATTCTATACTTTACATAAGTTAATCGATTAGTTTTAGACGAGGTATATGATTTTTTTATTTATAAAGTTGCATTTTTTCTACAAAACTTTGTAGAAAAAAAGGTTTTTCTGATCCGAATTTGTTTGACTTTTTTTGCCTAAGTTAATTTTGGAGAATTTTCGAAAAATTGGAAATTTTTTAAAAATTAATTTTGAGCAAAAATCCAAAGAAACTCGAGTTAAAAAGACCTTTTTAATACTATTTTTAGTAATTCTACAAAATTTTGTATCAAAGTATTTATTATTTCAAGAGAAAATTTACGGACTAAAGTAACTCAAAGAAAAGCTATAAACTATAAAAAAAATATGTAAAATATGCGTCCCGTTTCGAATTGTTTCTTGATAAATTAAACATTTTTTAAATCAAACTGTTTTCAAAATTGACTTTATTTTTCATACACAATGTTTTTCCGGTTTCTTTAAATGTCTCTAATGCCATCTTCTTGTATAGATTTAAAAAAATATTTTAATTTTTCAAAGAAAAACATTAAAAATGACCAAAACAACGTTTTTTATTATTATTAAGTTCCAATAAATTTATAATATCAATAATTGTAATTCATACCTTTGTTTACTTCCATAATTGCACAGGCACCGTGCAAACAAACATGAAAAATTCGTGTGAGGAAAATATAAAAAATACAATTGAAGTCTTCTATTAAATAATGACAAGTTTAAAAGAAAACGTTAGACGTTACAAAGCAAAACCAATAAAATACTTATGTTACTTGTTGGATTGTAAATACGAGATATTCTTCTAAGTAGAATGTCCCCTCCATAAAGATTATAAATGACGCGGAGAGTGTATGACATCAGCTTTATCAAGTTCGTCGTTCATTGACCATTAGAAGTACGCAGTGGGTCTTTTAAACGATAGTTAGAGCTAGAATGAAGGTCGTGTAATAGAGAATAACGTTATTTTAGTATCCCATAAAATTTGGCCGAAACCTCACTTTTAAAAACTTGAAGATAGACCAGCTCCACATTTCCTATAACTGTTCTAATTGTTGAGAAATTTTCTGAATCTTTTTCGACAATTGTGAATCGGATCAAAAAATTTTAGGTTAGGTTGTAAAAAATTATTTTAAATCCCATTTAACCTAAATTACAGTCAGCCTAAAACACATTTAACCTAAAATGCATTCAGCCTAAATCCCATTTAAACTAAAATGCACAGAGCCTGAAACCCACTTAACCTAAAATGCTTTAAGCTTAAAAACCATTAATCCTAAATCTCATTTAACCTAAATCCCATTTAACCTAAAATGCATTCAGCCTTTGTCCCATTAAACTTAAAATTCATTCAGCCTAAATCTCATTTAACCATAATTCTATTTAACCTAAATTTCATTTAACCTAAATCCCATTTAACCTAAAATCCTCCATAGCAACGAAACTTTCCTGAAAATTTCTTAAAGATTTATTTGCAAACTTTGTAATATTTTAGTGCTATGTTTCGTGAAAATTGTGTAAAGATTTAAATGTTCTGATTGAACAAATGTTAAGCTCGAAACTTGACTAAAGATTTAAATTAAATTTTTGTGAAGTTTTCGTCGTGAAGGTTGACTGAACATTTAAATTCAATTTTCGTGAAATTTTTGTCGTATAAGTTTCGTGAACATTTAAATTAAATGTTCAAAAAATTTTCGTCGTAAAAGTTGACTCAACATTTAAAATAAATTTTCGTGAAATGTTTATCGCGAAAGTTTCGTGAAAATTTAAATAAAATTTTCGTGAAATCTTCGTCGTGAAAGTTTTCTGAAAAAAGTCTCATATTAAACAGAAGAGGAACAAGTAATTTAATAAATGTATTTATATTTATTTAATTACTTTTTAATACTAGTTCCAATTCTATTTAATATAATTTTTTTTATTCAAACAACTTTTCTATCTACATTTAGCAAATATTTACTTAAATGTTCAATCAACTTTTGCGACAAACATTTCACGAAAATTTAAGTTAAATGTTCGGTAAACTTTTACGACGAAGATTTCACGTAAATTAAATTTAAAGGTTCAAGAAATTTTCGCGACTAAAATTTTACGAAACTTTAATTTAAATATTCAGTCAACTTTTGCGACGAAAATTTCACGATAATTTAATTTAAATCTTTAGGCAAGTTTCGAGCTAAACATTTATTCAATCGGGACATTTAAATATTTACACAATTTTCACGAAACTTTGCACTTAAATATTCCGAAGTTTGCAAATAAATCTTTATGAGGAAAGTTTCGTTGCTGTGGGGGATGCATTCAGCCACACAAAATTACACAATTTTCACGAAACTTT
Organism: Ganaspis brasiliensis; assembly: GCA_037103525.1. NCBI lineage: Eukaryota > Metazoa > Arthropoda > Insecta > Hymenoptera > Figitidae > Ganaspis > Ganaspis brasiliensis. Next base: position 2,436,984 of record JAZKLR010000254.1, on the reverse strand, counting down.
GCACTTAAATATTCCGAAGTTTGCAAATAAATCTTTATGAGGAAAGTTTCGTTGCTGTGGGGGATGCATTCAGCCTAAAACCCATTTAAAATGAATCCCATCTAGCCTAAAATCCATTTAACCTAAAATTCATTCATTGACATAAGTCCCAGTTATCCTAAACCCTATTTAACGTAAATTCCATTTAATGTAACATGCATTCAGCCTAAATCCCATTTAACCTAAAATGCATATACCTTAAAATCATTTTTCCTGAATTTCATGAAACCTAATTTATAATGTAAAATTTAGGTTCAATGGGATTTAAGACAAATGGTTTTAGACTGTATGCATTTTAGGTTTAATGGGATTTAGGCTTAATGCATTTCAGGTTAAATTAATTTTAGGTTATATGAGATTTAGGTTAAATGGGTTTTAGGCTGAATGCATTTTAGGTTAAATGGGTTTTAGGATAAATGGATATTAGGTTAAATGGGATTTAGACTGAATGCATTTTAGATTAAATGGCATAAACACGAAAAAAAATGAATTAACTGATGCAGCTAAAAGATTTAGCTGATAATTTTTTAGTAATGGTTGCTGAATATTAGCTACGACCGCCAAAACATTTGCTAATACAGCTAAAGGTTTGCGGTGGTAGCTAAAAGTTGTAGATCCTATAGCTTAAAAAAGTTATTTGATATGCGGACAGCCTATGGACAGAGAAATATTTCGGATATTGGTAGCTGACTATTTATCTACTAGATCAAACTTATAGCTGCTGTGGCAAATGTGTTAGCTGTAGTAGCAAATGTTTAGCTGGCATGACTAAAAAATGTCAGCTAACTCTTTTAAAGGGCTATCCACAAAGCATGTGATACTTTAGGGGGTGGGGGGGGTATTAAATTTCCGAAAATATGCATCACATGCTTTATGGACGGCCCCTTTTGGTTGCAGCAGCTAACTCATTTTTTTCCGTGAAAGATCAATAAGAAAATTAAGATTGAGGTTAAATGAATTTTAGGTTAAATAGATTTTCGGTTAAATGCGATTAATGTTAAATAGGTTTTAGGCTGAATGCTTTTTAGGTTAAATGAGATTTATGTTAATGAATGAATTTTTGGTTAAATGGATTTAGGTTAAATGTGATTTATATTAAATTTGTTTTAAGCTAATTGCATTCTAGGGTAAATGAGATTTAGACTAAATGCATTTTAGACTAAATGCATTTTAGGTTAAATGGCAGTTAGATTATTTGAGATTTACGTTAAATAAATTTTAGGCTAAATGCATTTTAGAATAAAGGAGATTTAGGTTAAATGAGTTTTAGGTTAAATAGATTTCAGGCTAAATGCAATAAAAGTTAAATGGATTGTACATAGTTTAAGTGAATTTTAGGTTAAATGGGATTTAGATTAGATAAGATTTAGGCTAAATGCATTTTAGGTTTAATGGGATTTAGGCTAAATGCATTTTAGGTTCAATGTGTTTTAGGACCCCCACAGCACCGAAAATTTCCTGAAAATTTATTAAATTACTTTCAATATTCGAAATATGCGAAGTATTGCAAAATTTAGTGAAAATTTTGTAAAGATTTAAATGTTCCGATTAATTAAATGTTTAACGTGAAACTTTTCTGAAACTTGCCTGAACATTTTCGCCTAATTATAATTATAATTATAACTAGGCAAAAATTTAATTTAAATGTTCAGGAATGGTTCACGCTAAACATTTATTTAATCGGGACATTGAGGGGATGAATGCATTTTAGGTTAAATGTGTTTAATGCTGAGTGCATTTTAGGTTGAATGTGTTTTGGGATGAATGCATTTTAGGTTTTATGGGATTAATACTCAATGCATTTTAGGTTACATGTGTTTAAGGCTGAGTGCATTTTAGGTTATATGGGATTTAGGCTGAATACATTTTAGATTAATTGCATTTTAGGTTAAATGGGATTTAGGTTAAATGGGTTTTAGTATGAATGCATTTTAGGTTAAATGGGATTTAGGCTGAATGGGTTTTAGTATGAATGTATTTTGGGTTAAATGGGATTTAGGCTTAATGCATTTTAGGTTTAATGTGTTTTAAAATGAATGCATTTTAGGTTATATGGGATTTAAGCTGAATGCATTTTAGGTTAAATGTGTTTTAGGCTGAGTGCATTTTCGGTTAAATGTGTTTTAGGATGAATGCATTTTAGGTTCTATGGGATTGAGGCTGAATGCAATTAAGGTTAATTGGATTTTAGGTTAAATGGGATTTATATTAAATTTGTTTTAGGCTAATTGCATTCTAGGGTAAATGAGATTTAGGCTGAATGCATTTTAGGTTAAATGTGTTTAAGGCTTAGTGCATTTTAGGTTAAATGGGGTTTAGGCTGAATGGATTTTAGGCTATATAGTTTCAGGCTGAATGGGATTTATGCTTAATAGGTTTTAGGGAATATTCATGCGCCTCAGGCAATGAATTAATATTCCCTTTTTTGATAAGCCTATAACTGTGAATTCAAAAAGAAACAAATTTTTTTAGATGTATACTAACAAATTATTATAAATATTTTAAAGTTTGGATTAAATAATTGAAATATATAAAATTTTATAATGAAATTAAATAGTTTTATTTTTAAAACCAATTATTTCATTTATTTATTTACTAATTAAATGTTTAAAATATAGATTATATTTTTTTTACATATATGTTGCCAAGATTCCTCTAAAAAATAATCAACAATATTTTGTTGACAATTATTTATAACACCGGCGCAGCACACAAAAAATTGATGTTCTGAGCTCGAGATCAGACCATGACTACTTTATGTTTTTGGGGTCGCTGTAACCGTATCTATTATTTAAAATAGTTTAATTTTTGAAAATTTTGTTAATAACGATATAATGTTTCTTTAAGCGTTTAAATAAATATTTGTTGGTGTTTTTTTTTAAGTTACAAATATTATTATTAAACATTTTATAATTGAATATTAATTTGTTTTTCTTTAAAATAACTTTTTAGTATAATAGTCAGAAATTTATAAAAAATAATTTATTACTATTTTTCTGTTATATATAATAAGTGTTTAACTAAAATATACAATTAATTCATAGGAATTTATCAATCACTCCGAGTCAATAAGTAATTGACTCGGAGTGATTGATAAATTCCTATGAATTAATAATTTTACCGAGTGATAAATTCTTTTAAAATAAAATATACAATGTTTAGCGTTATAATTATAAAAACGTATTTGAATAAAAAAAAATTAGTCGATTAAGTAATAAATATCCTACTAAAAATAGAAACTGTTAATAAAAATAAGAAAATTCAACTTAAGAAACTGTAGTATCTGAAGAAGATTTATTAATTTTTTTTAACAAATTTAAAATCTAATATCTTTTTGAGATATTTACAACTGAAAAATAAAAACTTAAAAAGATGCCCTTCTTCAGAAATTTTTATCTCGAAAATTATCGTTCCCAGAATAACAAGTCATTTATTTATAAAGTTGTAAAAAATGTAAAATTATTATAAGGGAGAGAGACTTAAGATAATTACAGTTTCGATTTAATGCTCTAGAATCAAAACAGAATATGATATGTATTAAAATAATATGTACCAAAAGAAAGTACAATGTGTTAGGTATTGTTTGACCACAGAGATAAATTTCTATTTTAAACGCAACAATTTTTTAAAACAGTTTTTTTAACTGTTAAAAATCTTGATTTTCAGAAAAGTATCTCCAAGATGGTCACCTTATTAAAAATCACCAAAAACAGGGATTTTAATATTCCTTTTTTTATACCAAACAGATAAAATTCACAAAGAAACAAAAACATGAGTCACTTCAATTATTATTTACATAGCAATAACTTCAAGTAACTTTGGCAACTAAAAAACATCAAAATTTTAAGTTTATTTTTAATTTATCATTAAATTGATAAGTACTGATTCATGGCTTAATTATAAATAATAAAAATTTAAGTAAAATTAAGATAAATTTCGCTATTAAAAATGTATAAAAGGAAAATTGACTTGATGTTTTTTTTTATAAGTTATAAACATTAAATTAACCTCGATAGTTGCACATTAAGTTTAAATTTCTATAGCGATGTCACAGATTCCACCTTATTATCAGAATGTGTTTGCTCAAACAAGTCAAAATAATTTTCAACCAAAACAACAGCAAAATGTTCGCCCGCAGATAATTCCTAACGTGAATTCTTATGCTACTAACCAACCAGGTATAATAATAATAAATAAACAAAAAATTATTTTATTTAAGTATTTAATACAATTATTAACTCATTAAAATATTATAATAGCTTAATTTTTTTACAACTTTATTTTTTAAAATTAATAATTAAACTACTGACTTTTCTAATTGATTCTTAGTGTTTGCCATAATTATTGTATACTCTTAAATTTAATTATTATAAAAGTTCACTGATTTTTTAAACCATATTTGTTTATTTCATTAATTAAATTCGTGCAAATATGTCTGTGAATTTTTTGAATCTTGAATAACTACTTAAGGGCATGTGATGGAATATGACGTCACTAATCTAGGCAAAATTTGTCCGTCAACTTTTTCATAAAGTACTTTATATTTTGACACCAAACTTTGTAGATTTACTCAAAATATCGTTAAGAAGGTCCATCTGGTTTAAATTTTGCTTTGAAAGCAATTTAAAAAAAAATTCTACTATTTGGAAATTTTTTAAAGTTTTAAACATTATTTTCAGGTAAAATTGAAATAAATTTGGGTCATATAGACCTTTTTAATGATATTTTATTTATTTTACTATTAAAGAATAAATTTCACCAAAAATTAATAAATTTTTAAAAGTCCGGATCAAATAACTCGATCTTTGCTTTGAGGCCAGTCAAGCTTACCAAAAAATGACAAAAATTAAAAATCAAAATTTTAATTTTCTAAACTCGCTGTCTTATAGAGAATGAAAATACAATTTTTTTCTCTAAAAATTTTCTTTAAGATTAATATTTTAGATACAAATGGTAAAAAACTGAAAAATTTTGATTATTAAATTTAATTAAGTTTTAAAACATAACTCGTCAAATCTTGGATATATCTTAACTCTTTGTGTCGTACATTTTTCATTCAAAACACGTACTGAATAGCTTAAATAGTTTTTGAGGTCGCTGATTACGAATTTGCCATTAGATTTCCAAAATTCAAAATGGCGGATCCAATATGGCGGATGAGAAATGAAAAATCTACCTCATTTAATTAAAACACAAAGGGTTTTCGGGGTCGCTATAAATGCGCACTTAATATTAGATTTAAAAATTAAAAATGATGGATCCAATATGGAGGACAAAAAAATAAAGAATCTGACGCATTTAATTAAAACACGTTACTCGCGCAACTTTTTTTTTTTATTTTATTACCAGAATAATTTTAAATCCAAAATATTGCTAGAAAAAAATTTGGCATCTCTAAACAACGCGATTTATGTAATCTTGAAATTTTGCCGTTGCCTCCCCTTAAAAAAATCCATATTTTTTACATTTGTTTATTTATAATTATTTTATTATTAACAAATTATCAATTTCTAATTTTTTTTACCTTTGCTGATGTATAAAGAACATTAAAAAAACAAAAAGTTTTATATTAACTCTTAATAACGGATTAAAAAAATATTAATTTGTTAAAAAATTGGTGGGTCGCTGAGCGTCCCACTGTGAAATAAAAAGTTAAAACTTATAATTAAATTTAATCAAAATTTTTCAGTTTTTTGCAATTTTTATCTAAAATATTATTCATAAAGAAAAATATCAAGGGGAAAAAAGTTGCTTATTTTTTTAATTGTTTATTTATTTATTGAATTTATATTTATTTAAGGGACAAGCTATCAGAATCAGCCACTGCAACCCTATCAGGCCGAATGTATTGGGAATCAAACATTTCCAAGTCAAAATTTAATAACGAACCCTTATCAACATTTATGTTCAACTCCATCAGGAACGCAAAATCAAAACAACTTTGGATCACTGCCTCAGTGTATTATGGATCAATTTCGTTCCTGCGTGAATAGTGGTGCCCCAATTTTTATTTTGCCAAACGCTTGTTCTAATCCTGCTCCTGCAACGCCCCAATTGCCCAACTCAATGTTAGGACACAATATGGGCTACCCCATCAATTACTCACCAATAGGTAAAAAAAAATTTATTTAATGATATTTCAGTTATTTCTATCTTTTTATTTTTTTACAGCCTGAAAGAGTTTTTAGTTCTCTTTAAAAATTAATTAAAAAATTTTTAAAATCTTCTAAAATAACAAAATGGCGACCGTTTTACTATAAAATATTTAATTGAAATTACTCAAAATTCTCAAAAATCTTCATAGTGAAGATTCTTTTTCATAAGAATTTAACTTGTGCCTGATTTTGGTAGAAGAGAAAAAATTCTTCTTTACTCTTTTAAAGGAAAATTTCATTCTCATAAAAAAAATACACTAGTTATTAAAAGGTTTCATAAATAAAAGTTGTTTTCATTTAAAAAATATTAAAAAAAAGTATTTCTTGTTATTTTTCTCTATTTCTCGTTTTTTCAAAACATTTCGTTAAAATTCAATTAAAACCTTATTTTTAGAAAAATTTATTTATTATTAATGCAAATTTCCATTATCGACTTCAATATTTTTTATTGTAGATTTTATCTGTTTTTCAAGGTTATGTTGCACGCGGAATAAATGATTGAATGAATCAATCAAACTTGAAGATTATCATGTATAATTATAATAGTTTGGATTATTAATTAATCATAATTAACTTTTCACTTATAGTATACTTGTGTATTTATTTTTATTTGATTCTATTATTATTTATCACGTGAGATTTTATTTATTGAAAAATAAAAAAGTACCTGAGTTTTAAAAAATCACTAGAAAGAAATTAATTATTAGCGAAATGTTACTGTAGATTGATGTATATTAAAATGTAACTATACAGTGAAGAAAAATTACTAGAAAGTAAATTAATAAATAATAACTAAAACTTGATAAAAGGTAACTAGAAACAGCGAGAATTAATAAAGTTGAGAAATAATAATTAAAAAAAAAAGTAGAAACTATACCTAACTATTTATTGATCAAAACTACATATAATGGATTTTATTTTTGAAAAAATCTAAATATTATTATTTAAACCAATCGGATAAAAAATTAAAAAAGAAAATGTTAAAAAGAAAACATTTTTAATATTAGTGGCCAGAAATTATAATCGTAAAGCTGAATACGAAATATAAAGATTGTAAAGAAAAGTTATGACTTCTCTTAAACGTAAGAGTTCTAAAGGAAGAAACGTTGTCTTTCTCATCAAGAATGTTATATTTTTTATAAGTCGTCAAATAGAGTAGATGTAGTATACTAAAAACGAAGCATAAATGTATAAAATTTCTCGTGACCTATTATCCTTATAACATTTCATTTTGAATGAAAAATAAATTACAAAAATCAAATTAAACGTTTACACATTTTGAATTGATTTTCACTTTAAACAGGCATTAGAAATTCAAACGATGTGCGTGGAAATATTAAATTCAGTCAAGAAACTTGGGGTGAAAACTTGTAATACTCATGGGACTAAATTTTATACGCAGTTTGTATTCAAAAGTGCTCTCCAAGCTAAAGTTTTGAGGACTCGTGAAAACGATGAATCTGTTTAAACATTTCTCGAAGATTTTTAATTATACTTGAGAAAGAAGTATATAAAATAATAATAAAAATAATAAGAACCAAAATAAGTAAAAATTAAAAAAAAAGAAAAATAAAATAAGAATTTAATACATTCTTTGACCAGTAGACGGAAATTAATAACAACAAAAATTTTGCATGTACTTAGTAAAAAAAGTCATTTAAAATAACAGCAAATCTTTTCCAATCCCTCCTTTTCATATTCAAATAAATATCTCTTAATCCCACTTAATTTTTTTAAATTCCATTTAAAACTGCGAAACAGTATATATCCATTTGTATCCTCGATACTTTCTATCTAAATTTATCTTCTTTTTAGCCGCTAAAACTCTTTTCTATTCATTCCAAATCTGAATAATAACCAATCTTTTTTAATGCCATCTTCTTTTTTTTTTATCTCCTTTAAAACTACGAAGTAGTAAATCCACCTTTATTCCTAATTTTCTGTCCAAAAATTATCTTCTCTTTTAATTCTTTCTTTTCATATCTTAATATATCTTTTTGAATTCCGTTTAATTTTTTTTATCCCATTTATAAATACAGGGCATGAAATCAAATTTTATGCCTGTTCTTCTACACAAATTTATCTCTATCCACTTTAATCTTTTTTTTATCCATTTAAATTCTGAATAAGGAATTACGGACCAATTTTATTTAGAATGTTTTTTTCTGTGCTGAATTATTTAAAGTGTATTTAATTCTGCGTCGAATGAGCTTTTTTGAATTAAGGACGTTTATACCCTCAAACGGTTCCCATTCTATTGGACCATGATTTTTAATTTCATTTCTTTTTATAATTTGGTTTCTACATAGTATCATTGAAATGTAAAAAAATTACACAAGTAAAAATATGACAGATTGCCATTATTGATTTGAATTTAGCAAAGAAAGTATGAACTTCATATCTTAGCCGCCAGATGGCTTCAAGCCAAAAACCCCCCAAAACCCCCCTAAGTAAAAAATTTTACGCAAATTGGATTGATTTTTAACAAATTTGTCTGCCATATTGGACCCGCCATTTTGAATTTTGCAAAACTGATCACGGATGCGTAATCAGCTACCCCAGAAACCCCCGAGTAACAAATTTTAAGCAAATTGGATTGATTTTTAAAAAAGTCGTCTGCCATATTAGATCCGACATTTTGAATTTTTAAAAACTGATAACGGATTCGTAATCAGCAACCCCAAAAACCCACGAGTAACCAATTTTATGCATTAAAATTGGACTGATTTTTGAAAAACTCGTTCGCCATATGGAGCAAAATTCCTGAACTGTCCAGGTCAAAAAATAAAATTGATTCAAACTTTGCTAAAATGTTTCCATTGTTAGTGGAAGTGTAAATACCAAATATTTTCAAATTCCATGAAATAGTTTTTGAGTTACACAGTTTTAAAATTTTGAATTTTTTTAAATTTACTATATTTCTAGGTGGTTGCATAAAAGTTAACATATATATAGTGATTTTTAAAGCTTTTTTTACAGACTATTCGATGATAATAAATATTTTTTTGTAAAAAAAAAAAATTTGACCTTTAAATACAGGTCAAAGGGTTAATTTGATTTTATCTCGAAATCGGAGATTTAAAAAAAAATTTAACCTATCTCAATGGAAAGCTTGACTTTTTTCCTATAAGATATGTAAAAATTAGAGTGGAACTCTAAATACTTCTGTCAAAAATACATCTCAAATACTCGCGCGCGCTCGAGAAACTACTAGTTACTCGCGCGGGGTCGGGCTATTCGAGCACGCGCGGCTATTTGAGATGTATTTTTGACAGAAGTATTTAGAGTTCCACTCTAATTTTTACATATCTTATAGGAAAAAAGTCAAGCTTTCCATTAAGATGGGTTAAATTTTTTTTTAAATCTCCGATTTCGAGATACAATCAAATTAACACTTTGACCTTGAATTTAAAGGTCAAATTCTTTTTTACAAAAAAATATTTATTATCATCGAATAGTCTGTAAAAAAAGCTTTAAAAATCACTATATATATGTTAACTTTTATGCAACCACCTAGAAATATAGTAAATTTAAAAAACTACATTTTAAAAAAATTCAAAATTTTAAAACTGTGTAACTCAAAAACTATTTCCTGGAATTTGAAAATATTTGGTATTTACACTTCCACTAACAATGGAAACATTTTAGCAAAGTTTGAATCAATTTTATTTTTTGACCTGGACAGTTCAGGAATTTTGCCCCATATTGGATCCGCGGTTTTAAATTTTGAAAAACTGATAACGGATTCGTAATCATTTAATATTTCTATTTAAAGAAAGTGTGGATATGTCTCTGATTTTGTGTTAAAATGCGACTAAAACAATTTTTTTTGTTCTTTTATCGATTCGAGGCCTGCTTAGCTTTATTTGTTTTTTATATATGTGTTTTTGATGCCTGCCCTCGACCAGCAGCACCCGCTCCGCTTGCGCTTGCAAATGTCGGGAGGCATCAAACTTTCACGAGACTTCGACAAAGGCGCACAACAATTAAAGAGGGCCGCACATCAGGCTGTCAAGTTTGTAGCTTAATTTAATAAATAGCTGAAAATAAATAAAAAATAAATTTGTGAAGCAAATTAGAAGCTACATGAAACAGGTGTTAAAAAGGCCTTATTCATGCTATTTATTGAAAACCGTACAAAAAATTGCTAAAAAAAATAATAACAAATATTTTTTAACCCTATTCTGTATTTTTGCTTTTTTAGGGATTTTGGGGGACGTATTAAAAATGTCCAAATAAACAATTTGACATTGTTCTTTAATAAAAATATTTTTCTTAGGAATTCCTTGTCCAGTCGCTTCTACATTTTGTCTACCACCACCATCATGCATTCAATACGCTCTTCCCATCCCATTCTACAATAATGTTAACACTCAAGAACGCAAGAAGGAAAAGTCCAATAACTGTGACTGTTGTCCAAAGGAAGAGGCAACTAAAGACACTTTAAAAAATCCTAATACCTTTAATGAAATAGAGGAGCACAAGTGCAAAAATAGCAAAGAAGATGACACTATTTGTTCGAAGAAAAATTGCCCCTCGTCTTTAAATCTACAAGCTTTGGCTTCTCAATTTCTCTCGATTCAGGGAATAATACCTTGTGTAGCCACTAGATTAATTTTACGAAAAGTTCCCGGATCATCGGTGACTACAAGTGTCGATGAAACTGTAAATAGAGCACTCGTGTCAATTAATCAGTTAAAAAAAGATGAACTTTTGACGGAATCTAGAAATGCACAGCAAGTGAACGCTTTGATAAATCTTCACATGACTGCAAATGCACCGTCAAACATTATTCCCATTTTGACAATGATTCAGCTAAAAGTGAATCTGCTAAAGGCACAAGTGGAACATTTGGTGAATAAAAAGTTGATGGAGAATCAAGGAATTGGAGCTGAAGGAGCTGGCAATCTGGATCCTTTTGTTCTTGCCTTGAAGACGGATGCTGAGCTTAGAGATTTTTTGGCTGCTCTTCGAGAAAAGGAATGCCAGGAAAGGGTAAACTAAAGTTATAACGTTTTTGTCTCAGGTTTTGCAAATTCAATTACTCGACTTTTTAAAATTCTTTTTATAAGCAACAGAGTAATTCTTATATTACAAAAATATCGTTTCCGTTAATGTTTAAGAATATATAAACTGAGAAAATAAGTACGCGTTTAATTTTGTGTTGTAATTGCACATGAAAAAAAGAAATTGAGCGTCCGGACCAAATAACTCGATCTGCGCTTGATGAATGATTTCCAAGCGTCAAGCTCGTCAAAAAGTCGAAATTTTAATTTTTCAAAATCTCAGCCTTGTAGAGAATAAAATTGTGTAACTTTTTTGTCCTTAACATTTTTTTATAGGAGTAACAATTTTAGCAATAATAAACAAAAAATGAAAAATTTTTGTTTTCCATTTTAACTAAATTTTCAAACATAACTCGTCATATCTCGGGTAAATCTTATGGAACCCTTAATGGAACTTCGTAAACTTATGCATCTGAGTCCAGTGAAGCACACTGAATGATTGAAAAGATAAAAAACATTTATTGTTCAATTATTCTTTAATAATAATAGAGACATGTTTGTAATAATGTTACTGAAAAGTAGTATGCGGGGAAATTTTTTGTTTTTGTTATTAGAAAGAACTTCAAGCGAGAAAGTTTCTTATTAATATCCAAAGAAGTTTTCTGGAAAGTTTCACATAAAAAAAGTCTTAATTTTAGGAAATATAGCAGTTTTAAAAAAACGGGGCCCACGCGTCACTACGTGCAACAAAGTTGTTGTTCTTGCATATAACTAATTCTGCCCAATTTACTCTCTGCAGTATTTTTATTATATAATTAAATATAATATATTATGATCTCAAAAATATAAAAAAATAATTATTATGTTGCAAAATTAGTAGAAAAAAGTCAAAAAATGAAAATGATTGGAGACAAAACAAAAGTAAATTAGCTAGAAATAAGCTAATTTATTGTTTCTTATTTTGCCGTTTTAGATAATGCAATAAAGAAATGTATTTATTTTTAGTCTTGTTTGCTTAACTTATCTTAATAAATATTAACTGAATTTATAAACATCAAAGAACGTATAATTATGACAAATTGAATGAAAAAATGTATTGCTTCGGATTCTATCGTTTTAGACAATACAATTAAAATGTTTTCCTTTGTTTCTATTATTTTCTAATAATAGAAGATAACGGATAATTTAATAATAATAAATTGAATCAAATAATTAATTTTATTCTAATAGGTATGTTTTTTTAGAAAATACGAAAATTTTTTGTTTTATTTTCTGTCATTATTTACTAATTAATAAATTGAATAATAAACAAATATCGAACAATTTTAAGAACAATGATTCACGTAGCAGTTTCACGGAGATACTGACGTGCGGGCCCCATTTTTTAAAACTGCTATATTTCCTAAAGTTATGACTTTTTTTATATGAAACTTTTCAGAAAACTTCTTTGGATATTAATAAAAAACTTTCTCACTTGAAGTTCTTTCTAATAGCGGAAACAAAAAAGCTCCCCGCATACTACTTTTCAGTAACATTATTACAAACAGGTCTCTATTATTATTAAAAAATAATTGGGTGTAGTTCCGAAAGCCCCCCACCTCCGATTTTAATTAAACTTATTTTTCTTACGTATTTTGATGCGCTGATTACGAATATGATAGTGAAAATATCCGCAAATTTGAATTTCATGGTAAAAAATATGTATAAAAAATCATAAAAACTTAGGTTTTTTGCCAATATCTTTTTAAATATTACAAATATCTAAAATTTCTTCATACAAAAGTTGTAGGTCTTACAAAAATACATATTTTATGTTTGATGCGTTTATTACTAAAACCAATTAGTTTACGAAATAATTGCAAAAAACATAAATCACCATAAATGTGACCAAATACCCACATTACATCAATATTATATTACCAACAGCCGTAATTACGTTATTACATTACGTAAAATTACGTAACATTACATTCATTACATACTTTTACGTAATAAAGTACAATTACCTAATTACTTACAGTTACTTACACTTATCTAATAATGTAAAATTACGTAATTTACGTAATTTTATTAACTAATTACGAAAATTACCTTTAAAAAAATTGTCAGCTTAATCATTTTTATGATAAATACTATAAAAACCGACAGAACCCCCGAAACAATAAACCAACTCAAAAAATTACACAAAATTACATAAAATATGTTACAGATAACGTATTTCGTATAAATTTATATATATAGACTGTGTTTATGGTGGTTTACAGTTTTTTGAATTTTTCTTGAAAACTATCACTCCTACGTAAAAAATGTATTTTACTTAAAATGTGTATTTTTATAACACCTACAACTTTTGTATCAAACATTTCATTAGATATTGGTTATTTATTGAGCTAAATGCAAAAAAACGTTAATTTTTTAAGTTTCTTATGAATTTTCCCATGAAAATGAAATTTGCAATGAAATTGGTCAAAGGTTCTATTCGGAAGTACACCCCTTATTATAACCGTATTTCTTTAATATTTTTGAAAATGTTGTAACGTGGGCAAAATCACTATAAGAGGAGCAACAACTGTACCGCATACCCCTATATAGTCATTCAATATTATTTTATCAATTAACTAATAATTAATGCAGAGTTAATTTTCATCGACAGGTAAATCTGAATTTCGCCCCTTATCATGCTCAACGATCAATTGCAGAGAACCGTCTAACCAACATTCAAAATAAAATATCACAGGTTAGTAAAAATTATACGTATATATAAATTGTATGGATTAAATCTCAGCTGAAAATAAATATTACAGACTATTACAGTTACATGGTTTTAAGAATATTAGGTATATATGTATGTTTTATTTATTTTTATCTTTAATTATTTACAAAAAAAAAAATTAAGTGTAAGCAGGTTTCATCTTAGCAAAATAATAAACAAATATGTGAAAAATTACGATAATTATCAGGGCCGGATTGGGAATTAAAAGCGGCCCGGGAAAGATATTCTAAGCGGCCCCTTTCTATATAATTGAAATTTTTATTAACATTTAAAACTAAAATATAACAATGTTAAAATATTAAATTATTTTATTTAAACTTATCAATAATTTAATTATTTGGAATTTCTTGAACAATGGCATTCTCTACTGCCACTTGTACAAAAGCAGCAGTAATTTCTTAGCTTAATGAACATCTCAAATTAGTTTTAACCAATTTTAAAGGACAAAAAAATTAACAACTTCTATTAAACAAATATAATAAAAAATTTTTGAGAGAATAACCTGGGTTTAAAAATTGCTCTGAATGTATTCCTATCTACCTTAACCCCTTCAGCATCAAAAACAACCCTTTAAAATCATCCCCTAATCTTCAATCAAGAAATGGACAATTTTTATTAAACAAATATAATAAAAAGTTTTTTAGAGAATTCGCCGGCTTTAAAAATAGCTCAGAATGAATTCCGATCTACTTTGCCCCCTTCAGCATAACAAAAGTCGGTTTTCATTCACCTAAAAATCATTTTTTCAATATTTCAAAACACAATTACTTTCTTTAATTCACAATTATTTTCTTCAAATCTCAATTATTTTCTTCAATTCTACAGTTATTTTCTTATATTCACAATTATTTTAATTCATTTTCAATCATGTTCTTCAATTTTCAAATATTCTCGGTTTTTTTCAATTATTTTTTTCAGTTTTCAAATATTCTCGTTTTTTCAATTATTTTTTCAGTTTTCAATTATTTTCTTTTATTTTCAAATATTCTCGGTTTTTTCAATTTTTTTTCAGTTTTTAATTATTTTTCCAATTTTCAAATATTCTCGTTTTTTCAATTATTTCTCAATTTTCACTTGTTTCCTTCAATAGGCAATTATTTTCAAAGATTTTCAATCCAGTTCAATTTGTTATAATCCAATTAAATTTACAATTATTTTCTAAAATTACTACAATGACTTTCTTTCTATTTTTATTCTTAGTTATTTCTGTTCTGAATCTTAAATTTACATTCTTAACTTTTAAGATAATTCTGTAGAAATGTGAACATTTTTATGTTGCAATTTTTCGAATTTTTTGCAATTGTCCTTTATTTTCGTCTTTTTTCAATTATTTTCTTTCATATTATTCAATTATTAATCATTTTCTTGAAATTTCAATTCAGTTCTTCAATTCTTCATTTATTTGTATCCAATCACAATTCTTTTCTTTTATTGATCCTTATTTTTTTCATTTTCAAATATTCTTTCAATTTGCAAGTGTTTTCTTCGAATTTTAATACAGTTTAATTTTTCAAAAAGCAATTAAACTTTCAATTGTTTCTAGAATTATTCCTATCATTTTCTTTCTTTTTTAGTTTTTTTTTATTTTCATGTTTATCTTTTTTTGTTTAAAATTATTTCTATCAACTGTCAATTTAATAATCTTGCCATGTTTAGAATTTTTTCCATTATTTGGCAATTATTTTCTTCAATATTCAATAATTCTCGGCTTTTTTCGATGATTTTTTCAATTAACAATATTCAACTGGAACTTTCAATTCAATTTTTCAACTATTCTCTCAAATTCACAATTATTTTCTTTAATTTTGAATTATTTTCTTCAATTTTTAACAATTTCTTCTAATTTTCAATTATTTTCTTCAATTTTCAACCAACTTTAACTTTTTGAAATCCCATTTAATTTTCAATTATTTGTTATAATTATTCTTACAGTTTTCTTCAGTTTTTAATTGTCAATTATTTTCCTAAATATTCACTAATCCTAGGCCTTTTCACTTTTTTTCTACTATTTATTTATTTATTAATATAGTAATTTGTAAATTATTTACCTATCAATAATTTTTTTGAAATCTTAATTTAATTTCTTAATTCCTCAATTTTTCTGTCTAATTCACAATTATTTTCTTCATTTTTCAATTATTTTGGAAATTTTTAATATTATTTTCTTCTTATCAATTTGCGATTATTTCTTTAAATTTCAATCCAGGTCAATTTTTTAAAATCAAAATTGTTTTCAATTATTTTCTACAATTATTCCTGTAATTTTTTTCCTTTTTAGGACACCAGACACAAAGTGTCAAATCCGGAACCCTTATGTTTTCACTCGTTTGTCCGTCGCCCAAAACCATACCCCCCCCCCCCTTTAGCGGCCAAACTATTTGAGATAGAGAGTTGAAATTTGGTACACTTATGTATTTTCACGTGTAGATTACAGGAAAAATATAGAAAATATGATTGGAGTTAATAGTCATAGCGTTGTCAAAAAAAAAACTTTTTTTTTTAAAAAAAAAACGTGCCCCCACCACTTATCTTCTAAACCATTTGACCTAGAGGTTTGAAATTTAGTATACCTAGGTATTTTTATGTGTAGATTACAGGAAAAATATAGCTAACATTGTTGAACTTAGTTTTCAAAAGTTATTAATGAAAAGTTGAAAAATGGCAAAATACCCCTATGCTAGAGCTTAGCGTATTTATCCAGAAAGGTTGGAAATTGTCAAAAATGCGTAATTTGAAGCAGAATTTTTTATAAACTCATAAAAATTGTGGTTTAAATTTATTATAATAGCATTTTTTCTAAAAATTGAAATTTTACCAAAAAAAAATTTTTTCCTTCTAACCAGCTACAGTATTCCACAATTTCAGATTATTTTTTTGTACATAATGTTTATTTTTATGTTTAAATTACTTTAAAAGTTTGAAAATAAAAAAAAATGTAAAAGAAAACAAATTTTTTGTCTTGAAAATTCAAAATTATATAAAAAAGCTCAGTCTATTTAATTTGAAATTTTTAATCTTATAAAAATGGTTAAGTTTATTCTTAAATTTTAATAAAAGTAAAAAAATTATGATTTTAATTTATTATTAATTAAATAATCCAAATAATAAATATCTAATAAATAATTGAAATGAATCGTTAAAAATAAATAATTAAAAAAAATTTTTCAATTCATTTTAAGTTCGTGTACGGAACCCTTTGTACGCGAGTCCGACTAGCACTTGCCCGGTAATTTTTTAATTTACAATTGTTTTTTTTTTGAAATATTATATTTATTCTTTAATTTTTTAAATTATTTTTGTCAATTGTCGATTTATTAATCTTGTCATTATTCCAATTTTTTTCATTTGTCAATTATTTTCGTAAGTTTTTAGTTATTTTAGGTCGATATTATCAACTCGAGACGATATTTGGATGGTCAAGAAATTTTGAGATCAATATCAATATTGCTCAAATATCATATCGTCTTGATATCGTAAAGCACTAAGAAATAATCGCTAAGAGAACAAAATAATTTGAAAAGTTAAAGATTAGTTATAAAATTTTATGAGAATCATTGAAACTTGAAAAAATTGAAGGAGATAATTGAAAATTGAAGAATGTAATGGAAATTTAAAAAATATAATATTAAAAATTGAAAGAAGTAATTGAAAAAGTCTAGAATTCTTAATTATAGAAGAAAATAATAATTGAAAACAGAAGAATGGAATTGAAAATTGGAGAATCAGATTGAAAATTGAAGAATGGAATTGAAAGTTGAAGATAATAATAATTAAGATTTTTGGAAAATAGTTGTAGAATTGAACAATTTAATTGAAATTCTACAATTTCTGTGATTAAAAAGAACTTTGAAAGAAGCCGAAAATGATTGAATGTTGTAAAATTAATTGAAAATAGAAAAGAGTAATTGAAAATTAAATGAAATTTAATGACAAAAATTAAATTATTAATTAGACATATAAAAATACCGGCCCTCCTGGCGGCGGCCCACTGGGATTTTTCCCGGTATACCGAATGGCCAATCCGGGCCTGATAATTATATTGTCAATTGAAAATAAAATTCAAAACATGACCAGATTAATAGACAACTGAAAAAAAAAAATTGCAAATTTAAAAACTAAGAAAATTATAGGAATAATTTTTGGAAATAATTGCACATTTAACAACTGGATTGAAAATCGAAAAAAATAATTGAAAATTGAAGAAAGCAATTAAAAATTAAAGAACATAATTAAAGAATTGAAATTAAAAGAATATACTTCAAAATTTAAAAAAGAAATTGCAAAATGCCAAGAATTAATGAATATGGAAGAAAACAATTGAAAACTAAAGAATGGAAATAAAAATTGAAAAAACTCAATGATAATCGAAAAAAATAATAGAAAAAAGGCGATAATTGTTTAATATTAAAGAAGAGTTTAAATTTCAAGAAAATAACTGAGAATTAATTGAAAAGAATAGTTCTAGAATTGAATAATTGAATTAAAATTTTAAAATAATTTTTATGAGTGTAAAAAACAATTAAAATAATAAGAGAATTATTAAATATTGAGGAATTAATTGAAAATCGATCAAAACAATTGAAAATTAAAGAAAATATTTAAAAATTCAAGAAAATAATTAAAAATTGAAAAAATAAATTGGAAATTTTACATTAACATTTAGATACATACATAGACGGGAAAAATATAAAATATAAATAAAATATAAATATAATTCAACAATTAAATGGAAATTTCAAGAAAATAATTTCTTTTAATTAAAAATAATTTTTTTAATTGATAATCAAAAGAAAAATTACAATATGACGAAAATAATTAAATATAGACGAAAATAATTAACTATTAAAAAAAATAATTAACAATTAAAAAAAGTTCAAAAAACTGTGAAAATAATCGGCATTTGAAAAAAGAAATTTTAATTGGTGAATAATCATAAAATTGAAGGAGGAAAAATAAATTGTCAATTGAAAACTGATGAAAAGAATGGAAACAATTGTAAAAAATAAATGAAAATTAAAGAAATAATTTGAAGTTGAAGAATTGTATTGTAATTTCAAGAAAATATTTAATAATTGAGAAAATGCGAAAATTATTGAATTTTGAATAAAGTAATTAAAAAATGTAGAATGCAATTGAAAATTAAAGAAATAAATGGAAGATTAAAGGATTAAATTGAAGAATAAAGATTTAAATTTAAAATTTAAAAAAATAGTTGATAATTGAAAGAAAAATAACAAATGTTTTTTTAATTTATCATTGCTTTCATCATATTTTAATTAGGTATTGGCTTCAAGTTTAAATTTTTAAAATCATTTTCCAATTATATTCCACAATTTTCCATTATTCTTATTTTTTTAAAATTATTTTCTAAAATTTTAAATTATTTTTCTCAAATTTCCCATTATTTTCTATACAATTTGTAATCTTTTTCAATTATTTAATTCAATTTTCAATTATTTATATTATTTGTTTATTATTTTCAATTACTTACGTTTTTTTTTCATAATTTCCAAAAAGTTTTTTAACTATCTAAATTCTAAAATTTTCATTTTTCTATTCAATTTTCAATTATATCCACGATTTTCTTGTATTTTATGTACCTACCTATATTCTGTATGTTTTGCAATTACTTCTCTTAAATTAAAAATTGTTTTTCTCAGTTTTAAATTGAGTTTATTTTTTTTTCATTTATTTTCTCTAATTTATATTTATTTTCTTTTTTTTTTGCAATTTATTTCTCTTAAATTATAAAGTGATCTTTTAAATTTTAAATTATGTTTAAATATTTTTTTATTTATTTTATCTACTTTTTAAATGTTTTCCTTTTTTTTTTAAATGAACTTCTAAAAGTTTCAAGTATTTTTCTGAAATTTTCTTTATATTTCCTTTATTTAAAATATATTATGCAATTTTTTCAATTATTTTTTTCGATTTTAAATTATTTATATTATTTTTTCATAATTTTCGTAAATTTTTAATCATTTTCATCATTTTCTGAATGAATTTTCTAAATTTTTAATTATTTATCTCAATTCGAATCATTTTTTTTTCAATTTTCAATTATTTTTTCTTTTTCATTACACTAATTTTTTTCACTTTTATTTCTAATATTTTGAAGTATTTTTCTCAAATTTAAATTACTTTCTTTCATTTTAAAATTGATCATAATTGTTATATTTAATAATAATTTTTACACTTCATTGACTTATAGGTAATTTTTAATAATACAGTAGAGACCCCATTATCCGGACTGCATTAATGAATGCAGGCACTCATCCGGATAATCGAAAATCCGGATAATCGAAAAAAGTACGAAAAAATGAATTTTCAATTTATAATTTTAGGTATTTATTTCCAATGAATTTAAATAAGACTGAAACAATCTAAAACTCTTAAAATTAACATTAATAAATGTTTAGTTAGAAATATTTCGAAATATTTACATAAACATTTTCTTAAAAATATAAAAATAGATAAAAACACAACGTGTGAAAATTCAAAATTCACAGATATATTAGAATTGAGTTATATGTTGCAATTAAAAAAAAAAAAAAAAAAATTGAATTTTATCCGGATAATCGAAAATCCGGATAATAGGGGTCCGGATAATGGGGTCTCCACTGTAATGATTTTGTTATTTATCCCTTTTTTTTAATAAATTGATTGTGTTTCAAAATAGTGGGGCTTATTCAAACATAGAAAATTTTCATAAATTCTCCGGAAGGAGATTATTCTCGGTTACGTCGTTATCGTTGCTGTCAAAAAAGTTTTTTAAAATGTCGGACGCGTTAATGAACCTACTAAAAAAGAAAGTATTTGGCTTAAGCGTATTGTGTTTGGGTTAGCGTTTGGCGTGGAAACCGAGATCGGAGGTTAGGTACGCCAAATAATTTCTGCTTGTCTCAAATACTTACCTCTTTTTTTGTTTAAATATTGACGTTGAATGACTGGAGTTCGCAATATAATCAAAAGAATTGAATGTTCCGAAGTGTGAAAATGACATTTGCGCTAAGGAAATATAAAATGTTGTTAAAAAGTGAAAAAAGTTAAATGTGAAATTTTACCGACAGAAACCACTGAATTTGAACATTACCATTTGATTTAGTGTGTTTCTGTCGGTAACATTAACATTAAATACTTGAAGCATCTTTTACAACTTTTAATTCAATGAAAAACATTGTTCAGTTTGAGATTTTAACAAAAATAGAACTATATACATAACTTCCAAATACATTAAAGAACGTTCTGCGCAGACTCCATAGCTGTTCGAGACGTTCGAGATTATTAAAATCGATTAATTCGATATTCATCTGGAGTCTGCGCAGAACGTTATTTAATGTATTTGGAGGTTATGTATAAAGTTCTATTTTTGTTAAAATCTCAAACTGAGCAATATTTTTCATTGATTTAAAAGTTGTAAAAGATGCTACAAGTATTTAGGAACAGTGTTAAATAGATATGCCATTAGCGAATTAGTTTTTCAATACTGAAAATAGTCTTTGTAAGAGTTCTCCCATGCATTTTTTTAAATATCGGCACAAGGCACAGACAGTGCCTCTATCGGTCACCTTTGACATATTTACCAATTTTCAACTCATAGTGTCACCCCTGTGGTTTGGCTTTATTAAGCTAACCCAAAATACAATACGCTTAAGCCAAATACTTTCTTTTTTGGTGGGAAGGCAAATGAAGACTCGTAGTATTCAATCTAGACTTCAATTCTCCTCAAAACAATCGCCTCTTTTCAGGGCTAATAAATCTTTTTACGTATATAAGATTTATACCAGTATGAGACATAAAAATGTATACTTGTTATATCCAATGTATATTTACTAAAAGAAGTTCGTATTTTGTACTAAATTGAAAGCTATATACATTCAATTACCTGTGTTGTCATGTATTTTCTGTGATGCATTTCCTGTCATTTTTTGTGGTCGCGAAAAAATGACAGAAAAAACATGTTAGGAATTTAATGACAGGCCTACTGTTTTTTTTCATACTTTCTCATAAGGGTTCTGTCAGTGGAGTTTTGGTCAAAATGTCTGCTTCCCATTGATAAACTTTTGTTTTGTACAGAAATAAACAATTTACCATTAAAATTATCATAATTAAAACACTTTAATTTTTTTTAATTCAGGTGGAAGATGAAATGAGCAGAAGACGTAACAACTCGGTTCCAAGAACATCAATTGTTAACCATTTACAGTGTCAGTTCCCAAATGCGTGTTGTTATTCCAACAATTACACATTTGACTCTTCTCGAACGTGCGGCTCTTCTGGAACAACTCCAACGCAAACATATGAGTCTCCTGATCCCTTCGTCATCCAAGTGCGCAGTCCTAAGAGGCTCAACTTGAAACCACACGTAGGAAGTCCTGAGACGACTTACGAACAATACAAAGACACTGAGGATGACATGAAAATTGTCTGTTGTCGCTCCCAAAAGCAACATTCAGAAAATGAAAATTGTCTCTTTAAGTCGCCTGCAGATCCTTCCACAAGAAATAATCTTAACGACCAAGATAAACATGAACGGAAACCTAATCAGAATAATCAACTGGAGGAGTTAAAAATTAGGGGATGTTGTATACGAGAAATCAGTTCTAAATTATCTCAGGATTTAAGTAATGTTGCTGATAATAAAATGGAAGAATGTAATTCAGTTGAATCCGGCAAAATTAGTTCGGAAGCTGATAATATTCCTTCGAAAGAGTTCAGTCAAAAAAGTCATATTATGGGAAAAACTGATAATGAGGAGAAAAAAATTGCGAACGACAATGTTTCAAAAACGAGTGAAAAGGAGCATGTTGAAGAAAACAAAATTCGAGAAAGTGTAGCATTAATGGATGAAAATTTGGAGAATGAGGATAAATCAAGTAGCAATATTGGTCTGCAAACAAAAATTGAGGAAGATTTAACAGAGAAAGAGAATGTGACGGACGATCAAGAAAGAAAAAAATTTGATGAAGAATCGAAAAAACAACTATCAAGTGAATAAATTTCTGTATCTAAGACGTGAGTTTTTTAAAGTCGAAAATAAAGAATAAAATCGGAAAAATAATGTAATAGGCAATAATTTCACAGAAACAGAAATATTTTGTTAAACTTACAAAATGTGTCGTATTCTTCGAATTGTTTTTTATTTTAAATTTAGTACTATTCAGAGAAAATACTTTTCACGTTTTTGTTTCAGAATTTTGTTAGCTTTCTGATTGGCTGGTAATCTTTCCAGAAATATTACTGGCCAATCATCGCGCTCTTTTAGAAATTCTACATTCCGTGTGTCGAAGCTTTAGTTATTTAAATATTCGGACAAATAATAAATCTGATAAATACAATTTCTGAGAAATATATATTCGAGAATTTAAACATTCTGACAAATGAAATTTCGAGAAATTAAATATGAGGACCATGAGGACAAATTGTAAATTAGATAAATACAATTTCTATCACATAGTGCATTGTCGGAAAGTTAAATATTTTGACAAATAGAGTTTTGATTTTTTTTTTAATATCCGGACAAAAAATAAGTTTGATAAATACAATTTCTGGACAATGCATGTTCAGGAAATTAAGTGTTCCAACAAATAAAGTTTCGGGAATTTAAATATTCGGATAAATAAATATCGGTCTATTGCACATTCTGTCAATTGAGTTTTGGTCCAAATGTCGGCCTTCCCTTTTTTTGACAGAATATCTCTAAAAAGTTTGAACAAATTTGAGTAAAATTATTAATTTTATTAACAGGTTGTCTACTCACCGGGAATTCCGCGAAAACCGGGAATTTGCCGGGATTTTAGTTCGACCGGGAAAAACCCGGGATTTTTTCTAAAAATTGCAGCTAATTCGTTTTCATAATTCTTCAAATTCGCTTGAAACTTATTACTCGTTTTCGAAGTCTCTGATGGTGAAAACGATATCAGATTTACCAATTTTTCAAAATTCAAAATGGCGGATCCAATATGGCAGACATATTTTGCAAAATTGCTCAAATTCACTTCAAACTTGTTAGTCGGTGGTAAATCCATGTTCCTGGTTACTAATCTGAAGTTAGATTTTCAAAATAGTAAAAGTGTAACAAGTTTCAAGCGAATTTGAGCATTTTCAGGGCTGCCAGTGACTTACTTTTCTCATTTTTATTCACTTTCTTTAAAATCACTTACTATTACCCGCTTTTAAAAAAATCACTTTTCTCACTTTCTTGGTAAAATAATAATTATCTATTATTATTATATACCATTATGTTCTTCAAATTTCAATACATTTTGACATTATTTAATTAGTTTCTTCTAATTTTAATTACTTTTTAAAGTTTTTAATTAATGTCTACAAATTTTTAAACCAGTATTGTCAATAACTTTCGTCGTCTTTCAATTTTTCCATCAAATTTAAATTATTTTTATCATTTTTTAATTATTTTGTGCATATTTCTATTAGTTTTAATATTTCAAAATTATTTTTATCAAATTTCAATAATTATTTTCAATCTTTTTTTTTATGGTCATCAGTTTCTCAATTTATTACATAGTTTTCAATTATTTTTTTTCAAATTTCAGCAATTTTCTTCAATAATTTTATTAATATGTATCAATAATTTTTAAATACTTTACACCAATTGACAACTATTTTTTTCAAATTTCAATTTTTTATTCAATTTTACATTCTTTTAATTATTTACACCAGTTATCAATTATTAATGTAATTATTCAATTATTTATCTCAAATTTTTATCATTTCTGTTATTTTTCATGTATTATCTTCAAAATTTAAATTTTTTGTAATTTCTCAATTTATTTTCTTCAAATTTCAATTATTTTTGTCAATTCTCGACTATTTTTTCCCATTTTCAATTATTTTTGTCATTTTTTAATTGTTTTTTAAAAATTTTTAATTAATTTAGTAATTTCTTAATTATTATCAATATTTTTGACGTTGTTTTATTACTTTCTTCAAATTTTTTATTTATTTTCTCATATCTTTAAATTATTGCCATGAATTTTTTAATTTCTTACTTCAATTTTCATTTATTTTTGTCAATTCCCAATTTCTTTTCAAATTTTAATTATTTTTATCATTTTTTAAGTCTTTTTTCCAATTTATTATTTTTGTCTTAATTTTTAATTAGCTTTGTCACTTTTTAATTATTTATCTCAAATTTTTATTATATTTGTTATTTTTTACAAATTAGCTTCAAATTTAAATTTTTGGTGATTTCTCAATTATTTTCTTCAAATTTCTGTTCTTTTTGTTATTTCTCGATTATTTTTTTCTATTATAATTATTTTTCTCATTTTTTAATTGCTTTTAAAATTCTCAAATAATTTAGTCATTTCTCTAGTATTATCAGTATTTTTGACATTTTTTTATTACTTTTTCCAAATTTAACTTATTTTCTTATATCTTTAAATTATTGTCATGGATTCTTTAATTTCTTACTTTAATTTACATTTAATTTTTTCATTTTTCAATTATTTTTGTCATTTGTCAATTGCTTTTTATTTTTAATTTTAATTATTTTTATCATTTTTCAAGTATTTTCTTCAAATTTCAAATTTTTTGTGATTTTGCAATTATTTTGTCATTATTAAATTATTTTCTATAAACGTCAATTTTTATCTCCAATTTTTCAATTATTTTTTTCTAATTTTTATTTTGTTTCTCCATTTTTCAATTACTTATGTCATTTTTTACGTCTTTTTTTCAAATCATAAATTTTTTACATATTTTTAAATTAGTTTTATCATCTTACATTTTTTTTCAAGGTTCAATTATTTTTGTCATTTCTGGACTATTTGTTCCATTTTTTGATTATTTTTGTAATTTTCAATTATTTTTGTTATTTCTCTATTTTTTTTTTTAATTTTAATTATTTTTATCATTTTTCAAGTATTTTTTTTCAGATTTCTATTAATTTTATGATTTTTTAATTATTTAATTTTTTTTTTTCATGGTCAATTTTTTTCTCCAATTCTTTAATTATGTATTGACATCAAATTTTTATTTTGTTTTCTATTTTTCAATTATTTTTGTCATTTTCCAAGTCTTTTGTTCAAATTTTTAATTAGTTTAGTCATCTTTCATTTTGTTCCTTCAAATTTCTATTATTTTTGCCATTTTGGAATTATTTTCTTCAAAGATCAATTTTACCTTAAAAACTTATATAATACGCACTTAATTTTTTCACTATTTTAATATTATAGGTATTAATCATACATAAAAGAAATCCGGGAAAAATGTGATTTTAGATCCGGGAAAACCGGGAATTTGCCGGGAATTTGAAAATCATGTTTCGGTAGACACCCTGTATTAATAATAATTATTATTAATATTAATTTTAATTTATAATTATATTATAATTTTTTTTGCAAAAAAAAAAAATTTCTACTCATAATGCAACTTTTTAAATTGAAAAATAATATTCCTCATCTCAAAACAAATCCATTGTTCTATTTAAAGGATATAATTCATAAGAAATTCGTAAAGTAATACATGATTTTTCAGTTTTTTTTGGCATTTAAAATTTATTTTCTTTCTACTTAAATTTTAACTTAAATTTTTAATTTTAATAACCATACAGTTCCGGTTGAAAAAATATTCTTGATTAAAAAACGAACCAATTGGTCTATAAATACAGAATAAATATAAAATTTGTACTAAAATTTGCAGAAATATAATGAAGATTTTAAATTCTTTGTTAATTTTTATTATTATTAATTTTTTTTTTATGTAACATCTCGAATTGTTATTTTTTAGTTTTGTAATTATAAGATGAAAGAATGATTCAATGCATTGTATTTTAATAATAGTATTACTTATATTTATTATATTATTAAAATATTAATTTGGAAATCACAAGTTAAAATAATTCATATTTAATTTCTAAACGATAAATAGTAATTATTTGGTTTTCAAAAATGCAATTTTCACTTTCTCTCAGGTTTTGGTGTAGTCGATGAACTCTTTTCGTCTGCTTCAGTTTCTTCACTACTGTCATCTAAAGACTTGACAAGCTCCTCAAATGCTTTTTGAAGTTCAGTGAAAAATTCCTCTGCAAAAAAATTATTATTTGAATTAAATTATGTTGATAAAAATTTTTTTTCGCCGAACGGTATCAGGAAATTTTTGTCGTGTGTTTTTTTTTAAGTTTAAGTGGATAGAAGTTTTGGGATTAATTGAAATTATAAATAATTAAATTTGAAATCTAAATAAATTGGAATTTTAATATACTGAAATTTGAGTTGATTGAAAGTAGAATATTTAAATGTGAAAATGTTAAATTGAAATATAAAAATAAAATTTTTAATGAAAGTTAGTACAAACCGAGTTCTTTTACGGCTTCAGCAATCTCCTTATCATCCTTGTCTGCTACATCGTCAGTTTCTTTAAAAAAAAAAGTTAATTATATATAAATATGAATTAAATAAAAATTTGATTATAAAATTTTTTTCCATCAATTTACTATTTAGTTAATTTAAAAAATATTTTAAATTATATAAGAAAAAAGCATAGTTTTTTCCTCTTATTTCTATATAATAATTTAAAATAGTAACAAATTATTTATAATGCCCATTATCAAAAATAAAAAAGAAACTTACTTGCAACTTCTTCTACTGCTTTGTCTTCTACTTTGTCTTCTGCATTTTCGTCAGGAATCGGAATTGACTTAACATTTCCTAAAAAATAATCACGTGGAAAATTAAATCGAGTTTTTCGTAGACGATCAAATAATAATTAAACAGATTAAAATAAATAAAATGATGTTTCTTTAAATATTTATTTTCATATTTTACTTATAGGGTTACAACATCTTAGACACTTTTTTTTCAATTTTTTTCCATCAAAAATTTAATTTATTTATTTCAATCGTTTTATAAATGAAAAATATATTGGAGTTTCACAAAACCGTTTTATTTATTAATTTGTTAAAAAATCTTGCTTCTATGTCCGCCAAAATTAATTTATAAAATTACAGTTATTTAGTTTATTTTAAATTGTTAATATTTATTAAAAAAAAAAAAAATCATACACATACCGACGCAAACTAAAACCACTAGTCCCAAAAGGAAGAAAACTTTGAAGTTCATGTTTAGAAATCGTTAGACTTTGCAACAAAGACTGATAGTTTTTGCATTCAGTCTCTGGAGTATATATAGTAGATTTTTTTTTAATCTCTTGAATATCTCTATCATTAATGATCATTACGAAATTTATTGCCTTGCACATGAATGACAGATGTACAAGTATCATGCGGAATCATTTTAGAAATGATTTATGCACTCAGTATACGGGCAAATGTTATCAGGAAAATTATTAAAAATGTATCGATTTAAGGAAATTTGCATAATAATGGTAATATGTAATAAAAGCAAATTTTATATTTAATAAATTTGTATTTCTTATTAGTTACGAGACTTATGTTTTGTAAATTATATATAAGATTGTACATTTTTTGTTATGTAATAACTGAGATTGTTTTACATTAAATACTAATCTAATTTCGAAGAAACGCTTCAATTCTCAGAAATTTGAATTTGAATAATAACTTTTTCAGGATAATGAGAAAACTTCTTTTTACGATCATTATAAAAAGCAGAAATTTCTTGGACTTGATTACCTGTGTAATTACTGATTTGGTATGCACATTGATAATAATTATGATAAAATAAAATATCAAGATGATTTTTCGATACACTGACAATTGATTCAAACTTTTATATAATATACAATCTTTTCGATCAAGAAGTTGAATCTGCAAACTGAACTTGAATAAATTTCAATTTCAATAGAATTTTAAAAAATGCTATTTCCGAAAATTTGTTAATTTTTTTTTTCTTTTTTGATATCATTATTATTGCAATATTATAGAAACAAATTAATTTTGTTGACTTTTAAATTTAATAAAACAATTAATGAACTTTTTTCAAAAAATAGAAAAAATGTTCGATTATTGCAGTAAAATTGATGAAATAAAGATATGTAAAAAATTATTCCATAATAAAATACGTTTTACAAATTCGCCATTTTAGAAAAGGTCATTTTGAATTTTTAAATTACGACCTTGAATTTGAAATCCATAACCTTATCCAAAAAAAACTATTAGTTTCAAGTTTCAAAAGTTCGAAAACAGTAAATTTAAAAAGTCGTCTGTCAAAGATTTCGACCAAATTATTATTATTAGTATTTTTAAAATTCGTCCGTTATATTGGATTCGCCATTTTTCATTTTTAAATTCAGATTTAAAATTTAAAATTTGAATTATCTCTGATAGTAACTTATAGTATTTTTTCCATCTGCAAATCTGAAGACAAAATTGCCCTGTTTTTTTTTTTTTTTTTTTTTTTATATAAAAATGAAGAAACTGCTCTGAAGTAATAAAATACCAAAATTCAAAATCTTCGAGATTAAAATGAAGATAAACGACTGTTTTATAAAACAAAAATAAAAGATTCAAATGATTCAATTTTTAAGCATTTTAAAAGATTTAAATTGAGAACAAGAATTTAACGGAATATAAATATGTGTACAAATATATTAGTAAGACAGAAATAAATTCATATACATTTTTTTAAAATTAATAGTAAATCAACAAGCAGCTAATTACTAAAAAATTGAACAAAATTAGAAGAAAATTTCAAAATAACTGAAAAGTGAGGGAAATAACCATAAAATAATTTTAAAAAACTAGAAACTTTAAAGAAATTATTTAAAAAAAGAAAAAAATTATATAATAAATAATAAGCATAATAAACAATTAAATAATAACATTTAACTAATAATTTTTTTAAAAATTTTAGTAACTTGAAAGTAAAGAAAAGCAACTTGAAAAAAAATAGAAAAGAAAATTCTCAGGCGTTAAAAAATTTTTCTGTTTTTTAATAAAATTCCTAGAAGGTGAAATGTTGACTGAAAAATGAAAATAAGTGACAAGAAAAGAACGAAGAAATATTTAAAAGTTTTTACGGTCTTTTTTTGCAATTTTGAACAAAATTACATATGGATTTAAAAACTTTCTGATTTAAAGAAAAAAATAAAAATTCTAAAATTTTTTAAATTGTATCACTGTATACACGATAATAATTTTAAATCCATAATGTTGCTAGAAAAAAATTTGGGACCTCTGAACAACGAGATTTATAAAGAAAGGGATCTAAGAAGGAAAAAATTGTAGGTTATGTTTGTGATGTTTGGAATAAAAATACACAAAGAGGATTAAATAAATAATTAAATAAATAATTCTTAATAAAAATCATTGATGTTTTAGGCTTAATTTAGTCCAAATTATTCAATAAAAACTGATTTTAAGTTTACATAATTAAAAAGGAACTTTTAATCAACGTAAAACTATCACCGAACATAACCTATAATTTTTTGCAGCTTAGGTCCCTTTCTTTGTAACGCGTCACGAATAGGGATCGATTTAAAAATCTGAATAATTGGAAATTTTATTGGATCGTTTTTTATATTGAATTAGAATTGATTTTGATACAGGATTTTCAATTGATTGTTAAATTAGATGTGAAACATTTCAAGAAAAAAACATATTCTAGATTGAAGTCTCTTTTATTATAGGTGTTCTTATAATTTTTCATATCACTTTTAGAACCCGATTAATTTCAAGAGATAAAAATTCTCATAGTCATTAATCATATATACAATTTTTTATTACGGTTATTTAATAAATTGAATATTGTGTACTCCAAGAAATTCATGGTTCGAAGTTCATGTTATTTTTAAATATATACCCAAGTCCCGGCGAAAATGCAGAATTCATTAGAAATGAATTTTTCTTTGTTTTTTGTTTCAAAACAATTATAATTATTATAATTGGATTATAAAACACATCAATAAGCATACAGAAGCTTTTTCAAACTAGACGTTCAAATTTATCGTTAATATTACTCAAACATTTTCAGATGAGAATAAAATGTTTTTGTCTTACCTAAATAGAATATTTACAATTAATCGAACTTGAAAAAATTTAAAAATTGGCACAAAAATATAATTATTAATACTATTATTTGTCAACGCACGGGACTTAAAAAGACAAGAGAGGCGGTTAGAAATAAAAAGAAAAGACATATTCTCGAATATTTTGAAAAAATAAAATCACTTCTTATTAACAAATATTTCAATTTTCATTCTATAATTATCTTTATTTATTATATTTTATCCAGAAACTTTCCAATTTGGCAATTTATTGCGATAGTTAAGAAATATCAAACATTTGATGAGAATAATTAAAAATGTTTTTTCTTTAGTATTTCAAGCAACACAAAAAACGGAATTTGTTTTTTTTTATGAATTGTAGAGATGTGCGAATAATAATTATAAAATTCGAATCTAACAAAGTCAAATTTTGGGAATTTAATTTTAAATTTAGCAAATTTTAACAATTTTAAGACTTTAATTTTTTGCAATTTATTATCCGAAAATTTAGAAAATTTTAAATTTGTCATATATCGAATTTTTCTTAAAGAATTCAAGTTTTCCAGGATTAAAAACAAACCAACTTTGATATAAAAAAAAAAAATTGGAATTTAGTCTGATTAAAATTTTAAAATATTTGGACGCTCGAAAAGTTTAAAAGAAAAATTTACACAAATTTTAATTTTAAAAAGTTGAAAATAATTAAATTAGTTTAATATTTTAAATTAAATTTAAAAACGTCGAATATTAACAAACTTTAGATTAAAAGAAACAAATATTGTCTATTCCAATTTTAAAGCGATAAAAATAACCAATTTAAAAAAAAAGTTTTTAAAAAAATTAAAAATAATCAAATTTAAAACGTTTTAATTTAGAAACGTTAAATATTAATTACATAAAAAAGAAATTTTGCGCCAGCCCTTGCTCCTTGATTGGGTAGAAAGAGACCATTTACGTCACTAGTGGGAAAAATAATTATTTCACTCACTAGGAGGAATTATAACCATTTTTTTTTTACTTAGCAGGCTTCACAGTGACAATGAAGAATATTTTAGGGGAAATAGGTGACTGAATACATAAAAATATGGAACTTTTAGGGTATTTTAAAAAGTTTATAAATAAAAATAAATAAATTATATATGGTTATTAATTTGCACGACCAAACATTTTGTAGTTCAAATTTTAAAAGAGTTACAGTATTTCTTGTAATTATTATTACATTATCAACTTTTATGATAAAAAATATTTTATTTATAAATACGTGCATGGAACAATACTACATAACCAAACTTGTGAAACTACTTTTATTGAAATAAATATAAAAAACATTTTAAACGTAATAAATATGAAAACTGACTTTTTTCTTTCTTATTTCATAAAAGGTCAAAAATTTCTAAAAATGAAGGGGAATTCGGATCGATGGAAATTTGAATAGATTGAAAATTGGATAAATTTAAGTTTGGATGGTTAGTCAATTAGAACCAATCACTATTAAAGGAGATTCTCCCATTGTCACAAACTAAAAAAAGTTTTTTTTCTCACTAAATAAATGTATTATTAAAATTAATTTTACTCAATTTTGAAAGGCTCAGTTGTACATTTTTCAGAAAAAATTAGGTTGAGCTAAAATTTGTTGTTAAACAATAATTATTTAACAATTTATGCTTTTTCTTTAAATCTAATTTAATTCTGTGATTTTTATTTAATTTTAAACAAATATTAGCTCATTTTTCTCGTTGAAACATTCTCTACAATTTTGTTTTTTGGGTTTTGTTAAAGAATATTTTGTTTAAAAGTTATTCAAATAAAATTTGTTTTTTACGTATTGTTTAAACAAAATAATATTTAACGAAATTTCAGAAAATGTTTCAACGAGAACAATGAGCTATTATTTGTGAAAATTGGATGAATATTACAGATTTTAACCAGATTGAAAGAAAAAGTAAAAAATATAAAAAAAATAATTATTATTTTATAACAAATTAAAGCTTAACCTAATTTTTTCTGAAAAATATACAACTGGATCTTTCAAAATTTTGTACAATTTATTTCATAAATATTTTTATTTGGGGTAAATAACGACTTTCTAGTTTAAAGTTATATGTAAATGGAGAGAGAATTTCTTTTAGAAATTGTGTAAAAATAACAAAAAAAAGAGGACAAAATACTGAAAACATTTTTTGCAGAATAAAAACTTACATAGAAAAAAATTTAATTATTCGAAAAATGATAGTTCTTAAAAATTTCAAAGAAATAGAAACATGATTACAATAGAAAATTCATTAAAAAATTAAAGAATAATAGAAGAAATTGTCAAGGGAAGAAAAATGTATAATAAAGTTACAAAATTAAAAAAATGTCATAAATATTTAAATTAAATCAGAATGAAACATAAAGTAGTTAATTTTTGACTGTTGAATTTTGAAGTAATAATTGTAATTTAAAAGTTTGAATAAATTAAAGTTTGATTCAACAGGAGTTTGGGATTTATTTAAATTATAAAAAATTATTAATTTGGACATGAAATTATTAGAATCTAATATTTTTGATTTTATTTTTACCAAAAATATGTACTTTTTCAGGAAAAATAGGATTGAACCAAAATTCGTTGTCAAATAATAATTAATTAACATATTATGTTTTTTTTAAATCTAGTTAAAATCTGTAATTTTCATCCAATTTTGACATATAATTTCTCTTTTTGAAACATTATCTACAATTTTATTTGTTAGATTTCGTTAAATAATATTTTGTTTAAAAAATATGTAAAAACCAATTTTATTTATTTGATAATAGTTTTTAGATAAAATATTATTTAACAAAATCAAACACATAAAATTATAGAAAATGCTTTAAAGAGCAAAATAAGCTATCATTTGTTAAAATTGGATGCAAATTGCAAATTTTTACTATCTTTAAAGAAAAAACACAAAATGTTGAATAATCACTATTTAACAACAAATTTTCGCACAATTCACTTTTTTCTAAAAAATGCACAACGGGATCTTTCAAAATTTTATAAAATCAGTTTTAATAATATTAGCTCAAATTTTTTAGATAATCTCAAAAAAGCATTTTTTTCGTGTTTCATCAGTTTTTTAAGATTTTCTCTAAAATTTTAGCCAATCTGGTTATTTTGATTTCGGATTCAGATTCAACGAAAAAAATTAAGTAAAAATATACTAGCATATTGTCCCGGCACAAAACATCTTTTTTGGTTTTTTTATGTTTTTCCATGAACTTAAAAATTATAATTTTAGCTAATCTGGTTATTCTGACTTCAAATTCGAACTCAACGAAAAAAAAATACGTAGAAATACACTAGCATATTATCCCGACAAAAAAAATTTCTTTTGGCCTTTTCTCTTGTTTTTTGAACAATTTTTTGAGATTATCTTAAAAATTTTAGCCAATCTGGTTATTCTGATTTCAAATTCGGATTCAGCGAACAAAAATACGTAAAAATACACTAGCATATTGTCCCGAAAAAAAAATTTCTTTTTTTTTGCTTTTTTCATATTTTTGAGCAATTTTTTAATAATTTTTTTTTATTTTTTGGAGGAAAATTTACCAAATAGAGAACTTTTAGGGAAAATAGGAAACTCCTGTGAAGCCAGCACAAGTGAAAAAAGTGTCAATTGTCGTCACTAATGGAAAAATGACAATTTTTGTCACTAGTGAGAAAAATGACCTATTCTGTTACTTGTGACAAAAATGACTATTTTCGACACTAGTAGAGAAAATTGAGCAATCGTTTCATTCACTCTATCCCAGAGCCAGCGCTGAAAAAATCCAATGAAAAGCATTTAATTTAGAAAAATTCTATTTCGCACATCTCAATTTTCTTAATCTCTCGATTTTAATTACATTATTGAGTGTAAATTTAAATTATAATAATAAGAGACTGTTAGATACGCTTAATCTACACTTGTAAGTTTAGTCTCTTCTCAATTATCGTAAATTTCCATCAATTAACTATTATTTCGAATAAATTTTGGAGCTTAGCCTACGCTATTCCCTTCATTTTTATACCATTTTGCCTTTGTTTGTTTGTTTGTTTTTTTATTAGCTGCACTAAATTCAGTTCTGCAACGCCATGTGCGCTAAGTAATTAAAATGTGTCAAGAAAATCATCGTTCAGAGATGAATCGATTGAAATGTTGGAAAGTAGATCTACTATAATTATTTTAGGTACAATTGTTGTCTACAATTACTCATTGCATTTCAACTTTAAAAGGCTCGCCAAGTTTCTTCACATTTCAATTTGCATACACTATGGTGCATGTAAATACTCGGTGCGCATACGTTTATATAATTGGACAATTTTGTCCAAATTTTATAGATGTTTCACCCATTAACAAAAGAAAAAAAATCTATCTTTTTTTCTTTTAAAGTACACAATTTATTTCAACACTTTTTGAAAAAGAAAGAAATATAATTCTACAACAAATTATAATTTTGAAATTAATAATTCTCTACAATAGTGTTGGTTGAATTTTCTTCAAAATATTTCCTTTACACCTTATTCAAAAATAAATGTTTTACTCTATACTTGTTTAAATCTTCTTTAAAAAAAAAGTCAACGAATAGAATTGCAGAGAATATTCCAAAAAAATTAAATTAAATTTGATTAAAATGTGCTTTTTTAAAAAATACAATAGACAATTGAGTTGTTTAGTTGGAGATTTTGTAAACAAGTGAAACAACTATAAACGAAATTTGGACAAATTATATTTCATTAAAACTCTAGTCGATATCAATCGTTCGTGGAACGTTATTCTCTCTCGCTAAATAAATATTTACAAGGATATTTACATATAGATGTACACTGTTGAAGACTGCATCGTTTATTTACGAATGAAACTCACTGAATTCAAGTAAAGCTTTTTTTTTTTAAACTGGAGCTTATTTACTACTTCCCGAATTCAGCGTATTTCATTACCAACTAGTTTATTCTTGTAAGAGAATTTAAATATTTCTTTTTATACGCAGCAATTACAATAATTTAGATTTAAAAAGAATATTATTCACTTTAAAAGAATTATAAAATTATAATAAATCTTTGATTAGAAGAAAGAAAATAGAAAATCTTAACTGACTATTAAATTCTCTTCAACACTCTCATTGCCTTGAGTGACGGATTTGCACACACATCTTACGATTATTCTTAAAAAATAAAGATGAAATGATATTAAATGATGGCAATATTTAAAAATCGCAGAGTTCATTATTATAATGTTGAGTTTTTGATCAATCGAATAAAAACGTGTTAAGAAGGTTCTCTCCATTTACATAACCTCAAACTAGAAAGTCGCTAAATAAAAATATTTTTTAAATCAATTTCACCAAATTTTGAAAGAACCAGTTGTACATTTTTCAGAAAAAATTAGGTTGAGCTAAAATTTGTTGTTAAATAATAATTATTTTACATTTTATGGTTTTTCTTTCTATCCAGCTAAAAGCAGTAATTTTCATCCAATTTTCACAAATATAGCTCATTTTTCTCGTTGAAACATTCTCTGCAATTTTATTTGTTAAATATTATTTTGTTTAAACAATATGTACGTAAAAAATAAGTTTAATTTGTTTAATAACTTTTAAAACAAAATATTCTTTAATAATACCCAACAAATAAAATTATAGAGAATTTTTCAAAGCGAGAAATAACTTATTATTTGTTAAAATTGGATGAAAATCACAGATTTTAACCATTATCGTAACATCTAACCTATAAATGTATTTTTGTCTCCAGGCCTAATAGTATATAAATAGAAAAACAAATTTTTAGTTGATAATTATTAAAAACAAAGTCACTGGATATTAACAAATCATCAAAATATGTATTTTTTTCAATAAAAATGCAGTTTCTATTTTTTTCTGAAAAATGTACAACTGTGTCTTTCAAAATTTAGTGAAATTAATTATAATAATTTTTATTTGGCGGGAAAAGACATTTTTTAATTCGAAGTTATGTCAGTGGGGAGAACCTCCTTAAGGACAAATTAACAAAAATAATTTTTCTTCTTTTTTGTTAGGTACAATAACAATAACAACAACAAAAAGAAAAGCAAGCGATTGCAATTAGTTGTGGGAGCAGATAAAAAGCGTTGAAATTCTAGACTATTTCCAGTCTAATGAAAAAGTGCAAGTTGATCATCTTTTGAAGAATATCGACTTGAATGAAGGCACGCTTTGAAATACAGGTAACGTTCTTTGAAAAAATATTGTCGTTACAAAAATTAAAGATAGGTCAACCTCCAGTCGTTCTCGCGTGTCACACAAAAACAACAATAAATACAAGCATCGCAAATATCTACTACGTCTATACAATATACAATTGAAATTAAAAATTCTTATTTAAAACTGAGTATCCGAAGCTACTACCGATTTCCCTGATATTATAAAAAGTTACGTCGATTGGACAACTGGGAGTCCGTTTTCCTCTCGATGACTTCCCTTTATTCAGCAATACGCTTCCATTTTCAACTGACCGAGTTTCGCTTTAACGTCGTGGAAGGTGGGTCTCTTCTCTGGTTGCAAATCCCAGGCCTGTTGAATAATTCACATCTATTTATCTCTGACTAATTTATTTTTCAATTCAAAGCTAGTAACAAGCTAGTGTTATTTACGGATAGACAATATAAAATGGAGAATAAAAATAAAACAATTAAATGACTTTTTGGCTAATTGAACCAACCTGTCGCATAATCTCGTAAACTTCTTGCGGACATCCATCAGGTGCTTCCATTATGTGACCTTCTTCAACACTTTTAACCACATCTGCCAGGGGCTACAAATTATTTCAATAATTATTAATCAATGATAAATAACATTAACAAATAATATATTGAAAATTAATATGAAAATTTGAGTTTTTATTCATTGACTTCCTACATCGAGAAAAAGCTTTCAATTAAAAAAAAACTACTATTATATTAAAAATTGTTTCCATTTTGTGATATTAATTATTTTTTACTGGTCCCCCAAAAACCCCCCAAAAATGTAAAAATACAAAGAAAGGCGCTAATTAATATTAAATAATATTAATTATTTTCCATATTTACAATTATCCTCTTTTTAATTCTTACAATATTTTTAAGGAATTCCACTTTTTCGACACTGTTTAATTTTTATCTTATAGTAACTTATTTTTATAAAATTTTAAGATTTTTGTCCTTTTACTTTCCATATTTTTTTCTTTTTGTCTTTTTATTTTATGATTTTCTGTAATTTTCTTCTTTTTATGCAAATTATTTAATACTAGCAACATTAACGCGCGACAAACTTTGCATTGTTGTTGGTCATTTAAAACTACAAATTTTTGCAAATTCAAATAATGAAAATTACGAAATTGAAGAATATATCTGGAAAATGACGAAAATAATTGACAATTCAAAAATTAAGAAAATTATAGGAATACCTAATTGTTGGAAATAATTGCACATTTAACAAGTGGATTGAAAATCGAAAAAAAAAATAATTAAAATTGAAAAAAAATAATTGAAAATTGAAGAAAGCAATTAAAAATTGAGGAATGATTTTAATTGCAATTTTAATTGCATTCTTCGTTTTTCAATTATTTTATTCCATATTCAATAATTCTCGCATTTTCTAAATTATCAAATATTTTTTTAAAATTATTTTGTTTCCAAATTCAATTTTTAATTATTCAAATGTCGTTTATTCTCACCATTTTTCGAATTTTTTTTAAATGGTTAATTATTTTCGTCATATTGTAACTTTTCTTTTAATTATCAATTATTTTCTTAAAATTTCCATTTAATTATTCAATTTCCAATTATAATTAAATATTAAAGAAATAAATTAAAAATTAAAAAATTAAAAAGGAATTTTAAGAAAATAGTTGATAATTGAAAGAAACATTACAAAATGACTAAAATAATTAAGCAATGAATTACGAATTTTTGAAAACATTTATTCAATGCTTTTATCTACATTTTTTAAATTTCTGAATTTTCTACTTCTTTGACGACTTTTATTCTTTTATTTTATATTCTGTAAATTTAATCTTGTACTAAATATTCTCATTTGAACATCGTTTTTGTATTTCATAAAAATTATTTTTCTTTTTAATTTTTTTAAATTTTACAACATTTTATTCATTCTTTTTTTATTCAATTTGTCAAATTTTGTATGTCACTGTTTCATTCTTGTGTGTTTTTTTAAATTTTTTTTTTATTTATTTAATCAACTACTTATAAGTAAACATTTGGAGATTTAATTTACTGATTATATTTTTAAAAAAATCAATTTTTAATTTAAATAAAAAAATCCGATTTAAATAAAAAAAATTATCAACCCTGATTTTAACCCTCTAGGTTAAATAATGCCGAAGTTATGGGAAGAACCTTTTTTTTAATGGAAAATTCAATTCTTTATATTTTCAAAAACTGCATTAATTCTTTTTGTAGTTTTTTCATAATTGCTTCATTTAATATTTAATTTTAATAACTGTTATTCATACAATTTTGTTTTCATAACATACAATAAACTTTTCTTTTGCGATGATTTTCATATTAATTTTAATATTTTTTAGAAATTTCTTCGATTAATTCGACAAATCTTTTTATTTCTTTAAGAAGGAATTGGACACTTACTCGAGAAGAGGTTATGTTTGAAGTCATTATTTTGCTTTTCGAAAAACTAACTTTTAATTTTATATTATTTAGACAAAATGTTGCAAATTTAATTTAAAACCAAATAAATCATTAAAACTGATAATTGAATTAAAATTAGAGATTTTTGACATTCAGAAATGTTTTAGAGAAATTAAAAAAAATCTTAAATTTGTTTCTGATTTGTCAAATATGTTACATTTTTATTCAATCATGAGTTTTAATGGTTTATTATGTTCTAAATTAAATTTGCCACATTTTTTTCTAAATAAAATTAGATTAAAAGTTAGTTTTTCTATTTTAAAAAAGCAAAATGATGATTTTGAACATAACCTCTTCTCGAGTACGTGTCTAATTCCTCTTTAAATGTTTTCTTGTTTTTTCTTTACATTTTTGTTACTTTTTTTCTTTTCTCCTTTTTGAAATTTTTACATAGTCTTAATTCTCTGTTCTTTCCTTTTTGATATAAAAATCGTTTCGTGGGTTAAAACATCGTTTTTTAAATTTCTCTTATTTTTATTCAGAAGAGTGTTTTAAAATTTTGTCTAATGTTATAAACATTTTTTCTATCAGTTTGCCTAATTTTTTTTATTTTTGAAGAACTTTTTCATTTTCTTTGTTAACTTTTTATTTATATTTTTAATTTTTTTTTATTTCTATTATTTTGACTTATTTACTTATTTTTATTATTTTTTATTTCTACATTCTTATTTCGAAAAAAAAGGTATTACAATTCTGTGATTTTAAACACAACATAATTTCCAAAGATGGAAAATTTTTTACTTTTTTTTACAAATTTTATAGAGCAGATTAAAGAACATTTTATTTTTAATATTTTTTATAATAGATTTTTATCATAAATGGTTGGTAATTTTGTAGTAATTTTTTTATTATCTGTT
The DNA here is from genome assembly GCA_037103525.1 of Ganaspis brasiliensis. Lineage (NCBI taxonomy): Eukaryota > Metazoa > Arthropoda > Insecta > Hymenoptera > Figitidae > Ganaspis > Ganaspis brasiliensis. The sequence continues at coordinate 2,396,550 of JAZKLR010000254.1, read as the reverse complement.
AAATTTTTTTCTCAAATAATTTTTCTATTATTTTTTATTGGATGACTTTTGCTAATTCCTTCAAACTTTTAGACTCGTTCTTAATTCTTTTTTTCATTTCTTCAATTTTTATTTCTTTTATAATTTCGTTATGATTCCTTAAAATTGTTTAATTTCTATTATAAAATTTTTAAAAGATACTTATTGGGGTATGTTTTTCTACATATTAAAATATTTTTTGTAATTTTTTCATTTCTTCAATGTTTTTTAGACTTTTTTGAAACTTTTCTTCATTTTTCATATATTTTAAAGTTATTTTTTCAGTCAGTATCACAATTTATTTTTATTATTTATTAAACTATTAAAAAATTTTTAGTATTGTCTCGCATTAATTTCCCATTAGACGTTTTTTCCTATGTTTTGAAACAGTTTAATGTTTACCTTATAATTTCTAATTTTTTCGAAACATTCGACATTTTTTGTTACAATTTTTCTTAATTTCATAATTTTTCTAATTTTTGAAAGCCTTTTCTTCTTTTAAAAATTTATGTAATTATACAAATACTCACTATTCTTGGGTATGGTACTCGACCAAAGGAATAAATCTCCCACAGTAGAATTCCAAAACTCCACATATCAGACTTATTAGAAAATTTCTGGAACCAAACATATCAACATAATTATATTAAATTATTTTGAAAGACTTTGGTGAAAATTTAATTTCAAAAAGAAATAAAGTTCACTAATAATTTTCAGGTACTAATTACTTTTTTAAAAAATAGCTACAACTTTAAACAATAATTGACTTAATTACTTTGCGACAAACTCATGAACAGTACAAAATTACTAAAAACATTAGTGAAAAATGAAAAAAATAGGGTTTACGAAATTCGGACATTAAAAAAAAAAAGATTATTCATAAAAATGAAATAATCAATCTCTGATAAAATGTTATTTTTCCTATATAAAATATTATAAATTTCAAACATTTTAGAATATTGATTCATTGAAAGTTAGTATTAAAAAACTTATAATAAATGTTTGATTACTTAATTGGCTTGCAATTATTTAAAAAAATTATATTTTTCAACATTCTCTTCGGGAATGTTAAAAAGAATGCAGTTTATTTAAACAAATAAAAAAGGAGAGTAATGTAATTTATTACGTTGTGTTTTAATGCCTCGGGTGCGGTCCATTTTATGGGCAACTTTCCACCATCGAGAGAAAAGTTTTCATCTCGCGCTAAACCAAAGTCTGAGACTTTTGCCGTTCCATCTTCAGCTACGAGAACATTTCTTGCGGCTAAATCTCGATGCACAACATGTCTAGATTCCAAGTACGCCATTCCAGCACAAGTGTCGCTAAAAATAAACAAAATTAAATTATAGATTTTCTTTACAATATTTGTTTTTCTACTAAGGAAAAACGACTCACAAGATTGATAAATATTCAAAACAAAACAAACAAACAAAAAAACTATCAGACCGAATTTCCCAAGACTAAAACTGATAATTGATAATTTTTATTTAACATTTTCGTTAATCAGAATGTTAATTTAACTGGATTTTCAATTGCAAGAATTAATTATTGAAATTTTAACTTTAATCAATTTGAAAAATTAATTAATTGAAATAGAAAAAAATCGAAGAAATGACAATTTAAAAAATTTTGTAATTCAAAAATTGTATTTACATGGCAAGCATTAAAAGTATTGAATTGGATATTTAAAATTTGCAATAATAATTTAAAAATAAAGAAATCCTTTAAAAATTTGAAAAATGAAGATGCAGTTTCAAGAAAGTAAATGAAAAATAACGAAATTAATTAAGAATAACTATAACTAGATCAGTATGGATCGAATTAATTGAAAAAACTGAGGAGTATAATTGTAATTTGAAGAAATGAATTACAAAAAAAAAAAAAAAAAAATTGAAGAGAAAAAATTTAATTTATAACACTGAAAAAAGCAATTAAAAAATTGAAAGGAAAATGGAAAATTGAAGGTCAAAATTTAAATATTTATAGAATGTAATTAAAATTTGAGAAATAAATTTTTGAATTTTTGAAAATTAAATTTCACCTTTTTGGAACTTGAGTAGTATTTTTTTGCTGAATTTAATAACTTTTTTCAAATTTTTATATTATTATTTTGCTTAAGGGTTGTTTTTAAAGGTTTTTAATTCTTGTTATGAATTTGAAAAATTAGGCTGTATATTCCGTCGCTGCTCCAGTTACCGTCACTTTTTCAAAAATTCTACAAACTATTCTTTAAAAACTATTTCTTAAATGTTTTGTTGATTCAGAAAAGATCATTTTAGCTAGAAATGAATAAAAAGTTTGTTTATAATTGAAACAGCATATTAAAAATTAGGACCAAACTCCTAAATTGAGAAATTTTAAAAATGCAGATAAAAGCATCAAATAAATGTTTTCAAAAATTTGTAATTATAAAATAAAAACTAAACAATTTAAAAGAAGGAAAAGAGATTCTAAGAAATAGAAAAATAATGACAAAAATTAAAGAATTAATTAAAATGCCAGGAAGGATTAAAAAAAATTGTGAAACAATAAGAAAATTAAATAAATAGGAAGAAAATGGAGAAATGTTTTTTTTTTCTTTATCTAACAAACTGTAAAAAAATGTAAAAAGTACAAAAAATTAAAAAATTTGGAAAGAATCTACTAAAAAATTGGAATTAATAAAAATAAAAAAAAAAGTATAGAAAGATAAATAAAAAGGCCTCAAAAGAAATTTACAAATCCTTTAAAAATAAAAAATTTTTAAAAAATTAAATCAAAAATATTTCTATAATATTAGACTTAAAATAAGTACAACAATAATTTTGGAAAAATAAATAAAATCTCTATAAATTTATAAAAGAATAACTAAGTTTGCAGAAAATAGGCAAGATGTGAAAACAAATTGAATAAATTTACAAAAAAATGAGCATATTTATTTTTGAAAATAAGTATGGAAATAATTAAGAAAATCAACGAATTAAAAAGTTTTGTGAATGTTATAATAAGAAAATTATGTAAAATAATATTAAATAATTAATTTGCATAAAAAGAAGAAAATTAAAGAAAAACCTAAAATAAAAAGACAAATACAAAAAAAATCATCATTAGTAAAAGAACAATAAAACTTAAATATTTGTAAAAATAAAAAATTGAAGGATAAAAATTAAAGATGTTCGAAAAAGTGAAATCTCTTCGAAATCTTGTAAGAATTAAAAAACAATTATTGTGAATATGGAAAATAATTAACATTATTTAATTATTAATGAGGGCTGATATTGATTTAAATCACTTTGGGGCATTTGCATTAAAATCCTGATTTTAATCTTTAAAAAATTTAAAAAATTGTGCTAATACAGATAATCAAAATACCTACAATTTACAAATTTTTTGTATGAAGATAGCAAAAAATAGTATTAAATTTTTATATCTTTAAGTCATTATAATTTAAATAAATTCCAAACGTTCATTAACTCGTATTCCAATTGTTTATAATTTTTAAATTTCAATTAATTCAAATTTAAATGCATATTTTTGTATTTGTCTTTTTAGTTTAAAATTTTCTTTAATTTTCTTCTTTTTCTGAAAATTATTTAATATTATTTTACACAATTTTGTTATTATAACATTCACTAAACCTTTTATTTCGTTGATTTTCATAATTATTTCCATATTCTTAAAAATAAATGCGCTCATTTTTTTGTAAATTTATTCAATTTGTTTTCACAACTTATATATTTTTTACGAAATTTTTTTCAAACTTACTTATTCTTTCATAAACTTTTTAGATTTTCTTTATTTTTCTAAATTTATTGTTGGATTTGTTTTAAGTCTAACATATTTGTTTTTAATATTATAAAAAATTTTCTGATTAAATTTGCCTAAATTTTTTTTTTTAAAGGATTTTTAAATTTCTTTAGTGGACTTTTTATTTATCTTGATATATACATTTTTTTATTTTATTTTTATTATTTCTAATTTTTTAGTAGATTCTAACCAAATTTTATTATTTTTTTTTACTTTTTACATTTTTTTACAGTTTGTTAGATTAAGGAAAAAAACATTTCTCCATTTTCTTTCTTTTTATTTAATTTTCTTGATGTTTCACTATTTTTTTAGTCCTCCCTTGCGTTTTAATTAATTCTTTAATGTTTGTTATCATTTTTCCATTTCTTAGAAACAATTTTCCTTCTTTTAAATTGTTTAGTTTTTATCTTATAGTTACGAATTTTTGAAAACATTTATTCGATGCTTTTATCTACATTTTTTAAATTTCTTAATTTTCTGCTTTTTCGAAAGTTTTTTTTCTTTTATTATATATTATGTAAATTTAATCTTGTACTAAATATTCTCATTTGAACATCGTTCTTCTATTTTATAGAATTTCTTTTCTTTTTATTTGTTTTTAAATTTTAGAGAATTTTATTTTTTTTTCTTCAATTTGTAAAATAATTTTCTAATGTTTCTAATTTTAAAATTTTGTCCTCTTTAGTAATATATTTTCACGTTTTTTTAAAAATTATTTTCTTATTTATTTTTTTAATTTAAAAAAAAATGTCCGTAAATAGTTTCCTTTTTTAATAGAATTTTTATACTTTTTTATATATTTTTATGCCATTGTTTCATTCTTGTGTTGTTTTCAAAATTTTTTCTTGTTTAGTTTAGTTTTAATAAAGTCCATAACTTCTTTTATTTAAAAGAATTTTCTCATTTTTTTAATAGACTGTTTTCTTATGTTCTTAGGTTCTTGTTTTTTTTATATAATTTATTATTCTTTCGCTGCTTTCACCTAATTTTCTTAATTACAAATTTGAAGACATTTTTTTGAAATTTTCACACTTATTCGACATAATTTATTTGGTTTTGATTAAATATTTTATTCTTCATTATTTCTTATTAAGAGTTCTCAGTTTAAAAAATAAACTACTTACAGATAAACATTTGGAGATTTTATATGCTGATTACATTTAAAAAAAATCAATTTTTGATTTAAATAAAAAAAATTCGATTTTATCAGCCCTGATTGAGTAACCAAATTGAAGTTTGGAATTTATTTAAATTATAAAGAATTAAAGATATAAAAGGGTAATACTATTTTTTGCTATCTTCATACTCAAAATTTTCAGATCGTAGGTATTTTCATCATCTATACTACCACAACTTTTTAAATTTTATAAGGGTGAGATTCCAAGTGAAAATTAGGTTATTTTAAGGCAGGCGAACGATAGAAAATGAAACTTTAGAATCTTATTATATTTAATATCAGTAGTATTACGGTTTTCTTTTTTTTTTTTAAATGCTCAGGAAAATATAAGGAATATTTCTATTTTAGGTCAATTTTTTATAATTTTAATATTAAAAAAGTTATTAAATAAAAACTGTATAACTTTTAAGCAGCAAGATAAAACTCAATGACCCAAATTCTAAAACGAACTTACTTGTGTTCTTTTCAAGATTTCAAAAGAAATGAACTTTACAGTTACTTCCTTGGTATTTTATTTTAATAAATTATAAATGTAAACATTGGAGATTTCTGTTTGTAAACAAATCAATATGGTTGTGCGCGTATTTTTATCTGAGAGTAATGAAGTCATGATTATACGAAGTCGCAGTGATGCCAACTATCGTCATAAAACGCATCTGCGCACATCTGTGGAAAATCGTATCATTTTTCGAAATGCGCAGATGCGTTTGATTTCAGTCGTTGGCATCACTGCGACTTTGTATAACCATGTTTCATTCCTCTCAGATGGAAATGCGCGCGCAACCATATTGATTTGTTTCTTAACAGAAATCTCCAATGTTTACATTTATAATTTATTAAAATTAAATATCTAGGAAGTAACAGTAAACTTCATTTTCTTCTGAATCTTGAAAAGAACACAGGTAAGATCGTTTTAACATTTGGGTCATTGAGTTTTATCTTGCTGCTTAAAAGTTATACAGTTTTTATTTAATAACTTTTTTAATATTAAAATTATAAAAAATTGCCCTACAATAGAAATATTCCTTATATTTTCCTGAGCATTTTAAAAAAAAGAAAACCTTGATACGACTGATATTAAATATAATAAGAGTCTAAAGTTTCATTTTCCGCCGTTAAGCTGCCTCAAATAAGCTAAATTTCACTTGGAATCGCACAAGGAATAAAATATTCATGTTCAGCTCATCCAAATACGTCAGAAAATCATTATTCTGATGCGCTTGGAAAAAGCTCGATTTTTTCGTAATCCTGTGATATTATTGAGACAAATAAATCCTCTAATCCTTTAACTATAACTTAATACTGTTTTGTGAGCTATTGAGTAAAGAATCCAAAGTGATTTTTGAAGAATCGCCCATATAATGAACATTATGTGTTTTGGGAAATAATCTTGCGCCCCGCATAAAAGATGAAAAATAAATTTATAAAATTGCTTACAACGCAAAATTAATTTGATCCTTTTTAGAGACGTGTAATCTTCCCCTGGATCTGAGATAGTCCACCAGAGAACCGTTACTCATATACTCCGTGACCAGGTACATATGTGGATTGTTGAAAACGAGACCAAGAAGTTTGACCAAATTATCGTGTATCAAGGATGTCATCAAACTGGCCTCGGCTAAAAATCTTTGTGCCGCCTCGCTATTGTCCTTGAGCATTTTCACCGCGACTCTTTCGCCTCTGTAAACGCCGAGAAGAACATCGCCAAATTCACCTTTTCCTATACACTCCCGCAGCTCTAATTCATGGGTCTGAATTACCCAGCCGGCTTCAATGAAAGCTTTCGGATCAACGCAAAAGTCTTGCTTGCCCTGTTTTGGCAACGATTTTGTCAACTGTGTACACAAACCGTCAGCGTCTTGCTCATAATGTTCGACGAGGAGCGCCAGATTCTCAAAAAATTCCTCGTCATCTATCGTTAACTGATTGTTTTTATATTTCACTCGATAATGTTGCACTCGCCCTTGATAGCACACACAAAGCGTATAATCGCCGGGAAAATTCGTCGATTCTCGAACTAGAAATAGGCCATCTTCTCTAGGCCGTAACAGTCTTTCTGCCGTTTCCCTCGAAATTTTTCCGTGAAACCACCTGGCAAACAGAATAACAAATTTCTTTATTAAATCAAAACTAAAAGTTTTTATGTAAGAATTTTAAAATATAATTTTCAGTTAAGTCTTTAACGTTACGAAAGCTTTAAAATTTTACTTTGAATGACCAACATTAACATTAATAAAAAAAAGTAATATTTCACAGTCCGACACAATTTTGAACACAAGTGCGATTCCAAGTGAAATTTACTTTTTTCAGTCAGATTAAGGGCAGGCAATGAAACTTTGGAATTTTATTATATTTAATATGACTAATGTTTTACATAAATATTTAGGTCAAAATATTAAATAGTTTACGAGAATTGAAGTTTCGAGAAAAGATTTGAAATATCAGTATCTTCCGTTCTATCAGTCGTATCAAGGTTTTCATTTTTTTAAAATGCTGAGAAAAATACCAGGAATATTTTTTATAATTTTAATATTAAAAAAGTTATGAAATAACAACTATATAACTTTTAAGCAGCAAGATAAAACTTAATGATCCAAATGCTAAAATGAACTTACCTGTGTTCTTTTCAAGATTCCAAAAGAAATGAACTTCACAGTTACTTTCTTCATATTTAAAATTAATAAATTATAAATTTAAGCATTGGAGATTTATGTTTGTAAACAAGTCAATATGGTTGCTCTCAGATGGAAATTCGCGCGCAACCAGATTGATTTGTTTACTAACAGAAATCTCTAATGTTTATAATTTATTAAAATAAAATATCAACAAAGTAACTGTAAAGTTCATTTCTTTTAGAATCTAGGAAAGAACACAGGTAAGTTCATTTTAGCATTTGGGTCATTTAGTTTTATCTTGCTGCTTAAAAGTTATATAAATTTTATTTCATAACTTTTTTAATATAAAATTATACAAAAATGCCCTAAAATGGAAATATTCCTTATATTTTCCTCAGCATTTAAAAAAAAATTAAACCTTGATACGACTGATAGAACAAAAGATATTGTTATTTAAAAAAAAAATCGAAATTTCAATTCTCGTTAACTATTTATTATTTTGACCTAAATATTTACGTAAAAAATTAGTCATATTAAATATAATAAGATTCTAAAGTTTCATTTTTCGCCGTTAACCTGCCTTAAAATAACGTGGAATCATTTGGAATCGCACTCAAAAAATCAAATATTTTTAATTATTTTAATTATTTCAACCGCTATATTTAATTCTGAAAATCTGACATCAGATTCGTAATCAGCGATCCCGAAAATCTTCATGTACGAATTTTCATTAAAAAAACATCTAATTACTATGAATAAATAAAATAGCGGTCTTAGAAAATGTTGTCATTACCACTTCTGAGGAAAAAAAATTATAGGAAAATCTTTTATTTATGGCCTAAAAAATTTATAAGACCCCTTAAGGTTTTAGGTTAATATTTTCATTTCTTTTCAAATTAAAGATAGACTTAAGAACAATTTATAAATTGTCAAAAATATTTAGATATATACTTAACTCTAACTTGAAAACAAGTGAAAATATGAATCAATAAAAACGTTATAATCACGCATATTTCTAAATAATATTAATTTTTAAAACCTTAGTAATAAATATCCGATTTTAAAAATGTAGAAAATATCCGAATCAATGGCTTTTCAATATAATAATAAATTAATTATTAAATTAAAATTGATTTTTGTAAAAGGTGAAGGTAAAAAACAACTAAACTAGGTAAAATAGACGGCACAATTTGAAAAAAGTAAGAAAATCTTGAATAAATTGGAAATTAAATGAAATAAAATTGAAATAAATTTAAATTTGAATGAACGGAATTTTAGATCGATTAAATTAAAGGGTAATTAATGTAAATTAAAACTAATTAAAATTGTAATCTGCAGATATTTCGACTAATTGGTTAAAAATGTAATTTAAGAATAATTCCATCAATACAAATGAAAATAGACAGGAAACAATAATAATAGAATATCATTTACTGTTGTAATAGTAATTAATAAAATTAATTATTCTTAGTGGTCGTTAGAAAGACCGGGAATTTTATAATTATACACATTGTTATCTTCAATTTAGCGTGCAAGATGCCTGATTTAATATGCATTGATAACTAGACATAGATATAAATAATAAATGTAATAATAATTACTATTATTATTGTTATTAATAACGTGTAACACGATAGTGATTGTAGTTGAAGTTAAGAAATCTTCAAACTTTTAAATATATAAAACAAAATTATACTAAATCTGTACCACGCTAAAAATTTAAAAATTATAATTTCATGTTTAAATTAAATTTTATAATTTATTTAATACTCTGAGAATTTATTTTCGATACTCACAATAACATTAAATTTTTTTTTGCTTATCAGATGATTTTATACCACATTTTTAACCCCGCTATTCACTTTGAAATTTTTTGCTTATCATGAACATAAAGTTCTGAAGGTTTAAATAAATGACGTCATTTTTTAAAACATTTCCAAATTCAAATTCGACTACAGAAGAGCAAAAAGAAAAGACGAGCGCGCGAGACGGATGAATATTCCCTAAAACCCATTTAGCCTAAAACTCATTCAGCCTGATTTGCATATATAGCCTAAAATGCATTTAATCAAAAATGCATTCAGCGTAATACTCATTCAGCCCAAAATACATGTAGCCTAAAACCCATTTACCCTAAAATTCATGTAGTCAAAACTCATTTACCCTAAAATGCATTCAGTCAAAACTCATTTACAGTAAAATGCATGTAGGCTGAACCTAAAATGCATTCAGCCTAAAATGCATTTAACCTAAAATGCATTTAGTCTAAATCCCATTTAACCTAAAATGCATGTATACTAAAACCCATTTAACATTAAATGCATCTAGCCTAAAACCATTTGGCCTAAATTTTCATTATATATTAGGTAACATGGGATTAAGGCCAAATAGTTTTAGGCTAAATGCATTTTAGGTCAAATGGGTTTTAGCCTACATACATTTTAGGCTGAATACATTTTAGATTAAATGGGTTTTAGGCTACATGCATTTTAGGCTGAATGAGTTTTCGGCTGAATGCATTTCAGGATAAATGAGTTTTTTACCCTAAAAGTTATTCAGCCTAAAACCCATTTAACTTAAAATGCATTCAATTTAAAACTCATTTATTCTAATAAGCATTCAGTCTAAAACTTAATCAGCCTAAAATGCATGTAGCCTTAAACCCTTTTAACCTAAAATGCATTCAGCCAAAAACTCACTTATCCTAAAGTGCATTCAGCCTAAAACTCATTCAGCCTAAAATGCATGTAGCCTAAAATCATTTAACCTAAAATGCATATACCCTAAAACCCATTTACCCTAAAACCCATTTACCCTAAAAGTTATTTTGCCTAAAACCCATTTAATTTAATATGTATTCAGCCTAAAACTTATTCATCCTAAAATGCATGTAGCCAATCTTAGGTTGATTACTATTTATGTCTTATGGTTTAAGTAATTTGTTAAAAATTTTGGGTGTTCTATTCTTTTATACTTTGAGTCTCATGTATTCAGTATTGTTTTTGGTTTTACGATTTGAGTTTTAGGTTCACTGCGGTCCAAGTCATATATTTTAATTATCTTATCGAAAACTTTAGATTTTATTTATTGAATTCTTTGTTCTTATATCTTATGTCATAAGTTTTATTTTATGTGTTTCGATTATTATGCTTTGAATTTGAGTCTTATTTTAGCATTATGATTTGAATGTTAGTTTGATTACTATTCATGTCTTAAGTTTTAAGTAATTTGTTAAAGTTTTAAGTTCTATGTGTTAAGTCCTTTTTCTAGAGTTTTCGTGTGTTTATATCTTATGTCTTAAATTTTTAATAAATGCTTTATCCTTTTCTAATTTCTATTCTTGTCATATTCTTTCTCACGACTAAAAATCTATGGAATGTATAACAATGCTCTGGAATGTACCATAAGAATAAAATCTCTTAAATAACCGATATTTTAATAAACAAAACTAAGAAAGCAATAAATTATATTGATTGATAAGTTCCTAAGATTAATAAATTATATGCTTGATAAATTAAGAAATAAAATGCATGATTTTTAAAACTGTCATATAAATCTGCTCTGAAATGCACTATAAGAATAAGATAGCCAAAACAGACCTTCAATGGAATGTTATCATAAACAAGACTGCGCAACACAATTCAAAACGTACTTTTTTTTAGATGCACGACTGAATATATAATTAATATTATATTAAATTTATACATACCATCCCAAGATTAAAAACAATTTTTAATAAACAAAACTCAGGTAGCAATAAATTATGATACACAATTCTTAAATTCTTGAAAATCGAAAATCATAAGTTATATTCGTTAATAAACTAATTAAAGTATATGACCTTTGACTTTCTGTACTTGCAAGTGTGACATGTGTCGCACCTTACGTAATCGGGAAACATTATACGAGCTTTTAAATTCCTTAGACAAGATACCTAACTCATAATTGACGAAACAGTATTTGACAATCTTCTTACTATACATATATGAGTAATAAATCTTTAAAAAAATTCTTCAGATATTAAATACCTAACATAAGACACGTGACACGTGTAGAAACTTGCAAAAAATTGCGCGGATCTCATACATGCGAAAAAGATTCCTGAGCAGATTTCTGACCTCTGCGTAGATCCCTAATATCTGCAAAGAAATTCAAATCTCCGCGCTTACGCATGCGCAGATCGATTTTAGTGAGTCAGAACTCTTCCAGCTAATCTACTTATATGCAATTTAGGGTACATTGGTTTTAGGCTACATGCATTTTAGGCTGAACGCGTTTTACGTTGAATGCATTTTAGTTTAAATGGGGTTTAGGCTACATGCATTTTAGGCTGAATGAGTTTTAGGTTAAATACATTTTACGTTAAAAGGGTTTAAGGCTACATGCATTTTAGGATAAATAAGTTTTAGGCTAAATGCATATTAAGTTAAAAAGGTTTCAGGCTAAATAACTTTTAGGGTACATAGGTTTGAGGGTATATGCATTTTAGGTTAATAGATTTTTAGCCTACATGCGTTTTAGGCTGAATGATTATTATGATAAATGAGTTTTAAATTGAATGCCTTTTAAGTTAAATGGGTTTTAGGCTAATTTTTTTTAGAGTAAATAGGTTTTAGGGTATATAGATTTTAGATTATATGAGTTTTTGGTTGAATGCATGTTAGTTTAAATAGGGTTAAGGCTACATGCATTTTAGGATGAACGAGTTTTAGATTATATACATTTTAGGTTAAAAGGGTTTAAGGCTACATGCATTTTAGGACGAATAAGTTTTAGGCTGAATGCATATTAAGTTAAATAGGTTTTAGGCTAAATAACTTTAAAGGTGAATGGGTTTTTGGGTACATGTATTTTAGGTTAAATGATTTTTAGGCTCCATGAATTTCAGGCTGAGTGCAGTTTAGGATAAGTGAGTTTTAGGCTGAATGCATTTTAGGTTAAAAGGATTTAAGACTACAAGCATTTTAGGCTAAATGTTTTTTATGATAAATGAGTTTTAGGTTGAATGCATTTTAATTTAAATGGTTTTTAGGTTTCATGCATTTTAGGCGAAATGAGTTTAAAGTTAAATACATTTTAGGTTAAAAGGGTTTAAGGCTACATGCATTTTAGGATGAATAAGTTTTAGGCTGAATGCATATTAGATTAAATAGGTTTTAGGCTAAATACTTTTTAGGGTAAATGGGTTTTTTGGTATATGCATTTTAGATTTAATGATTTTTAAGCTACATGCGTTTTAGGATGAATAAGTTAAAGGCTGAATGCACTTTAGGATAAGTGAGTTTTAGGCCGAATGTATTTTAGGTTAAAAGGGTTTTAGGCTACATGCATTTTAGGCTGAATGAGTTTTAGGCTAAATGCTTATTATGATAAATGAGTTTTAGATTGAATACATTTTAAGTTAAATGGGTTTTAGGCTAGATAACTTTTAGGGTGAATGGGTTTTAAGCTACATGCATTTTAGGCTGAATGAGTTTTACGTTGAATGCAATTTAGTTTAAATGGGGTTTAGGCTACTTGCATTTTAGGCCAAATAATTTTTAGGGTAAATTGGTTTTAGGGTATATGCATTTTAGGTTTAAATGATTTTAGGCTGAATGCTTATTATGATAAATGAGTTTTAGATTGAATGCATTTTAAGTTAAATGACTTTTAGGCTAAATAACTTTTAGGGTATATGAATTTTAGGTTGAATGCTTTTAAGGTTTTATGCATTTTAGGCTAAATGATTTTTATGTTGAATGCATTTTAGGGTAAATAGGTTTTTGGTTGCACGCATTTTAGGCTGAATGCTTTTTCAGTTGAATGCGTTTTAGGCTAAATGCATTTTTGGTTAATTGCATTTTAGGCTAAGGGGCCATACACATATTACGTAACCTATTTTTTAGTATTTTTACCTCTTTCCACCATATTGTAAGACACCGTAAGATTTTTCTTGATCCCCCCTCTCCGAAATCTTACTAATATCTATTTTTTCTTAATTTTGGTAAAAAAAATGTTCTAAAAGCATTTTCTTAATGTAATTGAAGTAAAATTTTTATTTGATAAAATATTTATAGTATTTTTAAAAGTAGATAACACAGATTATTAATTTATAGTAACTTTTTTACAGTCTTAAAGGCATGCACTAAAAGTTTAGTAAATAATTTGTACTATGAGGTTTCTAATCTGGGATAATCGTGTACAACAAAAATTTTTTCCAGCGAAGATAGTTCAAAAAAAGTATTTTCTTTTAATTAAAAAAATATTTCGTAAGATTTCGCAGGAGGCCCCAGCTTCCCTCCCCCCTATGTAAGATGCCATAAGATTTCATAAAACCCTCTCCCAACCTCTAATGGCTTACGTAATTTGTGTACGGCCCCTAAATGGATTTAGGCTGAATAATATTTAGGATAAATAGGTTTTAGGGAATTTTTATGTGCCTCTGTACAAACCGCTGATGTTTGAATTGTTATAATTTGAAAATTAATTAATAAAAACATTTGCTAACTTCAGATAATAAAAAAGAAACCTTTAATATCAACCATTAACCGGCAAAATCAACCATTAACCGAAAATCGTTTTTTCTTCTTAGGTCTCTTTCTTCGGAGCGTGTCACAAGTTCACAACTAAAATAAGTAATCGATAAAGAAATTAATAAAAGAAAAGTCAAATAAAAATAACCCAGTCAATAGTTATTTTTAGACGGTAATAATTTTAAATTTCGATATTTTTTGCTTAAACCCTTTATTTTGGAATACAATTAAAGGCTTTAAGTTTTCTGATGTTGTGGTGAACGGAAACCCGATTAAATTTTTCGAAAAAGGTGCAAAAAATCACCTTTTATGGAACGGTTTTGACGGGTTTTTAATACATCTATGTAAGAAATATGTTCTTTAAATGAAAAGAGATATAAAATTCTGAGTCTTTGAAAAATAAAGATTAATTTAATTGGCTCACTTAAAGTTTTAGATCCAATATAGAGAATAATATTTTACAAATTAATCAAATTTTTGTGTAACTTGTGTCTCGGAAGTATTTGAGGTCGCTGGTTATGATCAAAACATTGTAAATATTGTAAATTTTCCTAATTAGAAAAATAATTTATTGGATTAATGATTTGATGATATCGAGTACTAATTTTTCTTATCTAAATGTGTTAATGGAAAATCATTTTTAAGTAATGTTCTTCTAATCAAAACTAAGTTCTAAAAATGAAAACGTGGATCTGATAATTTGATTGCTCTATCAACAAGTGAATAAATAATTCCAATTTTTGTGGAATTGGGTGGTTAGAAGCAAAATTGATGTACCTTCCAGTCTTTTTTTGATACCAATTTGTAATTAATGAATTATTCTCAAGATTAAAGATAAATCTAAGTGTTCAGCGAATAAACTTTCAGTAGTTTACCAAAAGTAGTCTATGAAAGCCTTTTCCTATAGAATTATAGATTCTAACTTCAAGCCACATTAGTTAAAAGATTATTAAAAAGAACTAAGATACATACGGCATTGCATTGAGCTTCACTTCATGTCTAGGATTGGTTGGGAGAACATTGGTGTTGCTGCTATTTGTTGAATTTGAAGTGAGGATGATTGGCGAAGAAAGAGCATTAATATGAGAAGTAACATTTTGCGAAGTAATGTTTGAGTGTGTCGTCATGATTGGTGATACTGGATGGGACGGAATGTTGGAAGCGGTGAGATTGGAAGAGTTCGAGTGTTGTGTTGTGTTATGGATCAGGGGATGGGAAGTTATGGTTGAGGGAATGGTATGGTGATTTTGGTTGCTGTCGAGTTTTGCTTGACGGGCTGGTGCTGATACATTTGGGTAGACACCGCCCGCATTGTGATACGTTGGCATTACTGCTGACGCCAGGGTAGGCAGTATTCATCTGGAACAAACAAGTGCATCGTTAATTTACCTTTAGCTATAAATTTATACACAAACTCAACCTAAAACTAATTCTCATTTCAACTCCAACCTGAACTCTTGGTCTTAACGTTCCTCTCTTTCGGAATATACGCAATCGTTTACAATTCAATTTTTAATTCACTCATTCCTCCTCTCAGCTCACTCATCAATTTTCACTATGTCCCCTTCTATACCACATATCAAACATTCTTTCACTTACACCTTTCCCGACATTTATCGTCTATCTAATATCTATTCAACCAAGGTGACTAATCTTTAGTTTTAAACGTCTCTTCTTCTTTTATACCATAGTTAAATTCACTAGTTCCCTTCTCCTGACTACACCACATTCCTCTAATCAATTTTGTTAATCTTATATGAATTTTATACTTTGCTAATATCGTTATAAATCCCTTATATGCCTCTACCTTTTCTTTTTTTCTACCCCTTTAACTTTTGAAAAGTCAAAAACTAGGAGTTTTATTCAGTTGAAAATGATTCCTGTTTAGCAAATTTTAAACGAATTTGATCAATTTTTAAAAAATCGTCCGTCATTTTAAATTTTGTAAATCTAAAATTAGATCCGTAATCAACTACTCGAAAACCTTCTAAAGGTATACTTGATCTCTAACTTCCTTAACTAAACAGTTTTAAAATAGCATAATTATAAAAAATGTTACAAAAACGCATCAATGAAGTGATTATGAAGACCCCTCTGGTTCTGACCCTGAACAAATGTTTCTCATCAATCTTAAACTTGCCCATATTTCTGTCACTAATCTCCATGCCATCCGTTTCTACCCCAAATATATCCTTCCTTTCATCCTTACTTTATTTCCTACCCTCTTTCCACACATACTAGCAAAACCTTCCACCGATTCTTCCTCTATCCTAAAGAATAAAAATAACCCAATCCGACAATAATAATTTTCCTTTCTTCTCCTAGTTTCAAAAATATTACATTCAAAAGATTTTTTCACGCTGTTTGGGAATCCGGAAACGAAAATGGGTAAGTTTTTGAAAAAATTGAGTTGCGCGTTTTTAATCAAGTGTCAATATAACAGTTTTCAGCTACGCTATAAATTTGATTTTAGGCTCAGATAAAAGCTTGAATCATCAAGAAAATCTGCCATTAGCCACAATAGTAAACATAATTCGAGTTCAGAGAAAAATGATATTGTCACCTTTTATGTGGGAAGTTGAGTTCATCAAATCAGTGTGGCATGTCTTTTAGAAAAAAAGGTCGCTTAAAATCTATTCTTTTAATGCATTCGTTTCACAATTGGTGTCTACGTGCTATGATCCTCTCATGGAAACTGTTCATTTGCGAGAATATGTGTTAAAGAATGAGTCATGCTCATGTATTTTCACAGTCATTATGAAACAATTATACTATCTGGCTAAACATAACTTCTTCATCACTCTTCTTTTATTATTACCTTTAATGCAGAAAGAAAAAACAAATAAAACTTTTTTATTTTTAAAATCTTACGCGCTTTTAATTGAGAAAATAAACAGAAACTTACTATTGAATAAAATAAATATTAATACATGGGAATCAAAACTCAAATTTCTTAAAATTCCACATAGATTAAAAAATTATAATTCTTAACAACAGACAAACAAAATTTAAAAAAAAAACGGTGATTTTTATTTTATACCAACTTGTTTATTGAAAAATATTGATTATGATAATTCAAATTGCCTAGTGAACAAAATTTTATGAGGTAACTTGTCTCTGATGAGAATATTACAAATATAATACGCAAGAGAGTACGATTAACGTCATGTCAAAATACGTCAAAATTAACATATAAATGACAAACGTAAATATTACTTATGTCAAACATTTCCACACAGAAAGAAAATTCTCTTGACCTACACGATTGAAAAAAAAAACTTTCGAGAATTTTCTCATTCGCAAGAGAAATTCCTTTCTGTATCTGGATTAATCTGCTGAATTTAGTTAAGTTATTTACAAAAAATGGTTTCCCAGCTTTAGCAACTTAATGAATAAATTGACCTATATAAAGTATATAATTAGCCAAAAATTTGCATGATTTTTTTATATTTGAAATTCCTTTTTCTTTCATAACTTCTCTAGTTTTTATTTTTTAACCAAAGTTCCTTTGGGAAAAATATTTTGAATTAAAATCCGAACTAATTTATCTAAATAAAGTACATATTTTCTCGGAAAATGATGAAACTAATGTTTTTTTCTATTTTTAACAAAATTGAAATTTTTTTTGCATTATTTTAATCTATTGTTTCCTCTATGAGCAAGCAAATTATTTCCTTATATGGTAGCAAAGTGTTCATGAAATTAATACAATTTTCAACTAGTTTATCTGAATAATTCGAATTTTGAACCTATAGCTTTCTGTATAATAAAAGTTTTTAAAATTTTGTCTCAATTTTCGGCAGTTTTAAAAATTACATGCAGAATACATATAACATTTCATGGATATAAACTTTTCGAAAATTATTCTTTATTTGATTACGGAAGCAATGAATCAATAACAGAGAGAAAATATTAAATAATTCAAGAAGAGTTTATCCTTGATAAACTATAAATGTGATGACTGTGTTATGTCACGCAGAAATAATTTTAAATTGAAAGAACGATAAATGTTTCTTTAACTCAAAAATATATATAAATATGTAAATAATTGTCAAATAAATAATTCCAAATTCTTTTGTTTTAAACATTTTAATTTAAATATTGAAACTAATTAAAACAACAATAAAATCCAAAGTTAAAAATAAAAGAAAAAGTATTTTAATGAAAAATCAAAAATGGAGTTGAAAAAATTGGATAAATAATAAATTGACCAACTATATAATATTGGATAGAATTACAAAACATGGAGAAAGTTGCTCAAAAATTATATAAATTACTAGTATGCAAATGATTGATTATAAATAGTATAAATTCCATTTTTGTAAACTTTTAATTATTTCAAGTTATAAGTTTTAAAAATAAAATGTTATTTTTAGTTAAAACGTATTTTTCGATTATGTAATGCGTTGTGTCTCAAATCATGTCAGCAAATATTTAAATTTCTGACAAGTGAGTCAAATAAAATCTCGAAAGAGATTCAGGTCATATGTTCGAGTGAAAAGCGTAATGTGGACCACGAAATGTGCCAGCTTTTTCACAACACTCTTTTTTTTGTGAAAAAAGCATAAAAAGATGTGTCACTCTGTATTTTTCTTCTAAAAAGAGATTCAGCACATAGACAACGTTTGAACCCTAAAGCAAAATTTCTTTTAATCACGATACAGTTTTAGCTTAGCTATACGATAAATAATTCAGTGCCGTCAAAACGTGTCAATCCAAACAAAATGTCTTCAATCTGACAAATTATTTACTGTGCAGTAATTTTTATTTCACATATTTTAAAAAATACTAATAAAAAATTATCATCTGATAAATAAAAATTCTGTAAATTAATATTTTGATCCAAAACCGAAATGTTAAATAAATATTTGACAAAATAATAAATTTATCAAAATATAAAGTAACTGAAGAATTGTAAAAAATACGAAAAAAATTAGTTTTTGAAGCGAATTTTTTTCAATTGTATAATATCAGAATTAAGTTGGCTCAGAGAAGAAAATACAGAAGACGACGTACCTACTTTGCTTAGACTTATATCCTGCAATGCGAACTTTACTCAAGAAACGTGGTTTGTATTTTAATGTGATGCTACCACACAAAAATATTCATTGTGAGAGAATAAAATTCTTTTCCAAACAGAAGAATCCGATTTCCTTCGTGTAACCAATTGTATAAGAGAATTTTTTATTAAAGGTTAAAAAGAAGATTTATTCATTGTTTCAACAATTTTAAAATAATGTTTACTGTCTCTATTTTATTTAATGGGCTTTATTTTCCAAAAAAAAATTTTTTTTTAATAAAATTAGAGGTTATGTTGGTTGCTTAATGACCTTAATGATTATTAATAATATTAAATATTAAATGATTTGAATACAATATTAACATAAGTTTCAAAAATAACTAGAAAAACAAAACAAAAAAGTTGTTAAAAAAAAATCCAAACATGAGAAATACTACAAAAAAAGCAACAACAACAAAATAAATTACAGAAAAAGTAAAAAAATACTGAATAAATAAAAAAGGTGAAAGCATTTAATGAACAATAAAAAAAATAAAAACCTTTAAAAAAGCTCTAAAAAATTATGAAAAGACGATAAAATTACAAAAACTAGTAAAAATATTTTTGCAAATGCAAAAATAAGAAAGTTGAGAATAAAATGGGAAAATTAAAAAAAAAAGTAAAATTAAGATAATTAACCCTAGAACTCCACACTGGGGTGTGACACACCCCAGAAAATTTTTTAAACTTTGTCCTTCGAAAAACTCAGATGATTATCTCAAGAAACCCTCGTATTTTTAAAAAATTCAAATAATTATTTTAGAAAATCGCAAAATTATCTTAGGGTACAAAACATAGTGTGGGGTTTAAAAATTAAAAAACCTACAAAAAAAACAAAATTTTTAAAAAACAAAAAAGTTAAGAAAATTATTAAGAAAATAGGCGGAAAATTCAGAAATATAGTATCAATGCTTTAAAATATTAGCCAATTTAAGAAAAAATTCTTAAAAACTTGTTAAAAAAAAAAAATAAAAAGAAATGAAATATTTTTAAGAAATAGAACACTGATGATGAAATGAAAAATGTATTAAAAGATAAAATTTACATAAAATAGAAAAAAGGAAGAAGTGTCTTTAAAAAATTATAAAGACTAATAAATTATGAAAAAATACAGATAAATGTATTAAACAAATGTTTAAAAAAAAAATAGAAATAATAAAATAATTTTTTTTAAATTATTAAAAGTCTCAAATGTGTTTTAAAATATTATGAATCAAAAAATAAATTAAAGGAAAATGAAAGAAATTTTAGCCGTAGTCAAAAATGTTTTAAGGAATGAAAAAAAAAAAACTAATGACTGAAAGTTCTGATCGTTTAAATAAACGGAATTATTATTTAAACATTTTCCATATTTAAATTTGTAATATAAAATTTATTTAATTTTTTTGATATGTAAGATAATATTCTAAATACCAAAAATAATTGCAAAATTAATGTTACAAAATATTTCAATAGAAAATAAAATTTCGTTCAAATAAACGTTCAGAACTTAAGAGACATAAAAAACTAAGAAAATCAAATAAAAAATAGTTAAGCAATATTTTGAAAAATAAAAAATATCTTTTTAAAAAATTTAAAAAAAATGATACAAAATATAAAAATTGTAAAAAATAATACATAAAAATAAACAACAGTAAAAATAAAATCAGAAAATTTAAAAAAAAATAAGTTAAAAGTTTAGGAAAAGAATAATAAATTCCTTGTAAAAGAACAATATTTAAAAAAAATTTCCCAAAATAAAGAAAATTTAAAAATAATATGGAAACAACTTTAAGAAAATAAAAATTTGCTTAAAACATTAGATTACATCTTTTAAAAATTCTAACAATCAACATTTGTTTAAAAATCATAAACTCTAGAAATTCTTTGAAAGAGTAAATAAATTTGTGTAAAAAAACAAAATGTAATGAAAATTCAATAAATTCACACAAAAAAAAATCATAAAATTGAAGAAAAAATTGTATTTTCCATCAAAGTAAGAAATTAAATCAATTTTCCTAAGTAAATGTTTAAAAAAAAATGTATAAAATAAACAAAACTAGTTTCCGTAAAAAGAAGAAAATTAAAGATGTAACACAAAAAAAAAGTTTAATAAAAGAAAAAAAATTATGATAAAGTTAAAAAATTAAAAAAAGTTGGAAATATTTAACAAAATGAAATAAAAAAGAATACATTTTTACTATTAAAATTCGATTTAATTAAAATTTAAAGGTTTGAATAAATTAGAGTTTTGATTTAATTGGCGTTTGGGATTTATTTAAAATAGAATGACTTGAATTTTTTAAAAATTTATTTTATTATTTTTTAGTTTCTTTCTACTCAAAATTTTTAGATCGTATTTATCGCTTCAAATTTAAAAATTTTTAAACTATTGAAGAATAGAATATATTGAAATTTTCAGGATTTATCTACGAATTCTCAGAATTTCTTAAAATTCTAAATTATCAAAAGACAATCGTACTGAAAATAAACAAATACATTTATAATTAGTAGATTCCCAAATTTTAAACAATTTAATAAATGAATAAAATATCCAGAAAATAATTATGAATCAAATTTCTAGGAATTAAAATAAACTCTGAGTAATCTCAGGAATTTACAGATATTTTCCCATCAACTCACGAAAGTGCTAAAGGCCTAAAACGTGTAAAATTAAAAAAGAAAATCAGCAAAGAACTAAAAAATAGAATCAAAAATTTGTTCAATTTAAAAGGTTTAAATCCGATTTTTTTATTTAAATCAAAAATTGATTTTTTTTTAATATAATCAGTACTAAAATCTTCAAATGTTTATCTATAAGTAGTTTATTAAAGAAATGAAGAAAATATTTTAAAAACAATACAAGAATGAAACATTGACATAAAAATAAAAAAAAATACAAACTTTTTTCAAAAAATTATACTATTTACGAACATTTTTTTTAAATTAAAAAAAATAAATAAGAGGATAATTGAGAAAACGTTAAAATATATTGCTAAAGAGGACAAAAATTTAAAATTAGAGAATTATTTTACAAATTGAATAAAAAAAGAATGAATAAAATTTTGGAAAAATTTAAAAGAAAATGCAAGAGAAAAGAAATTATATGAAATAGAAGAACGATGTTAAAATAAGAATATTTAGTACCAGATTATATTTACATAATAAAAAATAAAAGAATAAAAGCTTCAAAAAAAGTAGAAAATTGAGAAATTTAAAAAATGTAGAAATTAGAGAATTAATTAAAACGAAAGGAAGGAAATAGTGAAACTCCAAGAAAATTATATAAATAGGAAGAAAATGGAGAAATGTTTTGTCCTTAATCTAACAAACTGTAAACAAATGTATAAAGTACAAAAAAAAAATTAGTTAGAATCTACTGAAAAATTCGAAATAATAAAAATAAAATAAAAAAATGTATATATCAAGATAAATAAAAATTCCACAAAAAAATTTAAAAATCCTTTAAAAAAAAAATTTAGGCAAATTAAATAAAAAAAATATTTTTATAATATTAAAACCAAATATGTTGGACTTAAAACAAGTCCAACAATAAATTTAGAAAAATAAAGAAAATTTAAAAATTTTATGAAAGAATAAGTAAGTTTGCAAAAAATTTCGTACAAAATATGCAAGTTGTGAAAACATATTGAATAAATTTACAAAAAAATGAGCGCATTTATTTTCAAGAATATGTAAATAATTATGAATATCAACGAAATAAAAAGTTTAGTGAAACAAAATTGTGTAAAATAATATTAAATTATTTGCAGAAATAGAAGAAAATTTAAGAAAATCCTAAACTAAAATGACAAATACAAAAACTAAAGTAACAAATGTAAAAAAAGAAAAATTCTTAAAATTTTGTAAAAATAAGTAATTATAAGATAAAAATTAAAGAGTTTCGGAAAAGTGAAATCTTTTAGAAATCTTGTAAGAAAAAAAATTTTTTTTTTTGTGAATATGGAAAATAATGAATAATATTTAATTATTATGCATGAATTAATATGCATTTAAACTTGAACTAATTGTAATTTAAAAGTTGGAACAAATTGGAATATGAGTTAATTTTTCCAATAGGATTTTGACGATTTAGGAAAATAATTATAGAGAGCGGATATTTCAATTTTAGGCCAATTCTAGGGTCATATCGACTGGATGCTGTAAGCGTGTCATATCCGATGACATCATTCGTTCAAGGTTGACTGACGGGGCACGAGATCAAAGTGGAGCAAAAGTTATGCGTAAAACGACATGAATAAAATTCGCAGGATCTTTTCTATCCTGATAAGATCATCAAAAACAATTCCACGAGATACCTGACAAAATTCTCAGGAACCTAAAAAACAAAATATGCTTAAAAAATTGTTCACTAACTTTTAAAAAATATTAATTAAATTTAATTAATTATTCCCTTTAAAAAAAAAGACCCAATAAACTGATTAAGTTGAAAAAGAAACTTTTAATAAATTTCAATTATTACTGTCACTGTATTGAATTTGTATAAAATTCAATTTTTAAAAGATTCTTTTCACAACTGACCTTGTAAGAAAATTACGCCGCACTCGTGATTCATCACATTCTTAAAATTATTCAAGACAGACGTTTTCGCGAGACAGTATATATAAGATATTGAAATTTATGTTTTATTTTCCAGAAAGCGTTAGTTTAAGAAAACAGCGGGTTTTTTCTCTCGCAATCACTCGAAAATAATTTATACAAAGCTGGAATATTTTCCTGCATACTGTCGAGAATCTTTCTTTTTTTTGTGCAGATTAATTTAGTTTACACATAAAATCAATTGAATGCATATTTAAAGTCCATGGTCTGAAGCTCGTTTTCATGAAATATTAAATGAAGTTTTAAGGAATAAGTGATAAAATTGATTTAAAAAAAAATGGCCCATATACAGAATTTCAGCAAAAAGATATGAAAAAGAAATAAATTCATTTTTAAAACATGTAAAAATAATTAAGTGATTTAAGAAATTTTTTTTTAATTTACGGTAAAAAATACAAGTTTTGATTTTCAAAGATACAATACAAATATTTTTCTAGATGTTAAATTAAATTTATAGGACAAAAATTTAATACAGTATTTTTAAATAATATTTTTAAAAATCCTTGTGTCTAATTTCAGATTTTAGTGGTAAAAATCACCATACCAAATTTTATTAAAATCCGTTGAACCGTAATTCCCGTAACTTATGTAGCTTACGAAAACTTAAACAATTTAAGTATCTCGCGGTAAGTTACGTATCTCAAGGTAACTTTTACGATAACTTACGCATCTTACGTAACTTACGTAACTCGCGGTAAAATACATGACTTGCGGTAACTTTTACGGTAATTTACGTAACTCACAGACCTACGTAACTCGCAGTAACTTACGTAACTCGCGGCAACTTTTACGGTAACTTACGTAACTCAATGTAACTTTTACGGTAGCTTACGTAACTCAATGTAACTTACGTAATTTGCGGTAACTTCAACGGCAACTTACGTAACTCGCGGTAACCTCCGGTAACTTACATATCTCTCTCTCTCTCACAACCTAAAATTGACAGCTATTGGCTGTGAACAACGGTCGGAAGGACGGACGGACGAACGACAGTCTCACTATAAGGGTTTCGGCCCCGAACCACGAAACCCTAAAAAGAGATTTTTTCGTGTTTTTGAGCATTTTTTTTGAGATTATGTTATAAATTTTAGCCAATCTGCACATTTTTTTACTTCGGATTCGGATTCAACGGAGAAAAATACGTAGGAACACACTAGCATAGTGTCCCAGATAAAAACAAATTGGAAGGAGGGGGGGTCATATTTTTTAGTAGTTTTTTGAGATTATCTCAAAAATTTTAACTAAATTAATCATTTTGACTTCGGATTTGAATTTAGTAGAGAAAAATACGTAAGAATACACTAGGTTATTGTCCCGGACAAAAATAAATTGGAGGGGGAGAGTTTACTGTTTTTTAAGTAGTTTCTTTCGGATTATCTCACAAATTTTAACTACTCTGCTCATTTTGGCTTCGAATTTGGATTCAGTAAAGGGATGTTTATTGCTCCTTTATTGATCTCTGGTATGAAAAATAAATTCTATTTTTGCAATTTTGGAATAATCGCTTGAAAATTATTTGCCTAAAGTCACGGCCATTACATATCTCGTTTTTTTTTTTTTTTGCTTTTTGGTGACATTTAATAATTTTTTTTTCTGTAAGGAAAGAGATTGTGCAAATTAAAATTCCTATTGATAAAAATGGAAATAAATCATAAATATTTATCATCATTAGAATTATTTGATTTTTACATTAACACAATATGTCCCATAATCAAACAAAAAATTAACAGATTTAATATACAGATATATAACAGATAAATGTTATTAGTTAACTGTCTGACTTAAATTTGGATAAATTGTATTACTCCAGGAAGAATAAAATCGAGATAAAAAAAAAGAGTGTTACATTTTTTGTCTGATGTACTAACAGTACGCGTAACTTGAGAATTACTGTATTCCACAATCTGCCGTTTTCCATCTGGCGTCATGCAAAGAATAAACAGAAGGTGTGGGTAGACACACAAACACACACACACCAAGTATTCATTCAATGGGTTCTCGCATCAAATTCCCGAATGAACTTCCGCAGTGTCCGAGAAACATCCTATCCATTGTAAAAAAAACTTGAAACTAAACTACTTCTGCAAATTGAAATGACCCGAAATTGACAAATTTTTTAATACAAAATAAACTGATTAATTTTATAGAAATTTAACAACGATAAATTATAATCATGTAACGAGAATGAGTTTTTTTTTAATAACACGATATGAAGAAAGGGACCTAAGAAAAAAAATTTTGTAGGTTATGTTTGTGTAAACTATTGATGTTTAAGTCTTCATTTCATTATAAATATTCAATAAAAACTGGTTTTGATTTTCTAAAATTAAAAAGAAACTTTTAATCAAGGTAAAACTACGACTGAACATAACCTATAATTTTTTCCTTCTTAGGTCCTTCTTTTCTTCCCTTTCATTTTCTCGTCTATCAGCTCACAATACATGAAAAGTTCCACTTATAGAGGGAGCGTTCGACTTATAGAGGTAAATTTAAGAAAAAGTTCCAATTATAGAGGTCTTATTTCAAAACATCAGTTCCAGTTATAGAGGTAATTTTTCCACTTATAGAGGTTTTTTTTCAATATTTTGCATTAGTTGTGCAGGGACCGCAAAAAAAGTTCCACTTAAAGAGGTTTTCCATTTATCCAGGGCCCACTTATCCAGGTTCGACTGTAATTCAAATTAGTAAAAATCTCTACCAATTTTCAGTAATTTTAGTAAAAATGGCAAAAATAATTTTTAAAAAATAAATAATCAATATTTACTAATTTAAATAAGTAGATCATTATTTACTAATTTTGATTTGAAAATAAATATACTAAATAATTTTTTTTATAAAGCTTAGAAATTTTTGAATCATTTATTAGGAATTGAAAGTAAATTATTCATTTTCATTTTACAGAATTGAAATTTAATCCAAACATTTATTTAAAGGAATTCGAATTTAACCAAATTTTCATTAAACAGAATTTTTATTACACAGAATTTAACGTGTGTAAAATTTTTAAATTCAAAAATATCCATCTCATTGAATTGACATTTAATAGATTTCTTAAAACGTTCATGTATGCGAAATTGTAAATAACCCAAAAAAAAACAATTTGACTCGAATTTTAAAATTAAACAATTAAAATTTTCTAGATAATTTCTGATTGTTTAATGTTTGTCCGACCATTTATAAATTCGAGCAAATGAGCGTTTGCGGAATTCTTCTAAATATCAATTCGTACAGATCCAAATTCGGACAAAGAAAGAGTCTGTCAAATGGATATTTTGTTATTTAAAAATTCTACAATTCTGTTGAGTGAGAATTATGTTAAATAAAAATTCGATTAAATTTAAAATTATTTTTTAATAAAACATCGATTAAAAATAAATTTCGTAAAATGAAAATTCTGTTAAGTAAAAGTTTGGGTTGATTTAAATTTAATAACAAAACAAATTCAAAAATTTTAAATTCGTAAAAATCAAGAATAAATTTATTTATTTCCAGTTTTCAAGAACAAAGTAAAATTATTAACTTCTAAATTTATTTATTTACTTTAACAATTATATTGTTAATATTCGAAATTTTAAACTCACCTACATAACAAATTTACTGTCCATCCTTCAAAAATCGTTCATTCCTGAAACAAATAATTTTAGTAAGTGACAATTTTTGAGAAATTTTTTAATTAAAATTTTCTTAAAACTAAACATAAAATTTATGTACAAATTTCAAAGTAATGGTTAAACAAATGATTTTTAATAATTGTATTTTTACAAAATAGAATCTATATTTATCTGAAATGTTGGAAAAATTTTCGAATTTTAAGAGTTGATATTATTATTTTCACTTATGTAAAGTTCAGAAGTTGATCTTAAAATAATAAATCAACCGATAATGCAATTTTTTAAAATTCCATTAACAGATTAGTGGTTAAAACTGCGGCACAATTTAGAAACTACCAAACGACAAATAAAAAAGTGAGAGTCACGATTAATCCAATAGAAATAGTATTATCCACAGAGAGATAAGAATTAGATTAAAATTACTTTGTATGCTATCTGTTTTGATTGAAAGGTTAAATCTGTTTACTTTGACAAATCGAATTATAACAATTTAAATAAACATTTAGTAACGTTAAAAAATTAACTTCATTAAATTTATCGCTAAGAATAATTATAATATATAAATATAATTAAATGAATTTTCATCAATTTATATTTGTATTCTAATACATTAAAATTCAAAACCATTTTATTAATAAAATGTACTTACAAATCCAGAAAAAAAATATTAAATTTTTTCCTCAAAAGATATTAAGAAAAACATAAATTTAAGAACAATTAAAAGAGAAAAATTAACATTCGTGAAATAAATATATTTTATGTTTTATTAAGTTGATTAAAACAATTAATTATTAAACGAGCATGTGTTAAATTTAACTTAATATAACTCGCATCTTTGATAATATAAGGAAATTCGTTTCGAGGTCAAATTTATTAGGCAAAAACGAATAGTGTGAGAAAATTGTCCATTAGCGGAAATTGTCCGGATAGAAAGTATAACAATAAAATGTATAATTTTACCAGAAAGAATACAATAATCCTCTTCTAGAAATTTTAAATCTAATAAAATAATAATAATATTTTTTTAATATTTATTTTTAATAATATAATTTAATAATATTTTATTTGGTGTTGAAAGCCGAAAAACCACTTTCTAGTTTGAGGTTATGTCAATAAACACAACTTCCTTAAAATCAATTAAAATTTGAATAAGTTAAATTTCAATTTGATTAAAATATGTTTATCAAAATCAAAACTTGTTCGATTGAATTTATTGTATATATTTCATTTAATTTAAATTTTACCTGACCATTTTTCACAAATCAAACAATCAATTCAAGTGTTTAAAAAACTCAATAACTTTTTTATTTTCCATTTTAAAAAGTATATATTAAATTGTATATATTTATTAGAAGAAATCAAATTGAACCGAATTTTAAAATTTTTATTAAGAAAGCTAAAACTAGCCACGACTTTTTTAAAATCAAAGTATGTCCTAATGAATCATTTTTTTAATCTCAAAATAAATAGAATTGTACTTCCGCTTAGTAGCAAAATAAGGAAATCTAATACTTGTGTATTATTTACACAGCTTAATGTTATTTTCAAACCAGAGGGAAAACTATATCTTGATCTGTTATTATATACTTTTTTGCTGACGACTACTTATGCAAGTTTTGTATTCTGTGAAGAAAGTGAGATACTAGTTGAAAAAGAAATAAAATATAAAAACAAAACATATGTGCCGATCACGAAAACAGGAGCAAATTGCAAACTATTATTAATAAGAAGTAATAAAAAATTGTTTTTAAGACTTGTGAAACAAAAAAAATTAATAATAATAATAATTATCAAATGTTTATTTTTAAGTAGTTTGCATTTTAAGCTGAGAACATTTAATAAGAAATACTGAAAAATAGACAAAATCTTTTTTAATCAAAATCAAACAAAAATGATAAATAAATGAGAGAATTACGAAATAAATCTTCAAATCCGCTTGATCGCAAAATTAAGAAAATTAGATAAAAGCAACCAAAAAATAACAAAATAATAAAAAACAAAATAAAAAAATGTAAAAAAATGAGAAAACAATTACAAGGGAAAAAATAAATAATTTAAAAAAAGGGAAAATTATTTTTTTATTTCTGAAAAGAAATAGAAAAATGATGAAGAAGTTAAGAAATTAATTAAAATGCAAGAAATGACTAAAAACATTTTAAAACAACGAGAAAATGAAACAAATAGGAAGAAAATGGAGAAATGTTTTTCTTTCTAACAAACTATAAATAATGTAATTGACAAAATTACAAAAAATAAAAAAAAAATTGTATGAATCTACTAAAAAATAAGAAGTGTTTTATTTAATAAAATAAAAAAAATGTGTAAAGATAAATAAAAAGTCCACAAATGAAATGTAAAAAACCTTTAAAAATAAAAAAGTTTTGAAAAATTAAACCAAAAATATTTTTATAATATTAAAAACTTAAAACAAGTTTAACAATAATTTTAGAGAAATAAAGAAAAACTAAAAATTTTATGAAAGAATAAGTAATTTTGCAAAAAATAGGCAAGATATGTGAAAATAAATTGAATAAAAAAGCATATACAAAAAAATGAGCGTACTTTTTCTTAAATATGAAAATAATCAAGAAAATCAATGGAAAAAAAAAAGTTTCATGTATATTATAATAACAAAATTGTGTAAAATAATATTAAATAATTTGCATAAAAAGAAGAAAATTAAAAAAAATTCTAAAATGGAAAAACAAATTCAAATAAAATATCAAAAGCTAAAAAAAAACTTTTAATTAAAAAAAAAAAAACTACATAATTTAAAAATTGAAATATTTTTGAAAAAGTGCAAGTTTCTTAGAAATATTTTAAGAAGTACAAAAAGCATTATTGTGAATTAAAAATCTTAGAAAATAATTTTAAAATATGAGAATAATTAAAATGGGAGAAATAATTGAAAAATGATAAAAATAATTTAAAAATAAAGAAAATAGTTGAAATTCGAGTAAAAGGATTGAAAAAATTTCATATAGGTACATATAAAATAAAAGAAGATAATTTAAATACGTTAAAAACAATGATAAATTGAAAACAATAAATGGGATTTGAGAGAATTAATTTAAATAATTAAAAAATAGTTAAAGTAATTAAAAAGCGGATAAAATAATTGCAAAATGATAAAAAGAAATGAAAATTGAAAAAAAAATTGAGATAAATAATTAAAAATTCAGGAAAATTAATTAAAAAATAAAGAAAATGATTAAATATTAAAGTAAATACATAGTAGCAAAATGATAAAAATAATTAAAAATCACATACAGAAAATAATTCTAAGTCGAGGAAAAAATGCGAATTTTGGAAATTAAACGAAAAATAACTCAAATAATTAAAATTTGGAAAAGGTAATTGAAAAATAAGATAAATATTTGAAAATTCTGGAAATTAATGCAGAAATAATGAAAATCATTAAATATTAAAGTAAATAATTGTAAAATGATGAAAATTAAAAAATTAAAAATGATAGAAAATAATTAAAAGTCGAGAAAAACTGCGAATTTTGGGAATTAACTGGAAAATAATTGAAAATTCAAGAAAGTTAATTAAGGAATAATAACAAATGATTAAATGTTGAAGTAAAGCATTGAAAAATTACCAAAATAATGAAAAATTGAAAAAAGTAATTGAAAAATGAGATAATTAATTAAAAATTCAGGAAATTAATTCAGAAATAATGAAAATGATTAAATATTGAAGAAAATAATTGCAAAATAATGAAAATAATTTAAAATTACAGAAAATAATTGAAATTCGAGAAAAATTTGCGACTTTGTGGAAATTAATTGGAAAATAATTTAAATAATTAAAATTTGGGAAAAGAAATTGAAAAATGATAAAAATAATTAAAAGTTAAAGAAAATAATTGCATTTTGAGAAAATACTTGAAAATCTTATAAATTATTTGAAAAAATAAGAAGAATTAAAAACTTCGGAAAATAATTGGAAAAAGATCAAAATAATTGAAAATTTAGGAAATTAATTCAAAAATAATGAAAATGATTAAACATTGAAGAAAATAATTGAAAACTAATGAAAATAATTAAAAATTACAGAAAATAATTGAAATTTGAGAACAATTGCGAATTTTGGAAAATTTAAAAAATGGGAAAAGTAATTAAAAAATGATAAAAATAATTAAAAATTAAAGAAAATAATTGAATTTTGAGAAAATACTTGAAAATCTTATAAATTATTTGAAAAAATAAGAAGAATTAAAAACCTGAAAAAATAATTGAAAAGGGATAAAAATAATTGAAATTCGAGAAAAATTTGCGATTTTCTGAAAATTAATTGGAAAATAATTTAAATAATTAAAATTTGGGAAAAGTAATTGAAAAACCAGATAAATAATTAAAAATTTAGGATATTCATTCAGAAATAATGAAAATTATTAAATGTTGAAGTAAATAATTGAAAAATGATGAAAATAATTAAAATTTGAGAAAAAATGCGAATTTTGGAAATTAAACGAAAAATAACTCAAATAATTAAAATTTGGAAAAGGTAATTGAAAAATAAGATAAATATTTGAAAATTCTGGAAATTAATGCAGAAATAATGAAAATCATTAAATATTAAAGTAAATAATTGTAAAATGATGAAAATTAAAAAATTAAAAATGATAGAAAATAATTGAAAGTCGAGAAAAACTGCGAATTTTGGGAATTAACTGGAAAATTATTGAAAATTCAAGAAAGTTAATTAAGGAATAATAACAAATGATTAAATGTTGAAGTAAAGCATTGAAAAATTACCAAAATAATGAAAAATTGAAAAAAGTAATTGAAAAATGAGATAATTAATTAAAAATTCAGGAAATTAATTCAGAAATAATGAAAATGATTAAATATTGAAGAAAATAATTGCAAAATAATGAAAATAATTTAAAATTACAGAAAATAATTGAAATTCGAGAAAAATTTGCGACTTTGTGGAAATTAATTGGAAAATAATTTAAATAATTAAAATTTGGGAAAAGAAATTGAAAAATGATAAAAATAATTAAAAGTTAAAGAAAATAATTGCATTTTGAGAAAATACTTGAAAATCTTATAAATTATTTGAAAAAATAAGAAGAATTAAAAACTTCGGAAAATAATTGGAAAAAGATCAAAATAATTGAAAATTTAGGAAATTAATTCAAAAATAATGAAAATGATTAAACATTGAAGAAAATAATTGAAAACTAATGAAAATAATTAAAAATTACAGAAAATAATTGAAATTTGAGAACAATTGCGAATTTTGGAAAATTTAAAAAATGGGAAAAGTAATTAAAAAATGATAAAAATAATTAAAAATTAAAGAAAATAATTGAATTTTGAGAAAATATTTGAAAATCTTATAAATTATTTGAAAAAATAAGAAGAATTAAAAACCTGAAAAAATAATTGAAAAGGGATAAAAATAATTGAAATTCGAAAAAAATTTGCGATTTTCTGAAAATTAATTGGAAAATAATTTAAATAATTAAAATTTGGGAAAAGTAATTGAAAAACCAGATAAATAATTAAAAATTTAGGATATTCATTCAGAAATAATGAAAATTATTAAATGTTGAAGTAAATAATTGAAAAATGATGAAAATAATTAAAATTTGAGAAAAAATGCGAATTTTGGAAATTAAACGAAAAATAACTCAAATAATTAAAATTTGGAAAAGGTAATTGAAAAATAAGATAAATATTTAAAAATTCTGGAAATTAATGCAGAAATAATGAAAATCATTAAATATTAAAGTAAATAATTGTAAAATGATGAAAATTAAAAAATTAAAAATGATAGAAAATAATTGAAAGTCGAGAAAAACTGCGAATTTTGGGAATTAACTGGAAAATAATTGAAAATTCAAGAAAGTTAATTAAGGAATAATAACAAATGATTAAATGTTGAAGTAAAGCATTGAAAAATTACCAAAATAATGAAAAATTGAAAAAAGTAATTGAAAAATGAGATAATTAATTAAAAATTCAGGAAATTAATTTAGAAATAATGAAAATGATTAAATATTGAAGAAAATAATTGCAAAATAATGAAAATAATTAAAAATTACAGAAAATAATTGAAATTTGAGAACAATTGCGAATTTTGGAAATTGATTAGAAAATAATAGAAATAATTAAAAAATGGGAAAAGTAATTAAAAAATGATAAAAATAATTAAAAGTTAAAGAAAATAATTGCATTTTGAGAAAATACTTGAAAATCTTATAAATTATTTGAAAAAATAAGAAGAATTAAAAACTTCGGAAAATAATTGGAAAAAGATCAAAATAATTGAAAATTTAGGAAATTAATGCAAAAATAATGAAAATGATTAAACATTGAAGAAAATAATTGAAAACTAATGAAAATAATTAAAAATTACAGAAAATAATTGAAATTTGAGAAGAATTGCGAATTTTGGAAATTGATTAGAAAATAATAGAAATAATTAAAAAATGGGAAAAGTAATTAAAAAATGATAAAAATAATTAAAAATTAAAGAAAATAATTGAATTTTGAGAAAATACTTGAAAATCTTATAAATTATTTGAAAAAATAAGAAGAATTAAAAACTTCGGAAAATAATTGGAAAAAGATCAAAATAATTGAAATTCGAGAAAAATTTGCGATTTTCTGAAAATTAATTGGAAAATAATTTAAATAATTAAAATTTGAGAAAAGTAATTGAAAAACCAGATAAATAATTAAAAATTTAGGATATTTATTCAGAAATAATGAAAATTATTAAATGTTGAAGTAAATAATTGAAAAATGATGAAAATAATTAAAATTTGAGAAAAATTGCGAATATAGAAAATTAATTGAAAAATAATTTAAATAATTAAAAATTGTGAAAAATAATTAAAACATGAGATAAATAATTGAAAATCCAAAAAATTCAATCAGAAATAACAAAAATTATTAAATATTAAAGAAATAATTGCAAAATAAAAAAAAATAATTGAAATTTGAAGAGAAGAATTGAATAAATTACAATATATATGAAATAAATAAAATAAAAACAATGATAAATTGAAAACAATAAATGGAATTTGAGAGAAAGAATTGA
This sequence comes from Ganaspis brasiliensis, assembly GCA_037103525.1. NCBI lineage: Eukaryota > Metazoa > Arthropoda > Insecta > Hymenoptera > Figitidae > Ganaspis > Ganaspis brasiliensis. The sequence continues at coordinate 2,362,108 of JAZKLR010000254.1, read as the reverse complement.
AAAAATAACAGAGTGTAATAAAAGAAAATATTTTAAAAATAACTTTAAAAAATGAAAAGTGAAGACAATAATCTAAATTTGAGAAAGTAATAACTAAACAATTAGAAAATTAATTGAAAAATAATTAAAATAATGGAAAAGCGGAGATAATAATTGCAAAAAGGATAGAAAGAAGTGACAATTAAAATAAAAAATTGCAAAAAAAAATTGAAAATTGAGATAAAAATTGAAAATTTAGGAAATTAATTCAGGAATAATAAAAGTGATTAAATATTAAAGTAAATATTGCAAAATGATGAAAATAACTGAAAATCAAAACAAATTTCGAATTTTAGAAATTAATTGAAAATTATCAAAATAATGAAAAATTGGAAAAAGTAATTGAAACAGGAGATAAATAATTGAAAATTCAGAAAATTAATTTAAAAGTTATAGAATTAAATAATTAGTTTGATTAATTAATTGGAAAATAATTGAAATAATTAAAAAATTGAAAAATTAATTTAAAGCTGATAGAAATAATTAAAAATTGATTAAATTAATTGAATTTTGAAAAAAATACTTGAGAATCTTATAAATTATTGGAAAAAATAAGAATAATTCAAAACTTGTTAAAATAATTAAAAAAAGATAAAAATAATTGAAAATTGAAGGTAATAATTAAAATTAGAAAAAGAATAATTGCAAAATAATAAAAATAACTAATAAGTGAATAAAGTAATTGAAATTTGAGAGTTTAAATTAATTGAAACATGAGTTAATTGACGTTTGGAATTTATTTAAATTATAATGACTTAAGGTATAAAAATTAAATACTATTTTTTCCTATCTTCATACAAAAAATTTTTCGATCGTATATATTTCGATAATTTCTATTGCTACAATTTTTAAAATTTTTTAAAGAATAAAGTATTAAAATTGAAATTTGCAAGACAATCTACTAATTTCTGGTTTTTTTTTATGTTACGAGTTTTTAAATTCAGTATTAGATATTTGGTAAATTGTGAAGTTTTTTTTTATTTAAATCACAGAGCTGTTATTGATTTAAATCAAATCATGATTTAAATAAAAATAAAAACTTTAAAATTCTCCACAAATATTAAAAAAAAAAAAAAAATTTGTGGATAAACCTTAAAAATTCCAATTTAAATATTTTATTCTTTATATACTTTAAAAAATTCTGCTAATACAGATGATTAAAATACTGACGATTTCCAAACTTTTTAAATGAAGATAGTAAAAAAGAAGTATTAAATTTTTATATCTTTAAGTCATTATAATTTCAATAAATACCAAACGTAAATTAACTCATATTCCAATTTATTCAAACTTTCAAATTTCAATTAATTCAAATTTAAATGCTTATTAATGACTATTTAATGTAAAATAATTAAATAATATTAATTATTTTTCAAATTCACAATAACACTTTTTTTAACTCTTACAATCTTTTAAAGAGATTTCACTTTTTCAAAACTGTTTATTTTTTATCTATAATTTTTTATTTTTACAAAATTTTAAGTTTTTTCCTCTTTTTAATTTTGATATTTTTTTTGTATTTGTCTTTTTATTTTAAGATTTTCTTGAATTTTCTTCTTTTTATTCAAATTATTTAATATTGTTTTACACAATTTTGTTATAACATTCACTAAATTTTTTACTTCGTTGACTTTTATAATTATGTATTTTCATATTTTTAAAAATAAATACGCTCATTTTTTTGTAAATTTATTCAATTTGTTTTCACATCTTGCCTATTTTTTGCGAGGTTTTTTGCAAAATTACTTATTATTTCATAAAACTTTCAGCTTTTTTTTATTTTTCTTAATTTATTGTTGGACTTGTTTTAAGAGTTATAAAAATATTTTTGGTTTAATTTGCCTAAACTTTTTTAATCGTAATTTTTTAATTTCTTTTGTGGCCTTTTTATTTATCTTTATAATAAAATATATCATATTATTAAAAAATTAAATTAATTAATTATTAATTATTTATTTAATTATATAATAATGGGCCCGTATCATTTTGACACAAATTTTTTCGTGCAACTTGTTATATTGTACTCCCGAAGATGAATGTTATATTTTACTCCTACAAAAATCAAAGATTTTTAGGTTTTAATTATTTAATAATTGAACTTACTGGATTAATAAGGTTTTTAATATTAATTTAATGTATTAAATCAATTATTTAATAAATAAGACTTAAAAATCTTTGATTATAGAAGAAGTAAAATATAACATTCATCTTCGGGAGTACAATATAACAAGTTGCCCGAAAAAAATTGTGTCAAAATGATACGGGCCCATAATAATTATAATTTATTTTTATTTTATTTTTATTAGTTCTAAATTTTTTAGTAGATTCTAACCAAATATTATTATTTGTTGTACTTTTTAATTTTTTTTACAATTTGTTAGATTAAGAAAAGAAACAATACTTCATTTTATTTCGTTTGATGAATTTATCATTATTATATATCCCTATCATTATAATATTACTCCATTTTTTTCTTATTTATTTAATTTTCCAAATTTTAAAATTGTATTCTCTTAAGTAATATATTTTAACGTTTTTTTAATTATCTTATTATTTATTTTTTTTCATTTAAAAAAAGATGTCCGTAAATAGTTTAATTTTTTGAAAAGAATTTCTACTTTTTCATATATTTTTATATCACTGTTTCATTCTTGTGTTGTTTTTTAATTTTTTCTTCATATCTTTAATAATGTCCATGACATTTTTTATTTATAAGAACTTTCTTATTTTTTTAATAGACTGTTTTCTTATCTTTTTACGTTCTTGTTTTTTTTTTTTGTTTTTATAATTTATTATTTTTTCGTTGCTTTTACCTAATTTTCTTAATTTTTTGATCATATGAATACGAAGATATTTTTTTGAATTTTTCTCATTTATGCGACATATTTTATTTGATTTTTATTAAATGTTTTATTATTCATTATTTCTTATTAAATGTTCTCAGTTTAAAAAATAAACAACTTACAAATAAACATTTAGAGATTTTATATACTGATTGTATTTAAATAAAAATCAATTTTCGATTTAAATCAAATAAATCCGATTTTTATAAAAAAATCATGATTTTTATGCGAATGACCCAAAGTCATTTATGCTTTCAAAGTAAACATTTGAAAAAGGCATTAAAAGAAAATTACCAGCAAAAGTTTGAAATCAAAAAAAAAGAATTGTAAACATTTGCAAATAATCGACATTTACAAAAATAGCCCATTTCTTGGGCGGCAATAAGCTAAACGAAGAATGTCAATTCGCAAAAAAAATTGAGCTTTATTTCTGGATAGAGCGACTTACCAAGAAGTCCCGAATCAAACCTCGGCTTGAACTTTCTTAGCTCGCTTTAAATTTAGCGTGACGCTGTGAGCATGATAATAAGAAAAAAGTTGGCTTAATTACAAAAAGATCATTCTTAAAGCTCTTAAACGCGCCTGAAACTGCACAAAACAACCTCTTGACGTGAGACAAAGTCTCTTTCATTCTCATCTATAAACATTTCAAATTGTTTTTTTATTTTATTTTAAAGATAAATTTAAAAAAAAAATGACCTGTTAAAACTGTCTCTTTGTTTATGCACGCTTCCGATAAGAATTCAAATGAAGTCTGACACAAAGTGACATGTGTACATTTCCCTGTCGGTGATACGCGTTTTTTAAATGTGTTAAGCACACGTGTGTATTATATATAATTTTGACTGCAAGTATCGCCTCTTCTGGAAATAGTGAAAGTCGAACAATTTCTCTCGCTTTTTAACCGCAAGGGTCAATCACTATGCAAGAATTTCACTAGCAACAACCGATTATTTCCCGATTATTACCAACAATACACATTTAAATGACATCTGCCCTCGATGCGGGAAAAAAAAAAATAATAATAAAAATAAGTGCCCCTGGACAAATTCCAGGACCGTAAATAATGACACGTATCGCGAACTTTATACGATTTGAGCACAAAAAATGAGGGGAGAATAAAGTTTTTTTGGGATATTGATGGAAAGAACGTAAAGTGGAAACATACCGCGAATTCTTTGCTATTGAAAGAGACGAAGCGGTGGTAATTTAATCACATTCGAGGCACATCAATCGCGTCTGAAATTTGTTACTTACCCTGACGATGAAGTATGCTGGTTTTTATTCCGTGAAATCACTGTTAAATTGTGAGAAACACTGTCACTTTGATAGGAATCAATTTGCACTGAAACACCGCGAATAAATTCCGACGACACAAACATAACACTTTTTCGAGTGTCACCGTGTGTCAAACACATTTCGGTCTAGCAGCCATTTTGCTTTGCACCACTTTGCACTGCCGTGAACAAAACCCGAGGAAAATCGACGGACAAACAGGTCTGCCAATCACCTTCAACTTTCATTCAAAGTCGAGCGTTGATTGGTTGGTTTCCTGCTGTCCCTGACGTGTTTCACCAATGAAAAGCAGTGATTAACGAACTTAATTATTCATCAATTTGAGGAATAAATGTTTTCTGATTTATTATTGATTTATTTATTGGGGATTTTTTAAGACCCTTATATAACTGCAGATTAAATTTGTTAGTTATTATAATATTAAATAAATAAAATACTAGATTTTTTAAAAAGCGCGCCATATTGGACAAAACTGAAAACCTGCGCGCGCATTCGAAAATGCCGCCTTTTTTATCGAATAGGCGACGTGCCGTACCTTTAAGCTTTAAACATTAAACAAATTGTTTTGTGTCGTAATTTCTTCAAAAAATTAAGAAATTAACAAATACGAAAGTTTTTGATGTTTTAGTCGAGATTAAACAAATGTGATTAAGATTGTAATTCAATTTAAGAAACAAATATGTCAAAAGTGAGTATTGACAGTGTATCTTTTCATATTAAAATTGAATTTAACTTGCTATCTTTGAGGTTAGGATTCTAAAAATAAGAAAATTATGTTATTCAAACGCAATTTAACAATATGTAAAATGTTATAATTGCAATTTACTAGTATGTATATTAAAATTAAATTTTAGTTTTACAAATTTTGAAACTACATAGCAGTTTTGAGGGGAAAAAACTTTCTTAATTGTACTTAAAAGATTGTCTTTCGTATTAAAGATTTGGACAATTTATTGTTATTCATTTAGCATAATTTGTTATTTGTTTAAAAGTAAATCTTATTTTCAATATTTGAAGAATACCAATCTAAGTCACAAAAACTTATGATTAATGTTTACTTTTATTTAAATGACATAATAAAACAGAAATTTCTTTGTTTCTGAAAGTAATAAATGAAAACAAAATTGACAGGATTATAATTTATGTTTGCAGGATATTAGGTCATTTTTTAAGCCAATTGCGAGTAAATCTGCACCAAAAAAGGCTACAGTAATTTCATCAGACGAAGAAGATGAAAAAAGCTCCAAAGTTCCAAAAAAGTCTAAGGTTCAGTTGATATTTAAATAAATATTTGTCTTTTAGTTTCCTTTTAATCTAAATATTCGAACTTTCTTAAAAATTTTAATTATTATTTTAAATTGAAGTTTTCTATTCTTAAAATTTCTTTAAACAATACTTTTAATTATTATAAACTTTTCTGGAATCAAACCATTCTTCAAATCTTTTATCAATACAAAATTTAATTTTTCCAACTTTAATCGATTTAAATTTTAGCATATGAAAAATTTTTAAATTTATGATTCATTGTTATTTTAATTAAAAATTATTTAAGGCTTTTGAACATATCTGGGAAAATTTTAACTTTTTAATTAAAGAAGAATGGAATTTTTTTATCATTTTATTCAAAATTTAACCAAGTTAAGTTTACATTCCAAATTTGTAAATTTTATACATGGATAAATAAAAAATGACTCCATTTAACAATAAATAAATAATTAATTAATTAACAATAAAATAAAATATAATTTATTATTTAAATAAAAATAAAAAATTTAAAAAAAAAACAGAAATTTGTGGATAAATCTTGAGAATTTCAATTTTGATATTTTATTCTTTATAAAATTGAAAAGCTTGTGCCAATACCTACAGATGATCAAAATACTTACAATTTACAAATTTTTGGTATGAAGATAGAAAAAAATAGTATTTAACTTTTAAGTCTTTATAATTTAAACAAATTCCAAACGTAAATTAACTCATATTCCAATTTATTGAAACTTTTAAATTTCAATTAATTCAAATTTAAATGCATAATAATTAAATAATACTAAATATTTTCCATATTCACTATAATCCTTTTTTTAATTCTTACAATGTTTCTAAAAAATTTCACTTTCGAAACTGTTTCATTTTTATCTTATAATTTTTTTTTTTTTACAAAATTTCAAGATTTTTCTTCTTTTCTTTTGATATTTGTTTTGCATTCGTCTTTTTATTTTAGAATTTTTTCTAATTTTCTTCTTTTTATACAAATTTATAATTATAATCCACAAAAATTATTCATTCTTTCATTCTGTTCACACCCGAAGTTTGTCATTTAGATATTTTTTTTGTTTTAAATCAGATACTTTTTAAAAAATGCATTTAAATTGACTAAGATTTAAATTTATAAATATCCTTCCAAATAATTTTAATTTCATTGATTAATAAAACTTTAATTTCTTATACAATTTTTAACAGTTTTTAATATACAATTATTCTCTTTAAATTTTATAATTAATTCTTTAATTTTTTTAATTTATTTTCTTTCAATTGTCAATTATTTTCCTTATTCATCAATTATTTTCCGTAATGTATTATTATTTTAGTCATTTTGTAATTTTTCTTTTAATTATCAATTATTTTTTTAAAATGTCCATTTAATTATTTCATTTTCAATTTATTTCTTCAATATTTAATTATTTTTTCTTCAATTCTCAAAAATTTTCTTTAATTTTAAATTATTTTTATCAATTTTTAGTTAATTCCTCAGTATTCAATAATTCTTTTATTTTTGCTATTAATTTTTTTACTCATAAAAATTACTTTAATTTTTCAATTCAATTATTCAATTCTAGAGTTATTCTCTTAGATTTTCAGTTATTTTCTTTATATTTAAATTCCACTTTTCAATTTTCAATTATTTTCTTTAATATTTAATTATTTTAGTCATTTTGTAATTTTTCTTTTAATTATCGATTATTTTCTTGAAATTTCCATTTAATTATTTCATTTTCAATTTATTTCTTCAATATTTAATTCTTTTTTCTTTAAATCTCAAATATTTTCTTTAATTTTAAATTATTTTTATCAATTTTTAGTTAATTCCTCAATATTCAATAATTCTCGTATTTTTTCTATTAATTTTTTTACTCATAAAAATTATTTTCAATTTTCGATTCAATTATTCAATTCTAGAGTTCTTCTCTTCAATTTTTAGTTATTTTCTTCATATTTATTTCCACTTTTCAATTTTTAATTCTTTTTTTTAATATTAAAAAATTATCGCCATTTTTCTATTATTTTTTTCGTTTATCATTAAATTTCTTTAATTTTTATTTCTATTCTTCAGTTTTTATTGTTCTCTTCTATATTCATTAATTCTCGGCTTTTTTCATTTACTTTGTTTTAGTTTTCAAGCATATTCTTTAAATTTCAATTTCATTCTTCAATTTTTAATTGCTTGCTTCTATTTTTGATTATTTTTTTCGATTTTCAATCCAGTTGTTAAATATGCAATTTTATTTCCAATAAATATTCCTATACATTTTTTAATTTTTCAATATGTAATTATTTTTTTTTTAATGTAATATTTCTTGTTTAATTTTTATAATTATTTTTTTCAGTTGTCTATTAATTTAGTCATTTTTCGAATTTTGTTTTCAATTGACAATTATTTTCGTCATTTTTCAACTATTTCCTTTAATTACTAAGTATTTTCCGCAGTTTTCAATTATTTATTACAATTTTTTCAATTTTCAATTATTATCTTAAAATATTATAATTATTCTATGATTTTTAAAATTATTTTGTTCGGTTGTCCATTAATCTACCCATTTTTTAATTTTTTTATTTTCAATTGTTAATTTTTATTTAATAGTTATTATTTTCGTCAATATTTAATTATCTTGGTCATAACGTAATTTCTCTTTTAATTATCAATTATTTGCCTAAAATATCCATTTAATTCTTTAATTTCTAATTTATTTCTTTAATTTTCAATTATTTTCTTCAATTCTCAAATATTTTCTTTAATTTTCAATTAATTCTTCAATATTCAATAACTCTTGTATTCTTTTAATTATTTTTTTCACTCATAAAAATTATTGTAAAATTTGAATTTAATTTTTTAAGCCTAGAATTATTCTCTTCAATTCTCAGTTATTTTCTTTATATTTAAGTTCCAATTTTTAACTATGTACTTTAATATTACAAAATTATCGTTTTTTTCTATTATTTTTTTCAATTTTTAAGTATATGCCATAAATTTTAATTCAATTTTTAATTACTTTTTTTAAATTTCAATTATTTTTTTCATTTTAAATTATTTTTTTCGATTTACAATCCAGTTGTTAAATGTGCAATTATTTCCAAAAAGTAGGTACCTATTCCTATAATTTCTTAAATTTTCTATTTGCAATTATTTTATTTAAATTATAATATTTCTTGCATAATCTTTTCAATTATTTTTTTCATTTGTCTATTTATCTAGTCATTTTCCGAACTTTGTTTTCAACTGGCAACTATTTTCGTCATTTTGTAATTTTTTTTTCAATTCTCAATTATTTTTTTAATTTTTAATTTAATTCTTAAATTTTTAATTTGTTTCTTAAATTTGCAATTTTTTTCCTCAATTATTTATTATTTTTTTCAATTTCAATTACTTTTTTCGTTTTTTAATCCAGTTGTTCAATTTGCAATTATTTGCAACAGTTATTTCTACAATTTCTCAACTATTTTGTTTAAATTTAATATTTGTTATTTAATTTTTTAAACTATTCTTTTATTGTGTAATTATATAGCCATTTTTCGAATTTTGTTTTCAAAATTTTTTCACATCTTGACTATTTTTTGCAAACTTATTCTTTCAAGAAATTTTTAGATTTTTTTTTATTTTTATAAATTTATTGTTGGACTTGTTTTAAGTGTAATATTGTAAAAATGTTTTTCGTTTAATTTGTTTTAACTGTTTGATTTTAAAAGGATTTTTAAATTTCTTCTGTGAACTTTTTATTCATCTTTGCACATTTTTTTATTGTATTTTTACTACTTCTTATTTTTTAGTAGATTCTAACCAAATTTTATTATTTTTTGTTTTTATACATTTTTTTACAGTTTGTTAGATTAAGGAGAAAAACATTTCTCTATTTTCTTCCTATTTATTTAATTTTCTTGATATTTCGCTATTTTTTTAGAAAAAAGTTTCTACTTTTTTATAAATTTTTATATTACTCTTTCATTTTTGTTTTGTTGCTTTTACCTAATTTTCTTAATTTTGCGATCATATGAATTTGAAGATATTTTTGAAATTTTCTCATTTATTCGACATAATCTCATTGATTTTGATTAAATGTTTTATTTTTCATTATTTCTTATTAAATGTTCTCGGTTTAAAAAATGAACTACTTAGAAACAAACATTTAAAAATTTTAAATAGTTATTTTATATATTTAAAAAAATCACTATTTGATTTAAATAATAAAAATCGGATTTTTTTTAAATCATGATTTTAGCAACCCTGATCTCTATTCTATAATTGAAACAAATTACGTTTTTAGGTATAGTTGAACAAAAGACTAATTTTATTATATTCTATTTTAATTAAATACTTTTAATTGTTTTAAATATAATCTATATCGAGGAATTTATTATCAATTTTAATCAGATTACAGAGAAAAAACGTCGAAAACATGCTTTATCCGATTCTGAAGACGAAGAAATTGTTAAGAAAGTGAAAAATGAAAAAGAGGAAAAAAAAGTGAAAGAAAATCATAAAAATGTAGTAGCTTCGGATATATTTGGTAAGGGTCCTATAAAAAGAGAAGCTGCGACAAAAGTCGAAAGAAAACCGAAGGAAGCTAAAAATGTTAAAAAGAAAGTCACAGCTGTACGTAAACATTAAATAATATATTTTTTAAAATTAATAATTATTAATATTTTGTAATAAATAATGAAAATTCTGTTTTTATTTTAAGATATATATTACAAAAAGTTAATTGAATTTTTATTGTCCTCATTTTTAGGAAATTGGATTTCATAATGATGAGGATCTGGACAATAGTATTGCCAATTTGGACGAATCATTCCTTGAAGAATGTTTAGCCGCCGCTGAAACTGAAAAACTTGCCAAACAAAAGTCCATGAATGGTGTACCAGAAAAAAGCGAAAAAAGTGAAAAAAGTCCAGGTCAGAATTTTGTAACATCTATTTTAAATTTTTGCAGTCTTTTTAGTTTTGAAAGTCCTCAAAGATTACTTTTAATTTTCACCAAATTTTGTCTTCTTTTTTCCTGACCTTTAATTTTAAAAAACCACATAAAATAAATTTTTTTCTTTTATCATTTTTAAAATTCAAACATTAATTGATGCTAATGATTTCAACTCATTATAATTATTATAAATCCCAAATGTTAATAATTTCCAATGTTAACTTATTCAAACTTTCAAATTTCAATACCCCAAAAAAGAATTATTATTCTTGCAACAAGTTAATTTATTTTATAGAATTAATATTACATAACTAGTTCTAAATCGTTTTTATTTTTGTTGATTGTCTTCAATTTGCTTATCATTATTTTACAGGGCTGTATTTTATTTAAATCATCGGGCATTTGCATTAAAATCATGATTTAAATAAATAAAAAAACTTCAGAATTCTCCGGATGCCTAATACTGCATGCAAAGATCGCAAAACATAAAAAACCAAAAAATTTGGGGATAAATCTTGAAAATTTCAATTTTAATATTTTATTCTTTCTAGAAATTAAAAAATTGTGCAATACAGATAATAAAAATACCTGCGATATACAATTTTTTAGTATGAAAGTAACGAAAAATAGTATTAAATTTTTATATCTTTAAGTCATTATAATTTAAATAAATTCCAAACGTCAATTAACTCAAATTCCAATTTACTCAAACTTTTAAATTTCAATTAATTCAAATTTAAATGCATAATAATTAAAAAATATTAATTCTTTTCTATATTAACAATAATTCTTTTTTTAATTCCTACAAGATTTCTAAGAGATTTCATTTTTTCGAAACTGTTTAATTTTTATCTTATAATTTCTTATTTTTACAAAAATTAAAGATTTTTTCTTCTTTAGCTTTAGATATTTCTTTTCTGGATTTGTCTTTTTTTCGGCTTTTCTTTAATTTTCTTCTTTTTATACAAATTATTAAGTATTAATTTACACAATTTTGTTATTATAACGTTCACTAAACTTTCTTTTTTGATGATTTTCTTAATTATTTCCATATTTTTTTAAAATAAGTACGCTCATTTGTGAAAATTCATTCAATTTGTTTTTATATCTTGTCTATTTTTTGTAAGCTTACTTATTATTTCATACAATTTTCAGATTTTCTATACTTTTATAAATTTATTGTTTAACTTGTATTAAGTGTAATGTTATAAAAAAAAATTTGTCTTAATTCTCGTAAACTTTTTTATTTTTAAAGGATTTATAAATTTCTTTTCTAGAATTTTATTTGTCTTTAAATACATTTTTTATTTTATTTTTATTAGTTCTAATTTTTTAGTAGTTTAGCTTTTATCTATCTTGTAATTTCGAATTTTTGAAAACATTAATTATATGCTTTTATCTGTATTATTTAAATTTCTTATTTTTCTACTTTTTTAAAGACTTTTATTCTTTTATTTTATCAAAATTTACATTTTAAAATCGTTCTTTTCTATAATAAAATTTTTTTTGTTTTGAAATTTTTTTAAATTTTCTAAAATTTTATTAATTTTTTTTTTAAATTCCTTGTAAAATAAATAAATAATTTAATAATCCTCTAATTTTTCTAATTTAAAAATTTTTTAAATTTTCTTCTTATTTATTTATTTATTTAATTAAAAAAAAATGTCCTTAAATCGTTTAATTTTTTGAAAAGAGTTTCTGCTCTTTTTTATATTTTTATTCTACTATTTCATTCTTGTGTTTTTTTTTAAATTATTCTTTATTTTTTAAATAATGTCCATAACTTCTTTTGTTTAAAAGAATTTTCTCATTTTTTTAAGAGACTGTTTTCATATCTTTTTACGTTTTTATGTTTCTTTTTTATACAATTTATTTATTTTTTATTGCTTTTACCTAAATTTATTAATTTTCCCATCATATGAATTTGAAAATATTTTTTTTAAATTTTCTCATTTATTTGACATAATTTGTTTGATTTTGCAATTATTTTCTTAAAATTTCAATTATGTTTTTCAATCTTTAAATTATTGTCAGGAATATTTAAATCCCTCACATTTATTCTATTTTTGCCATTTTAGAATTGTTTTCTACATATTTTAATTACTTAAAAAAAAAGTTTGTTTATTGTCATGAATTTATTAATTTTTTACACCTCTTCCAATTATTTTTCACAAATTTCAATTATTTTCTTCAAACTTTAATTTCTTTCTTTACATTTAAATTTTTTTTGACATTTTTGAATTATTCTCTTCAAATTTCATTTATTTTCAAACTTCAATTAATCTCTGCAACTTTTAATTATTTTCCTCAAACTTCTAATATTTTTTCAATTGTTTAATTAATCTTTATAAATTTTTAATTTTTACACCAGCTTTCAATTATTTATATTTATTCAATTAGTTTCTTAACATTTCAATTCTTACGTCAATTTTTCAAGTATTATCTTTTAATTTTTAACTTTTTACAATAAATCAATTATTTTTGTCATTTCTCAATTTTTTTTTTAATTACAATTATTTTTGTCATTATTAAAATATTTTTGACATTTTGGGATTATTTTCTTTAAATGGCATTTTCCTCAATTTTTTTTATTATTGTCATGAATTTATTAACTTTTACATCAGTTTTCAATTATTTTTGTCATTAGTTAGTTAAATTATTTTATACAATTTTTCAATTAATGTATTGCATTTTTTACTGCATTTTTGAATTATATTTTTCATTTTTCATTAATTTTTTGCCAAATTTAAGTCATTTTTGACATTTTTCAATTGTTTTAAAATTTTTTTTTGCCATTTCTAAATTATTTTCTTCAAGTTTCAATTATTTTTTTGATACTTTTCTTATTTTTGCCAATTTCTATTGTCTAAAAAGTTTTTTTTTAGACTAGCTTTCAATTATTTATGTCATTAATCAATCAGTTTCTTCACATTTTAATCATTTCGTCAATATCTCAAATATTGTACTCAAAATTTAAATTTTTTACTCCAGTCTCAAATTCATTTTTTTCAAATTTTAATTATTTCTGTCATTCTTCAATTATTTTCTTCAAATTTCAATTATTTCGTTTCTATTTTTGTCATTATTTTTTGAATTTTTATCAATTTTTCAATTATAGTTTTGTCATTTTACAATTCTTTTTTTAAATTTGAATTATTTTTATTTATTTATTTATAATAGTATACGGGCTGATTTTTGTCATTTTTCAATTATTTTGTTCATATTTTAATTGTTCTGTTTCTGTGGATTTTCTCAAATTTTTTACTTTTTCTATTTTCTCGGTAGTTAATACTTTACTCTCCCATAAAATCTCTAGTATTCTTTAAAAATTTAAATTCGAATTCTTGAAAAAATGTTCTAATATTTTATTGAAAGTTTTCTAATATTCTAAGATTTTTTTACCTTCGTAAAGTTATTAAATTTTTAAGAAGAATCTCTTCATTTTTCAAATATTCTTTGCATTATTTTCTTTTTGACTTTTATATTTTTTCTTATTCCTTAGCATTTTTTGGTGTTTGTTTAATTTTTTTATTATTCGCAGATTATTTCACTAATTATTAAAAACTTTAATGATATTTGCTGGTTAAAGATAATGTTTAATTTTAAAATAAATTAAAAGGTGTATTTGTATATTTTTTTTATTCCACAAATACAATATTGTAAATGTTTTATATTGAAAACAAGATTTTTAGATCATTTTTAAAATTTACTAAACAAATAGAAATAAAATTTATTCTTACCTTTATTAACGGCTGCTTTTTTTCAAATTTATCTTTTTTTAGAAAAGAGAGAACATTTTATTTATTCTTTTATTAATTAATTTATTTTCTATTTGTTTATTTTTTTGTATATTTTAAAAAATATGTCACATTTTTTTCTCACAATGTATTGGCTCTTTTTAAGAGTTTTAGTTTCGAGATTTTTAATAAAAAATCTTCAAGTGTTAAGATTTTTTCTTGATTTTTTCAAGAATTTTTTGTTTTTTTAAAGTTTTCATATCTTTTATTTATTTTTCGGATTTTTTTATTAATTACCCTAAGTTTTTTTATCTTTAAATGATTATTTTTTTTTATAATGTACCTATTCGAACATTTTTTAATTTTTTCTTTACATTTTCTCATTTTTTAGTGGATTTTCCTGTTTTCTATTTTTTTATTTGAAACATAAACGTGAAAGATCCATTTATGATGAAAAAAGAGAGCAAAAACAAAAAATACAACTACATAAAACAAAAAGAAACTAGAAATTATAACAAAAAATCATACAAGTTTAATTGTCAGTGACATTATTTCTTTCTTTTTGTAAAATTATAATTATTAATTTGATAAATTAAATTTATAATTATATTTTACAATTATATTAAAATTACAGTAAAATTCAGGAATAATTGAATACAATTATAATTTTTCAGAGGTGAAGCAAGAAAAACAAGAATCAAAAAAGCAGCCAGATTTGTCACCAGAGAAGAAAGAGGAAAAGAAATCTGCAACGAAGGAAAAAGAGCCTGAAACTTGTCATGATGCGAAAGCTACTGGTGTTAAACGTAAACCGGGTAAAAGGATCGGCAAACTCGAAATCGACGAGAGTGAGAAAATGTCGAAAAAGCCGAAATTAAACGAATCAGTTGATATGTTTGAGGAAATTGTCGAAAAAAAGAAACAAAGCGCGGCATTATATCAACAATTTCTACACAGAGGAGGCGCCCGAAATCCTGGCTCAAAAGAAATTCCAGAAGGGGCAGAATTCTGTCTAGCCGGTTTGAGTTTTCTGATAACTGGAGTTTTAGATTCTCTAGAAAGAGACGAGGCCGAGGAACTAATTAAAAAATATGGCGGACGAATGCTTCATAGTGTTTCGCGAAAAACCGATTACGTAATTCTCGGCGATCAACCCGGACCGGCGAAATTAAGCAAAGCCGAAAATTTGAAGGTTCCAATTATATCGGAGGACGAACTTTTGGATCTGATTCGCACTCGGCCTCCGGGTAAAAGCTCCAAAGTCGTGCAATCTCACAGCAAAGCAAAAGAAATTGTCAGGCCAAAATCTCCGGACCCGGAACCAGTTCATCCCGTCTCGCCTCCGAAGAAGAAAATTAAAATTTCTGAATCTCAAGACAAGAGTGAGAATTTAGAAAAGACGAATAATTTGGTTGAGAAAAAGGTGAAATCTGAATCTCAAGAGGAAGATAAAAAAGTGCTGAAATCAAGCGAGAAATCGACGCTTAAGAAAGATGAGATAAAAGTTGAAAGTTTAGAAGAGAAGAGGGTAAAAGAGGAGCCGTGTGATTTTATAGGAGGCGCGCAAACGGTAGCTTTGGTGGAAAAATACAGGCCGCAAAATATGAAGCAGTTAATTGGCCAACAGGGAGATAAAAGTAATGCGAAGAAATTTCACTTTTGGTTGAGCAATTGGTACAAAAATCGAAATCCCAAGGTGAAGCACACAAAGCCATCACCATGGGCAAAGAATGACGACGGAGCTGCTTTCAAAGCTGCTTTGCTCTCTGGTCCTCCGGGAATTGGAAAAACGACAACTGTTTACGTTGTTACCAAGGAACTTGGATTCGATTTACTCGAGTTTAATGCCTCTGACACGAGGAGTAAAAAATTATTGAAGGATCAAGTTTCGGATTTACTGTCAAATACAACTGTAAAGGGTTATTTTACAAGTAAGCGCCTTTAATTTAATTGGAGACCGGGGCTAAATCTTAAATTGCCAGAAGCTTCAATTTTCATTATGTTTCAAATGATAACATTTCGATGCCTCCCGTTGATAAAATGCTTATTCAATTATCAAAAATATATAATTCTAACTCAGAGCACAGTTCAATATGAAGCTAGTTCGTTGTCCGTGCAAAATGATTCCTATTCAGTGTCGAGAATAATGTAATGCTAGACTCAAAGTTGATTTTAATATAATTAAAATTTAAGTTTAGGTACAGTAAATAAGAAAATGCTAATTTTATTATGATTTTATATAACTCTTTTTCGACTTAAGATGTAAAAATAATTTAAATTTTCCTGATGTAAATAATTTAATGCATGATATTTCTCATTATAAACAACAAATCACATGAAATTAAGTTTTTAAACTTCTATTCAATTCAATATCAATTTCTATATCAATTTAATTCAAAATTAAAAACAAATCTTACTATTTTCTTAATCTTGTAACCTAAAATATTAAGATTTTAGACAAATCCTTAGTATTGTTATTTAATATTATTATTTTTTTTTTTCGTCTTTGGATATAAAAATATAATTTACATTTTTCTGTTATTATAAATAATTTGTATGAAATTTCTTGTTTATAAACAAATAATATGAAATTTAGGTCTTAACCTTTTAAATTTAAAACCAAGTTAACTAATTTTTAATTCTTTTAATTGAAAATATCAATAATTTTGATCAATCTTAGTATTATTGTTATAGGTTATCATAAGTTTTTTAAATACTTGATATTTAAAATATATTTTTTATAATTAAGTTTATTATTAAACTACTATTTGTTTATCATTAATAAAAAATTGCTAAAATTATATTTTCAATAGCAAGCATTTAAAATACCGACTTAGAGTAATCTAGAATCAATAATTATACTAAGATTTGTCTCAAATGTTGACATTTTTAATTAAAAGATTTAACAATTAATTCGTCTTTT
This sequence comes from Ganaspis brasiliensis, assembly GCA_037103525.1. Classification (NCBI taxonomy): domain Eukaryota; kingdom Metazoa; phylum Arthropoda; class Insecta; order Hymenoptera; family Figitidae; genus Ganaspis; species Ganaspis brasiliensis. The sequence goes on along the minus strand of JAZKLR010000254.1, from coordinate 2,345,083 downwards.
TAAAAATCGTAAATCTAAATGTTTAAGATCTAAGTTTCATGTTATTTGTTTATAAACTATAAATATCATTTATTAAATTATTGACAATAATTGGAAAATCTTTATTACTTTTACACCTTAAAATGAAAAAGCATAAAATAATATCATAATTAAATTAGCATTTGATTATTTACTGTATTTAAACTTAAATTTTAATTATATTAAAAGCAACTTTGAGTTAGCATTATATTATTCTGGACATTGAATAGGAATCATATTGTACGGACAACGAACTAGCTTCATATTGAACTGTGCTCTGAGTTAGAATTATATATATTTGATAATTGAATAAGCATTTTATCAACGGGAGGCGTCGATTTGTAAAACTACATTTTTTACCATAGAAGGCTCTAGTTACTAGAAACAAACGTCAATGGTTATGAGATATTTTGAGACATACTTTTTCACCTTTTGTCAATTTTGTCACCTTTTTCACCTTATTTGATAATTTATCACCTTTTTCACCTTTTTTGATGACTTGTCATCTTTTTACATATTTTTTCACCTTTTTTGGGATCAAAAATATGTAATTTTTTTAAATATTTCGAAGTATGTTCATAAAATTTAGATTTAATGTTTCAATTTAGTTTTATTAATGATTGATACAACAAAAAATCCGATTTACTAATAAAAAAAAGCCATAAAAAAGAATAGAGTCGATAAATAGTTTACTAATCTTTTATATGTCCCTGCTATTTATGTAAATAAAATTAATATTACCATAACATACCGTAACATTTTCATCATTTTGTAATTTTTCTTTAAAATCTCAATTATTTTATTTATTTTTCAATTTATTTCCTCCATTTTTAATTATTTTCTTCAATTCTCAATTATTTTCTTCGATTTTCAATTATTTTATTCAATGCTTAAAAATCCTCGTCTTCTTTCAATTGTCAATTATTTTTTTGAACATTCAATGTAATTCTTTAATTATCTTCTTCAATTCTCAATTGATTTCATAAATTTTCATTTATTTCCTAAAATTTTGACTATTATTTTCGTCAGTTTTTAATTGACAACTTAATATTCTTCTTCAATTTTGTACCTAATTATCCTTTAAATTTTTTTTAATTATTTTGTTCTGTTGTCGATTATTCTCGACAGCTTTCGATTTTTTTTTTACTTTTTTTCGATTTTTAAGTATTTTTTTTAATATTTAATTAATTAAGTATTTTATTAATTTTTCTTTTAATAATCAATTATTTTCTTACAAATTTAATTTAATTCTTTAATCTTCAATTTATTTCTTCAATTTTTCAATTATTCTCTTCATTTTTCAATTATTTCAATATTAGTATTTTTAATTTGAAATCACAGTCTTCAATTTTCAATTATATTATTCAATATTCAGTAATTCTTACCTTCTTTCAATTATTAATTTTTTTTTTCAAATTTGAATTTTATTCTTAAATTTTCAATTTACTTCTTAATTTTTTTTATTATTTTCTTCAAATTTTAATTTTTCAGTTTTCAATTATTTTCTTCTATATTCTACAATTTTCAGCTTTTTTAATTACTTTTTTCAATTTTCAATTTTTTTTTATTTTCAATCCAGTTGTTAAATTTGTAATTATTTCCAACAATTATTTCTATAATTTTCTTAATTTTTCTTGTTTCCGAAAATTTTCAATTATTTCCTATAATTTTTTTAATTATCTTTTTTAGTTGTCTATTAATCTAATCATTTTTCGAAATTTGTTTTTAATTGTCAATTTTTTTGTTCAGTTTTCAGATATTTTCTTCAATTTTTCAATTATTCTCGTTATTTTTCTATTATTTTCAATTATCTTATCTTACAATTTCAATTTAATTCTTTAGTCTTCAATTTGTATCTTCAATTTTTAATAGTTTTTAATTATTTTCTCGAATTATTATTTTCGTCATTTTTCAATTACCTATTTTCCACAATTTACAATTATTCCCTACAATTTTTTCAATTATTCTCTTAAACTTTTATAATTATTCTTTAATTTTTTTGTTTTGTTGTCTATTAATCTAGTCATTTTTCGAACTTTGTTTTCAATTGTCTATTATTTTCGACATTTTTCAAATTTTTTCTTTAATTTTTATTTATTCTCGTCATTTTTCAATTATTTCTTTTAGCTATTAATTTTTTTCCTGAATTATCAATTATTTTTTACAAATTTTATATTTATTCTTTAATTTAAAAATTTTTTTTGTTCTGTTGTCGATTATTCTCCACAATTTTCTATTTTTTTTCAATTGACAATTATATTCTCAAAATTTTCATTCAACTCTTTAATCTTTAATTTAATTCTTCAATTTTTAATTGTTTTCTTTACTTCTCAATTATTATTTTTGATTTGAAACTGCAAACTTCAATTTAAAATTATTTTATTCAATATTTAAAAATTCTCACCTAATTTTAATTATCAATTATTTTTTTCAAATTTGAATTTAATTCTTAAATTTTCAATTTATTTCTCCATTTTTTTTATTATTTTCTTCAAATTTCAATACCATTCTTTAGTTTTCAATTATTTTCTTCTATATTCCATAATTCTCAGATTTTTAATTACTTTTTTTAATTATATTCTTTAAATTTCAATTTCATTCTTTAATTTTCAATTTTTCTCGATTTTCAATCGAGTTGTTTATTTTTTAATTATTTCTAACAATTATTCCTATAATTTTCATAATGTTTCTTGTTACCGAAATTTTTCAATTATTTCCTGTAATTTTTTTAATTTTCAGTTATTCTCTTAAAATTTTATAATTATTCATTGATTTTGTTTCAAATTTTTTGTTAGGTTGTGAATTAATTTAGCCATTTTTTAAAATTGGTTTTCAATTGTACATTATTTTCGTGGATTATTCTCGACAGCTTTCGAATTTTTTTGTTAATTGTCAATTATTTTCCTCATTTCTCAATTATTTATTTCAATTATTAATTATTTTCTACAATTTATAATTATTTCCTACACTTTTTTCAATTATTGTTTTAAAATTTTATAATTATTCTTTAATTTTTTCATTTTTTGTTGTTGTCTATTAATCTAGTCATTTTTCGAATTTTGTTTTCAATTGTCTATTATTTTCGTCATTTTTCAACTATTTTTTTCAATTTTTCATTTATTCTGCTCGTTTTTCAATTATTTCTTTCAATTATTAATTTTTTCCGCAATTTTCAATTATTTTTTACAAATTTTTCAATGTACAATTATTTTTCTTAAATTTTTAAAATTATTTTATTCTGTTGTCGATTATTCTCGACGGTTTTCTAATTTTTTTTTCATTTGTCAATTATTTTCCTAAAATTTTACTTTAATTCCTTAATCATTAATTTAATTTTTTCAAGTTTTAATTACTTTCTTCACATCTCAATTATTATTTTCAATTTTAAATTGCAGTCTTCAATTTTCAATTATTTTATTCAATATTCAAAAATATTCTTTAATTTTCCTAAATTTATTGTTGGACTTGTTGTAAAAGTGTAATAGTATAAAAAAAAATGTTTGGTTTAATTGGCCTAAACTTGTTTATTTTTAAAGGATTTTTAAATTTCTTTTGTGAACATTTTATTTATCTTGAAACACACATTTTTTAATTTTATTTTTATCAATTCTAAGTTTTTAGTAGATTCTAACCAAATTTTATTATTTTCTGTATTTGTTACATTTATTTGATGCCTTTATCTAAATTTTTTAAATTTCTCAATTTTCTACTTTTTTTGAAAGCTTGTATTCATTTTAACATCGTTTTTCCATTTCATAGAATTTATTTTCTTTGTAATTTTTTTTTTAAATTTTCCAAAATTGTATTCATTCTTTTTTTTATTCAATTTGTAAAAAAAAATGTCTAATTTTTCTACTTTTAAATTGTTTCCCCTTTATTTTTTTAATAAATATATTCAATTTTTCTATCTTTCTCTATTTGTTAAGCGTTTTTTCATAATCTTTAATTTTTATCTTATAATTTCTAATTTTTGAAAAACATTTATTCGGTACAATTGTCTGTAATTTTTCATTTATTCTTAATTTTTCAGATTTTTTAAAGACTTTCCTTCTCTTAATTTACTTTATGTAAATCTTATTTTATATTAAATTTCTTTATTTTATCGGTATTTTTCTATTTCTTGAAACTATTTTTTCTTTTCTCATAACTTTTTTTTTCTATTGAATTTTTCGTGTTTTAAAAGTTTTTATTTATTGTTTTCTTTTTTCCGAACTTTTTAAACTAATTTTTTAATTTTGACAACTTTTTCAAAGATTTTTCTCTTTATAGTGAAATTTTGACATGTTTTCATTGATTTTCTGAATTATTTTTCGTATGTAAGAAAAAGGTTAACAAGTATTTTAATTTTTTACTTAAAAAAAAGTCTAGTTTGTTATATTTTTTTTTCTCATGTTATTTTTCAAAATAACAAATAAGTTTTTCCAATAATAATCTGGTTTCTTTATTAAACCGTTTTCTTATTTTTTTACATTTTTATATTTTGTTTTGTAAATTTTATTAAATTAATAGATTTGATTCTTTTAGACGATAAAGCAGAGAAATCAACTAAAAAGCACATTCTATTAATGGACGAGGTTGACGGAATGGCAGGAAATGAAGATCGTGGTGGTTTACAAGAATTGATTGCATTGATCAAATCCACAGACATTCCAATTGTCTGTATTTGTAACGATAGAGCTAATCTTAAAATGAAAACCTTATCGAACTATACGTTTGATCTTCGATTCCAAAAACCTAGAATAGAACAAATCAAGGTAATTATTAAACATAAACCAACATTTATGAATTTAGGTTTGAAATAATCATTTAACAGACTGGCCGCCGGTTAGATAAAAACTGAAAATCAGGGAAAAATCAGAGATTTAAAAAAAATAAAATTCAATTTAATTGATTTTTTTCATTTTTCACATATTTTTTTTCAATTATTCAAAGTCAATTTTCAAATATTTAATTCAATGACTAATTATTATTTTCCGCAATTTTCAATTATTTGCTACAATTTTTTCAAATTTCAATTATTATCTTATTTTTTATAATTATTCTTTGATTTTTTGAATTATTTTGTTCGTTTATGTATTAATCTAGACATTTTTTTAATTTTGTTTCCAATTGTTAATTATAAATAAATTACTGTCCAAAGAATTAGATTTTAATATTTTATGATAATAAAATTTTTCAAGCCTAATTATAATTAATAAGATTGTAAGAATGTCTAAATTTTAAATTTAACTGTAAAGTTATATTTTAAATATAAAGGTGAATTTCACAAAATTAAAAATACTGTTTTAATTATTCGAAAATTTGTGACCGGGAATTTAATTTCATATAAAAAATTGGCCACCCTGAACAAAAAAAGATTTAATGAATCTGTAAAATTGGTGGTCAGGGAAAAATCAGGGAATTTTGAAAATTAAATTTTGCGGCCAAATTTGTTTAACTTGTTTAAGTTTAAATTTTTTAATTTTAGGGTGCAATGATGTCTTTGTGTTACAAAGAAAACATCAGTATCACAGGAGAAGATCTGAGTCGATTAATAGAATCAACTAATCAGGATATTCGTCAAGTTGTAAATCATTTGGCGTTACTTGGAGCTAATGTTGAAAAGAAGGATGAAACCGATAGTAAAAGACTTGTAAATAAAGATTTGAAACTTGGTCCTTGGGATGTTATTCGAAAAGTTTTCTCTTCCGACGAGCATAAGAAAATGAACATTCACGACAAAAGTTCTCTATTTTTCCATGATTACAGCATAGCTCCATTATTTGTCCAAGAAAATTATCTTTCAGTTACTCCTGTTGCACCAAAGTAAGTTTTAAGTTTATATATTTGTTTGCACTTACATTTTAAACTACCATTAGTTTTTTTTTTTAATTTTTGCAATTTTCGAAAGCAATAATAGAAGCCAAATTTAGGGGAAATCCGGAATATTGTTTATTTGTTGGGTTTTGTTAAAAAATATTTGGTTTAAAAGCTATTAGACAAAGAATTAAGAAATTCCGAAAATTGGTAGATAAATCCTAAAAATTTCAATTTCAATTTTGTATTCTTCAATAATTTTAAAAATTGAATATGAAAAAAATAATCAAAATACGATCTTAGATTTTAGATAAAAAGATAGTGAAACATAATATTACATTTTTAATAATTCCAAGTCATTCTACTTTTAATAATTCACAATGGCCAATTAAATCTAACTTTTAAATTTTAGTTAATTGAAATTCCAATCAAAAATTAATTGTTTTGCATTTCATTTTGTCTGACTTTAAATATTTACAACTTTTTCTAATTTTCTAACTTTATCATAATTTTTTTTTCAGATTACATATTTTCTCTTATTTTCTTCACTTTACGCAAATTATTTTAGTTTATTTTACATAATTTTGTTTTCAAAACATTTGGAAAAATTTAGTTATTTTCATACTGTGGTGGAAAATACAATTTTTTTCAATTGTATGTAATTTATTTTTTAAATTCACTCGTTTTTTATAATTCTTTTGTTAATTTTCTGTTTATCATGATTATTTTTTCGCAAATGTCTTTACTCTTTCATAAAATTTCTAGATTTTATGATTTTTAAAAATATATTTCTATTGATAGAATTGTTTTAAAAGTTAAAAATATATAAATATCGAATGTTTTAAATAAAATCTTCATTTTGTAAAATTGTATTCATATTATTTTTAAATTTTCTTCATTTTGTGAATAATTTCCTAAAGTTTTTATTTTTAATGGAATTGGTTATTCTTTTTTTAGATATTAAACTTGTTTTTACATTCTTATTTTATTCTTAACTATTTTTTTAGTTTATTTTCTACAATTTTTATATTTTTTTAAACATTTTTTCATAGCTTCTTACATTTCTTTTAAAAGATATGTTTTCGATTTTTCAAAATATTGCTGTATTATTTTTAATTTTATCTTTTTAGATTTTCCATTCCATAAAACTTTTTCATCTTTTAATAGTTTTATTCATTTTTATCTTATATTTTCTGATTTTTTCACAATATTTATTAATTTTTTCTGTATTTTTTGATAATTTTTAAAGGCTCAGATTCCTTTTTTCTATTTTATGTCAATTTGATCTAATAATAAATTTCTCATCTTAGCATCATTTTTCTATTTCTTAAAAATATTTTCCCTTTCCTCAAAAATATTTAATTTTCTTGTTATTTAATTTTTCACTTTTAAATTTATTGTTTTTCCCTTAATTTTAAAACAATTTTTTCAAACGTGTTTCTAAGTATTAAAATTTGAACGTTTTTTTTTAGGACTTTCCTTTTTTTTGAATTTGAAGAAACTGACGTAAATATATTAATTTTTTGTTTTTATTCTGTTATAGTTTTACTTCCTTATTTTTTAAATAATACTATTTGTCGTATATTATTGCGCGAAAGTGTTGATTTAAAAAGAAAACAATTTAAGTATTTTTTCTTAAACTTTCTTAAACTTGAATTTTAAAAGACATTATTACCATTATATCTGGATTTTTTGCATATTTTCTTAATAATTGTTTTAACTTTTTCATTTTTAAAAAATTTATTTATTTTTTGAAGATTTTTCAATTATTCTTTACATTTTCTTTTTCATTTTAATTTTCCCATTTTAAAGTAGATTATTCTCAAATTTATTATTTTTGCATTTTTTATAGTTTTTGTAAATTTACCGTTTTTTTTTCTTTTAGAAAAGATTTTTTTTAAAGATTCTGACTTTTTTTCTTCGTTTAGTATCAGTATTATTATTATCAGGTATTTTCCTAATTTTTAGACAAATATTTATTTATTTATTTGTCATTTTTTGAGATTTTAGTATAGATTTTTTGCAAATTTACTATAAAATTGTACAAAATAAATATTTTTCAACTTATAAATGTAATGTTCTGAAGTGTTTATTTAATTAATGTTTTTACTTAGTAACTTAATGATTATTATTCTCTTAATTAGTTTTACAATTTTCAAAAAAATGTTTCAGTTTCTTTTTTTTTAAAGTCCTTCTTATTTTTATAATCTTTTTTGATCTTTTAATTTTTTGACATTTTTTCTATTTTTGAGAAATTTAAATAATTAATAAAATTTTACCATTTTTTTCATAATTTGTAGCATTATAGTTTTTAAATTCTCTTTTTTAAATTTAAATGTTTCCTTTCATAAAATTAAATTTTTTTTTATTTACTTATTTTTTTAATATCGTTTTTTAATATTTTCTTGCTTTTATACTTTTTTTTTATCAGAAATTCATATTAATTTTACAAATTGTAATTTTTCAATCCACTTGATAAAAACATGTTCCGAAATGTCTTTTTTTTATAATGACAAAAAAAAATTCGTAATATATTGGAATTGATCAAAACTTAAGTTTGTTTTGAATACAAATTTATTAATTTGTTAAAATTATTTTTTTTTTCTAGAACCGAGACTTTGGAGAGAATAGCAAAAAGTGCTGAAAGTTTGTGTATAGGCGATCTTATTGAAAATGCAATTAGAAAAAATGGAGCTTGGTCGCTGTTGCCAACTCAAGCAATGTTTTCTTCAGTAATTCCTGGATCTTTAATATCCGGTCACGTGACTGGTCAAATCCAATTTCCATCCTGGCTTGGACGAAATTCAAAACGCACTAAAATGGACAGGTCAGAATTATTTATCTCTGTTTTGTGGAATTTTAAATTTAAATCAAATTTGAAAAAAATACAAGCGACGTAAAAACTAGGGAAAAAATAAATAAATAAAACTTTAATTCAAGTCAGTTTAACCTTTTAATTAAATTATAGAACTTGTAGAAATAAAAAATTATATTTTCTAATATTATTCAAATTTATATAATTAAAATTGTGAATTTATTTGTAATTTTTTAAAAAATATTATTCTTTACTTTCATTGTTTGTTTACTTTATTCGTTACTTACATATTTTGTCATTTATTTCAACTTAAAGTGAAATTTTTTTTTTAGATTACTGCAAGAAATTACTGTTCATTCTCGTGTTACAACAGGAGCAAGCAAGGAAGCGATTAATTTGGATTATTCGCCTCATTTAAGAGACGCTATCACAAAACCTTTAATTTCAGAAGATGTGGAAACTGCTGTCAATGTCATGAATGAATATCATTTGGCAAGGTAGTCATTATTATTATTTTTTTTTCTAATATTTTATTTAATTTTAGTGACAAACTTGTTATTTATTAAATTATACATTTTTTAAATTTTCTCAAAAATCAGTTGACAAAAAGTTTAATTTTCCAACCAAGAAAATGAAGTTTTAACTCATTAAAATTTAAATTTATATCGTAACTTTTGTTTTTAAATATTTTAATATTTTTTTGTTCTCTTAAAATTATTTTTCTTCTTTTTGTAAATTTCTTTTTTTTTTTTAATATTTATTTAAAACATTTATCTTGAAAGAATTTTCTCATTTCTTTTTCGTTTTTTACAACTTATCCTTTTGCACTTTCTTATTTTGTAATTTGTTTTTTTTATTTTCTCTTTTTTTGATAATTTATTAGATTTTTTAAAAATATTTCCACCATTTTCTCACTTTTTCTTATTGCTTTGGACTTTTTGCCGTATTAAATTTTCTTATATTTTCGTTTATTATTTAATTTTTTTATAGACCTTCTAATAATTTAAGGTTTTTAATAGTTTTTTTATTTTCTATTTGTATAGGTCTTTTGTTTTCAAATTTTGTAATCTCTATATATTATTATTGTATTCTTCTTTCCTTTTAAACATTTTTAATCACCTTTATTGGTAAGAAAAATATTTGTTATCCGAATTTTTAATAAACAGAAATTCGTTAGAAACTTCAATTTACTAAAATTTAACTCGAACGGATTTTTACTTGCTGTTAAAACCGATCATATTATGCATAAATAAACATTTAAATAAATAAAATAGCATAATTATATTTTTGAAAATAGAAGAGGAGCTCAGTAATTATTTTAAATTTCTATTATTTATCAAATTTAATCTCTTATTTCAGAGAAGATTTGGATTCACTTTTGGAAGTGTCTCTCTGGCCAGGAAACCGCAATCCAATGCAATTTATTGAAACTAAGGTTTACTAAAGTTTAAACATTATTGAAAGCTGTTAAATAAATTAATGAAAATAAGAAAAAAACCGTTGTTTTTTCAGGTGAAATCAGCATTCACGAGAGCTTATAATAAAAATATTGCAACTGGTGCATACGCATTAAATATTGTCCCAACTAAGAAGAAAAAAGGAGGAGCCTCACAAGACGAAGAACTAGAAGGTTTAGAGGATGGAGAAGATGTCGCAGATTCAGAAGAAGATGATGATATTGATGTTTCAAAGATGATGAAGGTGAAATTTTTTTATTTATCTTATTATTTACAAACATTAATTATTATCTATTGAATGTACACTTGTTCCTAATAATCATGATCAAATTTTTAGACGAAGAAGTCAACGAATAAAAAAACTTCTTCAAAAGACGAAGTTAAACCTTCGACGAGTAAACGAAGTTCTAAGGATGAAGAGAAACCTAAACGAGGAAGGGGAAAAGGAAAAGCAAAATGAACAGGTTCAATAAAGCATATTGGATTCTTATTTTATTTCGATTTATGAAAATTATACAAAAATCATCATGCAGTATCACTAAATATTTATTAAACATTTTCCAAGTTCTCTGCATGCATTATTGTGATTTTATAAACAAGACGATAATTTTTTTTTACATTTACAAGTAATATGTTGAACTTAATGTACACATGTTAGAAATATTATATTTTTTAAATATACAACTGATAATCTTCATAATCATGCAGTCGATTATTTTTATTTCTAATGCTTTGAAGAAGATCATTTTTAAATTGTTTGTGTTGCATTTTTAGCTTAAAAAATAATTAATTAGAAATACAAAAAAATCGACTTTAAAAACTAATTACTTTAGAAATTGTATTTTATTAATTAATTTCTTACTTCTAAACAAAATATCCTACATTTTTTTTTATGAACAGAATGATAAGATCGCCCAATTTTTATTTAACAGAATTCTAATTGAATTTTAATTTAGAGGAATTTTCTTTTAACAGAATTTTAAGTAGATCGAATATTTAAATGACAGAACTGTCATTTGCTCGAATTTTCATAGCAAATGAAGATTTGGTCAAATGGAAGTTCTATCATTTTAAAATTTGACTCTTTTTTAATTTTGTTAAAATAATATAGTTTCGATAAATTACAATTCGGTAAAATTAGATTTCTTTAAAATCAAAATTTAGCTAAAGATATAATTACATAATACATTTTTAGGGTGAAGTCCCATGATTGTGTTTTAACGTCTGTTTTGTAACTAGACCATGAGTGCGACGATGATAACAGTATACATCCATCTCTTTTGTACTCATGGTCTAGTTACAAAACGTACGTTAAAACGCAATCATGGTACTGCGCCCTTATAATTTATTATAAGGGTGTATGTAATATAATTTATTATATTTATTGCAACTTATCAATTAAAATATTTTCCAAAGTTTCTTTCTATTAACGCCCTAAATTCTTTTCTTACGGGAGTCCTAATAGTTCTGCCCTTAGACTGGTCGATGGATACAATAGAAAGTTTATTTAGATAAGATAATTCGTTGTTTCTACGATTTCTAATTAGCTCCTCATAATTGCTATCAACAATTTGGTAATCCAATGTATTATTTTGTTTGCAATCATTTATATACTCGACTGTGCACGTTAAAGTTGGCGGAATTTTGCATATGCAATTGAGGCAACTGAACTCTCTTTTTTCAGTATTTACTTTATCCAATTTGTCACCAATGTTAAATTCCAATTCGCCAAATTTGCATGTTTCTAAAAATAAGAGAAATAAATTGAACAGAAATAATGATCTAGTGCGTTCAATATATGTAAATTTAATAGTCATGAATAAAATGGTATCGATAAATATTTTGATCAAATCACACAGTGCCGTAACTAAGGTGGTGCTGTCGGTGCCGTGGCACTGGGCGCAGTCCTCGGGGGCGCAAACTTGGAGGGACGCAACATTTTTTTTTAGAAAAATATATAAGAAAATATATAAATATATTTTCGTTTTAATAAAATAAATTATAAAACCCTAATAATAGGAAGGAAATAATTCGTTCATTTAATAAAATTTAGTTTTTAAGTAAACATTTCATTAATCAATTTATTTGAAAAAATTAAAGAAAATATTTGAAATTTGCCAAAATTGAATTTATAATTTAGGGGAAAAATTAAAAAATAATAAAAATAATCAGAATTAAAAGAAAAATTTTTAAATAATGATAAAAATAGCTGAAAAATTGTATCAAATAATTGAAATCATAATAGAAAAGGATTATTAAAAATTGAAGAAATTTTTCAGTAATTTTAAATTTATTATTCTCAAAGCGCGGATTAATTAAATTTTTAATCAATGAAATTTTAAATTAATTGAATTTCGAAGAAATATAATATACCTATAATTGTAATTGTAGTCTTATTATCTCAGATATATTCTATAATTCTTGCAATTATTTTTTACAAATTGTTATTTTCTTATTCAATTAACAATAATTTCTATCAATTATTTTTTTTATTAAATTTATTTTTCAATTAATTTGTGTCTTTTAAAATATTTTTTGATTTATTTTCAAATTTTTTTTATTATTTATCTATAATTCAAGTTATTTTTGTAATTTACATTTATTTTTATTATTCTGCAATTATTTTCTTTTATTATTTATAACTATATGTTGTAATTTTTTCAATTATTTTTAAAAAACTAAAATTATTGTCTTTATTTTTTCATTATTTTTATATCTTTGCAAATAGTTTCTCGGATTTTTTATTACTTTCATTATTCTTTAATTAATTTTTTACATTTTAAAATATTTTTCTCAAATTTTAATAATTTTCTTCAATTTTGAATTATTATTTTTATCATTTTGCAATCAATTTCTTTAAATTTAAGTTATTTTCAAATTTCATTCCTCAATTAAATTCCTAACTTTTCAATTATTTATCTCATTTTTTAATTATTTTTTTTTCAATTTTTCTTTTCTTTTATATTTTTGCAATTGTTTTCTTCACCTTTTAATTAGATATATCAATTATTTTTCAATAAATTTCCTAAATTTTCACTTAGTATCTCAAATTTAAGTTATTACATCCACTTTGTAATGTCTTAATCATTCTTCAATTTTTTTTCTTAAATTTCAAAAACTTCGTCAATTTTTAAATTTAAATTTTTTTCTTTTACATTATTTTCTTAATTTTTATACTATTTTGAATTTTTGTTTTAATTAATTGCGAAAATTTTAATAATATATCTGAAATTTTCATTTTCTTTAATAAATTTTCGATTATTTTTATAATGTTGTAATTATTTTCCTGAATTTAAAATTCTTGAAATCGTATTGTAATACTTTTACTTTACAAATATTCTGTATTTTAAAAATTTTTTGTTTATGATTGAAATTAATTTTCTCAAATTCTTTTTATCCTTTTTCAAGTAGAGATGTTTATCTCAAATATATTCTGTAATTTTTACAATTATTTTTTCACAAATTTTTATTAAATTCTTCAATTTTTAATTATTTTTATCATTTTTAAATTACTTTTTGTCATTTTCAATTATTTTATGATAAATTCTCTAACTTTTTTTTATTATTTATCTCTAATCTCATCTACCTATTTTTTCAATTCACATTTATTTTTATTATTCATCAATAATTTTCTTTTATTACAACTATATGTTGTAATTTTTTCAATTATTTTTAACAAACTAAAATTATTGTCTTCAATTTTTCATTATTTTTATTACTTTGCAAATATTTTTATCGGAGTTTTTATTACTTACATTATTCTTCAATTAATTTCCTTGATTTTAAAATATTGTTCTCCAAATTTTAATAATTTTCTTCAATTTCCAATTATTATTGTTATCATTTGCAATCAATTTCATTAAATTTTAGTTATTCTAAAATTTCATTATTCAATTAAATTCCTAAATTTTCAATTATTTATCTGATTTTTCAATTAGTTTTTCCAATCTTAATTTTCTTTTATCTCTTTGCATTTATTTTGGCCACCTTTTAAGTAGATATATTAATTTTTTTTAATTTATATCCTAAAATTTCTTTTATTATGTCAAATCTAAGTTATTGTATACACTTTTCAATGTTTTAATAATTTTTTAATTATTTTTCTCAAATTTCAAACAAGTTTGTCAATTTTCAATTATATTTTTTTTAATTTCTAATGATTTTCACAAATTTTATATTATTATGATTATTTGGTTTTTAATTCCGAAAATTTACTCGAAATAAATAATTATAATAATTAAGAAACTCTATAATTTAATATTGTTGAATTTCTTTTTTCCCCCTCCCTCCACCGGTCAATATTAAGTGTGCAGATGGCAAAAATTTACAAATCTCTGCCCCTGATTAAACATATTTTTGAACTTCTATTTTTTTAGGAATATAGGGGGGGGGGGGGCGCCAAAATATTTATGTCGCACCGGGCGCGAAAAACCTTAGTTACGGCTCTGAAATCACAAGTGTTATGAAATGCCTAACGCACAATGAATCGTAATCGCTAATCCTTAATCGTAAGAATGAGAGGAAGTAGGACAGACATATATCTCTGTCCTGCTTTCTCTCATTATTACGATTAAGGATTAGCGATTACGATTCGTTGTGCTTTAGGCTATATGCACTGTTTTGCAACATTATAACCTCTAAAATCGAATTTTGCGCACGTAAAACTGTCATAATTTTTAATTATCAGAAATCGAATTTATCCAAAATTGCATTTAACAGAATTCTAATTTGTCAGACATGGCATTTATTAGTAATATCTTATTTACCAGAAAGACCAATTGTCAGAAATATTAGTTATACCAAATTTTGTTCATTAGAAACCTAGTTTGTCAAAAAGTTTAATTATCAGAAATCTTATTTATCAAAAATTTTATTTATTAATTTAGAAATCTTATTTGTCCAAAATTGCATTTATTAGAAATCTTATTTATCAGAAAGAGCAATTGTCAGAAAGCTAATTTATACGAAATTTCATTTATCAAAAATCTAATTGGCCAGAGATTGCGTTTATCAGAAATCTCATTTGTCCGAAAATGTATTTACCGGAAACTGTATATTCGAAATTTTATTTTCCAGAATCTACAATTTACGAAAGTGCATTTATAAGAAATTTCTATTTTACCAGAAATAATAGTTTATAATGTATCTTCATGTGATAAAGTCAATATTATAAAGTTATATTACTTACCGCTTGTAATTGGTGGATTAGTATTTTCTTTTATGACTCGCATACCTTTTTCGTCTGCAACATTTATATTTTTAATTAATTACCTATAATATTTAAACATACAGAAATAAATTCTTGATAAATATAATTGAGAATTTACTCGGACTCTTTTATTTGTAAAGAATAAAGCAAAAGCGGATCCAGACAAGGGTTTTGGAGGGGGCGATATATGAGATAGAAAGAGACAACAATATAGTGCTATCTCTTTCTTTCTCATAGGATAATCTAAGGCTTGGAGGGGGGGGGGGGCGATTGCCTCCCGCTGGATCTGATCTTGAAATAAAGAAATATATATTTATTATTGAACGCAAATACTTTGTTGAAAGAGATGTATAAAATATTATAGACTCAAGACTTTGAGGTTATGTTAAATAGTTTTGCGCATGACAGAATGCAGACTAGAGTTTATATGAGTTCCGGCTTGGATCACAAGGCGGATAGACGCGTGCTTAAGCTTTGAGCTTCTTTTTTGTATAATAAAAATAGCAATAATAAAATAACAAATAGCCTGGTAAGCGACGTTCCTGCAGAGGGGCTTTGGCGCCCTCAGCGCTTTGTGCTGTGTCTCGTGAACTTTCATTCCTAACCTTTCGGTTTCCTTTTCTTTAATTTTTTTTTTTTTTTCAATTTATCTCACACCTCTGGTGACAGAGGTCGAGCTCCGGGACCATGACCTCCGTCGAGGAGAACATGGATCTCGATCAGGATTCCACGCAAAACAATCAACCTAACCTCGAAAATCAAAATCAGGATGAGGTAACGCTGGCGGCAAAAAACTTGCTTCTGTACAGACAGAATGTAAGAAGCCGTAACAACTCGTTAAACTCCGATGAGTTTAATTCGAAACGCGATTTTAAACGTCAAAAACAGACCGGTCTAGATTCAAATACTGTAAAGAATATGCCGCCTCCGTCGGGAAAAGACCCAATCTCTAAAAGTAATGCTTCGTCGAGTACTATTCCGAAAGCCCCTAGAAAAATTACTAAATACGAGAATTCGAGCAGAGGCAACTGTCCACTGTTTATTCAATATGATCCTTCCTCAAATGATGCCAAAAATACCTTAAACCATTTATCGATTGGTAAATTACTCCACCCTCTTTACCCCGGGAAACTAGTTGAAATTAGTCCTAGTGGTCATGGAAAGGTTAGAGTAACAATGAATTCGGGCAGAGCTGCAAACCAAGTTTTAAAAGATCCAATTTTGAAAACAAAGGGTTTGATCGCGTTGATTCCTAGTAGCTTTGTAACGTGTCAAGGTATAATAAACAATGTCCCTACTGACATCTCCATCGAAGAAATTCTGGAAAACACAGAAATTCTCGGACCAGTTCCTAAAGACTGTAAAGTCATAGAAGCGCGTAAATTCGACCGGAAAACGGTAGACGAAGAAAACAAAGTTTCTTATGCTCCTTCAACAATGGTTCTGCTCACTTTTCAGGGCACATCTCTTCCTGAAAAGGTTGCAATTTACAAGGGTTCTAGACCTGTACGTCCGTACATTCCTGATCCAAGAATGTGTCGCAATTGCCTTCGTTTCGGCCATATTGCGAAGTTTTGTAAATCCAAGCCCAGATGCGAAAAGTGTGGCGGCCCAGCCCCCCACGATGATCAAAATCAGTGTACAAATGAATCCGGTACTCCTAAATGCGCAAATTGCAACGTCCACACAACCCGTCTTCCAAAAAGTGTCCAGAATATCTCTTTCAAAAAGAAGTTCGACACCTCGCGACCGCAAAAAAAATGTCCTTTGATGAAGCGAAATCGATTCTAAAGCCTAAGAAAAGCAATTCTAACGCGAATTTTACAAACTTCTCGGACTTCCCGCACCTGGGTGACACCCCAGCTCCATCATCACAACACCTCGAACAGAACACATCACAACGATCTTTCTCATCAGCTTCACTGTCTCACAGAGAAAACGTTTCTAACAATAAAAACTCGCCTCCGCTTTCAGAAAGAATTCTCCGTTCTCGGAACAGCGCATCAAAAGATTTCTACGCAACTCAATGGAACAACGGCAGAAGCTCTGTCGGTCTCCCGAACGGCTTTGCTCTAACCAACTCACCCCCCTTTACACCACACCCGTCTCAAAACTATCACACGGAGAACATTTCAGACTCAAACGAACACACTCTTAAAACTTTTATCGCTATGCTCTCTAAAATAATCATCAACCTTACCGATAACACTTCTTCTGAAAAAACCAAGCAAAATGAGAATACCCTACGCAATTTCAAAGAGAATATCCTTTCCTTATTCGACTCAATAATTCCTCATAATGGCTAGTTTATCTAATCTTAGAATTCTACAATGGAATTGTCGTGGCGTCTCCAATAAGACCCACGAAATTGTTGAAAGATCTAAGGATTTTGATATTCTTCTATTATGCGAAACATTTCTTAAACCTAACGCTAAAAATAACCTACACACTATTAAAAACTTTAATATTATTAGATCCGACAGACCTCAAGGAAAAGGTGGCGGTCTTTTGATCGCCATAAGGAAAAATATAACTTTTTCCAGAATAACAGCGATATTATCCCTTGATAAAGAACTGGAGACCCTGGCAGTTTCAATTGAAACTACTAAGGGTGATCTCCTAATTGTATCTGTTTACCGGGTCCCTGGAAAAGTGACTCCCCTCAATAAATGGCACAACTTCTGGAACTCGCTACAGACAATCAATTCCGAATCTGTCTTTGTGGGAGGCGATTTTAACAGTCATAACCTACTGTGGGGCAGTTCGGATA
Source organism: Ganaspis brasiliensis (assembly GCA_037103525.1). NCBI lineage: Eukaryota > Metazoa > Arthropoda > Insecta > Hymenoptera > Figitidae > Ganaspis > Ganaspis brasiliensis. The sequence continues at coordinate 2,327,018 of JAZKLR010000254.1, read as the reverse complement.
ACTGCACCAACGGCTCTAATTTGACAGATGCTCTGGACGATACAGATCTCATTCTCCTTAACGACGGTTCAAGCACATTCGTGGGTCGACCGGGAAATCAGGCCTCGATGCTAGACCTTTCATTTGTTTCGCCGGACTTACGCATTGCTTCCACCTGGATGGTGCTGGATGACCCGATGGGAAGCGATCACTTTCCTGTTCTCACAACCTTAAATGTTTCAATACCTGTTGCAGTGTTCACTTCTCATAAATACAATTTAAAAAACATCAATTGGGCAATTTTTACAAATAATTTAAAAATATTAATAGAACAAGACTCAGAACTTTTATCTTTAAATTCTAATCCTATCGAGTCTTACAAGCGTTTCACGGAGTTGGTGGACACTGCAATAGAAACAGCATGTCCGCCGCGTAAACAACCAAAAAATTTAAATGGGACAAGCAAGGAAAAACCATTCGCTCCAGCCCCTTGGTGGGACGACTCGTGCGGCGATGCAATTAAGGAGAGAAGAGAAGCTTTAAAAGAATACAAGGCGTGCTCTAATTATGAAAATTTCATTTTATACCAAAAGGCACAGGCAAAAACGAAACGCACTTTGAATTTGGCCAAAAGATCCTCCTTCCGTAATTTTTGCCAGTCATTAAATAGAGAAACTCCTTTAACTAAAGTTTGGGCTGTAGTTAGAAGTTTTAAAAACAGATTAACCCAGCCAGTCTCGGCATCCTGCTCAGCAGATAAAAAGGTAATCGAAAAACTACTAACCATGAGAGACGAACTTTGTCCCCCAACGGTTTTCCAGGACTGTTTTCCGAACAATTTTAATTCAAACAATTTACTCGAATCTCCTTTTACCACTGGAGAACTTAACATAGCAATCGAATCCAGCAAATCTAAATCTTCCCCGGGCCTCGATAAAATCGATTTCAATATAATTAAACATTTTCCAATTTCGGCTTTAAATAAACTTTTGAATATATATAACGAAATTTACGCAAACGGTCTTTTCCCAGAGTCCTGGAATAATTTTTTAATTTTTTTTCTACCCAAGTCAACTCCAAATAAGTTTCGACCGATCTCCCTAGCATCCTGCCTTTTTAAATTAATGGAAAAACTAATTTATAATAGACTTATTTGGTATACGGAGCATAACAACATTCTATCTCCTTCACAGTACAGATTTAGGAAGAGTAAATCTTGTGCGGACAACCTAGCTCTACTTTCCACAGAAATGTGGACAGGAATGTCCGAACAAGAAACCACTGTCGCAGTGTTCTTGGATCTTAAAGGAGCATTTCCTAGCGTTGTTCCTAAGTCCAATTAACTTTGCGATTTATACAAGGAGGCTTCGTTCCCTGATTCCCAGGGACTGCAAAATTATAGAATTTGCTGACGACATCGTTATCATTGGCAGATCTAAAGACATACATAAAATTCTTAACTCTCTTCAAAATTGCTTAAACGACATTTCGGTTTTTCTATCACAAAAAGGACTAGATTTATGTCCAGAAAAAACAAAACTAGTCATTTTTACAGATCAAAAATTAAACAAAAACGACCCACAGTATTCTCTATCCTTAAACAATATTTCTGTTAAACCCTCTCCATCGGCAAAATATCTAGGAGTACATTTTCACGAATCAACGCTTTCGGATGCTCATTTTGACTACCTCATAAATAAAGGTAGGAAAATTCTGAGCGTTATCAAAGTGTTAAGAGGAACTTGGTGGGGTGCAAACCCGTACATCCTTTTACGCATATACGACTCGCTACTCAGGAGCAGTGTAGACTATGGTTCTCTAGTTTATAACTTTAAATCATCTACACACTGAGAAAATAAGCCTCTAGCCAAGCAGCTTTATTTCTAGGTTAGGGTTCCTCGGGACAAAACAAACAAAACACCGGCGATGACAATCAAACTTCTAGGATACCGGAGCATATGCTCTGCTAAAATCAATTAAGTGCTTTGCAGGTGCTATATCAACAACCTCTCTCTGCTAAATTTAATCAAAAATTGGTTGTATTTAGTCAACTTATTTTCTCAGTGCACTGTTCCAAAAGTTAGAGAAAATCCGTAACCAGGCGCTGAGACTTACGATGGGGTACAGGAACAGCACCCCTATTAACGTAATGCTGGCAGAATCTTGTGAACCACCCTTAAGAATGAGATGCAATTTTTTAGCCAAAAAATATTTGTTGAAAACCTTCTCTAATTATACGCACCCATTATCAATCCAACTAACAGAACTTTCTACTTCTATTCAAGATCCCACCTATAAAAGAGCATACCCTATTCTTTTCGCATTTGAACAAGTCAGAAACGTTATCCCTGTTATTCGTGGCAATTCATTACATCCTTACTTTGAATTTCCTTACGAGGATCACCTCTTTGAACCCAGAGTTATTTTGGATCTTGGTAGAGAGGTGCAATCCTCTAATTCTCCTAAAGCTCTCTTTCAATCTTTCTTACATTTACACTTTGCAAATTCATTACACTTTTACACAGATGGTTCGAAGTTTGATAACTTTTATGCAGGTTTCTCCTTTGTTTGCCCTTCAGTACACTTATCTCATTCTTTTAAAATAAATCATTTTGCCTCAATTTTTTCAATAGAAGCAATCGCTATTTTTTACACCTTAGACTACATTCTAAAAGCAAGGATAACAGACACTACCATTTTCACAGACTCTTTAAGTGTTTTAAAAAGCATTTCTTCTAAAACTCCATATTCAATTAAATCTTACTTAATTTTTATTATTAGAAATAGACTACACGTCCTACATAAACTTGGTTGTCGGGTTACTCTTGCTTGGGTCCCTGCTCACATAGGAATACCGGGCAACGAAGAAGCCGACTTAACAGCAAAAACGGCGGCAAAAACCGGAACCCTTTTAAATATTCAGTTACCACCATCGGATTTCTTTGCTACAGTCCGCGAGGATTTATTTAATAGCTTCCACACATTCCTTTTAGAAATCGGCAAAAAAAAGGGTGCGCTGTACACGGATCGATATTATAAACAGACAACAAAACCTTGGTTTGCATCATTTCCTGCTCGCAGGGAATGGGTGGTTTCGCTGTGCCGTATGAGGAGTAATCACTACTCCGCAAACGCGAGTTTGGCGAGCAAAAATTACATTCCCTCGGGTGACTGTTCATGCGCCCTTGGAATTGAAGAGGACTTAGATCATATTTTATGGGCATGCCCTAGATTCGACAATATTAGAAATGACCTCATCGAAGCCCTTTCGAGATCTTTGAAATGCCCCCCTCCATTCTGCAGTTTTCAGTTCTTATATAATCCTTCACTTCGAGTCATCTCCCACGTGTTTCGATTTTTAAAACGTGCAAACATCCAACTATAAATAAGCGTTTGTTATCAATGTTATTTTATTCATCCATTTATTTATTGTTATCATTATTGTTATTATTATTACTATTTAATTATTGATTTTTTTCTTTCTTGCTTTAAACATTTTAATTCTATGTATAGAAAGTTTTGTTTTTAAAACGCGCGCTAATTCGCGTACGTCACAGCTACACTGCGGGAACGTCGGTTCCTTAACCCCCAACCGGCAATGCCAGCTGGTTCTGCCGGGAGTTGGGGAAGAGGCGCTAGCGCCCCGGAGTTTTGAGTTCTGTTCACAGGATGAAGAACCCTGTCATCACCTGGTCATGGCATATATGCAAGCTTATAAAGCAAGCATAAAACGGCTAATGCTAATAAAAGAAGAAGAGAAAGACTAGAGTTTATATATACACGCAGTGCCGTAACTAGGGTGGTGCCGTCGGTGTCATGGCACCGGGCATGATCCTCGGGGGGCGCACACTTGGAGGGGCGCAACATTTTTTTATATATTTTTTTTAATAAAAAAACTATAAAACCAAAAAAATTAGATTACTGTTTTTAGGCAGTTCGAAGTTGATTATTATAAATGTTACTAATTGTAAATCAATTATTAGACAAAAAGTGTTTATTTACTGTATTTAAAACATCATTTTAATAAAACTATTAAAATCAATAAATATAAAAATTATTAATAGGAAAGAAATAATTCGTTCATTTAGTAAAATTTAGTTTTTATAAGTAAAAATTTCATCAATCAATTTATTTGAAAAAATTGAAGAAAATATTTGAAACTTGCGGAAATTGAATTAATAATTTAGGGGGAAATTTAAAAAATAATGAAAATAATTAGAATTGAAAGAAAAATTTTAAATATGTAATGATAAAAATAAATGAAAATTGTAGCAAATAATTGAAATCATAATAGAAAAGAATTGTTAAAAATTGAAGAAATTTTTAAATAATTTTAAATTTATTATCCTGAAAGCGAGGATTAATTAAATTTTTAATCAATGAAATTTCAAATTAATTGAAGTTTGAAGAATTAAAATATACCTATAATTGTAATTGCAGTCTTATTATCTCAGATATATTCTGTAATTAAATCAATTACTTTTTACAAATTTTTATTATTTTCTTTAATTAACAATTATTTCTATCAACTATTTTATTATTAAATTTATTTTTCAATGAATTTTTGTATTTTTAAATTATTTTTTGATTTGTTTTCGAATTTCTTTAATATTTATCTGAAATTCTAATTATTTTTTCAATTTACAATTATTTTCATCATTCTGCAATTATTTTCTTTTATTATTTATAACTATATGTTGTAATTTTTTCAATTATTTTTAAAAAACTAAAATTATTGTCTTCAATTTTCATAATTTTATTACTTTGCAAATATTTTCTCGGATTTTTCATTACTTTCATTACTTTTCAATTAACTTTATAGATTTTAAAATATTTTTCTCAAATTTTAATAATTTTCTTCAATTTTGAATTATTATTTTTATCATTTTGCAATCAATTTCTTCAAATTTTAGTTATTTTCAAAGTTCATTCCTCAATTAAATTCCCAAATTTTCAATTATTTATCTGATTTTTCAATTAGTTTTTTCAATTTTAATTTTCTTATATCTTCTTGCATTTATTTTGGCCACCTTTTAATTAGATATATTAATTATTTTTCAAATAAATTTCCTAAATTTTCACTTAGTAACTCAAATTTAAGTTATTGCATCCACTTTTTAATGTTTTAATCATTTTTCAATTTTTTTTTTAAATTTTAATTACTTCGTGAATTTTTAACTATATTTTTTTTCATTTGTATTATTTTCGCAATTTTTATATTATTTTGAATCTTTGTTCATTAATTCCGAAAATTTCAATAATATATCTGGAATTTCCATTTTCTTAAAAAAATTTCGATCATTTCTACAATTTTGTAATTATTTTCCTGAATTTAAAATTCTCGAAATCATTTTGTAATACTTTTACTTTTACAAATATTCTGTATTTTTTAAAATTATTTTTTTATGATTGCAATTAATATCTACAAATTTAAACTATTTTTATCATTTTTCAAAAATTTTCTTCAATGATTTTCATTATTTTTCAATTTTTCCCCTATTTTTTAAATTCAAAATTTCTGCAATTTTCAATTATTTTGTTTAACTTTTTCAAATAAAACTTTTTTAGTTTAAATTATTTCCTTCAATATCAAATTAGCGTCATTATTTATTAATTAACTTTCAGTTTCTTTTGTTATTTTTCAATTATTCTTACAAAATATTGGTTTAGTTTTTTGTATTTTTCAAGTATTTCAATGATGTTCTTGGATTTTGAATCACTTTCTTTTACATCAAATAAATTTTGTAATTTTTTTAATTTGTGTTCTTAAATTTCCATAAATAACTTTAGTTTCCAATTATTTTTATCTTTTTTCAAGTAGTTTTGTTTACTCAAATATATTCTGTAATTTTTATAATTATTTTTTCACAAATTTTTATTAAGTTCTTCAATTTTCAATTATTTTTATCATTATTAAATTAGTTTTTGTCATTTTCCAGTATTTTTTAATAAATTCTCTAACTTTTTTTTTTATTATTTATCTCTAATTTCAGTTATTTTTTCAATTTACATTTATTTTTATTATTCTGCAATAATTTTCTTTTATTGTAACTATATATTGTAATTTTTTCAATTATTTTTAAAAAACTAAAATTATTGTCTTCAATTTTTCATTATTTTTATTACTTTCATTATTCTTTAATTAATTTCCTAGATTTTAAAATATTTTTCTCAAATTTTAATAATTTTCTTCAATTTTAAATTATTATTGTTATCATTTGCAATCAATTTCGTCAAATTTTAGTTATTCTCAAATTTCATTCTTCAATTAAATTTCTAAATTTTCAATTAGTTTTTTCAGTTTTAATTTTCTTTTATCTTTTTTCATTCATTTTGGCCACCTTTTAATTAGATATGTTAATTTTTTTTCAATTTATATCCTTAATTTTCATTTATTATGTCAAATCTAAGTTATTGTATACACTTTTTAATGTTTTAATCATTGTTTAATTATTTTTCTCAAATTTCAATTAAGTTCGTCAATTTAAATTTTTTTTTTTAATTTGTAATGATTTTCACAAATTTTATATTTTTTTGATTATTTGTTTATTAATTCCAAAAATGTACATAAAATGAAATAAATTGTCAAATTTTGCGTTATAATAATTACGATAATTAAGAAACTCATTAATTTAATATTGTTTTATTTCTCTTTTCCCCCTCCCTCCACGGTCAATATGAAGTGTGCGGATGTCAAAAATTTACAAGTCTCTGCCTCTGATTAAACATATTTTTAACTTCTATTTTTCTAAGGAATATAGGGGGGGGGGGGCGCCAAAATATTTATCTTGCACCGGGCTCGAAAAACCTAAGTTACGGCTCTGTATACACGCCAAATATCTTTTCCTTCTCACAAACTTGAAATATTCTTGGGACAAGCATAAGTATGATTTCTTTCAAAGCAGTCAATCATTTTAAGGATGAGGTCACAAAAATACCGAAAAGAATACTATAGCCGATTATCAATTTGGATTGGCCATTTTGTTAAAGCCGTTCGTCCGTCATATAAGAGATTTAACTCAAAAATCAAAAGACAAATGTTTAACATTCATGTCAGTGCGTAAACTGAATTTGAATACAATTTTTCTACTTACAACATCTGTGGGCAAACACGCATGCTACTTGAGGAAGAAGATAATCAAAAATTGGAGCGCATTTGTTATGAAGAATTTTTCTGTAGTAGTATTCATCATTACAGCTGCTACGCACTTCTTTGCAAAATTGTTTACTTGTTTCTGTAGGGAAATAAGTTCAAGGATTTAAAACTTTTTTTGATACCTTATAAATTATAAGTAAAATAATTTTAGCATATAAGATTTCTTTTAATATTTGCACCATTTGTGAATCTTCTTTGACATTGGCATACTGTATATGGCTCTTTGTATGGTGAAAATATTTCCGTTTCCCCATATGATCTCGAGTCATACATACAATTTACATTTTTATCTGTAAAATAAAAAGATAATTATTAATTTTTTGCCAATTGACATTTTACGTGTAGATATATGCATGGAAAATGGTTTTTGTTTTGTATTATGATAATACAGTCCAATATTGAGATTGAGCGATACACAGTTTTGAAATTTTTAACGATACTTACAAGGGAGACCTGTATTTGTGCAACAACTTTGTGTTAAATAATTCACATAATGATTTTTCCTTATTCCATATTCATAACCATCCTCTTTACAATCCATTTGTGCACAATGAATGAAAGGTCTGTTAAAAGAAAAAATAAAATATCATGGAGTATTAATATCATCAAATGTATCTCTTAAATTAATTTACTTACTCATTCTTGTCAATGTCTAGCTGACATTTGCAAACTTTATCGCATAAACCTATATCTGATGCATTAATTTTATCATAAATGTTATAAACTTTGTCGTTTTTATAGCAATGTTTGTTCAATGGAACATCAAAGACACGAGAACAATTGTAATATGCTGGACAACAATCACTCTTATTCAAAAATTTTGGTTTGCAGTGCAAGTCTTCATATAATGTTATTGGTCCACTCGGACAGCTCGTGGGATCACATCCTTTAAAGAATTAAAAAACTCAAGTTTATCAAAAATATCAAAATAACACATAGGTAACCAAACTGACTAGGACTAAGGATTTTATTGCGTTCTATAAACCAAGTTAGTCTATTGTAAATAAGTTTTTCTGCGATTCTGAAGAGACATGAAGTCAAAGAAATAGGCCGGAATTTACCAGGGGATGACTTTGGGAGAAAGAAGATTAGGAAATTGTTTCAGGAAAAGCCAAGCCCTTGTTTGAAATAATCCTATTATAAATAGAGGACCGTTATAGCTATACTTCTGGGAAGTGTTGAATAATGTTAAAATCTATTTTAACAAGTCCTGAGGATGATTTAGTTAAAGAGTGAAGTTTATTTATAACCGTTGTATCTGCAGAACAAGATGCTTTGGCAGGTTGATTAAATCGATTTTTGAAGCATTTAATAGTAGACCAAATTTTTGTGATTGGTGTATGTCTATCTAGGATTCTAGGGTATAGCAGAAGTTTCGGAAAGATTGACGTTTTGCCTCATTGACTACACGTCTCTTCAACTCTATTAAGTTTGGATAATTTGATGCTGTTTTGTAAGTTGACAGAGCTATTTAAGTTAAGGATATGAAAGGTTAATTGCTGTATCTACAAGTTTTACAAAATGGTCGTAGGAGACAGGGTTAGCATTGTTTAATAGGTCTGGATTAGATTCTATGGATACTTTTAGTGAGGCAGTAAAGGAAAGCCTGTTTATTGTTCTTAGATTGTATTTATGAGACAGGAAGGTGGAAATAGAAACTGTTACCCCTAATGAAGCAAAGCTAGGAAAGTGATCACTTCCCAATTTGTATTTTTACAATTTTATCATTGTAGACAGACCAAGAAGAGCCAATGAGAAGATTCTGAGAGATAAAGATAAGATCTATTGCTGAGTAAGGGTTAGTTCGAGATCCGACTCAAGTGGGAGAACAATTATTTAAAAGAATTAGTTCTGAATCTTCTAATCCGTTATATAAATTTTGACCATTGGGACAAGTGGAAAAGATACCCCAAAGGGTACTGTTTTAGGAATTTTGGTGTGTCCACGTCTACCACAGGTACCATGACAATTAAAGTCACGAAAACAGTGTCAAAACCTAAATTTTCAATTGAATTAAATAAAAGTTTCCAACAATTAACAGGGGTGAGTTTTCCAGGGACTCTATAAACAGAGACTATTAAAAACTTACCCAGTGAGGTATCAATAGAAACAGCTAGTGTTTCAAGTTCATTCTCTCGATTAAAAATGTTTTGAACCTTTAAGAAAGTTATATTCTTTCGGATGGCTATCATAAGATCACCACCCTTATTTATTATACTCTATCTAGTCTAATTATATTACATTCTTTTTGGATAAGTAAGCTGTAATTAGTTTTAGGTTTTAAAAGGGTTTCACAAAGTAGAACTATATCATTATTTTTGGAGAGTTTTTGGAGATTGTGTGTCTTTTTAGAGACACCACGACAGTTCCATTGCATTAAGTTTAATTCAGTGATATTAGCCATTTTTCGGGGTTGAAAGGTTGAACAAGAGGCGGAGACTTTCTGTGACCTTATAGAGACGTGGGCTTGGTTATGTTTTGCTTATTTAGCCAATGGTTACCGATGGCAATTTCCCATTTAATATACGCATTTGTAATTTGAATTCTTCTTTTTGTTATAATAAAAAAAGAAATATTTTCTTAACCAGACTTACTCTTCGACATCCTTATCCAAAATTAGATTCATTAATTTAAAACTAATTTAAAACGAGGAATGTAGGGTAAATTTGGATATGTTTCATCTCATGACGTAAAGCAAGATTGATTCATTACACACCCCCACAAAAAAAATTTTCTCCGATACACTACTCTAGTATATTTCTATGTATTTCTCTTCCCTGAATCAGAATTCAAAGTCAGAATTGACTAGATTAGTTCTACTTTTTGAGATATTCTAAAAAAAAAAATTTTTTAACCGAGAACCTACGTTAGTGGATTGTTACGTATTTTTTTCCGCTGAATCCGAATCTGGAGCCAGAATAACCAGATTAGCTAAACTTTTTAAGATAATTTTAAAAAAGCTATGTTTTTAGTGTTTTTGATCAGTTTTTTGAGATTATCTAAAAATTTTTAGCCGATTTGATTATTATGACTTTGGATTCGGATTCAGCGAAGAGAAATATGTAGGAATACACTAGCTTGTTTTGGCAAAAAAAAAAAATATATTTTCTACCACACATGCACGAAAATCTCGTGTTTTCGTTCGCCTTAAGCGGGGCAGAAGTCACAGTTTTTTTATCTCTAACGTCACTAACCTGAAAACTGCGAGTGCTGACCCGCTAACGCGTACAAAACACGAGATTTTCGTACATTTGTGATAGAAAAAGCATATGCACCTCGGGAGGCCGATTTTTCTCCGAACATTTGTGCTTGACAAAAAAACACGGACTTCCCTCCCTTGATGCATAATATACTATTTTGTTTTGTTTTGTGTTGTTAACATTTTTTTGAAGTTATTTCAAAAAGTAGAACAAACAGGGTGGCCACAGTGTCAGGGAAGTCAGGGAAATGTTAGAAAAAAAAAATTTTATCAGGGAAAATTTCTCTCTTAAATTGAAAACAGTGAAATTTCATCTAGACAAGAATTGAGCGGTTCTATATTCATTTAAAGTCGTTTAAAATAGCCTATGCAAAAGATTTGATTAATCATGACGTATGTTCTTATTTTTCATTTCTATTATAAAATAATTTTATAATTATTCTTATTATAATTATTCTAATTATATTTAATAATTAATCTCTTTAATTCATTATAATTTAAATAAATTCCAAACGTCAATTAACTCACATTCCACTTTGTTCCAACTTTTAAATTTCAAAAAATTCAAAATTAAATGCATATTTATTAATGCAAAATAATTAAATCTATTAATTATTTTTCATATTCTCAATAATCCTTTTTTTTTACTTCTTACAAAATTTTAAGATTTTTTCTCCTTTTACTTTTGATATTTTTTTGTATTTGTGTTTGTATTTTAGAATTTTCTTTAATTTTCTTCTTTTTATGCAAATTATTTAATATTATTTTACACAATTTTGTGTAATAACTATTATTTAACTTACTTATTCTTGCCTAAGATTTTTAGATTTTCTTTAATTTTCCTAAATTTATTGTTAGACTTGTTGTAAGTGTAATATCTTAAAAAAATTTTTGGTTTAATTTGCCTAAACTTTTTTTATTTTTAAAAGGATTTTTAAATTTCTTTTGTGAACTTTTTGTTTATCTTGATACATACAGTGCCGCTCAAAAGGATTTGCCCACTCTACGGCATGCAAGGGCTTTACAGAAAGTTTTGTATCTTCATTAATAATAAAGATAAATCCTTCATCAAATATTTATTTTAAAGTTTAATTATTTGACTTGAAATGACACCCAAACAAAATTAAAAAATAGTATATTGTGCAACTAGGGAGGAAAGTGAGTGATTTCGCGAGTGTGAGTTTGTAGCACGAGCCGAAGGCGAGGGATGCAAACACACGAGTCGATAATCACTTTTCTCCCGTGTTGCACATACTATTTTTTCTAACACACGTATACCGAAAGTATAAAAACATTTGCTGATAAAAATTAGTTAACATTCGCAGAATGACAATCAGCGGCAAATGCGCTTCGGGTTCTGTCCATTCCGCATGCGTCATTATCATAAAACACAATTCCGCATGCGTAATTCTCATGAGACACTATTCCGCATGCGTGATTATCATAAAACGCTATTTTGCATGCGTAATTTTCATAAACCTCTATTTCTCAAAAGAATTTATCATAAAACACTTGTTTCCTTGTTAATGGCGTCACCGGGAGGGAATGTACATTCCCTCCCTGTTAATGACGTCACGGGGAGGAAATGTACATTCTCTCCCTGTCAATTACGTCATGGGGAAGAAATAAAACATTCCCTCCCTGTCGCCGGGAAAGACTCACTTTCTGACCTCTTCACAGGTAAGAAAGATTGTACTTTCGGTGCGTGTGTTAGAAAAAAAAATTTTTCACTTTTTTTAAAAAACTTTAAATTGATACCATTTTTTAAGAAATCATTACATTTTAATTCTACAAATGTCATTTGAAAGCATTTTTTGTCACCTTTAAAACGATTTTTAGAAATTGCTCTACGATAATTTTTAAGAAAGATATGATCATTTGTTTATAAAAATAGCCCCTTTTTTCAATTGTTGGTAACTTGAGAACAACTGACTTTTGGAAAAAATTGTTAAGGAAAAAAATGTGCCTTTTTGTCCATAGAATTAGGAAAAAATTATTTGAACATTAAAAAAAAAAAATTTTTTTATCGATATGTATTGGCCATGTATATGTCGTCCGTCTTAAAACATATTATACAGTAGGAAAAATGGAATAAATTTTTTTTTTTAAAATGTTCAAATATTTTTTTCCTAATTCTACGTACAAAAAGGCACATTTTTTTCCTTAAGAATTTTTTCCAAAAGTCAGTTGTTCTCAAGTTACCAACAATTGAAAAAAGAGGCTATTTTTATAAACAAATGATCATATCTTCCTTAAAAATTATCGTAGAGCAATTTATAAAAAATCATTTTAAAGGTGACAAAAAATGCTTTCAAATGACATTTATAGAATTAAAATGTGATGATTTTTTCAAAAATGGTATCAATTCGAAATTTTTTAAAAAAAGTGAAAAAAATTTTTTTTTTAATTTAAGCAGTTAAACAATAAAAAAATTTTTTTTTTAATTTTGTTTGGGTGTCATTTCAAGAAAAATACTTAAACTTCAAAATAAATATTTGATGAAGGATTTATCTTTATTATTAATGAAGATACAAAACTTTTTGTAAAGCCCTTGCATGCCGTAGGGTGGGCAAATCCTTTTAAGCGGCACTGTACATTTTTTAATTTTATTTTTATTAACTCTAATTTTTTAGTACATTCTGACCAAATTTGATTATTTTTTGTACTTTTTGAATTTTTTTACAGTTTGTTAGATTAAGGAAAAGAACATTTCTCCATTTTTCTTTCTATTTATTTAATTTTCTTGATGTTTCGCTATTTTTTTAGTCCTTCCTTGCGTTTTAATAAATTCTTTAATTTTTGTTATCATTCTCTCTAAATCTGAATTAGTAGTTTTCTACTATTAATTAGTCAAATTCATGGTTCATTTTTCTCTAATTCATATAGTAGAAAACTACTAATTCTTAGTAGAAAACTACTAATTCTTAGTAGAAAACTACTCAGAATTAGTAAAATTCTTACTATTTTAATAGTAGCTAACTTTTCGCTAATTCATTAGTAGACAACCACTAATTCAGATTTAGAGAGTTTTTCCTTCTTTTGAATTGTTTAGTTTTTATTTTATAATTACCAATTTTTTTAAACATTTATTTGATGCTTTTTTGTTTATTTTTTAAATTTCTCAATTTTCTGCTTTTTTGAAAGCTTTTATTCTTTTATTTTATATTATGTAAATTTAATTTTGTATTAAATATTCTCATGTTAATATCGTTCTTCTATTTCATAAAATTTATTTCGTTTTAAATTTTTTTTAATTTTTCCAAAATTGTATTCATTTTTTTTTTATTCAATTTGTAAAATAATTCTCTAATTATTTTAATGTTAAAATTTTGTTCTCTTTAGTAATATATTTTACCGTTTTTTTAATTATCTTCTTATTTATATTTGTATGTTACTGTTTCGTTCTTGCGTTCTTTTTTTTTAATTTTTTCTTTACGTATTTCATAAACTCTTTATAAATAAACATTTGGAGATTTTACTGATTATATTTTAAAAAAATCATTTTTTGATTGATATAAAAAAATCAGATTTAAATAAAAAACATCGGATTTTTTTAATTTTTTAAAAAAGATCATGATAGTTATCAGCCCTGCTTTTAAGAATATAGCAAAATTTTAATTTATTTTAGCAGTTTGTTTTTATAACAAAAATTTTATGTCAGGGTAAAGTCAGGGAAATGTCACGGAAAAAAAATAATTTTATTTTTTTTGGGGCTGTGTTATTTAACCCTTTGAGTCACGCAATTTAGATAATAGACCACTTATTACAAACTGTACTCTAAATATGGATTTTAGGGTCGCTGAATACGAATCCGGTGTCAAGGGTATTAATTATTGCATAATAGCAAAATTTTCGTACTTGAATTATGCTACATTATTAAAAAATGAAAAATAAATGTTTAATTTGTAAATTATATAAATCGAATAGAGTATTTGAAAAAGTAATACAAATTTAAGTAAAAATGTTAGAAATTAAGGAAAAGAGAGAATGCATGAATTATTGATAATTAATTATTAAAATTATTAATTAATGCTGATAGTAACGTTAATAAATTAAATTAAATTTAAAATAAAAATTTTAATAAATTGAGGGATCGAAAAGAGTCTTTGTTACAAAAAAGTAAAGAATTAAAGTAAGGAATGAAATTAATAATTAATTAACAAATACATGAATAATCGTAACAATTTTTTAAAGTAAAGAAATAATTAATTAATAAAGACTTTTATTTATTCGAAAAGGTAAAAAAGTGAATTTAATTTTTGCACCGTAAATAAAAATATGAACTATTTTTTAAACAATTAAATTGTTGCAGTTTACAATATTAATATAATTGTCATTTCCAGAACTCTAGGTTTAACATTAAGAATTGTAAGTTAGTAAAATAAATAAGTTAAAACTACAAAATACTTAAAATAATTATTTATTGTTTTACTTACTGTCATAATCAAAATAATGCGCATTTATTATTTGTATTTGCAGGCAGCTGATTGTAATCAAAAGAAAAAATGTATTTTTATTCGTCATTTTTTTCAATACTTTTTTTTGACGGAAGAATCAAATGTCGAATGAAGTATAATTACAGTAAAAATAATTGATTACATAGCAAGAGGAGCGAAACGTGACTTGATATTATGTTTCTGAGAATGTTTTGGATAAAAGAAAATTAACATTCAAGTAGATATGAAAAGTTGAACGCAGATTTTGTTCAATTAACATTCTTTTAAATATTTTTTAATATGAGCATACTTTAATCAAACAAAGAAATACTTTTTATGAAATTTCTCAACTTAAATTAAAACAATCATCAATAAAAAATTCGATACAATTCATCCTATCTTCTTAGAAAATGAAAATTCTTTCATTTATGACAAATGAATCAAGAAAGTATTTAATAAACACTTACATTTTTTAGATTAAAAACAATTCATCTTTTAAATTCAAATATCTTTTGTCGTCACTTTCAGTTTTAAAAATTAAATTATATTATATTTAATTTAATTAAATCATAAAATGAGACATGTAGGAATTAAGAATTATTAAAACAAAGAATAATAATAATAAACTTCAATTCAATTTTTAAAAATATTAAAAAGTCGATCATCTCGGAAAACCCACACTTATATTTTTTGCTGATTTTTTTTTTAACTTTGTCTTATTATAAGGAATATATACTGTGAAAATTACATTGGCTAAACAATTTTTATAATAACTAAAAATTAAAAAAAACTTTTTTAAACGATTGTAAAATCTGTTTGAAAGAAAATTAGAATTATATTTACCTAAAACATTTTATATTTCACTTACTTTTTCAACTGTTATGTAAAGAATTAAGTTTTTTTTCACAAGTCTATAGAAATCTAGTCGTGTTTAACAGTTCTGGCCATATAACATGTAGTGCTTGTCGGGGATCTTGTACCTTCATTGTCATTTTTTATTTTCTACCTGACATTTTTAAAAACGAGTGATTGGCTGAACCTCTTCCACTTTGAAAATTGAATTGGATATTAATTTTGCATTAACTAGAAATTATAAAAAAAATCAATTTTTTTTAAATAAATGTAAAATTTGATTAAAGCAAAAGTAAAATTTTATTTAAAGTCATGTCATGGAGTATGACGCCAGTGGCGTAACTGTTAAGGGGCAAAGTGGGGCAGTGCCCCGGGGCCCTTGAACTGAGGGGGCCCTTGGTCAACCCTAATAGATCTTTTTAAAAAAAAATCCAAAAACTTTACTAATTGTAGTAATTTAAAGTTTGACTAAATTAAATAACGCGCTTTGACCTCCGATTAGCTTATATACCTTGTGTTATCAACAATTATAAATATTTTAAATATGATATTTAAAAATAAAGTTATATATACACATAAAATAAATAATTATTTAGGACAAAATTTATAAAATTTTAGTCTAATAAGAATTGCAAAAAATAATTGAAAATATTGCAAATTAATTAAAAAAAAATAATGAAGTCATTTAAAAATCGGGAAAAGTAATTTAAAAAATTATAGAAATGTTTTAAAAATAAAGAAAAGAATTCGAACTTGAAAAAAATAATTGAAAATCTTAAAAATGAATTGAAAATATTGAATAATAAAAACTTAGAGAAAATAATTGAAAATTGAAGAAAAATAATTAAAATTGGAGACAATAATTGAAAAAATTACATAATATATTTTAAATAAAGAAAAGTTAAAAAAAAAACAGAAAAATACTTAAAACTTTCAGAAATGCCTTGAAAAAAAAAAATAACTAAAAATTAGAGAAAATAATTGTAACAGGATAAACGTAATTTAAAATTGAAGGGAACAATATTTAATTTAAGAGAAATAATTAAAAACTTTTTGGAAATTTTTTAAAAAAATGAAACTAATTGAAAATTGAAGAAAATAATATAAAAAATAATATAAATAATTGAAATGTCAGATAAATAGTTTAAAATTTTGTAAATTATAAAACAAAAGGAAAAAATTGAAAATTTAAAGAGATAAAGTTTAAAAATAATTGAAAAAATATTTTAAAATCTAAAAATTTAAGAAAATAATTAAAATATGATAAAAACAATGATGAGTTGTAAAAAATAAATAACATTTAAGAGAAATAATTGAAAAAAATTACAGAATTTATTTTAAATAAAAAAATAATTAAAATTTGAGAAAAATACTTGAAGATCTTAAAAACTAATGTAAAAAAATGAGAATAACTAAAAATTGTAGAAAAGAATTGAAGAGAGCTAAAAATAATTGAAAGCTACGTTAATTAATATAAAAATTTTGAAAGTTAAGAAATAAATTTGAAATAATTAAAAATTAAAGAAAATTAATTAAAATTTTAGAAAGATACTAAAAAATTTTTGAAAATTATCAATTATAAAAAATGATAATAATAATTAACAATCGAGGAAAATAATTGAAAAATGAATGAAATAATTGAAATATCAGATAAATAGTTTAAAATTTTAGAAAATATTACAGAATTTTTTTAAATAAAAGAAAATAATTAAAATTGAAGAAAATACAGTAAGATCTTAAAAATTGTTACGAAGAAACCTTCCCAAATATACCCTAAATTCCTCCTTTTAAATCAAATTCAATTAAGAATTTGATTTGGGATGAGGATAAGTCAATGAGACACTAAAATTTAGTAAGAATATTTATTTATGGTTATAAAAATAAGAATTCAACAAGAACAATGGTTTCATGTAAAAATTGAACCTTACTTTGAGTGAGAATCGATTAAAGAATTATCCAGTATAGAACTTGTAGTAGTAGATCCTCTGCAGAGATTGTAGATAGAGATATGGACTTAAAATCTTGAGTAATGAAATAGGCTGCAGGTTCACTGGCCCCGCTGCAATTCGGAAGTGCTTCCACAGGTAGGATGTTTACACAAGCCGCACAATAGCTCGTAGTATCTCAGAAAGATTTGACAGGTGGCTGGTATTATGTTTTGGTTTCAAGATTTCTTTTAGTTTAACTACACAGTACGAGTTAAATTATTATTCACAAATTGAGATGAAGAACTTGAACTTCACAATAACTCCACGATAAAATGATGTTAATTGATGGACAAGTGAATTAACGATTAACACTTGCAGAATTGCCACTTGACTACTAGAGACTGTTTACTGGAGACTAGAACGGTTAACTGAAGACTGAGTAATAGATGTGTTCGTTGTTGAATCTGATTATCAATTTTGGTGGGTGGTTTATATAGTGTATTTCAATGCGTGGCTCCAGGTACCGTATCACCCCTCGGTGTTTTGTCGACAGGAAATCTTCGTACCGCATGACTTCTCATGTGCAGTTTGTTAAGTTCTAAAAATGTTGTCACCTCTCGTTTCGATGATATTATATTGTTCTCACTTGGTCACTGAGAATTCATTGTAGCGTGATTTTTTTTTAATGTAAAATATTAATAATATATTATGATAATATATTAGTTTTACTTAGAGTAATGAAAAGCTCAAAGAAGGAGTCGAAAGAAAAATTTAATAAAGTTTGGGAGGAAATAGGAAGAGGGGGTAGTGAGGGGAGTAGAGGAATAGGAGATGAGGACCTGAAATTTAAAATGGAAGAATTATCGAGGCGAGTGGAACTTATGGAAAGAGAGAAAACGAAGAGGAATATTGTGATCAGTGGCATGAAGGTAGGGTGGACAGAAGGTAAAGAAAAAGTAGAAGCACTGTTGTCAAGGATTGGGGCTAAGGTTAGGATCAGAAACGTTAAGGGGGTGAGGGGAGATGATACGGAAATACCAAAATTGTGGATTGTGGAATTAGAGGATGAGGAAGATAAGAATGAAGTTATTAGATTAAAGAGTAAGTTGAAAGGAAGTGTTGAGAGGATAGATGTGGATAGAACGTGGAGAGAGAGAAGGAGAAGATGGATGCTGGAAGAAGCAGCGTGGACGGAGAGAAGAAATGGAAGTGAGGTAAGAATGGACAGAGAAAGTGTTTGGGTGGATGGTGTAAGATGGCAGGTAACATTTTAAATAAAAAAATAATTAAAATTTGAGAAAAATACTTGAAGATCTTAAAAATTAATGTAAAAAAATGAGCATAACTAAAAATTGTAGAAAACAATTGAAGAGAGCTAAAAATAATTAAAAGCTACGTTAATTAATATAAAAATTTTGAAAGTTAAGAAATCAAATTGAAGAAAATTAATTAAAATTTTAGAAAAATACTAAAAAATTTTAGAAAACAATCAATTATAGAAAATGATAGTAATTAACAATCGAGGAAAATAATTAAAAAATGTTGAAATTAATTTAAAACTGAAAGAAATTATTGAAATATGCCAAAAATAATTTAATATTGAAAAAAAAAAATTGAAATATGATAGAAATAGTTTAAATATGAAAAATTGAAAACAGTTTATAAAATTTGAGAGAAATAATTGAAAAAATCTTAGAAAATATGTTTAAAACGAGAAAATAATTACAAAATTACTTAAAAAATTTTAATTAAAGAGAATAATTAAGAAATTGCAGATATAATCGTAAATTGATGAAATAAATTGAAATTTTTGGAAAATTCTTAAAAATCTTAGAAAATAATTTCAGAAAATGTGAAGAATATTAATTAACAATCGAAGAAAATAATTAAAATTTGTAAAAAGTAATTGAAATATTCTGAAAATAATTTAAGATTGAGAAAAAAATTGAATTATGATGAAAATAATTGAAATATGAAAAATTGATAACAGTAAATAAAATTTGAGGGAAATAATTGAAAAAATCGAAAAATATATGTTTAAAGAAAGAAAATAATTACAAAATTAAGAAGAAAGTTTTAATTAAAGATAATTGTTTAAAAATCGCAATATAATAGAAAATTTATGAAAATATATGAAATTTCAGATAAATAATTGAAATTTTTGAAAATTATGCCAAAATAATAATAATAATTAGAAATTGAAGAAAATAAAAAAAAACTTGCAGAATTTATTTTTATTAAAAAAAAATTATTGAAAAATCGTTTAAAATATAGAAAATTGATGATAATAATGTAAATTCGTGATAATAACAATAATAAAAACTTTAAAATATGGAGACAATGATTGCAAAATGACAAAAATAATAGTAAATTCAAAAAATTAATTTAAATTTGCGATGAACAATATAAAATTGAAGAATAAATAACTAAATTGATTTAATGTTAAGGGAAAAATAATTGAAATTAAAAAAGTGATTGGAGAAACTAAAGAAAATAATTGAAATTTAAAGAAGGTAAATTTAAAATTCAGAGAAATAATTTTACAATAATTAAAAACTGGAGAAATAAATAAAAAATGATAAAAAGAGTACAAAATTCAAATTTAGTATATTTTAAACGTGGATTAATAAAACTTTTAATCAATGCAATTTCACATTAACTGAATTTTGAAGAAATTAAAATTTCTATAAATTTAAAATTTGAGAACATTTTAAAAAGGTGAAAATATGATTTTAAATTTTAAAAGAAAAAAACATCTAGTCACAAAATGTCAGTTGCGAACAGAATGGTTAAATGAATCTTGTAAATTATTATTATATATAATGGGGGTTAGGGGGTAGCCAGAAAAAAATTTCAGGGGGGTTTTGAAATTTTTTACATTTCAGGGGTGTTTTGACAAAAATTTTGCGTCGAAAGACCTCTTTTTCAATAGAATTTTTCGATTTCGGAGGGGGGTGAACCCTTAACCCCCCCCCTGGCTACGCACCTGAATTGGGGCCTTATTTTCCTTTTTGCCCCAGGGCCCTTGTCCTCCCAGTTACGCCACTGTATAACGCCACTGATATAAGCAAAAATTGTCCGTAAACTGTCTTATAAAATAACAAATAGTTTGAAGCCAAACGTTCTAAAACTACTTAAAATATCATTAGATTGGTCTGTCTGACCCAAATTTGGTTGAATTTTGCTTTAAAATTAGCTTTTTAAAAAATTCTTTGACTTTTGGAAATTTTTAAGAATTAATTTAAACAGATTTAAATTTGAACATATTCAGGTCAAGCAGATGTTCTTAATGGTATTTTAAATAATTTGACAAAGTTTATTTTAGGGGTAAATTTACTGACAAATTTGATCTATACTAGTGATGTCATTCTCCATCACATGATCCTTATTAATATATTTCATATTTCTTTTTTTTTTTTGCGTAGGATGTGAAAACCTGCTACCAGGTACCCTGTAGCCCGTACTACAGGGTTATGCGGGGGTGGCGATGTTCTGCCGACCCGCTAAAAACACACCCTTATTTGGGGACCTTAGTACCACTCCCGGCTAGCACTTTCCGCGTGTATCGCCATCAGGAGTGGTCTTATATCCCCTTCTCTGTCGCCAAAGCAACTTTATCCCTCCAAACGGGACCTACTATTATTGACGGTCATTGGGGTCCTTGATGCACGCAAGTTGAGCCAAGGGACCCGAAGGACCGTCAGTCCGCTCAAAAAACGCTTCAAGAGGAAGAGAACTTCCTCTATCTGCGTTTTTCTGCAACCTATGTGGCCCTGTGGGGACTTCGTTTAAGGGCCTCTTCTCTTTTTGCCTGCTCCAGGACTCTTCTAAAACAGGCGCACTTTCCTGAGCCTGCCACATGAGCCGTTTCCGCCTCATTTCCAGTCTCAGCCGCACAGAGGAAGCAGAACGCTTCCTTACTACATGCTGCAAGAGAGTGTCCGGCAGCCCCACACTTAAAGCAAGCGGAGGATCTGTCCACTCCCTCGCAGTCTGCTTTCTTATGGCCGTAACCAAGGCACCTGTGACACCTTGTGACCATAAGCCTTCTTCTAATTGGGCAACTTAAGAAGCCCAATTTTATTCTGCCGAGTTTTTCTAAGCGTTCCGCTTCCTCCCGGTCTGTGACCAAGATGGCGATTTTGTCGCCTCTCCTATTTGGTCCGAGGACCCCTACTTGTCTTCTCTCTCGAGGAGTATTAAGAACTACCTCTGGTCCTCCGGTCGCCTGACGGTGCCCATTCCACTTACTGCCTCGGAGACCTTGGCAGTAAATTTCTTTAGGTCAGAACCTCCTCCTAGTTTTAAGGTTCCCTTCCCTTCCTTTTTGAGTCTGTCAAGGACAGACGCAAAAGTCTCTCCCTGACAAACCCGAACAAGGACTGACGACCCTTTAGGCCTGTGCGGCTCTACAGCAATTTTGTGGATAAGGACCTTCGGTCCCTCCCTTCCATTTTTATTCTTTGAGGCCTTCACCTTCGCTGCCTCAACATGCTTCCTTTTTTTTATAGTCGGTTTAGGAGGTAAAAATATATACGCACTTCCCCATTTATATTTTGTAATTGAAAAATTTTGTTTATTTAATTTCTGTACAATATTCTATATTTTTATTTTATAAATTCTATGGTTTAGTAATGCTAACTTTCGACAAACTTTGTACATCATAATATGTATATATATATACATGTACATATACATATTCATGCATAGTTGATTAAAATAATTAAAAAAAGAATAGAAGAGGTATAAATTAAATCTCATATACACGTTCACACGTGCGCGTGTACCTTCTAATCAATTCTAATATTTTCTGTTTACTCTTATATATATATATATATATATATATATATATATATATATAAATATTTATATATATATATTTATACATTATATATATATATATATTATATATATATATATATTTATATATTATATATATATTATATATATATATATATATTTATATATATTATATATATTTATATTATTATATATATATATATTATTATATATGGGGCAAATTTTCTCAAGTGTCCAGCGTCAAAATTAAAAGTTGTTGAATCGGACTAATATTTGCACAAACTTTAGTGCTATGGGTAAGTACTTGAACCACCAAATATTATGCAATTTAATTAAAAATTGTAGAGGGGGGTGGGGGTTGAAGATTTGGGTAAAGTAAGAACATTGAGTTTTTCAAAAAATCGTAGCCGCTAAATAACGAAATGAAAAAAATTTTCACCTGTATGTTTTCGAAAGGTTTTTTCCTGCTCTTTCACATGGTGAAAAAGTATTTTTTTAAAAATCGAAATTTAACCCTTTTTTTTAAAATTAATAATTTTTTTGACTTTTTTTCAAAATGGACCCTTTTTTTTCTTTTTTTTTGTCTTAAAAGAAAGCTCAAGTTGTGTACTTTAAACATACCAAAAGAAAAAAATGACGTTTTTTGTTATTTTCGAATTATTAATTAATTAATTAATAAAAGTTTATAAAAATTGAAATAATTTACAAAAAAATTAAGTTACGGCAATTCTGAATAGACTAATTTAAAGCTTATCAAAATGCGCATCCAACGAGCCCTATATGAAGTATTTTGGATAATTTTATGATTTATAAATAAATATTTATAAAAAATTAATTAACAAATAAATATCATCCATAAAAATAAAGGTAGAGTGCTAAATTTTTTTTTAATAGGAAGGTTTTACAATCCTACATTAAATAATATCTAGCTAAAGTATTTCCAACCATTAAAAATTTAAATAAGATATTTTTACATCCACATCTTTATGCATGCGCCGCGTCGCGCTGCACAACTTCGTTTATAATAGTATAATAGTATAATAGTAATTAAAATTTTTTGATCCTAATATTTAATATTATGTGCATTATTTTTAAAACTCGATTTAATTACTTTCTGCTTCCTTTTGGAGAAAATATTAAAAATTTTTTTATCCAAACTTAATTTATAGATGTTTGAATTTTAGGGCGGGTTTAATGTAGTGTTATGAATTTTGATATAAAAATGTCTTATTTAAATTTTCAATGATTGGAAATACTTTAGCTAGATATTATTTACTGTAGGATTGTAAAACCTTCCTATTAAAAAAAATTAAGCACTCTACCTTTATTTTTATGGATGATATTTATTTGTTAATTAATTTTTTATAAATATTTATTTATAAATCATAAAATTATCCAAAAAAACTTTATATAGAGCTCGTTGAATGCGCATTTTGATAAGCTTCAAATTAGTCTATTCAGAATTGCCGTAACTTAATTTTTTTGTAAATTATTTCAATGTTTTAATCTTTGTTTTGTAGAAATAATTTATATTTACCAATTAAAACATTTTAAAATTATTTATATTAATGAAGCACATACTCACATATGAAAAACCAGTAACTAATCTCGTATTTGCAAATACGGCGTATTGGTTATTTATATCGTCCATATTTGTCATAATTAAAAGATAAAATGTGTTTTTATAAATTTTCTTCTATTTAATGTCTTCACTAGACTTTTGTTAAATCTACAGAATTTTTAGTGTTCAAAGATGTTTTGATCAGTTATTATTCCTGTTTAAACTCGTGTTTAGGATTATTGGGAATGAGCCACTGAAGTGAAGTGATTTGAAAAATGGAAAATTGTCCAAAAAGAAACTTTTGTTCTTTAAATTAAAGGAGAAGTAAAATACATAATGTTTATTATTGTTGTTGTTATTAGAATGATAGTATTGAATTAATTTGTGTGTAAAATTATTTGTATAATAAAAAATTTCCACTTGATAGGCTATTATTTAATTTGGCGCGTTTTTTGAAAGAAGAGAACGGGAACAAAAATATTTTTAATTTAAAATCTGTATTTGCGATTTGAAAATAATATTTCGTTATAGTTGTTACGTCCGGAAGAGACCAACTACAATTTATTTATTTTAATTTATCCCTGATTTATTTACAAAGCCAGGAGGCTTTGAACTAGGGGAACAGGGCAAAAGAAAGTCCACTGAACAATGCGTTAGGAAGCGTTATAGTTCATTTATTTATCTAAATACATGAATTGTAGAGTTGAAAGGCTGAGAGGAAGAAATCTTCATAAAACCTGAATCCTTGTACTAATTTGTCACAACAACTGAAACAAAACGACTTATTAGCTTAAGGCATTAAATCGTGAGAGGCAAAAATAGAATGTAAAAATCTTACTCTGTGAATGAATCTGTGGCGTGTTAATTGTCCCCTCAAAAACTTCAATGACAGGTTCGTGAGACACCCAAGGGTAATTTATGGGGTGGACCCGCCTTGGCCTCAAGATAACGTAGAAAGTGAAAAGGTTCCAGCCACCAGAATAATGCTTGTAGAGACCCAAATCCAAGTTTTGATGTGAGGGAGTAGTTTATGTGTCCTAGTTGACTCAAATTTCAGGGTCAAGTTCCTTTTCGAAGCAGAAGTCGTTGAAGCAGTTGAATTTACTGATGAGCGGTCAATGATCCACAATTCTTCGATTCAAAAGATTCTTCGAGGCAAAGATTCAGGATGAAGGGTTATAGCAAATTGAAAAAAGGATAAAGGATTGAAATTGGACGTAGGATTAAAATGAGTTGAGCTGATTAAAGAAGTTAAGGGTTAATTTGGTTGAAAGGATTTAATTGGAAAAAGGGTTAATTTGATAAAAGGGTTAAATTGGAAAAAGGGTTAATTTGATAAAAAGGGTTAAATTGGAAAAAGGGTTAAATTGATCAAAAGGGTTAAATTGGAAAAAGGGTTAAATTGATAAAAAGGGTTAAATTGGAAAAAGGGTTGAATTGGAAAAAGGGTTAAATTGATAAAAAGGGTTAAATTGGAAAAAGGGGTTAATTTGATAAAAAAGGTTGAAGGATTAAATTGATTACTGACAAGTTATGTCAGAAGTTCTTGCGCTTCCACTAATTTTACACTTTCAGTTTTTCACAATAATACAGTTTCACAATTACAAGTTTTACAATTAGTAATTAGTTTACACACTCGCTACAACACATGTATAATTTCACGGCCGATACAATAAGAATTGACAGAATTATTCGCAAAATAATGTCGCGAAAGGTGTGAGCACTATGCTGAAATACAAGACTTAGTATTTGTAGACTTTGCTATAAGCGATATTTGAAATCGAAAGCCGAAGACAATCTTAGCAAAAAGTGAACTGAAGGAGATCGTGGCGAAACAAGAACTTGAGGTGACCATGGCAAAGCGAGAACTGATTTTTCGTTTCGACAAATTTGTGAAGAAACCTCGGTTTCTTTGTGTTTTCAACCCCTCCAAATTTGCGTGGGTTTGAATGCAAAGTAATACAGAATTATTCGCAGAGTATAGTGTGACAGTTTTTCGACCACCGTTTTCCTTCCGTCTTATTTCGGAAGACTGGGACGCAACCTTCTTTACTTATCTTTAGGGTGAATAAATTAGAGAAACTAGAGCTATTTTCGTGCATCTACCGCTCTTAATTCTCATTACAGTTTATTGCATAAGTATTGATTTTAACCGAAGTGAAAAAATCAAATGTAATACTTGTGAAATATACACTAAGTTATATATATATTTATAAATAAACACGTCACGCGGACGTGACATAGTTAATGGAAAAAGTTATTGCTTAATTAAAAGAATTTTTAATATTATTGTTTATTTATATT
The DNA here is from genome assembly GCA_037103525.1 of Ganaspis brasiliensis. Classification (NCBI taxonomy): domain Eukaryota; kingdom Metazoa; phylum Arthropoda; class Insecta; order Hymenoptera; family Figitidae; genus Ganaspis; species Ganaspis brasiliensis. The sequence goes on along the minus strand of JAZKLR010000254.1, from coordinate 2,300,803 downwards.
AAGAAGGGTAATCTTGACATCATAATATGTATATTTAAAGTAAATATTTGTTTTTATTTTATTTTTGTAGAGAAAAAAAGAAAAGGAATTTTTGACTAAAATTTTTATTTATTTATTTTTTTTTTGACATATTGTTTAATTAAATTAATTCTAGTGAAACTACAAATATCTTTTATTAAAAGTCATGAGGTACTTTTAAATATAAAATCTTATAGTGATTTTTATTTACGGAAATTCATATTCATTAAATCTTTTACCTTAAACGGTTTTATATTGTTAAAATATATATTATTTTATATCTGTGAGATCAAATATGGCTATATAAACAAGAGAGTAATGTCATCTAAAAATTCTACCCACTACATCTAGAAATGCTGTCAACATTAGCTAGACGTATTACCTAAAAAATTTTGCTAAAAGAATTTAGGCGCTACTCCTATATTATCTAGCTGTTATTCAGCTAAAAATATAGAATAACTGGTTAAATTTTTTAGGTAGAATAGATATATCTTTTCTGCAATATAATTTAGGTACCACAACTAAACGTTTAGGTCGACGATATGAAGCGATATTATTTAGCTGTAACAGCCAGAATTCTTTGTAGTGTACCTAAACATTGTTTTCAGTGGATAATTATTATTTTAGTCCAGTTTAATAAGAAAAATAAGGTTTGTTAAAAAAGGTGTGATGTTTTTTTAGTTAATTGTTTAATAGCATCTCTTGCCCCATAAATGCAAAAAAATAATTCATCAAAAAGTAAACAATAAAAGTTTATAGTAAAAAGGATGCGGTCGAGTAAAACGTAATGAATTATTTATTTTAAAATATACTAACATTATATTCAAACTTCTATAAAAATTTTAATTATTCCAAACGTCTATTAATTAAAGTTTCTTATTCTTAAAATTTCTTTCAACAATATAAATTTCAATTACTATTATTATCAACCTTTTACATCCAAGTAGGTATTTATTTTTTGATAGAAGGATGAAAAAACATGAACAAAAATTAAGTCATTCGGACAATGTAGTTTAATGCTTAAAATTGCTTTCAATTACTAACTTCTCTAGGTGCAAACCAATCTTCAAAACTTTTATCAACACAGATTTTAATTTTTCCAAATTTAAAATATTTTCCAACTTTTATAGATTCAAACTCTAATTATTTTAAACTTCAATTAAGCAAAATTTTAATATTTAACCAAAGTTTTAAGACATATATTATTATAATCCAATTTCACTTTGATTCTCAACAATGTAAACCAAATGTATTTCAACTTTTTACATATTTATAAACTAAATATTTTAAATTTAATTTTATTAATGCAATTTTAAAATGTGTTTCAAACTTTAAGAGCTTGTGATGGAGAATGATGTCAGTATAGTCACGTGACGCAAAGCCAAAATTTCTCAGCGATTTTTCTATGTAAAACTACTGAATATTTTTGTATAGAATTTAGTATAGAATTATATAAAATATCAACTGGAAGATCTTTCTGACTCTAGCGTGTGTTCTCGTTTTGACTAAAAAGTTAATTTTATAAAATTGTTCAAAATTAGAAAAAATTCAAACAGTTAATTTTGGGACAAACTCCAAATAAGTTAGGGGTACGCAGACCTTCCAGGTGATATTTTAGGTAATTCGACAAAATTGCATTGAAAAATATTCAGTACCTAGTTCTAGAGAAAACCCGCTGAAAAATTTTGTCTGTGGATAATGAGGTCAATGACCTTATTATCCATCACATCCTCTTAATTATTAGGAACTTGGAATTATTTGAATTTTAATATTAATAAATTTCAATTATTATTAAAACCTTTAAATGATTCAAATTTTAATCATTCTATGTTTTAATTATTGTATCAACTTTAAATATTTTAAAATTCTAACAATATACATATTAAAATAATTTCAAACTTAAACCAATTTATAGAAACGTTTTAATTGTAAAAAATTTACATGCATTAAAACTAAAATAAATCCAAATTTTATAATTAATTTTATAATTTTAGTCTATCCAAACAAAGTTAATTCTTTTAGAGTAAAAACTGTATTTCAAACTATCTCTTTTTCTGTTAATCTAGTTGAATTATGATTAGATTTACAATTGTCTCTAATTTTAAATGTATAATTTAATTGAATATTAAAGCAGTTTAATAATTTACTCACGCAATAAAATATAATAATTTTTAGATAAAAATACTAAATTTTTCCAAAAGGAATTTAACGCAGTACCCATTTTTTTTAAAAAATTAATAGCGCAAAAAAGTTTTAAGAGTCAAACCACTGACTTTCAACCGAAGGTCGTCGCTGACGTATTCTAATAATAATAAAACCCATATTATATGTAGGGGAAAAGGTTCGGTTGTGGGCATGGTTCGGTTGTAGGCACCCCTGCGAAACTTGACAGAAAATAACTAAGAAGAAACTATTATCTCTGGAATATATTTTATTTAAATTTCATTTTTTATAGAATTATTTCATAATCTAATAATTAATAAATTTGTATCTTCACAGTTAACAATTTATTTATTTATTTATTTACATCAAATAAACGGGTATAAACCCAATACATAAACATAAGATAAGATAAGAAAAGCCATATAAAATTAAATTAACAATTAAGAGGCCTAGTTCCAAAAGTTACTTTTTTCAGCGATGAAATGTATAATTGTAAATTTTTATTAACAAAATCCACCTCGTCACTAAAGAGATTTGCCCGATTTAATAATCTGCTAAAAGTCGCATTTCTACTAAAATTAGTCTTACTTCACGATTCGTAGAACGGAGAGATGCTACGCAAGGACCTTTGTGGCGCGTGAAAATTAATTGCAAATAATAAATTAGGTGCATCAATGTAATTATGCATTATCTTATAAAAGAACAGCATGTCGTTGAAAAGCAATCTAGATCGTAAACTGGGTATATCAAAGCTACGTCTCAGTTCAGAATAGTCGTGCAGAAAGTAATTAAAGTTAATATGTAATTGAGACGCAGCAAACCTTAAAAATCGATTTTGTACACGCTCGAGTCTGAGAGTGTGGAGACTGTAATACGGACACCATACCACAGACCCAAACTCAAGAGTCGAGCGCACAAACAAAAAATATAAAACTCTGAGAGTTGTCAAGCTTTTGAATCCAGAAGCGTTACGCTTAATAAAGCCAAACGATCGTAGAGCCTTACTGACAGTGTAGGAAACATGATCATTGAAATTAAGATCTTTGCAAAAAATAACACCAAGATCCTTGATAGCATCCACACGATCAATCATAATACCATTAATTGCGTAATCACTACAAAACGGAAGTTTTTTACGTGAATAAGACATAACCAAACACTTTTTAATATATAACGACATACGATTGTACATACACCAATCAGCAACTCTGTTTAGATCAGATTGAAGTTTTAAACAATCATAAATATTTCTTATCACGTAGTACAACTTTAAATCGTCCGCATAAAACAAAAAATGACAGAAGTGTATAACCGTTTTGATATCATTCATGTACAACACGAATAGTAAAGGGCCTAGGTTGGACCCTTGTGGAACACCGGAGACTAAGAGAAAGTCGGAAGAAAAGTCGCAGCCAACACGCACGGACTGATATCTATCAGACAAATAAGATTCAAGCCAAGTAATCACATGGTGACCCACACTGTAAAATTTCAGCTTAAACAGCAAGAAATCGTGATTAACTCTATCAAATGCCTTTGAAATATCGGTGTAAACCGATATTTCATATTCATATCACAAGGATCATATTCCTTGTCTCAAAACGAATCGATTGACCTTTATAAAGTATATAATTGACTGAAAACCCACGTAATAATTCATGATTTTTCATTTTTTTCATCGAAAAATCTCGCGATTTGCCAAAAAATTTTCATGCTAAAAATCCAACCAAACGAATTACAAAATCATATTCCTTGTCTCAAAACATATCGAGTGACCTATATAACTTTTATATTTGACTAAAAACTCACGTATTAATTCATAATTTTTAATTTTTTTTTATTGAAAAATTTCGTGTTTTGCCAAAAAAAAATTTCTTGCTAAAAATTCAAACAAATGAATTAAAAGAATCATATTCCTTGTCTCAAAACGAATTGACTAAAAATAATTGACTAAAAACCCACGGAATAATTCATGATTTTTAGGGTTATTAGGGTTAAAAAAAATTTTAATCCTAATAGCTAATTTAGTAATTCTTTTAAAATTAATTTATTTCATATATACTTAATACTTAATTCATTTTTTAAAAACAGAAAACAGGTTATGTATTTTTAATACCACACAGACTTAGACGTTAAAAGATATTATGTAATCAGAATTAATTTTAATAAGACTGTTATTAGTAAAAAAAAAATTTTTTTTATATTAATTATTCTATATATTACACAATTATCTTCCTTCCTTGGAAGCGATGTGTTCATGAAATGGACAGAATTCACACCTAGTTTATTTTATTATTATTATTAGACTTTATTTTGCAATTTTTTTTAGAATTGTAAGATATATGGGCAAGTATCTGGAACCTTTAACATTTTAATTTAAAAATTTTTTTAATTTTATTCTTCAGCACAGCTTTAAAATTTAAACTATAGTATTTTGAACCTAAATAGATTTCAATTCTATTACAGTACAAGCTTTTTTTTGTTGCGCTCTAATCTAAAATATTAATTTTATGAGATACAAAAAGGGGGTTATGTAAAATTTTAATATGCCTGAAACTAAAATATATAATTTTTTAATAACATTGAAATAATAGAAAATGATGAGGATCATAATAATTAACTAAAGAATCACTATTAAGACTATCACTCTGTAAAAAAAGTTAAAAATTATTTTGAATACAGTCATTACAATTAGCAAAATACACGTTTGCTCTCAATTTCATTGTTTTGAGACAATCTCAGATTCTAAATATAACCTTAAAGAGTTACAACGAATTCATAAAAATACTATGTTCAATTAATTAAAAGTAACTAAATAAGTTTTACTTGAGAGCTTTACGATGATATTCTCTATGCATTCTTCTTTTCATTTCTTTGATTTTTATTTTCTTTTCTCGCTTTTTCTCATTTTTTCTTCCACCTGTCAGAGACTAAATGTAATTTTATAAATCTTGGACATTTCGGAATTATCGATATATAATAAGTAAATGCATAACTTCAGATTGATCGAAAAAAAGTAAATTTGACCAAGAGACTATTTGACGAGCGACAATTTGAATATCCACATTAAAAAAATATGTAACTAATAATTAAAATAAATGGCACTTCATGGGAAATTTAAAGTACATCGAAATTTGTATGTGCTAAAAATTTGGAGCAGATTTGATAAGTTGTTTCGTAAAGCTCACTTATTTGACCAGCGACAGTTTTTTCGTACGACACAAGTATGCGCGTATAACCAGTATTATAATTTATATAAAAAATAAATTTAAATAAAAGCAAAGTACACTGATTTATTATTTGAGCTAAAATTGAAGTGTGCCTTAAGTTACAAATTATTCCCTCCAGTATTTAAATAATAATTTGATAAAAACTGAATCATATAGTTATATATAAATAATTTAAAGTACCTAATTTAAAGTTGTTGTTAAAATATTTTGTAAGATATTTTATTTAAATTTATTAATAATAATTACAATTTATTCATACGTTACAATATCTTTTAGAATTTTGAAATAAAAATTATTAAACATGCAGACCATTAAACTCACACACTGCAGTTAACAAATGTTTAGCATACTTTTAATGTGTTAAGTGTGAATCTTGTGTTTTATCCAAACAGTTTTCAATTCAAAATGGACTGCTTCAAATGCTTTTTCGCTAAATATACCAAGTCCTACTTTATGTCTTTCACAAAATTCTTTGATATGTACAAAAATACAGTGCACTTTTGGCGTAACTGAAATTCCCAAATTCAAATAACTACTTTTGAAATTATTTATGTATTTAGTAAATTCAGGATCTAAAGCTTTACTGAAACAAGCTTTCACAGCTTGTCGGAAATCACTAAAAACTTGCACGAATTTTAAGCATTCTAAGGGACAGATGCTACGTAAATGATCTTTTTAAATAACTTTCTACAAAAATTCCCATTAAAGCTTGATCCACCATAAGTAACTTCACGTTCAACATTACACATTTTGGCCCAAGATAAAGCTGTTTGCTCTGATTCTTTTGACCAATGATTAAATAAACCATCTACGACTCTCAATAATAAATGAAGCTCAGGTGGTGGAATAATATCAAAAATATTTTTGTCTGTAACAAATATTGGTGGTGAAATACAGCACGTATAATTTTTTGCTAACTCTTTTTTCTTTCCAGCATTATCTAATTTCAAATAGTTCTTTTCTGTATTCCGAATTGTTCTTAATGTAGAATTCTGATCAAGTTTTTCCTTTATAACGTTATACCAGATGCAGGGATAAGAACTGCTAGAAGACATAATACCAGCAACGCCTTCATTATATTTTTGTCGATCTTCCTTGTAAGATGCCGAATGGATTCCAATAGGTTAAATCTACAAGCAAATTTTCAAAGAACCTCCTCCGCTATTAATGCCAAATTTTAAATGCACATTTGATGCATTACGCTTTTTTTTTACATATTTAATTAAACCGTTTAAATTTTTGCAATATACAGCTGTTTGTTTACAATCAGAAACTTTATCACCTTCTTTAATTTTAAATGTATACTGCTTTGTATCAAAAAATTCATCCAAATAGTGAATATGAGCAGAAAGATTCTCTTTCAAATTAAATTCAACAACATGTCTATTTTGAGGGGCAACGCGAATCATTGAAGCAATTCCAACTGTCAGGTTTTGAGAAAGGCTAAATTTTGATTGAATTTTGTTCATGTCGCTTGCTTTAATAACTAGTGTATTTTAATTTTCTTTATTAGATGATTTAAGACAATGTTTAAAGGCTTACCATGAAGTTGATTAAGCGATAGTGAAGAATCGGAGGCATTTGTTGCCTGTTTAGCATCACCCAATCTATCTTTTAAAGTAGATGCAACAACGTGGTCTTGAACTTGTGGGGTGCTACATAAAGCAATATATTTATATAACTAAAATTATATGAAATTCACTTATCTCCCCAAAAAAGCTTAGTATCCAATTAATGTATACCTTTAGAATTATTTTAAATCATTGTAGAGGCGATACTCTTAAGTGCTGGAGTTTTACTGATTAAGAAACTATCTGGAATTTTCTGTGCTAATTGGCAAATTAAACATTGACATAATAACACAGGCCCACAAATAGAAGCACAGGTGGACATAGGGATCTATAACCCAAAGAAATATTCGATTATCGACTATTCGAATAGTCAAAACTAGTGTAACCGAATTAAAGTCGATAACCGACATGATTATTCGAATTTCGACTACGGTATTCGACTTTTAAAAACAATTTTTAAGCACATACTAAATATACTTAATTAACTGTTCTAACTTAAAAATGCCATAAAAAGTGTTTAATAACGGTATATCTTAATTTATTTATCATATTGTCGATATTAGCAATCTTTTGCTCAATTTTTTATTATTTTAAAAACACAAAAATTCGAAAATTGGCAAAAAAATAAAAAATTTAGTTAACATAAATAAAGTAATTAATAAATACAAAAATACTGATTTCTAAATAGGTAATTTTAAAAAACTGACCCAGTTCATTATTGATTTAGTTTATTTTTAACAATTCTTGTTTTGAGCAGTACCGGGAACTGAGGAAAAGGTTTGAGAATTTCACTTTACGGAAAATAGTTTTTCAGAGAATAAATAAAATTCAATAAAATGAGAACACCTTCAATTATGAGAAATACCTTGTTTTATTGAGTAAATTCCGTGGTCAAGCAATTAAAAGCACAAATACATACAGCAAATTATGTCCTTTGTATTTGAGTTCTTTCCGTAGAAATTACACTTGTAATTTTTGGTGATCAGACACCACACAACACACACAATACAATTTTGAGTAATCCTTTTGAGGAATACAAAATGAGATGAACCTTGAGAACAAAACCTTACAAAAATGCGAAAACGCGTGAGACAATAGCCTTACCAGGGGAGTGAAACGCCATGTAAAATGGTAGGCACAGTTCAGAGAGTACTGCGTTAGTCAAAAAGCAACTATAAAATATAATCGTTCATTTGACTTCAAAAGTTTCGCGTTTCAAATGCAGCGTAAATGGCGGTAAATTTGAATGTTATTTTATTTATATTTGTGACGCGAATGCAGAAAGATAACTACTATCTTTAAATCTGATTTTTAAAAAATAAGATATCGTAATAGAATGTGAAAAAACCTACCACAAAATCTTATTAAATGAAAATCAGACTCAAAGGCAGTAGTTATCTTTCTACGATGCGCGTCACGTTTATAAGTGAAATAATAAAATAAATTAAACTAAACTAATGCAGATAAAATCACTGATAAATTAATATTTTTTAAAATATTTATTTATTCAATAATAATAATATTAAAATTAATAAGTATAATAATGCAATAATTATTAAATTTTTATTTCTATTAATAACAAGTAATTATTAAATAATAAACATATTTGTTAAATTATATATTTTTATTTGGATTTCCTGACTAACAAATTTTGTAAATAAAATCAAATTAAACAACAAGCAATAATAATAATAATAATAATAATAATAATAACAGAAAACAAATTATGAAGAAAAACCAATTATTAATTATTGCACGATAAGCAAGTAAATAGGTTTTTATTTTATTTTTTTAAATTCTGCTCTATATTACTAAAATTATCTACTTACTTCAAAATATATATTTTCTTTAATTTAAAATAATGCTTATAAAATTAAACTGAAATTATGAAGCTAGGGTCAGTAAGAGGCAAACATAAATATAGTTTCTTAAAACAAAATATATTTTATTTAATTTTTTGAAATATAGAAATTACAGATAATTTTTACACTAATTTCCTAAACGATTTTAATGAAAAAATCTCATTTCTTTTGACATTATTATTAAAAAAACTGTAGTTTCTACAATTATTTTTATTTAAACATAGTAAGTTCATTTTTATGAACTACAATATCAACATACTCGTTTAGTTATTAAAATAAAAATGTAATGACGAAACCGTTTTTTTTTTGTTCACTGAGAATCCGCGAAGGGATTGAGACTTCCTCAAGCTCTTAAGCTGCTTAGGGTTATATGCGCCTTTAGCCATTAGTCTGTGTGTTTTATGAGCAATTATAGCTGGGCAAAGTCGTAAATCACAAATAACAGGTAAATGGTCCGAGGCATAAGCATTTGAGCTAACCTCAAAGGTAGCCATCGAGAACACAGAAGGAGAAACAAAAACCAAATCCAGATTAGAAGCCAATGACCCAATCTCGGCAATCCTATTACCTTTACTGTTGACATTCACCTAGCCCTAAGCCAAAGAATGCGCATTAAAGTCCCCACAGATAATTTTAAGATAATCCGCACCCAACGAGCTAAACAATTTCTGCCACGTATTTAGACTGATTCAATATCTGGACAACTGGACAACAACACAACTGCTATTTTCTAGTCGAACATTTACACCTACATATTCCGTAAATGAAATATCTCCAGGATCAGAGAACTCAAACATCAGAGGAGCCGTCCTCAGCTCCTTTCTCACCAACCCTGCAACACACCCCCCTCTAGTTCCTACTCTATTCTGTCTTTATACATTATAATTAAAAACATTAAATCTATAGTTTAAATGCAACCAAGATTTAGAGATACAAATAACATGGGACCGATGATCGCGAATCATACCCTCCAAATTCTCAAGCTTCGGGAGAATACTACGAGCATTCCAATTAATCAATCTCATAGCACCCTGTAAGAGCATATCACCTGAAAAAACTTCAGATTACCCACACTAAATAAATCGCAACCTAAATAACTATAATCAGAACAGACTGCTACTCTAGATCGGTCATCGTTCCAAAACAAACTAATACATATAAAATAAATAAAAGGAAAAACAAAATAAAAATTCTTAATTACAAAAGAGAACTTAATCTCTTATGAATTCCTAAGCCTCTTCTCCTCAGGGGAGCCAGCAGCCGAACGAGTTCTACTACGATCAAGGTACGTGAGCCTTTAAAAGAAGCCAGAGAGCCGATGTCAGAAGAGCGAGTAGAATGAAGTCGCTCCCTCTGTGAAGCAGGCCTCTTCCCACTAAGAAACTTTCTAATTGCACCTGTGGCCTGCTGCACGCGCTCGTTCATCATCTGTGCATCGGCACCAACCTGCAAAGAAACCTGCTTCAAAAAAGGATTGGAGACAGATTCATGTACTTCTGAAGACACCTCCTGAAAGTCAACAATCATGGATTCATCATTCACCCGAACAGAGTTTTCTGCATCATTACCATGAAGCTGGTTATTAGTTACAGTGGGCTCATTTGTTTTTGAGCATCTTATTCCAATATTTTGTCGGATAGTAAGATTGGAAGAAACATTATGATTATTCAAAGAATTATCTGATAATCCCGTATTATTATTATTCGGTCGCTGATCATCCCTCATATCACTCAGATTTTCTGGAGTCTCGTGTACTTGGAACTTCTGGCAATAATTATCCTCAGCTTCCCTATAACCACAATTAAACCGTAAACGAATTTCCCTTATGCTTTTTTCCTTCAGGCAAGTAGGACAAATTTTTGAGAAGGCGATATGGTCCCCTCCACAATTGAAGCAACTCGGTCTTCTGATCTGATGAGGACATGATTCAGTGGGATGATTAAGTAAGCAATATTCATACCTATGGCCTCTGGATCTACACTGACTACTTACATGCCGAAAGCGTTGGCATTTAAAACACCTAATAGGCAAAGGAACTATCGGAAACAGAGGAAATTCACAAATTTTATAAAAATTTTATCAGGCAAAGTATGACCAAGAGCTGTAAGATCCAGAGTGTCCAGCAAAACATTTTGAAAATTTACCCTTCTCTTAATTGAAATAATATGATTAAGATCAGCATCAGACATCCTGTCCTTAATGTCCGTGACCGAATAACTAGCAGGAACTTCTTTAATCAAACACTTTCTAAAGTACATTGAATTTGGTATATATACCTTGTACCTTGCCGTTTTAATTTCCAAAGAAATAATAAATCTATTTGCATCCAGCCTATTATGGCAATTTATTTTAACCTGATTATTCCTGCTCCTTCGAATTTCTCGCCACCCCTCAATAACAGAGTCCACTATATCCGCGATAGCTATTGGATTAAATTTTCCTATATTTACCGAATCACTTGAACTTTCCATCAGGACCAAAAAAGGGGGAGCAGCGTCATCCGCATAAGTCTGATTTTCAGAAACACCAGGATTTATCCATTCTATATACTCCGCACTATGGATCTGAGGATCCAAACTAATACTCTCTCTCACTTCAGCCATCCTTTCCCACTTAATCGATAAAGGCTGATAAACAAGGGACGTAATTAATGCCTGGTCAGAAAAAAATAAGGAAAGAGACTCAGTTCCCACAGAAAAGTTGGAAACTTCCGACCTATAGACAATTAGAATGTCATCTGCGAAAATGATCATCATTATTTCCACTTCATACGAGTGGAATTCCTGCATTCCGTTTTCTTTAAGATAAATAATAATGTCACCCAAAAATACGATAAATAGCAAAGGATTTGTTTAGGCTAACGTTTATTATATAACACGAGAAAATGCTAATAACTGTTTTCTTTCTGTTTTGCCTTTGAGAAGTGAGTAAACCAAAGGAATGTGAAATATAGTGAACAACAATAAAAATTAGTCGTTAGTTAACCTTAAGTAACAAATTTATTATAATAGTTAAATCAGTTATAAATACAAATTGTGAATTGGATAAAACGCAAGTACAAAATTGGTAAAGTTGCATTGTTACATTGACTGATGCCAACGTTCAACAAGGTTATTGACGTTCTTTCAGTGAGAATCGAAAGGTGAATCTATCTTCAAACTTCTGAGAGATGTCCAGGGAAGGAAGCTAAACGGAAAAATAGGAAGGAAATTGGAATATTTGATTGGTGACATTCTAAATATGATGGGTTAGAGGACAAAGGTTTAGGGCCTTATGGAAACGGGAAGGTAGAGGACCGTGATTATAAATTATCGCAGTATAAAATCTGAAGACAATTAAGTACGCAACAAACAGCTTAATATGGAAACGGTCCAACAGTAATGAATAATTCATTTTTTAACATCTAAGTAATAAGTATCTAAGTATCTTAGTAATCTAAGTAATCTAATATCATTGAAACCTTTCTTTTAAGTCGGATATATATACATTTTTTAAATGACTACCATAACTTTAATTACAGAAACGTGCTTGGTTCTTGAGAGGACAACTCAGAAAATAATTCCAAATAACTATGTAAAAGGTGTAATAAACTAAAATTAAAATATGTTACAAATTTAAAACAGATTATTTTTTAAGTATACAATACAAATAAACGATAAAAGATTGTGACACTGCATCAGGACTCAAACTATCCCCTTACAAAACACCTTTAAATATGTCTGCTAAGCGAGTGTAATTATTTTTACATTTAACTGCAAGTTTAGCATTATTATACATTTTCCTCATTACTCGTATTATTTTCCCACTGATTCACAACTGAAACAGCTTATCCAATAGAATGCCATGTTTAATCGATTCGAGAGCCCTTTTGAAGTCGACAAAATCACAAACGCGCACTTTTTACTTAAACAAGCATGTACATTTACTATTGATGCAAATGTAAACAAGTGATTCAGGGTCCCCCTTCTACGTTTAAACCCTACTTGTTCTTCAGGTAGCAATTCATTTTTGTTCACCCACAACTCAATTCTTTTTGCCTGCATTGATGTAAAAACTTTAGATACCGTATTCAAAAGGGCTTTTTCTTTGAAGTTATATGGATTATTTTTATCACCAGTTTTATGTAACACTTATATTTCAACCACCGACCAGTCCGTGGGAACATCTTACGATTCCAATTTTATATTGCACATATCAAGCAGATAATGTTCCCACGCTGCAGGCAAATGTTCCAAAATATTATTTTGTAATTGTATCCAGACGCGGAGCTTTATTTTCTTCAAGTTTGTTTAAACATTCACTCAGTTTTTTTAATGTAAAATTAGAATCATGTTCTGGGTGTTCTATAGTCTAGTAATCTACCGAAAAAGTCACTGTGGTGGGAAAACCGCTTCATAAAAATCTACCCAACCTTGTACGTCAATTATGTTTCTATAGACCTTACTGTTATCAAATTTTTTTATTACCAATCCCAAAATTCCTTAGAGGACTTGACATTCGATAAAATCCTGTTAACTAATTTTTGCAAAATTAACAAGGGGCCGTTCATATACCACGTGGACAGCTTAGGGGGGGAGGGGGGGTTTCGTCAAATGTTCACGTGGACTTGACATCTTGAGATGTCCTGCTTAGAGGTAGACACAGTGGAAAACAATTTAATAGATTCCACAACGGTGCAAAATGACGATTGTTTTGCTAACATTGACAATATTTCAGAGTGGTTAGTGCCCCCGTGGATTTCCGAAGATAATCCTGAAATATCTAATAACGAATATTAGATTTGTGACAAAAAATTATTTTTATTTTTTATAATTGAAAATTTTCCTTCCAAAGTATTCTACCAAAGATGGCAATTTACCTATTACTTGTAAAACTTTTTATTATTTACTAGTAGAACTTATAAAGTATTTTCGTATTAATAAAAAGCTGTGATTAAATTTTTTAAGAACAATTGAAGATCTATTTATTTACCTAATTTCACGTAAAAGAGCATCCTGTTTCAAAGAATTTGCCATAAAAAATTGTGAAGTTTACTCGAATATTCATATTTCCTTTGAATAGTTCTTTGATTTTAACATCCAAAAACTATTTTTCACTAAAATTGTCCACGTGGACATTTAGGGGGGGGGGGGGGGGAGGGAGGGTCAAAAATCGGAGAAAAGTTGTCCACGTGGTATATGAACGGCCCCCAACGTCTTTATATTTTTATCGCGGGAATACAAATACTTTTCAAGTAAAAATTTATTATTATTGCTACATTTATATTGCTCATAAGCCATCTTGGCCGTTTTTCTAAATTTCAAACATTCTTCATTAAACTAAACTTGATTGTGTTTTTGCTTGTATACGCACTAAGACAGATTTGTTTTTCATTGAAACAGTTTGGTTCCTGTTCGGAGTAGTAGATTAATAATCTTTAGATTATTTAAATGATCTTAATAGTCAAAGTGTATCAATAAATTTATACGTTTCTAAATATTCCTTTAAATTATATTCTTTAGTGTCTCTATTCCTGGGTGACTGAATGATATTTATCATTTTAGAAGGAAGGTTCGATACATCCGTTAGGTTCAAGATTTCTTTTATCACTATGGGTAGATTTTCGTGAAATTCTTCTTTGCAAGGTATATTACCAAAGTATTCGCAAGAGACAAGTGGTGGAATTCGACAATGACAAATAGCACAACTGTAGGATTTTTGTAGATGATTAAATTCATTCAATTTTTCACCAACGTGTAATCTAATTGGGCCATATCCACAAGTATTGTCTAAAAATCAAAGAAATATAATTAATAAAAAACAAACATGAACAATAATTTTTTATTCTACGCATTCACATAAGTCAATTAAAATAGTTTTAATATTTTATTAATCATTTTAATAAATATCCTAATATCTCAGCTGTTTTTCTATTCATAAAGGATAAATGTAATATGGCAATTAACTTATAAATTTACTTTAGAATTAATTTATCACTTACTGGATTTTCTCGGCGAAGCACTGGATATTTGCTTAATATCACCAGAACGGTCTGTAACATTAATATTTTTATTAATATGTGTATGCACAAATAGCTTCTTTATAAACAATTCTTTCAAGAAATTTATTAACTCGCGTTATTAAAAATAAATTTAATTTTTTTACAATCAAAGTAAGATAATCGATTATATTAAACATTGGGTTTCGCACATTAAATTACGAACATTTTATGGATTAAAATGATCTAAAATTGACTTCAACGATTTACAGTATGCTGGAACAATGAAAGTTCTAAGAGTAATTTATTGTTTGGTCTTGATAAACTTGTGTGTAATAAGTTTTTCTGCCTCCGACATAATTCTAATAATATGATTGTGTTAAGTTTTTTCTCGGAGCTTTCAAGAAGCATATTCAAACATTGATCTACTGCTGACCCCTGGAGCATCACATAACACTCATGACAATTTATTGTTTTTCAGATGTTATATTCAATTTAAGCAAAAACAAACCTTGCAGTAAGGTTTATGTCGATACTTGTGTGTTTTGTTTCATGACTATCGACAATGTCACTTAAGTATTTGTTTAAGTTGTACCGCAGACGTAATTTAAATCATATTATATATGTTTTTTACTTACAAATTTTTGGAAACCTCACACACGTTTCTTGAGGATGTCCCCCAAAAAAGACTGCAGCATTTCCATCAATCAACATTTTTCTGTACATGTTTTCATTTTTACATAGAGTTCTTGAATATATACAAAATTCCAGATCATTTATCCCTATAATGAAAGAAAATAAAAGGATTTAACCACTGACATTTTCTATCTCCAACGGCATTCAGTTAATTATAGGATGAGTCTTAAACCTCTTCACTGAGAAAATTAAATATTGATTAGACGTTAACACTCCCAGTGTTTTTGCTCTTTTGGTTCAAAGTTAAAGTTAACAGTTACAGTTAAATATCTATATTTATGTTTTTTTTTAATATTTGCACGCGTACCATTATATCCTTGTAGACATTGGCAGAGTTTTCTTGGTTCTTTTACAGGCACAAATGTTTCTCCTTCTGGTAATGTCACACCATCAACCTCACAAGTTACAAACTGTTTCCTTGAACCTTTAAAGAGCAATAACATAATTATTCATTTGAAGCCCAAAAGTACCTGGGGAATTTTTTTTTATCTAAGACGCAAAAAATGTCTGATTTTAAGACATTAATTGCGTCTTAGACACCAAAATATCTTAAAATAAGACACTTAGAAGACAGCAGTTTTTGCAGTGATCAAATATTAATTTTAATTAACAGGACCCACTAGAATTGTTCCATTTATATCAAATGTGACGTTGTATTTTAAACGTCCCAAAAGTCACGTGTAACGTGGTATTTAACCTCAGAAATTTAAAATGGCGTATCCAATATGGTGGACGAATTTTAAAAAAATTGTTGAATTTTAATATAACTAAGTATGTAGAGGTTTTTGGGGTCGCTGATTACGAATCTGAAGTAACAATTACAAAATTCAAAATGGCGGATCCTATATAGCGGATAAATTTTAAAAAACTTGTTAGATTTTAATAGAATTTGATATTTATTTTTTAAAATTCGTCCGCCATATTGGATCTGCCATTTTGAATTTTATAATTTTGATTTCAGACTCGTAATCCGGAAACCCAAAAACCCTAAGGTACCAAGTTACATGAAAATCCGTAAGTCTGAAAATGTATGCATTTGGAAACGTCTTTCTAGAGAGGAACTCGTGCGCAGGAGGGTTGAATAAACTCTTAAGATTATAAAATTTATAAAACATAAACATACAAAAAAATCCGAAGTCTAAAATTTAAAAAATACTATTAGAAAGATTTCTAAAAATGATTAAAAATAGTTTCTATAACTCGTGCTTTAAGAAAATGTTTTAAGTTTTTTAGATTAGAAAATAAATTTTTTTTTTACTTCTGAAGCTAGATTTATAAAAATTATTTAAATTTTAATGTTTATTAAAATTTTTAAGTTAAAATCATTAAATACTTTGAATATAACTATTTAAGAAATTTATTTACTAGTTTCAAAGATACTTTACACATAGATCCGGCAAGGGTCCTGGTGGCATGTGGACTAACTAAAAATTTCCATTGGTAAGAAAAAGAAGGAGATATCTGTGTCCTTTTCTTACTAATGGAAATTTTTAGTTAGTCCACATGCCACCAGGACCCTTGCCGGATCTATTTGTAAAGTATCTTTGCTAGTTTTAATCTTATGTACTATTTAACTCTTGATATATTACTGAGTCACATAACTAAAATGTATTATACCTTTTAAAATTTAAAAATAAAAACATTGATATTATGGGTTAGGATTCAACTTCATACTTTATGTCAAAATTTTCACAAATACATATTTTATATAATTCTTAACAATGAATCCTCGAAAATGTCCATAATAAATTCAATGGAAGTAGAAACTAGAGAAGCTAAGCTTTCTTTTCATATAAATTTGAAGAAAATATAAAGAGGCATATTTTGAGATATCAAGAGTTTTAGATTTCAAAGAGGAATTTCTTGATAAAATGAAAAGAAATTTTAAAAAATGTTAAAATTTATTTCAAGTTTATTAAATTTAAATTTTAAAATCAGTGCCCCGAGCTTTCTAATTACGCCACTGACAGTAAAAGGTGCATTCAGATCCCCTTAATATTGTCTGATCAAAAGAAAGAAAGAATTAGGTGCAATTTTTTCAATTCGCAATTGATTGCATCTAGTACGGAAAAAACATTAGAATTTTTTTTTACACCTTAGTACTCATATACAATTCATACTATCTCAAGTAAACTACAGTATGGAAATAAAAGATTTGTTTGCTTCAATACATAACCGGGGTCAAACAAAACATTTCTTTTAGTCGAAAGGAAATTTTATGAAATTTAGGAGTTCTATTATTGTAAATAAAATTCCCGTTCTTATTACTACTTAGTGAACCATCATTAAATGAAAGTGAAGTAGCTAAAATTTGTTGATTCCAGATAATTTTGTTTTACTTAAATAGTTTTTTGTATCTAGCTGTGTATCTTTGAATTGTTAAACAAATCTTTTTATTCAAATACAATATTTCTCCCGATGTAGACAAATGAAATACATTCACATAATTATTGACATTCCCTTGAAATATAATGACTTATATTCTTGGAATTTTTAGTTCTACTTACGTTTCTTATATCCTTCTTCACAGCAGGTAGACTGTTTTATAAGCGGATATCTATTATCTTGTTGACTTGATAATTTTGGAATATCACATATTTTAACTGTTGAGTAGGTCAAAGTTCTGTTTAAAGTAAAATAAATTGTATAAAAATAGTTTTTCCTTATAAGGTAAATGATATGTGACGCTCCGCGAGAGAAGGGACCTATCGCTGAGAAAGCAAACTTTAAAGGACGGACGAGCAAAGAGGAGAAAGAAAATCAAGACGCTTAACATGCCTATTAGGGTGGCCCAACAAAAAATTTCGATTTTCATAAACCTTACCCCCCAATTTTGTTCTTTGGCGAAAAATATGCGATACAAATTTTTTTATTTTTTTATTTTTTAATATTAACCCGTGCCGCAAAGCCGTTGAAAATTACCATTGAATTCCCATAGGAAAAATGCACTTTTTCGTAAATTTGACATAAAATCGTGGAAAATTGATTTTCTTTCTGTAAACAATATTTCTGTTCATGAATGTCTAAATAATAAAAATCTGTCGTATATTTATTAAATAAATTATTTTAACTATTTTTTATGTAACTGTAAAAAAACCTGGAATTTATTAAAAAAAAAATTAATTATTATTTTAAATGCTTTTTCTTCATTCATTGATGTTATTATCAAAATATATATTATTGTTTATGTTTTACCATGTTACATAATTTGTTTAAGGAGGAATCGGACAAACAATCGGAACAAAAGTTAGTCCAAATGAATAATTTTGATTTTTGATACAGAAGACACATAAGTTAATGTAATTTTTTTCAGGGGAAGTGTGGACACTTGTATTTTTTACAAAATGAGCCGTTAAAAATTGCGTTTTGATGAAAATTAAAAAAAATTGACGTTGGAAACGATTATTTAATTTAGGCTAATTTGAACCTCAAATTGAATAATCGTTTCCAACGTCAATTTTTTTTAATTTTCATCAAATTGCAATTTTAACGGCTTATTTTATAAAAAATATAAGTGTCCACAATTCCTCTAAAAAACAATTACATTAACTTTTGTGTCTTCTATATCAAAAATCAAAATTATTCATTTCGACTAACTTTTGTTCCGATTGTTTGTCCGATTCCTCCTTAAACAATTTATTGTTGTTATTTCCCTAAAAAATGACAAATAAATCGAGCGTTTTTGCAAATTTTCTTAAACTTTCTAACTTTAGACGCTTAATAGAAACATAAATTTATATATATTTATGTTATATAAATATTTATTATCAAATTAAGACGCTAACAATTATTTAAACAAATTATTGTTGTTATTTATAACTTTTTCAAAAATGCTTAAAAAAAGTTGCAGTTTTTTCTTAATTTTGCAAATTGCTTTTCTTGAATCAACCACATTTTAATAAAATAAATAAAAATTATTCTTATAACAAATATTTAAACAAATTATTGTTGTTATTTATTAACTTTTTCAAAAATCTTTATAAAGAGTTGTAGTTTTTTCTCAATTTTGCAAATTGATTTTATTAAACCAACCACATGTTAATAAAATTATTAAAATTATTATTATAACAATTAATTAAACAACTTATTGTTGTTATTTATTAACTTTTCTAAAAATGCATTAAAAGAGTTGTAGTTTATTCTTAATTTTGCAAATCACTTTTCTTAAGTCAACCACAATTTAAAAAAATTAATAAATTTTTAACATAACAAATTTTTAAACAAACTGTTAAAACTTTATTTAGCATTTATTAAAAATTTTATAAATAACAACAATAATTTGTTTAAATATTTGTAAGAATAATAATTTTAATAATTTTATTAACATGTGGTTGGTTTAATAAAATCAATTTGCAAAATTGAGAAAAAACTGCAACTCTTTATAAGCATTTTTGAAAAAGTTAAAAAATAACAACAATAATTTGTTTAAATAATTGTTATAATAATAATTTTTATTTATTTTATTAAAATGTGGTTGATTCAAGAACAGCAATTTGCAAAATTAAGAAAAACCTACAATTTTTTTTAAGCATTTTTGGAAAGGTTATAAATAACAATAATTTGTTTAAATAATTATTATAATAATAATTTTTATTTATTTTATTAAAATGTGGTTGATTCAAGGAAAGCAATTTGCAAAATTAAGAAAGACCTGCAACTTTTTTTAAGCATTTTTGAAAAAGTTATAAATAACACGTTTATGGGGTTTTTTTACAGTCACATAAAAAATAGTTAAAATAATTTATTTAATAAATATACGACAGATTTTTATTATTTAGACATTCGTGAACAGAAATATCGTTTACAGAAAGAAAAAGGTCAATTTTTCACGATTTTATGTCAAATTTACGAAAAAGTGCATTTTTCCTATGGGAATTCAATGGTATTTTTCAACGGCTTTGCGGCACGGGTTAATATTAAAAAATAAAAAAATAAAAAAATACGTATCGCATATTTTTCGCCAAAGAACAAAATTGAGGGGTAAGGTTTATGAAAATCGAAATTAATTTTTTTTTTTTGGCCACCCTAATGCCTATGTTTGAAGCTTTATAACAAGTAAACTAATTGCAGGAATCAAATTTTGATTTTTTAATTCAAAAAGCAACTCAAAAACTATCAATTACCATGAAAAAATGAAACCAATAACGGCCAATTTTATAAGACGGTAGTTCAAAGAAAGTCCAAAAAATGCTATACACTTAGCACGCCTAGGTTGGAAGCATTATAACAAAAAGTGTAATTAATAATAAAAATTTTTGAAACATGGAAATGAAAGAACAACTCCAAAATTATATTTTAGCATAAAAAATGGAAATTGATTTTTTCCGCGATAGGTCCCTTCTCTCGCGGAGCGTCACATATATTCAATCATTGCATTTGAACCGATTGCTGCACGTTAGGTAATAAATTAACAAAAATTTAAACTGTACTGAATCTTTTTATACGGAAATAGGTAATGCCGAATTCTTATTTTTAAAGGTTCCAAGGAATTAAAAAGGTTCACAGTTTAAATTGATTAGAAATACATTATTTATAACCTAAGTATTGTACAGAGATCGGGATGACACTGATTAGGTCTTGGACTAATATACGTACAGTCATCGTCAGATATGCTTGTACATATTTATATAGGATTACGTGCTAAAATGTTAAAGCATATCTGACGATAGCTGTACATATCCCAGTGGGCACACAATATGTCTAAAAGACGTCTTTTATTAAAATTTTTAGGTTACCATTGTTGAGAAACATTAAAAAAATTTAATTCATTTTTATTAAATTATTACTAAAACATGTTTTAAAGAAAATTTTGTTTAATATTTGTTTACAGGCAGATGAATTTGAATGACCCAAGGATGGGTAACCAGGTATGACACAGTGGCGTAACTAGGAGGACAAGGGCCCTGGGGCAAAAAGGAAAATAGGGCCCCAATTCGGGTGCGTAGCCAGGGGGGGTTAAGGGTTCACCCCCCTCCGAAATCGAAAAATTCTATTGAAAAAGAGGTCTTTCGACGCAAAATTTTTTTCAAAACACCCCTGAAATGGAAAAAATTTCAAAACCCCCCTGAAATTTTTTTCTGGCAACCACCTAACCCCCATTATATATAATAATAATTTACAAGATTCATTTAACCATTCTGTTCGCAACTGACATTTTGTGACTAGATGTTTTTTTCTATTAAAATTTAAAATCATATTTTCACCTTTTTAAAATGTTCTCAAATTTTAAATTTATAGAAATTTTAATGTCTTCAAAATTCAGTTAATGTGAACTTGCATTGATTAAAAGTTTAATGAATCCACGTTTAAAATATACTAAATTTGAATTTTGTACTCTTTTTATCATTTTTTAATTATTTTCTGCACTTTTTAATTATTTTAAATTTATTTCTCTGAATTTTATATTTACCTTCTTCAAATTTCAATTATTTTCTTTATTTTCTCCAATCACTTTTTCAATTTTAATTATTTTTCCCTTAACATTAAATCAATTTAGTTATTTATTGTTAGATTTCATATTGTTCATCGCAAATTTAAATTAATTTTTTGAATTTACCATTATTTTTGTCATTTTACAATGATTGTCTCAATATTTTAAATTTTTTATCATTGTTATTTAATTAATTTCCTAAATTTGCAGTTATTATCTCAAATTTAAATTATTATCATCAATTTTCCATATTTTAAACGATTTTTCAATTATTTTTTTTAATAAAAATAAATTCTGCAAGTTTTCTTTTATTTTCTTCAATTTCTAATTATTATTATTATTTTGGCATAATTTTCAAAAATTTTAATTATTTATCTGAAATTTCATATATTTTCATAAATTTTCTATTATATTGCGATTTTTAAACAATTATCTTTAATTAAAACTTTCTTCTTAATTTTGTAATTATTTTCTTTCTTTAAACATATATTTTTCGATTTTTTCAATTATTTCCCTCAAATTTTATTTACTGTTATCAATTTTTCATATTTCAATTATTTTCATCATAATTCAATTTTTTTCTCAATCTTAAATTATTTTCAGAATATTTCAATTACTTTTTACAAATTTTAATTATTTTCTTCGATTGTTAATTAATATTATTCACATTTTCTAACAAAATTATTTTCTAACATTTTTAAGTATTTCCCAAAAATTTCAATTATTTTCATCAATTTACGATTATTTCTGCAATTTCTTAATTATTCTCTTTAATAAAAATTTTTAAGTAATTTTGTAATTATTTTCTCGTTTTAAACATATATTCTAAGACTTTTCCAATTATTTCTCTCAAATTTTATAAACTGTTTTCAATTTTGCATATTTAAACTATTTCTATCATATTTCAATTTTTTTTCTCAATATTAAATTATTTTTGGCATATTTCAATAATTTCTTTCAATTTTAAATAAACTTTATCATTTTTCAATTATTTTCCTCGATTGTTAATTATTATTATCATTTTCTATAATTGATTGTTTTCTAAATTTTTTTAGTATTTATCTAAATTTAATTTATTTTCTTCAATTTTTATTATTTCAAATTTATTTCTTAACTTTCAAAATTTTTATATTAATTAACGTAGCTTTCAATTATTTTTAGCTCTCTTCAATCCTTTTCTACAATTTTTAGTTATTCTCATTTTTTTACATTAATTTTTAAGTTCTTCATGTATTTTTCTTAAATTTTAATTATTTTTTTTATTTAAAATAAATTCTGTAGTATTTTCAATTATTTCTCTCAAATGTTATTTATTTTTTATAACTCATCATTGTTTTTATCATATTTTAATTATTTTCTTCAAGTTTCAAATTTTAAAATATTTTTTCAATTATTAATACTTTTTTATCTCTTTCAATTTTAAATTTTTTCCTTTTGTTTTATAATTTTCAAAATTTTAAACTATTTATCTGACATTTCAATTATTTATATTGTTTTTTATATTATTTTCTTCAATTTTCAATTAGTTTCATTTTTTTTCACAATTTCCAAAAAGTTTTTAATTATTTCTCTTAAATTAAATATTGTTCTCTTCAATTTTAAATTGCGTTTATCCTTTTACAATTATTTTTTCTAATTTTTAGTTTTTTTTTTAAGGCATTTCTGAAAGTCTTAAGTATTTTTATGTATTTTTTTAACTTTTCTTTATTTAAATATATTATGTAATTTTTTCAATTATTGTCTCCAATTTTAATTATTTTTCTTCAATTTTCAATCATTTGTTTTTCAATTTTCAATTATTTTCTGTAAGTTTTTATTATTCAATATTTTCAATTCATTTTTAAGATTTTAATTATTTTTCTCAAGTTCGAATTCTTTTCTTTATTTTTAAAACATTTCTATAATTTTTTAAATTACTTTTTCCAATTTTTAATTGACTTCATTATTTTTTTTCAATTAATTTGCAATATTTTCAATTATTTTTTGCAATTTTTATTAGTCTAAAATTTTATAAATTTTGTCCTGAATAATTATTTATTTTATTGTATATATAACTTTATTTTTAAATATCATATTTAAAATATTTATAATTGTTGATAACACAAGGTGTATAAATTAATCGGAGGTCAAAGCGCGTTATTTAATTTAGTCAAACTGTAAATTACTACAATTAGTAAAGTTTTTGGATTTTTTTTTAATTTCTATTAGGGTTGACCAAGGGGCCCCTCAGCTCAAGGGCCCCGGGGCACTGCCCCACTTTGCCCCTTAACAGTTACGCCACTGGTATGACCGAAGTTTGAATGGCCAGAAAAACTAGGGCTCTTGCTACTTGGGCCCAAGAATCAAGGTACTCCGAGGGCCTTTCAAATTTATTTATATATTTATATAAATATATTACAAATGTCTTGTCTTTGGACACCAAATATTGTACCGGAGGACACTGAAGCAATTGAATTAATTTACTTACAAATTATGTTCCTTGACACATTTCCAATTAGTTTCACATTTATCTAAGAAAGAAATCCTGGTTTTATTAATTCGATAATGATTGGCTTGTCTGTAGCAATTTGTTTCTAATGAATATTTAAAAACATTGGAACAATTGTAATATTTAGGACAACAAGAATCTTTTCTGGTGTTAAAGTACGGTTGGCAGCTCATTTCTTCATACATTAAAATTGGTCCCTTGGCGCATTTGGTGACATCACAGTCTTTAAAGAAATATAAGTATTAGATAAAAGTCGAAAATTGAATTTAAATTATTTAAAAATATAAATACAAAAATAATAAAAAGCTTATCACATTATTCACTCATTATTATTATTATAGTATTTGTATAATAATATAGCCGGATAAGGTAATTTTAAGAACTTAAACATTTTAATTTTGTAATTGACTTTTTTTTATGTTTTCTGATTATAAATTTGCAGCTAAAATTTTGAAATTCAAAATGGGGGACCTAGTATAACAGAATAACTCCCAAAGAAAAATTTAAATAATGAATTTTATACATTTTGGCGAAAATTTTGAATTGAATTCCACCATGTTGGGTTCACCATTTTGAATTCATCAGGTTGATCAAAAATAGTCAAAAACAGGTTTTTCTTTTTGAGTTTTTGAGATTTTTTTTGCATTTTCCGTAATTATAAGTATATGTATCAATATCAACTTAAAAATAGTAAAAAACAATTTTTTTAACAATTTATAATAAGAACAAAAAGCTGTTTAAAGATTTGATATGATTAAAAAATATTTTATACTAAAAAAAAAGAATTAAGGGGGGGGGGTATGGTTTAAATAGCAAAAAAAAACCCTTTTTAAACATTTTTTTTTGACGAAACTACTAAATATTTTTTTATCCTTTTATTACTACATTATTTAGTAACTTTTAAAGTAACTTTTTGAATTTTTTAAAGAAAAAAATGTCCAGAAACAACGGAGTTGCAGCCACTTCCAGTAGGCCATTTCGAAAGTTTTTCATTTTACGGTGTCCCGGATTTAAAATCGTAGAATAATCTGAAACACATGAGATTAAGAAAAATTAGTTATTTGAAAGTATACCTCCCAGTCAACGTTGCCCTTTTTTTAAAAAAAAAAATTTTTTCTATTTTTTTACGGTCGTTTAATGTCAAAGTACGTTTTTTAGCCTAAAAAAGGCGCCATTTTTTTAAAAAAAAAGGCTGCACAATCGATCAGAAGCAAAAAAAAAATAAAAGGGCAACGTTGATTGGGAGGTATACTTCCAAATAACTAATTTTTCTTAATCCCATGTGTTTCAGATGATTCTACGATTTTAAATCCGGGACACCGTAAAATTCGACATGGCCTACTGGAAGTGGCTGCAACTCCGTTGTTTCTGGACATTTTTTTCTTAAAAAATTCAAAAAGTTACTTTAAAAGTTACTAAATAATGTAGTAATAAAAGGATTAAAAAATATTTAGTAGTTTCGTCAAAAAAAAAAATGTTTAAACATTTTTAAACAACCCCCCCCCCCCTTAAATAATAATAATCTCCGTAAACTCCTGAAGTTAGTAAGTATGTATTTATATTTATTCATCTTTTTCTGTCCACGTTTTAAAGTCTGAAGTGAAGTTGGCTGGTTCCATTTCAAATCATACAGGTCGAATATCTTCAAAATTCAAAATCATGTTTAACATGATTTTTATTGTTTTTTAGGGCAAATAATGAGATACGTATTTTTTTGTTTTGAGAAAAAAAAATTTTTCGCAGAGTTACGAGCATTTGAAAGTTTTAGGACAAAGAGTGATTTTTGAACGAAAACGCTAACAAAATTTTTTAAAATCACTCTAGTTTTTTAAAAAAATTATATTTTTTAATTTTGTTTTCTGATTTTACTTATGTTTTAGTTGCTCTTTCTTATCAATTTTGAAAATTTAAAAAATTTTGAAAATTAACAAAATGGCGGCACTTTTTGTAAAATCAAAAAACTCAAATTTCTCAAAAACGTAATTTTTTTTTTTTAATTTTTTTTGTAGTTAGTAAATAACAAAAATAATGTTTTCCAATAGGTTTAATGTGCGCTAAAACACTGTGAAAGGCGCAAGAATTTTTTTTGTAAAAATTATAAAAGTCATTATTTTGACTAATACAGCGCCATATATTAGTCATATAATTATTCTATTTCTTGATTTTACTTATGTTTTATATGCTCTTTCTTAGCAATTTTAAACATTTAAAAAATTTTGAAAATTAACAAAATGGCGGCCATTTTTTGAAATTTTTTTTTTTTTTTGAAAATACAAAAAGTCATTATTTTGGCTAATGCAAAGATATCTTTCAGTTGAAAAAATCACCTTGAATATTTTTTATTTGCTTTTTAAACTATTTTTTATTTAGAGAAATATAATTTTTAATTCCTTTTTCTATCTAGTAAATGAAAACAAATTTTAAAGAAATAAAAAATATTGTTTTTGAGAAAATTAAACATTTTTATTTTTGAAAAATAAACATTTTAAAAATTTTTGAAATTTCTTAATTTGTAAAGAAAAAGCTTGTCAAACATTAGTCAAACATTACTAAAATAAGAAAAAATGGAATAATTTATGGCGCTGGTTTAGCAAAAGTAATGCCTTTTATAATTTTCACAAAAAAAATTGCTGCGCCTTCCACAGTGTTTTAGCGTACATTAAATCTATTGGAAAAAATTTTTTTTGTTATCTAGTAACTACAAAAAAAATTTCAAAAATATAAAAAATTACGTTTTTAAGAAATTTGAGTTTTTTGATTTTTCAAAAAATGGCCGCCATTTTGTTAATTTTCAAAATTTTTGAAATTTTTAAAATTGGTAAGAAAGAGCACATAAAACATAAGTAAAATCAAGAAATAGAATAATTATATGACTAATATATGGCGCTGTATTAGTCAAAATAATGACTTTTATAGTTTTTACAAAAAAAATTCTTGCGCCTTTCACAGTGTTTTAGCGCACATTAAATTTATTGGAAAACATTATTTTTATTATCTACTAACTACAAAAAAAAATTTAAAAAAAAAAGAAATTACCTTTTTGAGAAATTTGAGTTTTTTGATTTTTTAAAAAATGGCCGCCATTTTGTTAATTTTCAAAATTTTTAAAATTTTCAAAATTGATAAGAAAGAGCACCTAAAACATAAGTAAAATCAGAAAACAAAATTAAAAAATATAATTTTTTTAAAAAACTAGAGTGATTTTAAAAAATTTTGTTAGCGTTTTCGTTTAAAAATCACTCTTTTTCCTAAAACTTTCAAATGCTCGTAACTCTGCGAAAAATTTTTTTTTCTCAAAACAAAAAAATACGTATCTCATTATTTGCCCTAAAAAACAATAAAAATCATGTTAAACAAGATTTGGAATTTTGAACATATTCGACCTGTATGATTTGAAATGGAACGAGCCAGTTACTTTTTAAATCTGAAATGGTTAAAATTTAAAAACGACTATTTAAACAGTGAAAACTCGTTTACCATTTCAAATAATAATTTTTTACTAATACTTTAGTAAAAAACTACTAATTTAATTAGTTAAAGTAATTTTAGGTTATGTTAAACTACTAAAAGGATTAGTAGATTTCTATTTACTAATTACATAAGTTATTTTTTACTATTTAACTAGTTAAATTTAACCGCTGAATTAGTAGTTTTTTTACTATTAATTTGTTATTTTTTACTAATTGAAAAAGAGAAAACTCGTTAACGATTTTAACCCCTAAATGGTTGTTTTTGACTAATTCAGATTTAGAGAGTAGTTAGTATTAACATTTATTCATCTTTTTCTGTCCACGTTTTAAAATCCAGAGTGAAGTTAGTCCCTGTTATTTTATTTTGTTATGCTCGTTTTTAATTGTCATTTGTGTAAAAAAAAAGTTTCGAAAAATGCTTTAAAAATTTATAATGGTTTTTGAAGAAGTTTAAAATATATACACATGCAATTTCCTAAATTTTCAGTTATTATCTCAAATTTAGATTATTGTCCTAAATTTTCCATTATATAACGATTTTTTAATTATTTTCTTTTGCTTAAAAATAAATTCTGCAATTTTTCTTGATTTTCATCAATTTATAATTATATTCATTATTTTGTCATTACTTTTAAAAAAATTCAATTATTTATCCGATATTGCAATTATTCTCATCAATTTTCGTTATTTCTGCAATTTTTAAATTATTCTCTTTAATTAAAATTTTTTAAGTAATTTTGTAATTATTATTTTTTTCTAAACATAATACTCTATGATGTTTTCAGTTATTTCTCTCAAATTTTCTTGAATGGTTTCAATTTTTCATATTTAAATTATTTTCATCATAATTCTATTGTATATGCCCGGTAATTGTATATGCTCGTTCAATGATATTAAATAAATAAATAAATAAATAATTCAATTTTCTTTTTCTATCTTAAATTATTTTCAGCACATTTCAATTATTTTTTTCAATTTTGAATTAATTTTATCATTTTTCAATTATTTTTCTTAATTGTTAATTATTATTCTCCTTTTCTACAATTCTTTTCTATAATTTTTTTAAAGTATTTTTCTGAAAATTCAAATATTTTCTTCAATTTCTAATTATTTTCATTTGCTATCAGAATTTCAAACTTTTTTTTTTATTAATTATCGTAAATTTCAATTATTTTCAGCTTTCTTTCAGACTTTTCTCCAATTTTTAGTTTTTCTCATTTTATAAAATTAATTTCTAAAATTGTTTGAAGTATTTTCTTCAAATTTCTATTATTTTCTTCAATTTTTAATTATTTTTAGCTTTCTTCTAGACTTTTTTCCAATTTTTAGTTTTTCTTATTTTATAAAATTAATTTCAAAAATTTTTTTAAGAATTTTTTTAAAATTTCAATTGCTTTCTTCAAATTTTAATTATTTTTATTTGTTTTCATAATTTCAAATGTTGTTTATTAATTATTGTACATTTTAATTACTTTCAGATTATTTCTTCAATTTTTTTCTCCAATTTTTAGTTATTTTATTCTTTTATAATTGATTTCTAAGATCTTTGTAGAGATGTCGCTACTATCGAATCATTAACCTAGCGCACTCTATAGTTTAAAAGCAGAGTAACGAGCTTAGTAACAGAGACGACCAGTTCATGTACAGCCTTGGTACAATCAACACATGTAAATTATCAACACTTTAATAAATAACTATTTAACAATTAAATGTTTATCAGTTCAATAAATAGCATAAATACTACATGGCGCAGTCGGTGTGAGCCTAAAGTAAAGTGGTGAGTTGTTAAAAAGTGTAAAAAACGGAAGAAAAAACGAGTTCCGTTGAGAAGACGCCAAGCAGAGACGCTTCATAAATCAAGATGGCCCAAGAGCAAAATCAAAATGTCGTTTTAGTGCATTCTAACAACCCACTGAACTTAAACCCACCACAACCACTTTCAATGAAAGGAAATCTATCGGAAAACTGGAAAAAATGGAAAAAAAAGCTACGAATCTACATGGAAGCAACGGAAAGTGTAGCAAAAAATGATGAAGCAAAGATTGCTATTCTTTTATATTGTATTGGAGAAGAAGCGCAAGAAGTGTTTGAAACTTTTGAAATTCCAGAAGAGCGAGCAGACGACAGATATAATGCAGTTCTTGAAGCCTTTGAAACTTATTGTGTTCCTAAAAAGAACGAAAGTGTTAGCAGACATGTGTTTTTCCAGCGTGTTCAAAATGATGGCGAAAATATTGAGGAATTCGTCATTGAGTTAAAACGCCTGAGTGTTGATTGTTCGTTTGGTGATCTTAAGGACAGCCTCATTAAAGATCGCATTATAAGTGGCATACAAAGTGCAGTGCTTAAAGATCGTTTATTGAGAGAAGAAGATCTGATTCTGGAAAAGTGTATACGTATATGTAGAGCAGCAGAGCTTGCGAGCCAGCAAGTAAAAACGTTGAAAGATACAAATATTAGAAATGTTGAAGCTGTAAAATTTCAAAATAAAAATAAATTTGAAACGACAAAGAAAAACCCAGGATATCAGCAAAGAACCAGAGACGATTGGAATCCAGACGGCGCAGAATCGAGAAAAATGGCGTCATATCAGTCAGCAGCGGGAAAAGGAAATATACAGCAGCGCCAACAGATGCAGTGGCAGGAACAGAATGCAAGAAGAGAAAAAGCCAAGCAGTGTAGCCGATGCAGATATCAACACCAACCGAGAAAGTGTCCAGCCTATGGAAAACAATGTAAAGTTTGTAAAAAACCGAATCATTTCGCTCAAGTTTGCAAAAGCAAACAAAATGTAAATTTTGTCGACGAACAAAAGGTATGTACTGACTCAATAACAGGTGAAAATTATTTTTTGGGAACTATAGGAATAGAGAATATAAATGTTAGTTGGGTGGAACAAGTAGAGTTTTTAGAAACTAACAAAAAGATTTTATTTAAGTTAGATACAGGTGCTGGCTGTAATGTCATAAATTTTAAAGATTTTAAAAATGTATGTCCTCAAACAAAGATAGAAAAAACTAACGCGACTTTGACAAATTATAATGGAACAAAAATATCAATTGTTGGAAAAATTAAAGTTTCTTGTAAAATTCTTGATAAGAAAGTAGAACTAGAAATATTTGTAGCGGATTGCGGAAACACAAGTGCAATTTTAGGGTTAAAAACTATAGAAAGTTTACAACTGTTAATTAGAATGTCTTTAATAAAAATACCTGAAACAAAAATAAGTTTAGATCCAAAATTTGCAGAAAAACTAATTAAAGAAAATAAGAATTTGTTTGAGGGAATAGGTAAACTTGATTATGTTTATGACTTTAAGTTAAAACCTAATTATACAGGAAAAATAGAACCGTGTAGAAAAGTTCCATTTAAAATCATCGGTGATTTCAAAAAAGTTTTAGACAAAATGGAAAATAATAAAATAATAACAAAAATTGAAGAACCCACAGAATTTGTAAATGCTTTCACGTTAGTTAGGAAAGAAAATAAAGACTTAGTAATAGTTCTAGACCCTCAGCATTTGAATTTAATTTCTTGTTTAATGCGAGAACACTTTTCACTTCCGACTTTTGAAGAAATTTCTTCGAAAATAAAAGATGCGAAAATCTTTACAGTCTTAGATGCATCGAGAGCATTTTGGCAAATCGAGCTATCAGAAGAAAGCTCTAAATTCACTACGTTTCAAACTCCCTTTGGTCGTTTTAGATTTCTTAGAATGCCCTACGGTATTAATACTGGACCTGAAGTTTTTCATAGAGTTTACAAAGAAATATTTAAAGATATTCCAAATTTAGAAAACTTTATTGACGATATGCTTATTTGGGCAAAAGACGAGGAAGAAATGAAACAAACATTGACAGAAGTATTTAGAATTGCTCAGGTAAGAGGTGTTAAATTTAATCTAGATAAAAGTAAAATAGGAGTAACAAAAGTAAAATTCCTAGGTCATGAA
Source organism: Ganaspis brasiliensis (assembly GCA_037103525.1). Classification (NCBI taxonomy): domain Eukaryota; kingdom Metazoa; phylum Arthropoda; class Insecta; order Hymenoptera; family Figitidae; genus Ganaspis; species Ganaspis brasiliensis. The sequence goes on along the minus strand of JAZKLR010000254.1, from coordinate 2,268,946 downwards.
TTTTCTGGTGAAGGGATCTCAATAACTAAAGAAAGTCTTGATGCAATTTTGAAAATGCCTTTGCCTAAAGATAAAAAAGGGGTAGAACGCGTGTTAGGAGTAATAACGTACAGAGCAAAATATATACCAAAAATGTCAGAAATTACAGCACCTTTGAGAGAGTTAACGAAAAATAACGTAGAATTTAATTGGACAGAAAAACATACACAGGCTTTTGAGGAAATAAAAAAATGTCTAACCAATGCTCCAGTTTTACAATATTATGACCCGAATTTACCTTGTACTCTAAGTGTAGATGCCAGTAAATCTGGTATAGGTGTAGTTCTTTTGCAAAATGATAAACCAATCGCATACGCATCAAAAGCGTTTACGACAACGCAAACGGCGTGGGCACAGATTGAAAAAGAGTTTTATGCTATTGTTGTCGGATGCGAGAGGTTTAGACAATTTATTATTGGTAGAGAGATTAAAGTAGAGACGGATCATAAACCGTTAGTTCCTATTATGAAAAAACCGCTAAATGAAATTCCATTAAGATTACAAAAGATGCGAATCAGGTTGCAACCCTTCGAAATAAACTTAGAATATGTACCGGGGAAAGAATTGTTAATAGCAGATACTCTATCGCGAGCTCACTTAGATGAAAAGTCAGAAGACCCTGACATAAATGCGTCAATATTAAATGTAAACTTGAATGATTATATGAGTGATAGTAAGAAAATAGAGTTTATAGAGGAAACTAAGAATGACGCGGAATTACAATTAGTTCTTAAATTAATCAAAGAAGGTTGGCCAGAAAATAAAAAATGTGTACCTGAGGAAGCCAAACCTTATCATTTGTTTAGAGAAAATTTATTTGAAAACGAAGGTATATTGTATAAAAATAATCAAGTAGTTGTTCCTAAATCTCTTCGAAAAATAATGTTAGATAAATTGCACTACTACCATTTAGGTATTGAAAAAACCAAAAATCGAGCACGAGAAATTTTATATTGGCCAGGTATGACTAAACAAATCGATGACAAAATTGTTAACTGCGAAACTTGTCAAAAGTATCAAAAAAGCAATACAAGAGAAGAATTGATTTCGAGCGAAATACCCACATCATCGTGGCAGGTTGTAGGAACGGATTTGCTTTATATTAACAGAAAAGCTTTTATTATTGTTGTAGACTACCATTCAAAATATGTAGAGTTTAATTTGTTAAAAGATGAAACAAGCGAAGCGACAATTGATCTACTGAAATCTTATTTTGCGAGATTCGGAATCCCAAAAATAGTAAGATCTGATAACGGTCCACAATTTAAAAGTAAAAAATTTAAAGAATTTGCAAAACAATGGAACTTTCAGCATGTCACATCTAGTCCGAGATATCCGCAAAGTAACGGTTTTGTAGAACGTCAAGTACAAACAGTAAAACGAATTTTGAAAAAAGCCATGTACGACGGCAAAGATCCATTCTTAGCGCTTTTGGAGTTAAGAAACACTCCAATACCGAGTAAAATTCAATCGCCAAATAAAATATTAATAGGTAAAAATGTAAGAGGAATTTTTCCAGAATTTATTCAAAAATCTGTTCATGATAATATTCAATTAAACAAAGAACTCGAAAAGCGACAGGAATGTGGAAAAGCTTATTACGATAAGAAATCTAGAAATCTTCCTAAATTAAAAAAGGGCGATAATATCAGAGTTCAACTTCAGGATAAAACATGGCAGAAAGCGAAAGTTTTAGATTTGACTAATAATCTGCGATCATATAAAATAATTACTGATACTGGAAAAATCTTTATTAGAAATCGACGATTTTTAAAATTAAATAGTAGACAAGATTTTGTTATTAATCCTGAAGTTTACTATGATAGTCCAGTTCCCAGTGATACAAATAATAATCAACGATTAATAAATGAAAGGAATGTAATAGTTCAGAATAGGGAAATGAATTTGCCTGAAAGAAACATTAATGTACAAAATCAAAAAAGATCTTATAATCGAAAAATTGTTAGGTTTGAAAATAGAGCTACGAGAAGTTGTAGAATTGTAAAACCTCCAGATCACTTAAAAGATTTTGTTGTAACTTCTTAAGTTAAAATTGTTTACTTGATTTGTAATAATTTATCTTTAAAAAAGGCGAGATGTAGAGATGTCGCTACTATCGAATCATTAACCTAGGGCACTCTATAGTTTAAAAGCAGAGTAACGAACTTAGTAACAGAGACGACCAGTTCATGTACAGCCCTGGTACAATCAACACATGTAAATTATCAACACTTTAATAAATAACTATTTAACAATTAAATGTTTATCAGTTCAATAAATAGCATAAATACTACAATCTTTATGTATTTTTTTCAAATTTCAATTATTTTTTCTTTATTTAAAAAAAAATTCTGTATTTTTTTCAATTATCACAATTAAATGTCATTTATTTTTTACAACTTTTTCATTGTTTGTATCATATTTTAATTATTTTTTTCAAGTTTTAAAAATTAAAAACATTTTTCAATTATTTTCCAAAATTTATTTTCTTCAATATTTAATTCTTTACATTTGTTTCATAATATCAAAAATTGTTAACTATGTATCTGACTTTTCAATTCTTTATATTATTTTTTATATTATTTTCTTCAATTTTCAATTACTTTCATTTTAATTATTCTCTTTTATTCCAATGAACTTCTGAAAGTTTTATGTATTTTTCTCAAATTTTGTTTAACTTTCCGTTATTTAATATATTGGATGTAATTTTTTTAATTATTTTCTCAAATTTTAATTATTTTTTTTTTAATTTGAATTTATTTATCTCAATTTCTAACCATGTTTTTTCAATTTTCAATTATTTTCTTTAATTTTTCATTATTCAATTTTGTTTTAATTTACTTTTAAGATTCTCAAGTATTTTTCTCAAATTTAAATTATTTTATTTATGTTTAAAACATTTTTATGATTGTTTAAATTACTTTCCCCAATTTTTAATTGATTTTTTTTTTTCAATTAATTTGCAAAATTTGCAATTATTTTGTTTGATTTCAATTATTTTTTACAATTTTTTTTAATTCTAAAATATTATAAATTTTGTCCTAAATAAATATTTATTTTATTTATATTAATTGATTTTTAAATATTATATTTAAAATATTTATTTCTTCTTATTAGATAAATAGTATTTACCGATTTTTTATATTTATTATTGTATTTTATAATTTTTAAAATATATGAAAAACTAATCGCGCACTTGCGCGCATTTTATTTTGCTAGTATTGAAATAAGCTTTCAAAACAGGCTCGAATACCAGACTATACCCTCTTAAACCAAAAAAACATTTTCTTTTTTGCCGGGACACTACGTTAATGTATTATTACGTATTTTTCTCCTCTGAATCCGAATCCAAAGTCAAAATGATCAGATTAAGTAAATTTTTTTAGATAATCTCGAAAAAGCAATTTTTTTGTGGTTTTGATCAGAATTATGAGATTATCTAAAAACATTAAGCCAATTTGATTATTCTGACTTTGGATTCAGATTCAGTGGAGAGAAATACGTATAAATACACTCGCAAAGTATCTCGGCAAAAAATTTTTTTTTGTTTTCATTTGTGTTTTTAAATTTTTTGTTAGATTCTTTTAAAACTAGAACCAATCTAATAATTATTCTGACTTCGGATTCGGATGCAGCGAAGAAAAATACGTAGGAATACACTAGTGCAGTGCCTGGGACAAAAAATTATTTTAACACGCACCAGATACGTTAAAAAAAATTATTAACAAATATTTTACTTCGAAACTGATCGATTTCTTTAAAATTTATGCTTTAAGAATAGTTTTATAATTATGATTTTAATTTTATTACTCACTTATATGATTGAAAAGTACCGCACTCGTTATTGTCTGCAAGTAGCAAATTGCAACGACTAGAAAATATCTTTTTTCTATCTTCATCATTGTTAGTACCTGCTTCTGCTCAGTGAAAAATCAAATGTCGAATAAGGTAGATTGGAAATAATTCTTTTTATATAGCGAAGAAAAATAATGAAATTGTTCTGAAAACATTCAATGACAAAGAAAGAGGAGCGAAACGTAATTTGATATAATTATCTTTTGGAATGTTATGGATAAAAGAAAAATATTTTAAAATACATTGATAAAAAAAACCGAACGCATTTGTATAAAGATTTGTTGAACATTCCTTTAAATAAAACATGATGAGATATAAACATATCTTAAATAAAACAATAAAATACTTTTTATAACAGTTTTCAAATAAAATTAAAGCAATCAGAAGCTATAATAATTTCTTTTTAATTTATGCCAGAATAAATAAATTAAGAAATAAACCAGTTTAACCAAAGTAATTTTTTTAAATTACATTTCCTTTGTGGAAATTGTTTTTTGTATTTTTGCAAGTACAAATAATGGAAATTACGAAATTAAAGAATATATCTGAAAAATGACGGAAATAATTGACCTCTAAAAAAATTCGAAAAATGAATATTAAATTTAAACAAAATAGTTGAAAAATTATATGAATAACTGTTCGAAATAATTGCAAATTGAACAACTGGATTGAAAATCAAAAAAATTATTAAAATTGAAAAAAAAATAATAAAAAGTCGAGGAAATAAATTGAAAATTTAAGAATTAAATTAAAATTTGAAAAAAATAATTGATACGTAGAACAAAAATTACAAAATGATTAAAATATTCAACAATTGAAAAGAAAATTAAAAAAATGTCTAGATTAATACACACCCCAACAAAATAATTTAAATAATCAAAAAATAATTATAAAATTTTAGGTCAATAATAATTGAACATTGAAAAAATTGTAGAAAATAATTGAAAATTGCTGAAAATAATAAATATTTGAAAGAAATAGTTGAAAAATGACGAGAATAATTAAAAAGTTCATGAAAATACGTGAAAAATAACGAAAATAACTGTCAATTGAAAACAAAATTCAAAAAATGACCAGATTAATAGACAACTGAAAAAAATAATTGAAAAAATTAAACAAGAAATATTAAATTTAAACAAAATAATTGCAAATTGAAAAATTAAGAAAACTGAAGGAATAATTGTTGGAAATAATTGCACATTTAACAACTGGATTAAAAATCGAAAAAAATAATTAAACATTGAAGAAAGCAATTATAATTTAAAAAACTGAAATTAAATTTGTGGTATATACTTAAAAATTGAAGAATGGAATTAACAATTAAAGAAAATAATTGAATAATGAAATTTAAAATTAAAGAATTTTAATGATTATCAAAATAATAATAGAAAAAAGGTGATAATAATAATAATAATAATAACCCGAAATGGGTTGGGGCAACCCAAATGTTGGGGCGTTTTTATATCGAGCGGCAGAAAGAGCTGCAAGTGAACTTAGTCTCCCATTTGAAACCAGGGATATGGAACACGGTTTAGCATCTTTAACACCATTAATGCTTAAAAAACGTGTTAAGGAAGCAGAACATGCGCTTCTGTTACAGGAGCATATTGACAAGCCTGTGCATGGATGGTTTTTCAGTCTCATAAAAGAGTTGGGACTGTCTGGGGTTTTGTCATTTGCTTTCCTCAAGTCTGCTGGTTTGAAATCGGAGACTGAAGGATTTTTATTTGCTTGCCAGGATGGAGTGATAAATACTTTGGTGTATCGCAGTCAAGTAATGCATATATCTGTCGACAATACCAACTGTCGAGCGTGCAGGCAATACCCGGAGACACTTAGTCACATTCTAAGTGCGTGCCCGAAGTATGCATGTTACAGATATGTAGAAAGACACAATGCTGCGCTTAAGGTGTTGTATTATCACCTTCGACACCAATATGGTATAGATAAAGAACCCATCTTGCCGTATGCCCAGGGGGATCAGGAGTCCGTTGTGGAAAATGATCAGTGTAAGATCTACTGGAATTTTTTTTTTTCCACCACTCATCGTATCAGCGCTAATAAACCTGATATAGTGCTCCAGGATCATAAAAGTAAGGTCATTTGTGTGATAGAGTTTTCGGCACCTGCTGAGAGCAATATCACTCAAAAGGAGGATGAGAAGCGGACAAAGTATCAAGACCTTTTGTTTGAATTGAGTAAAATATATCCAGGCTACAGGGTCAGATTAATTGTTCTTGTACTCGGTTGTTTAGGAGGGATGCGAGCTTCATTTGTGAGCCAATTACAAAAAATTCCTAGCTGCGAGCACAAGGCTAATGCGTTGGCGGTTCGCATGCAGAAGGCTGTTCTTCTGAACTCTCTAAATCTGGTTCGGCAGCACTGTTCATTATAAGATCCTATTCGGTAGCTCTAAAAAAGCATCCAACAACGTTCTTGACCACCGCTTAAGAATATCGGCGGCAATGGGTGAGAACAACAGTGTAAGAAACGAAAATAACAACTCTAGTAAATGAATCACGCTTTTGCTTACCCTCCAGGACGGATGGAGCAATAGTAGATTAGAATATGTAAAGCAAGAATGGGAGAGGTTGTTTTAGTGAGGTATTACCACAGCACGTGGTCGAGTCCCACACGAACAAGTGCGTAAATTCATTTTTTCCTCTCCTAAACTTGTTTTGTAAAAAAAAAAAAAAAAATAATAATAATAATAATAATATCAATTGAATTGCAATTTTTAAACAATCTTGTTGAGTGAAAAAAGTAATTGAAAAAATCCGAGAATTATTGAATATTAAGGAATAAATGGAAAATCGATAAAAATAATTGAAAATTAAAGAAAATATTTGAGAATTGAAGAAAAGAATTAAACATTGAAGAAATAAATTGAAAATTTAATAATTAAATGAAAATAACAGGAAAGTAATTGATAATTAAAAAATAAAATTGCAATATGACGAAAATAATTAACTATTAAAAAAAAATTAACAATTGAAAAAAAAATTAAAGAATGGTGAGAATAATCGGGATAAGAAAATGGTTTTTTTTAATTAATGAATAATCATAAAATTGGAGGAGAATAATAAATTTTAAATTAAAAACTGATGAAAATTATAAATAAAATTGTAGAAAATAAATGAAAATTAAAGAATTGTATTGAAATTTCAATAAAATAATTAATAATTGAAAGAAAGTTTACAAAATGATTAAAATAATTGAATATTAAAGAAAATAATACAGAAATGAGGAAAATAATAGACAATTGAAAGAAAAATTCGAAAAGTGGCACTGGTCCGCCTGCCAGAAGCAGAATGCCGCACTCTGCTTCAATTAGGCAAAATCCGGATTGGCTGGCTAAATGCCCCAGTACGAGAGCACCTAGAGGTGACACGATGCCAAAAGTGCATGGCATACGGGCACCCGACGCGCGCCTGCAGCGGACCGGACAGGATTAAAAACTGTCGGAAATGCGGAGTCGCGGGTCACCAGGCCAAAAGCTGTACGCTTTTAAAACCCATGTGCATCACTTGCACGGATATGGGCAGGAAGGAGACAGATCACTGGGCCGGCAGTACTGCCTGCCCAACATATAAGGCAGAACTGCAGAAACTTAAACAGGCAAAAGCCTAAAGTTTCTGCAGATAAACCTGCACAAATCTAAGAAGGCCCAGGATCTGATGCTGGTGACAGCCAGTCAGGAGATGATCGACGTTCTGTTCTGCACTGAGCAGAACAAAGGAAACGATCTAGCTCCCTGGTACCAGGATTCATCGGGAAGAGCAGCCATTCAGGTCTACAATCCCGATTTGAGGGTAGACAAGTTCCTGGAGACGAGCAGTGGGTTCGTGTGGGTGGAAATTTCAGGTATACGCATATATAGCTGCTACTTCTCACCCAACGACCCACTGACAACCTTCGAAGCGGAGATAGACGAACTCGAGTCGAGCCTGCGAGAATCCAGGCTGGATGTTCTCGTCACAGGCGACTTCAATGCGAAGTCGCCAGACTGGGGCGAGACAAGGCTCGACAATAGAGGAATTCTAATCGCAGAAATGGTCTCCAGGAACAATCTGATGGTTGTTAACCAGGGCCAAAAGTGGACGTTCAGGAGAGACCATAATATCGGATCTATTATTGATCTAACGATAACAACATCTCTCCTAAAAAAGCACATTAAAGACTGGCACGTCTCTGAGGATCATACCGAAAGTGACCACCAGTATATTAAGTTTTCAGTCTCAGGAGGAGACACACCTAGGGCAAACAAGCAGGATGCTCCCCGTAAGAGAGGCCCTAGGTGGAACATTAAGAAGCTAGACGTCGAAAAGTTCGGTCGGTCCCTTGAAGAATCCCGCCTCTTTGAGGAACTTGGATGGGTGAGGAGACCGAACAATTTGGATGGGGAGGTGCGGCCGGTGATGAATATGATAATCACCGCATGCAACGCGTCAATGCCGCGCTGCAGAAGTACCACTCCCAGAAGACGTAATGCAACGTAATGTATACTGGTGGTCAGAGGAGCTGGCCTCTTTGCGAAAAGCATGCGTTAGAGCAAGAAGGATATACACCCGCTCTAAGGGAGATCCTATGCTAAAGGACGCATATACAGAGGCCAAGAGGATCCTCAGAAAGGAGATTCGAGCTTCACAGCGAAGGTGTTGGAAGACCCTGATCGAGGATGTCGAGAAGGACCCATGGGGTCTGGGCTATAAAATCGTTACCAAGAAATTGGTAACGAAGCAAAAGACCCCCGGCCTGGACAATCCCGATTGGGTGCGTCAAATAATCAGGGCCTTGTTTCCACCAGCAGAACCATGGCCTAGGATGGACTGGAGTGACTGTCAAGTCCGTGAGGAGGAACTCTTCACTCTTGCAGAGCTCCACCAAGCCGGCAAAAGATTGAAGCCAGGCAAGGCGCCTGGAATCGATGGGATAAATAACGAGATACTTAAACAAGTGATCGTTGTTTCACCCCAGATTCTCTTAGATTGCTTCAACAATTGCCTAAGAAGAGGAGAGTTCTTCCGGGACTGGAAACGGCAGAGGCTAGTCCTCCTAAGGAAAGGTAACAAACCTCTAGATAATGTCTCATCTTACAGGCCAATATGCCTGTTAGATACGATGGGCAAACTTCTGAAGGACATGGTTCTGCAGAGGATGCAGCTCCACCTGACTGGAGAGAATAGTCTATCCGACTACCAATTTGGTTTTCGTAAAGGCCTGTCCACAGTAGATGCCATACAAAAGGCAGTGGACCTAGCCAAGGAAGGAAAGAACAAATTGGGTCAGGAGAAGAAGAAGAGCTTCTGCGCTTTAGTAGCTATAGATATACGCAACGCGTTTAATACCGCTAAATGGGAAGATCTCATCAAGTCGATGAGAAACAAAGGAATACCGCCCTACCTGTTGCGGATAATGAATAATTATCTTAGCGACAGGTGGGTAATATACGAGGGAGACACCTGCACTCTGAAGGAAGAGATGCAAAGAGGTGCCCCTCAAGGTTCAAGGATAGGACCATTCGTCTGGAACGTCTCCTATGATGACTTCTTGCGAATGGGTCTACCCGAAGGTGCGGTGATCATCGGCTTCGCGGACGACGCGTTGATCGTATGCTCTGCCGAAACTGCAGAAGAGCTCCGAATCTTGGTGAACGAATGTCTGCGACGAACAAAGAGCTGGCTGGATGCCAGAGGCCTTCAAATGGCCCTGGACAAAACTGAAGCGCTCATGGTCACAGACAGACGTGGTTACGAACTTCCCCGGATCGAAGTAGACGGATTCGAGGTCAGGTGGAGCGCGCATATAAAGTATCTTAGTGTACAACTCGACAAGTTTCTGAATTTTAAGCATCACATCGCCGTGGCTTCCGACAAAGCTGCAAAATGTGCAATAAGCTTAGCCTGTATAATGCCGAACGTCGGTGGACCTTTTGAAAAGAAAAGGAGATTGGTGGCGAGTGTGTTCCACTCAAAGCTGCTTTATGCAGCACCAGTGTGGGCTCCCTCCCTGCGAACGGATAGAAGCAAGACCATCTTGGAGAAGATACTGTCCTCGCAAAGGATTATCACTAAGCGTATAATCTCTGCCTATAGGACAGTATCTGCGAGTGCTGCTCAGGTCCTTGTCAGAGTCCCGCCGGCAGATCTTTTGGCGCAAGAAAGGGAGGAAATTTTCCTCCTTTTCAAAGATAGGATGTCCACCCGTTATACGGATGACAATAGACCCAGCAAGGACCAAATTCGCCGAGATGCGAGAAGCAGACTCGTCGAAAGATGGCAAGCAAGATGGAGCGGGGATGAGAAGGGTCGATGGACACATCGGCTCATACCCACACTCGCCACCTGGATAGATCGAAAACATGGAGTAGTCTCGTACTACCTCACCCAAGCGCTCTCAGGTCACGGGTGTTTTAACTCGTACTTAGAGCGCTTCAAAAGACGACAAAGTTCAGAGTGTGCGTACTGCAAATCCCCAAAGGACGACGCAGAGCACACACTCTTTACATGCACACAATGGAACGACGAAAGACGGGTCATGTTCGCCGATGTAAACTGCGAAGTTACACCGGAGAACATGGTCCTATTAATGACTCGATCCAAGGAGAATTGGCGGCACATCGAGACCTTCATCCAACATGTTATGAGGGTTAAAGATCTCGATGGCCGCCAACAAGGGTAGTTCCCGTAGGTTGAGGAATGATATCGTTCAGGCGATAGAGGTGGGATATAAGACCACTCCTGAAGGCGATACGTCAGTAAACTGGCTCTACCTGGGAGTGGTCTTAAGGTCACAAATAAGGGTGTGTTTTTAGCGGGTCGGCAGAACATCGCCACCCCCGCATAACCCTGTAGTACGGGCTACAGGGTACCTGAAGGAAGGTTTTCACATCCTACGCAAAAAAAAAAAAAAAAAACATATCTTTAATAAAACAATAAAATACTTTTTATAACAGTTTTCAAATAAAATTAAAGCAATCAGAAGCTATAATAATTTCTTTTTTAATTTATGCCAGAATAAATAAATTAAGAAATAAACCAGTTTAACCAAAGTAATTTTTTTAAATTACATTTCCTTTGTGGAAATTGTTTTTTGTATTTTTGCAAGTACAAATAATGGAAATTACGAAATTAAAGAATATATCTGAAAAATGACGAAAATAATTGACCTCTAAAAAAATTCGAAAAATGACTACATAATTACACAATTAAAATGAATAGTTTAAAAAATTAAAAAATGAATATTAAATTTAAACAAAATAGTTGAAAAATTATATGAATAACTGTTCGAAATAATTGCAAATTGAACAACTGGATTGAAAATCAAAAAAATTATTAAAATTGAAAAAAAAATAATAAAAAGTCGAGGAAATAAATTGAAAATTTAAGAATTAAATTAAAATTTGAAAAAAATAATTGATACGTGGAACAAAAATTACAAAATGATTAAAATATTCAACAATTGAAAAGAAAATTAAAAAAATGTCTAGATTAATACACACCCCAACAAAATAATTTAAATAATCAAAAAATAATTATAAAATTTTAAGTCAATAATAATTGAACATTGAAAAAATTGTAGAAAATAATTGAAAATTGCTGAAAATAATAAATATTTGAAAGAAATAGTTAAAAAATGACGAGAATAATTAAAAAGTTCATGAAAATACGTGAAAAATAACGAAAATAACTGTCAATTGAAAACAAAATTCGAAAAATGACCAGATTAATAGACAACTGAAAAAAATAATTGAAAAAATTAAACAAGAAATATTAAATTTAAACAAAATAATTGCAAATTGAAATATTAAGAAAACTGAAGGAATAATTGTTATAAATAATTGCACTTTTAACAACTGGATTAAAAATCGAAAAAAATAATTAAACATTGAAGAAAGCAATTATAATTTAAAAAAACTGAAATTAAAGTTGTGGAATATACTTAAAAATTGAAGAATGGAATTAACAATTAAAGAAAATAATTGAATAATGAAATTTAAAATTAAAGAATTTTAATGATTATCAAAATAATAATAGAAAAAAGGTGATAATAATAATAATAATAATAATAATAATAATAATAAATTATTAACATATATTTTATAATAATTGAATAGCAATTGAATTGCAATTTTAAAACAATCTTGTTGAGTGAAAAAAGTAATTGAAAAAATCCGAGAATTATTGAATATTGAGGAATAAATGGAAAATCGATAAAAATAATTGAAAATTAAAGAAAATATTTGAGAATTGAAGAAAAGAATTAAACATTGAAGAAATAAATTGAAAATTTAATAATTAAATGAAAATAACAGGAAAGTAATTGATAATTAAAAAATAAAATTACAATATGACGAAAATAATTAACTATTAAAAAAAAAATTAACAATTGAAAAAAAAATTAAAGAATGGTGAGAATAATCGGGATAAGAAAATGGTTTTTTTTAATTAATGAATAATCATAAAATTGGAGGAGAATAATAAATTGTAAATTAAAAACTGATGAAAATTATAAATAAAATTGTAGAAAATAAATGAAAATTAAAGAATTGTATTGAAATTTCAATAAAATAATTAATAATTGAAAGAAAGTTTACAAAATGATTAAAATAATTGAATATTAAAGAAAATAATACAGAAATGAGGAAAATAATAGACAATTGAAAGAAAAATTCGAAAAGTGGCGAGAATAATCGCCAACAGAACAAAATAATTTTAAAAAATTAAAGAATAAATATAAAATTTAAAATAAAATTACAATATGACGAAAATAATTAACCATTAAAAAAAAAATAATTAACAATTGAAAAAAACGAAAAATGGTGAGAATAATCGGGATTAGAAAATTTTTTTTAATAAATTGTCAATTAAAAACTGATGGAAATTATGGATAAAATTGTAGAAAATAAATTAAAATTGAAGAATTGTATTGAAATTTTACTATAATAATTGATAATTGAAAGAAAATTTACAAAATGACTAAAATAATTCAATATTAAAAACAATAATTTAGAAATGAGGAAAATAATTGGCAATCGAAAGAAAAAAATTAAATCTGTCGAGAATGATCGACAACGGAACAAAATATCTAAAAAAAATTCAAGAATAATTATAAAATTTAAAGAGAATAATTGTATATTGAAAACTGTTGAAAATTATAGCAACATAATCCATGTAAAACATTGGATTGTTTTTGGTCATTTGAAACTATAAACTTTTGCAAGTACAAATAAGATTAACAATTTAATGAAATTTGTTATTGAAATAAACTTAATATTTTAGATAAATATACCTTTCATTCTATGCAAATTAAAATCGCTGCCGACTTCAAGAAATAGACAAATAAGTGAAAGTAAATAAAAAATGTTTTAAAAGAGCACGAATTTTCCAATTTTATATTTAGAAAAGAAAAAATAATAAGAAAAATAAATAAAAGGAGAAAATGGCGTAGATAGATAAATTAAAAACAGTTGAAATATTTTTGTTTACAGAATATTTTTTTGAACAAATATTCAAACTTCTATAATTTATAATAACTTCAATTGTTCCAAATTTCTACTGAGGATTATTTCTATTCTTCAAAAGTTCAAAAAATTCAAGTTTTAATTTTTCCAAATTTAAAATAGATCCAAACTTAAAACAACTTCAACGAAACGTTGACTCAAATTTATTTAAACTTCAATTAATTCAAATTTTTATTTGTTAAAGTCTTAAGACTTATATTTAATTATTTTTAAATTCCTTTAAATTTTAATGATAATAACAATTTTAATTAATTCAAATTTGAACTGTTATAAACTTTACATTTTTTCAAAATCTAATAATGCATATTTAAGTTATTTTTAACATTTACAATTATATTAAAACTTTTAATTATACAAAAAAAATCCATTGTATATTAAAACTTTAATCAGTCAAAATTTTAAAAATAAAAATTTAGACTATAATTTGAATCAATGAAAATTGGGTCTGATGGAATTTGAAATAAAGTGAAATTTATATTTACAAAAAAAATTAAATATATTTAATATATAAATATATATAAATAAATTAAATATATTTAATATATAAATAAATATAAATATATAAATAAATCATACCAATAAAAAAAATTAAAATTGTGAAAAGTTAAAATGTTTAGTTATTAATAATCAGAATAATAAAAATGCGAGGATTGATTAAAATTTATAAAAATTTAGATGAATTCAAACTTTAATAAATAAAAACTTAAATATATATTGATTCTTAATTACTAATTTAGATTTTCATTACAAATAATTATTTTAAATTTTTAATGATCTTAATTTCGAATGATCTAAATATCAATTAATTTAATCACAAGAACATTTCAAGTTAATTTATATTGATAGAATTGAATACTAATTTACTAAAAATTTGAGTGAATTGAAATTTCAGTTCAATATTTTAGGGAAAACTATATTTTAATTAATTTATTTTCTGTTAATTAAGGCTGAAGAGTGTGCCTTTCACAAAAAAAATAGTAAATTTTATTTTCTTAAAAAAAAATGGTTAATTTTTTGACCTCAAAAATGGTAAAAAATTACTTCAAAATTTTCAATAAAAAGCTATATTGACTTCTTTTAATGACAAAAAATAATTGTAAAATGGGTATAAATCAGTAAAAACTCAACATTTTTGTAGAAAAGAACAATTTTATTTTCAAGATAAATTTTATTTATCAAGACAAAATACAATTCTATGATCGTCGCAAGTTAGTTTGGCGAATTTCGCGCAACAATAATTTGTTTTTCGGTCTTTTTTGGTCGGACAAAAGTGGCATCGCTTTCTTTTTGACATTTTTTGGGAGATTAGATTTAAGTTTTCTTTCTCTTCAATGTTTAAAAGATAACGGATGTTTTGACTAACATACGCGGATAAATCGCTGTCGAGGTCCTCAACAGCATCTACTTCTTCGTCTGAATCGTCCTCTCCGAAATAATTGAATATTTGACGAGGACGCAATATTCTGAGGACCTCCTCGCTCGTTCGTGGACCCTCAGACATTTTTTTTCAAAAAACTGCAAAAATCATTTTTTAAAATACTTTTTACTTCGTTTATTTCTTCCATTATTTTTAAAATACTTTTTAATTGTAAAATACGAGCATTTTTATCTAAAAACTACTAAAAAATGTCAAAAAAGTTTTTTTCGATTAAAAACAATTTTTTTATAGGTACTTTTTAATTATTTTTAAAACTTTTTTTAAATTAAAAGACACATTTTTACATTAAAAGATCTAAGTTTTAAAAGAAAAAAAAATTACTTAAACTTTTCGCACCTTCGGAGCCCGGACTTGGGTCGTTTTCGTCCACACTTAAGTTGACACACCTTTCCTGAAGGCTCAAGGAGTACTACTGCTCAGCGATTCGGTAGAGGGGTTCGCACGGACCCTAACTTTTTTTACGAACGGGTAGTGGCGCCAATGGCAGCCGATTTTGGAAATTACAGCACTTTTAAATTTCGCCTGGGTCGTTTTCGACCCAGGTCCGGGATCGAAGGGTTAAATTTTTCTTTTGAAGAAAAAAAAGGACCAATTGTAAAACTAAAAGATGGAAGATTGTACAAATATTAATGTAGTTGATATTTTAAAAAATTTTATAAATTAATTAACAATTTTCAAAAACTCAACAACTGTATTCATTTTGAACAAATTTTTATTTATAAAAAATAAAAATACATACAAATTACAATTTCATGATAAAATTGCAATTCACCTCGAAACAGTAACAGACAAGTTCTCTTCTAGAATTTTCGCAATAACAGTTTGATGAATGTTAATAACACGCTTTTTATACAAAGGAATAGAACTAGACAAATACTTAATTCGATAAGTTAATGTTTTTTTATCGCAGTTAGGAAATTCATAAGAATCAAGTAATTCAATATCCTCTATTATTCGTCCTGCATTGTTAAATAGCACTTGGTAAAAATCCAAAAGACTAAAGTCATCCTTCACAAAAATTGTTATGTCGAAGGAAAATTGTAACGGATAGAAAGAGACTGGTCCAGTTTCACATTCAAACACTTCCATTCGCTTAAAATCTTTCCAGTTTCCTTGAAAATTTCCAAAGTCAAACTTTACTTTTGGGGATACTGCAATATTATCAGGATTAATGCATCGTTTAAAAAAATGTGTCTTGGAACCTTCGGTGTTGAATTGCTTTTCCAAACTTCGATAACCAGTGACTACGTAATTTTCAAAAATAGAAACTTGAAAGGGTTCTACTTCAGTCAATAAAAAATCTCCGTTTGCTGCCATTTCGACAACTTGCCATGAATCGTTATAGTTTCTTCTGGGATCATCAGCAGGAGTTCCGCCTTGTCCATTGCAAAGGGTCATTATTATTTGTCCATTTGGTTTCAAGAAATCTCCCACTGAGGTGAAGAATTTTTTTAAAAGCTCTCGATTCTTTTCAATTCGCATTTTTCCGCCTACATGGGGAAAATTGAAAATTATCTTATCAAAAATTCTGCCTTTTAAATCAGCGCATTCCTCTATTTTTGTTGCATCCACTCCCAATAAAACTTGAACGCCTGCAAACAAGTATTTTCAAATTCAAAGAGAAATTAATTTATTATTTAATTTTTTTTCTTCATTTTTCGTGTGTTTTTCAATACCTAATTTATTTGTTACATAAAAAAAATTGGCGAAATTAAAATTCGTCGCTCAATTTTTCTATATATATTAGAAAAAGTGTATTACTAATTTAAATGTATTTGTCAGTTTAAAAGAAAGATATTGAAATTCTGTGATGGAAATATACAAAATGTGTATGAATATAGAAATTTAATTTTGATAAATAGTTGAAAAAAAGCATATGAGGATGCAAATATTATAATTAATTTTTATAATTTTTATATTTATATTTTGATATTTTTAGAATTTAAAAATATAAACTGAATGTACAGTAATAGTAATCAGTGGCGTAACTGTTAAGGGGCAAAATGAGGCAGTGCCCCGGGGCCCTTGAGCTGAGTGGGCCCTTGGTCAACCGTAATAGACCTTTTAAAAAAAAAATCCAAAAACTTTACTAATTGCAGTAATTTAAAGTTTGACTACATTAAAAAACACGCTCTGACCTGCGATTAGTTTATATACCTTGTGTTATCAACAATTATAAATATTTTAAATATGATATTTAAAAATAAAGTTATGTATACACATAAAATAAATAATTATTCAGGACAAAATTTATAAAATTTTAGACTAATAAGAATTGCAAAAAATAATTGGAAATTAATTATTAATTAAAATTAATTAATTAATAATTGCAAATTAATTGAAAAAAAATAATGAAGTCAATTAAAAATTGGGAAAAGTAATTTAAAAAAATTATAGAAATGTTTTAAAAATAAAGAAAAGAATTCGAACTTGAGAAAAATAACTGAACTTAAAAATGAATTGAAAATATTGAATAATAAAAACTTAGAGAAAATAATTGAAAATTGAAAAAAATAATTAAAATTTGAAGAGAAGAATTTTTAATTAAAAACAAATTATTAAAAACCTTTTAAAAATTATGAAAAAGAACGAAAGTAAATGAAAATTAAAGAAAATAATATAAAAAATAATAAAAAAATTGAAAATTAAATGAAATAATTGAAATATAAGATAAATAGTTTAAAATTTTAGAAAATATTACATAATTTTTTTTTTAAATAAAAGAAAATAATTGAAATTGAAGAAAATACATTAAGATCTTAAAAATTAATTGAAAAATTAAAATAATTGAAAATATTGGAAAACGTAATTAAAGAGAACTAAAAATAATTAAAATTTACGATAATATTAATAAAAAAATTAGTAAATTAAGAAAGCAAATATAATTAATTAAAAATTGAAGAATATAATTGAAATTTTAGAAAAATACTTAAAAATCTTAAAAAATAATCAATTTTAGAAAATGATAATAATAATAAACAATCCAGGAAAATAATTAAAAAATGAAAAATTTATTCAAAATTGCAAAAAGTAATTGAAATTAAACTAAATAATTGAAATTTTTACAAATTAACTGAAACAAAATAATGAAATCAATTATAAATTGGGTAAAGTAATTTTCAAAATCATAGACATGTTTTAAAAATAAAGAAAATAATTTATATCTAGGAAAAATAATTAAAAATATTAATAATGAATTGAAGAAATTGAATAATGAAAAATTAAAGAAAATAATTGAAAATAGAAAATCAAATGATTAAAGATTGTAAAAAAATAATTAAAATTTGAGACAATAATTGAAAAAATTACATAATATATTTTAAAAAAAAAGGAAAGTTAAAGAATCTTTCAGAAAAATACTTTAAACTTTCAGAAGTGCCTTGAAAAAAAGCAAATAACTAAAAATTAGAGAAAATAATTGTAAAAGGATAAACGTAATTTAAAATTGAAGAGAACAATATATAATTTAAGAGAAATAAATAAAAACTTTTTGGAAAGTGTAAAAAAAAATGAAACTAATTGACAATTGAAGAAAATAATATAAAATATAATATAAATAATTGAAATGTCAGATAAATAGTTTAAAATTTTGTAAATTATAAAACAAAAGGAAAAAATTGTAAATTGAAAGAGATAAAGTTTGAAAAATAATTGAAAAAATATTTTAAAATTTGAAACTTGAAGAAAATTTATTTATTTATTTATTTATTTATTTAAAACAATTTTAAAAAAAAAATTAATAATAATTAAAATATGATAAAAACAATGATGAGTTGTAAAAAAATAAATAACATTTGAGAGAAATAATTGAAAATATTACAGAATTTATTTAAAATAAAAAAAATAATTAAAATTTAAAAAAAATACATGAAGATCTTAAAAATTAATTTAAAAAAATGAGAATAACTAAAAATTGTAGAAAAGAATTGAAGAGAGCTAAAAATAATTGAAAGCTACGTTAATTAAAATAAAAATTTAGAAAGTTAAGAAATCAAATTGAAATAATTAAAAATTGAAGAAATTAAATTAAAATTTTAAAAAAATACTACAAAATTTTAGAAAATAATCAATTATAGAAAATGATAATAATTGAAATATCAGATAAATAGTTTAAAATTTTAGACAATATTACATAATTTTTTTTAAATAAAATAAAATAACTGAAATTGAAGAAAATACATTAAGATCTTAAAAATTAATTGAAAAAATGAGAATATTTAAAAATTGGAGAACGTGATTAAAGAGAACTAAAAATAATTAAAATTTACGATAATATTAATAAAAAAAATTTGTAAATTAAGAAAGCAAATATAATTAATTAAAAATTGAAGAAAATTAATTGAAATTTTAGAAAAGCACTAACAATTTTTAGAAAATAATCAATTATAGAAAATGATAATAATAATTAACAATCGAGGAAAATAATTGAAAAATGATAAAGTTTATTTAAAATTGAAAGAAATTATTGAAATATGCCAAAAATAATTTAATATTGAGAAAAAAAATTGAAATATGATAGAAATAGTTTAAATATGCAAAATTGAAAACAGTTTATAAAATTTGAGAGAAATAATTGAAAAAGTCTTAGAATATATGTTTAAAACGAGAAAATAATTATAAAATTAAAAAATTTTAATTAAAGAGAATAATTAAGAAATTGCAGACATAATCGTAAATTGATGAAAATAATTAAAATTTTTGGAAAATAGGTATTTAAAAATCTTAGAAAATAATTATAGAAAATGTGAATAAAATTAATTAACAATCGAAGAAAATAATTAAAATTTGTAAAAAATAATTGAAATATTCTGAAAATAATTTAAGATTGAGAAAAAAAATTGAAATATGTTGAAAATATAATTGAAATATGAATAGAATATTGATGAAAATATTTGAAATTTCAGGTAAATAATTGAAATTTTTGCCAATTATGCCAAAATAATAATAATAATTAGAAATTGAAGAAAATAAAAGAAAACTTGAAGAATTTATTTTTATTAAAAAAAAAAAAATAATTGAAAAATCGTTTAAAATATAGAAAATTGATGATAATAATCTAAATTTGTGATAATAACAATGATAAATATTTTAAAATATGGAGACAATCATTGCAAAATGACATAAATAGTGGTAAATTAAAAAAATGAATTTAAATTTGCGATGAACAACATAAAATTAAAGAATAAATAACTAAATTGATTTAATGTTGAGGGAAAAATAATTAAAATTGAAAAAGTGATTGAAAAAACTAAAGAAAATAATTGAAATTTGAAGAAGGTAAATTTAAAATTCAGAGAAATAATTTTAAAATAATTGAAAACTGCAGAAAATAATTAAAAAATGATAAAAAGAGTACAAAATAAAAATTTAGTATATTTTAAACGTGGATTAATTAAACTTTTAATCTTGTAAATTATTATTATATATAATTGGGGTAAGAGCGTAAGCAGAAAAAAATTTCAGGGAGGGTTTTGAAAAAATTTTTGCGTCCAAAGACCTCTTTTTCAATAGAATTTTTCAATTTCGGAGGGAGGGTGAACCCCTAACCCCCCCTGGCTACGCACCTGAATTGGGACCCTATTTTCCCTTTTGCCCCAGGGCCCTTGTGCTCCCAGTTACGCCACTGATAGTAATAATAGTAAAACAGAAACATTTACCGTTTTCTTGTAAAAAGGTAATATTGCTCTCTGCAGTCATTTTTATTTCAGATTCGTAACAAGAAGCAGTGATTTGAATATTTAAATTCTTTTTAAACAAAGCTAGTGCAAAAGAAAAGTTTCCTTCACCTAGAAGTAAGAGCTCATCTCCAATTGTAAAAGTAGAAAGCCTCATTTTTTTTAAAATTGTACAAATTTTGTAATTTCTTTTATAAAAGTTTTTTTAGAATTTTTGTTGTTTATCAAATTCTATTAATGGAATAAAATTGTTGCTAAACGAATACTAGTTTATACATCTCTGAATACTATAATACTACTACTAATAATAATACAAAGAATAATAAAGACATTTTTGACCAAAAAGAAGAATAATAATAAAAATAATAATAATAATAATAGTAATAAAAAAAGACAACTAATACAAAAATTCAAATTAAAACTTTGGATGATCTCTTATATCACATTCATCATTAGAAAGTTGCTGACAAGTAAGAATTGGTGGAACTTCACATTTGCACTTTACACAGACAGAGCTATAATCCGTTGCTTGATTAAGTTCATCTCCTATCTGCATTGTCACGTTACCAAATTTACATGTGTCTGTAAAAAATACATTAAAAATTAAATCGAATTTTTATCGTTTGTACATAAACTTTATAAAATAATAATAAATTCGTTAAATGGTTAAAATAAAAGTAGAAGTTAGTAATTTTTTCGCAAAATTAGATCGACATTTTTTATTTTTTACTTGTTAAGTAAGTCGAATTCCTGTAGTGGGCTACTAATTTTTTTATGATGAGATTTTTGTATGTTTTATCAATAATTGGTTCCTTATAGAGAAAGTATTGTTTCATCCCCAAATCCTCTATTGCTATTTTTTTAATTATCTCAGCATATTTCGATCCCAGGATGTCAAACATTATATTTAATCCTCAACTGCTAGACTGGGTCTGACAGGCCCTGTTTGTTAAAGCCTCTTTTTTCAGTATTTGCAATCTACAATCCACTATAGGAGAGAGCGGAAAAGGTCTACCGGGTCTGTCAGACCCAGTCTAGCAGTTGAGGGTTAAAAAAAATATCCGTGTGGGTGAGTGTGTTAACATTACATTTGACCCAATATCTCGGAAATCGTAATAGTTAAAATCATCTTTTTCTCACGAAATTATAGGTCTCTCAGAGGGATAGATATATGACATACGTTTGAACCCGATCGATCCAGATTTTCCAAAATCAAATCTGACCGAAAATAATGTTCTCATATACCAAAAACATGATTTGGATATTACTTAAAATATCATTAAGAGGGTCTCTGTTACCCATGTTTGATTGAATTTTGCTTTAAAATTAATTTTATGGCAAAATTCAAACAAACTTGGGTCAGAGAGACTTTCCTAATTAGAATGTTTACAAACAATTTTTAAATTGTTTAAACAATCTTAGTTAACAATCAAATCACTTCAAAAGTTTTCATTACATATTTAGAATTCGTTTCTTTTGTAAGAATAACAATTTTAAATTTAACATTTTCATAATAATAATAATTTGTTGACAATTTTTACACGATAAATTCCGTATAGCATTAAATCTTACCGCTCAAAAAATAAATGCTTAATTGAGAAAAAATTGCAACTCTGTCGCTCAATTTGATAAAGAGTAGAAGTTAAACAATAGTATTTTGTTTAAACAATAAAATTATTGTTATTCTTAGATTATTGTTAGTCACTGGTTACATTCATCTTGAAAAGTTGCAAAATTTACAATAAATTGCAATTCTATAGCTCAATTTGATAATGAGTCAAAGTTAAACAATAGTAATTTGTTTAAACAATTTTAAATTTGTTATTCTTAGATTGTTGTTAGTAACTGGTTACATTCGGCTTCAAACCTTGCAAAATTGAAAAAGAATTCTAAATCTGTAGCTCAATTTGATAAAAAATTAAAGTTAAACAATAGTAATTTGTTTAAACAAATACAAAATTTGTATTCTTAGTATGTTGTTAATAACTGGTTGCATCCGGACTGAAAGGTTGCAAAATTGAGAATAAATCGCAACTCTGTAGCTCAATTTAATAAAAAATTGAAGTTAAACAATAGTAATTTGTTTAAACAATTTTAAAATTTGTATTCTTAATTTGTTGTTATTAACTGGTTACATTTGGCCTAAAAAGTTGCAATTTTGAGCCTAAAAAGCTCAATTTGATAAAAAATTAAATTTAATCAATAATTATTTGGTTAAACAAATTAGCAATTACATGGAATTATGATTAAAAATCAATATTTATGTTATTTATTCAGAATATATGAAAAAACTTCAATAAAAGTAGTAAAAAATATTCTTTAACTATTTTTTCGTAATTTAGTAATTTATGGGGTTTTTTGGGATTTCCCATGCAGTTTTGGATCACCCTAGTGTACAATGACATTGTGTTAAATATTAAATTAGAATAAAAATAAATATACTCACTTGATTCATCTTCAATCAAGTCTTTTTCACTTTCAGTAAGAGAAATAACAATATCGTTCTTGTTTTCTATAATAAAATATTTATTGTATTATTGTATTATAAGAAAAGATACGAATAACATAAACATTATAAACCTTTCAATTTCATAATAAATATAAAAATTTTCTGATAAATTATTTCATTATATGAAGGTTCTTCAGCAAAAATGATATTGCCTCTAAATAGTAAAAAGTTTAATTGAAAGTTCAAAAAATGAAATATTTACTATTAACTATTACTTATAGTAACAGGGTGTCTACCGAAACATGATTTTCAAATTCCCGGCAAATTCCCGGTTTTCCCGGATCTAAAATCACATTTTTCCCGGATTTCTTTATGTATGATTAATAGCTATAATATTAAAATAGTAAAAAAATTAAATTGATCTTTGAAGAAAATAATTCCAAAATGGCAAAAATAATAGAAATTTGAAGAAAATAATTGGAAAATGACAAAAATAATTGAAATTTGAAGAAACAAAATGAAAGATGTGAAAACTAATTAAAAATTCGAAGAAAAGACTTGGAAAATGACAAAAATAATTGAAAAATGGAAAAACAAAATAAAAATTTGATGCCAATAAAAAATTAAAAAATTGGAGAAAAATATTGACCATGAAAGAAAATAATTGAAAAATCATAAAATTGATAGAAATTTGAAAAAAAATACTTGGAAAATAATAAAAATAATTAAAATTAAAAAAAAAATAATTGAGAAATGACAAGAATAATTGAAAATTACAAAAATAATCAAAAAATGGAACAAATAGTCGAGAAATGACAAAAATAATGGAACCTTGAAAAAAAAATGAAAGATGATAAAACTAATTTAAAATTATGTAAAAAAATTATGATTTCAAAAAAAAGACGTAAAAAATGACATAAATAATTGAAAAATAGAGAAATAAAATAAAAATTAGAAATCAATAATTGAAAAATTGGAGATAAAAATTGACGTTTAAAGAAAATAATTAAATAATGACAAAAAAAATTGCAAAATCCCAAAAAATTAGAAATTTGAAGAAAAAACTTGAAAAATGATAAAAATAATTAAAAATAAAAAGCAATTGACAAATGACTAAAATAATTGGAAAATGAAAAATTTAATATAAATTAAAATAAGAAATTAAAGAAACCATGACAATAATTTAAAGACATAAGAACAGGGACGTAACTACAAATGTCGAGGCCCCCCCGCAAATTTTTTCAGGAGGCCCCCTCCC
Organism: Ganaspis brasiliensis; assembly: GCA_037103525.1. NCBI lineage: Eukaryota > Metazoa > Arthropoda > Insecta > Hymenoptera > Figitidae > Ganaspis > Ganaspis brasiliensis. The sequence goes on along the minus strand of JAZKLR010000254.1, from coordinate 2,244,709 downwards.
CCCCAATATTTTTTTAAATAGTGTATAAATAATTTCGGTCAATATTTTCTATTTTTAATTATTTTTTTAAAAAAATTTTTTTGCATTAGGGTTATTGGGCTCGAGGCCCCCCAGCAAGCCGAGGCCCCCCCGTAATGCGGGGTTTCGCTGCATGGTAGTTACGTCCCTGCATAAGAAAATAAGTAAAATTTAGAGAAAGTAGGTAATAAAAAAACGTCGAAAATATTGATAATACTTGAGAAATGACTAAATTATTTAAAATTTTAAAAGCAATTAAAAAATGAGAAAAATAATTATAATAGGAAAAAATAATGGAGAAATAACAAAAAGAACAGAAATTTGAAGAAAATAATTGAGAAATCACAAAAAATTTAAATTTGAAGTTAATATGTGAAAAATAACAAACATAATAAAAATTTGAGACAAATAATTGAAAAGTGCCAAAACTACTTAAAAATTAAGTACCTAAAAAATAAAAAATTTGAAGAAAAGACTTGAAAATTGATAAAAATAATTAAAATTTGAAAAGAAATTGAGAATTGACAAAAATAAATGAAAATTGAAGTAAGAAATTAAAAAATTCATGACAATAATTTAAAGATATAAGAAAATAAATACAAAATTTGGAGAAAGTAATAAAACAACGTCGAAATATTGACAATAATTGAGAAATTACTAAATTAATTGAAAAATTTTAAAAAACAATTAAAAAATGACAAAAATAATTGAAAATAGGAAAAAATAGTCGAGAAATGACCAAAATAATTGAAATTTGAAGAAAATAAATTGAGAAATTACAAAAGATTGAAATTTGAAGATAATACATGAAAAATAACAAAAATGATAAAAATTTAAGATAAATAATTGAATAATGACATGAATGATTGATAACTGGTATAAATAATAAAAAGAATGTAAAATTGAAAAAAAGTTGAAATTTGAAAAAAAAAAATAATTGTCAATTGGTGTAAAGTTTTAAAAATTATTGATACATAATAATAAAATTATTTAAGAAAATTACTAAAATTTGAAGAAAAAAATTGAAACTGTGTAATAAATTGAGATATTGATGACCATAAAAAAAAGATTGAAAATAATTATTGAAATTTGATAAAAATAATTTTTAAATGTTAAAACTAATAGAAATATGCACAAAATAATTAAAAAATGATAAAAATAATTTAAATTTGATGGAACAATTGTAAGACGACGAAAGTAATTGACAATACTGGTTTAAAAATTAAACATTTGTAGACATTAATTAAAAAATTGAAAAAGTAATTAAAATTAGAGGAAACTAATTAAACAATGTCAAAATTTATTGAAATTTGAAGAACATAATTGTATATAATAATAATAGATAATTATTATTTTACTAAGAAAGTGAGAAAAGTGATTTTTTTTTTAAAATGAGTAATAGTGAGTGATTTTAAAAAAATTGAATAAAAATGAGAAAAGTAAGTAAAGCAGCCCTGAAAATGCTCAAATTCGCTTAAAAAGTGTTACACTTTTACTATTTTGAAAATCTAACTTTAGATTAGTAACCAGGAACATGGATTACCAGCGAGTAACAAGTTTGAAGTGAATTTGAGCAATTTTGCAAAATATGTCTACCATATTGGAATAAGTAATAAGTTTCAAGCGAATTTGAAGAATTATATGAAAACGAATTAGCTGAAATTTTTAGAAATTCCCGGATATAATTTTTTTTCCCCGGCAATTTCCCGGCAAATTCCCGGTTTTCCCGGAATTCCCGGTGAGTAGACACCCTGTTAGTAAACATATAGAATGCAATAGAAAATATCAGTTTTCTGATATCTCTAATGGTAACCCCTATCTTATTTTTACATTCTCCAACTTTCCATTGCCATCAATTTTCTTCTGAATATTGTATGCAGACAACAATACAATTTTCATATTTTTCTGATTCAACTATGGAGTCACAATAATGGAAAAACTTGCAGAAAAAATTAATTAAAATTCAGAATTATTTTTTTATTATCCCCTTTTTAACAGAAATATTTCATAAGGTATCAAATTTTTATTAACTTTTTTTCCATTTACCCAAGAAAATTAGAATAAAAATCTTCAACAATGTGTGTACTTACGACATCTGTAATAAGTACTGCACGATGATTGGGGAGATTGTTGATAATAATAAACTGGAGCGCAATTTTGTTTGATTGCATAACCATCTCTCAGTTCAGTTCCACATACGTTACTTTCCGGTGTATGACAGAAAGGTTCCACATTTTTTCCTATTTAAAAAAGAATAAGAGAACATTTGTATTTATTTCTTATCACAATTGTCCAAAAATCAACTAAATTATCAGTGGCGTAACTGGGAGGACAAGGGCCCTGGGCAAAAAAGAAAATAGGGCCCCAATTCAGGTGCGTAGCCAGGGGGAGTTAGGGATTAACCCCCCCTCCAAAATTGAAAAATTCTATTGAAAAAGAGGTCTTTGGACTCAAATTTTTTTTTAACTCCCCCCCCCCCTGAAATTTTTTTCTGGCTACGCCCTTACTCCAATTATATATAATGATAATTCACAAGATTCATTCATTCATTCTGATCGCAACTGACATTTGTCACTAGATGTTTTTTCTTTTAAAATTTAAAATCATGTTTTTACCTTTTTAAAATGTTCTCAAGTTTTAAATTTATAGCAATTTTAATTTCTTCAAATGTCAGTTAATGTGAACTTGCATTGATTAAAAGTTTAATTAATCCACGTTTAAAATATACTAAATTTGAATTTTGTACTCTTTTTATCATTTTTTTATTATTTTAAAATTGTTTCTCTGAATCTTAAATTTACCTTCTTCAAATTTCAATTATTTTCTTTAGTTTTTTTTCAATCACTTTTTCAATTTTAATTATTTTTCCCTTAACATTAAATCAATTTAGTTATTTATTCTTAAATTTTATATTGTTCATCGCAAAATTCAATTAATTTTTTTAATTTACTGTTATTTTTGTCATTTTGCAATGATTGCCTCCATATTTTAAAATTTTTATCATTGTTATTTAATTAATTTTCTAAATTTGCAGTTATTATCACAAATTTAGATTATTGTCATCAATTTTCTATATTTTAAACGATTTTTTCAATTATTTCCCTCAAATCTTATTTACTGTTATCAATTTTTCATATTTCAATTATTTTCATCATATTTCAATTTTTTTTCTCAATCTTAAATTATTTTCAGAATATTTCAATTACTTTTTACAAATTTTAATTATTTTCATCGATTGTTAATTAATATTATTCACATTTTCTGAATTTATTTTCTAAGATTTTTAAGTATTTTCAAAAAATTTCAATTATTTTCATCAGTTTACGATTATTTCTGCAATTTCTTAAATATTCTCTTTAATTAACATTTTTTAAGTAATTTTGTAATTCTTTTCTCGTTTTAAACATATATTCTAAGATTTTTTCAATTATTTCACTCAAATTTTATAAACTATTTTCAATTTTTCATATTTAAATTATTTCTATCATATTTCAATTTTTTTCTCAATATTAAATTATTTTTAGCATATTTCAATAATTTTTTTCAATTTTAAAATAATTTTATAATTTTTCAATTATTTTCCTTTATTGTTAATTATTATTTTTATTTTCTATAATTGGTTATTTTCTAAAATTTTTTAGTATTTTTCTAAAATTTTAATTTATTTTTTTCAATTTTTAATTATTTCAATTTGATTTCTTAACTTTCAAAATAAATTTTTATAATAATTAACGTAGCTTTCAATTATTTTTAGCTCTCTTCAATTCTTTTCTACAATTTTTAGTTATTCTAATTTTTTTAAATTAATTTCTAAGATCTTCATGTAGATATTTTTCTCAAATTTTAATTATTTTTTTTATTTAAAATAAATTCTGTAATATTTTTAATTATTTCTTTCATATGTTATTTATTATTTACAACTCATCATTGTTTTTATCATATTTTAATTATTTTCTTCAAGTTTCAAATTTTAAAATATTTTTTCAATTATTTTTCAAACTTTATCTCTTTCTCTTTCATTTATATTATTTTTTATATTATTTTCTTCAATTTTCAATTAGTTTCATTTTTTTTCACAATTTCCAAAAAGTTTTTAATTATTTCTCTTAAATTAAATATTGTTCTCTGCAATTTTAAATTACGCTTATCCTTTTACAATTATTTTTTCTAATTTTTAGTTTTTTTCTTTTTTTCAAGGCACTTCTGAAAGTTTTAAGTATTTTTCTGAAATTTTCTTCAACTTTCCTTTATTTAAAATATATTATGTAATTTTTTCAATTATTGTCTCAAATTTTAATTATTTTTTTTTAATTTTCAATCATTTGCGTTTCAATTTTCAATTATTTTCTCTAATTTTTCATTAATCAATTTCTTCAATTCATTATTAATATTTTCAATTATTTTTCGTAGATATAAATTATTTTCTTTAATTTTAATACATTTCTATGATTTTTAAAATTACTTTACCCAATTTATAATTGATTTCATTATTTGTTTCAGTTAATTTGCAAAAATTTCAATTATTTAGTGTAATTTTAATTACTTTTTGCAATTTTGAATAAATTTTTCATTTTTTAATTCTTTTCCTGGATTGTTTATTATTATTTTCATTTTCTAAAATTGATTGATTTCTAAGATTTTTAAGTATTTTTTTAAAATTCCAATTATTTTCTTCAATTTTTAATTAATTTTATTTGCTGTCCTAATTTACAAATTTTTTTTATTAATATTATCGTAAATTTTAATGGGACGCATGATAAAGTTCTAAAGTTTATTATTTAGAAATTCCATTTTATAGAATTTCATAAGATAGAATTTTTTTGTAGCCGAAATTTCAAATTTTCTAACTTGTTTTCAATCGAATTTAAATGAATTCGAATTTTTACCTAACAGAATGTTTAGGTCACCAAATTCATATTTAACAGAATGTTTATTTAAAAAAATTCCAATTTAAACGAATTTCAATTTAGAAAAATTTTCATTTTACAGAATTTTAAATTAATCGAATTTTTAAATGCCAGAATATTCATTTGATCGAATCTTCATTTGTGCGAAATTTTAATAGAACGAATTGACATTTGATAGAAAACCTAAATAGCAGAATGTTCATTAGTACGAAATTGAAAATGGCCGACAAAGCATCGACAGAAATATTTTGGCGCGAATTTTGAAATTGACCAATGGGGATTTTCTTGATATTTTCTGATTGGTCAATTTCAAAATTCGCGCCAAAATATTTCTGTCGGATGTGTCACGAGCCAGACTTTACTCGCGCACGCGTAAACTTACTTGACGTTTCATAGGTGGGTTTTATTCGGCGTTAACTCTGAAAAGAGAGCGGGAAAGGTTCAAATAGTTAAAGGAACAAAACAGAACTTTTTATCCTGGAAACCATAATGGAAAAACCAGATTTATTGGCCAATATAGGTCCCTTGCACTATACACTGTTGATTAATAAACTTGTTAATTATTAAATAAATGTTGTTAATATATTGTCGACAATATCATTCACGTACAAGTCCGAACGCGAAGTACTAGAAGTACAAACAAATCTCTAGACTGTTGTCAGAGATTTTTGATGAGACACTTTTGAAGGTTGTCTTAGAACTAACTCCTTGGCACGCGTCCTGCACGCGTCGTCCTTAGCACGCCCTTTTGCTACCACGTGGAAGAGCGCGCTCCAAAAATGCGCAAACGATTTCATGCGCAGCTTCTCTTGGCGTCTCTTTTCATTTTCTAAGCTGTCTCTCTCACTCTTAATTGTATCACTCATAATTGCCGGAAAACCCGGCTGGCGTCTGGCACACTTTTACGTGCGCCTTACAATACCTGTGTTTATGAAGGTTCGTCGTCTGGTTGTCATTATGCACCATAAAGGATGTACCTTTCTTGGAATCATAAAGCGCTTAAACTAGATTGTTCATTTCAAAAGAAGATTATTCACAGATAATCCATACTAATTTATTACTATTTTCGTCGATAACAAATGAAACCCTTAAGGGATTAAGAAAACTGTATCGTTATTTATTAATATTTATAACGTTCTTTGAACAAATTCTTCGAAGGATACAAATAATAATTTTAAACGACGGTTCCTATCTTTCTATTAATCTGAAAATAATAGAGCATTCAACATACTTTTTCTTTGTCAGAGTTCTCTTTTGAAGGTCTTTTGTGGCAATTAAAATGAAACATATTTTATACGGAATTATTTTAATAAAGAGGCATATTTGTATATTTAAAATTGAATCGCCGCGATATCTCGCGGTCTCGAGAAATCGATATGTGGTTTCGAGCGAGAAAGTAGTCGCTCGTCACACCTTCCCCCTACGGAAAAAGATTGTATGACCGTTGTACTAATAAATTTAATTAATGCAACTTGATTATTTTATATATTTGTACTAATTCTAGTCTTGCAAGTTGGCTTAAAATGGCTGATAATTTACGAATGTATTTTAGGGTATGAAATAACTACTTATTAATATGTACAACAATTACTACAATCTAAATTGAACTCATTTATCAATAATGTATTTTACTTTATTTTTATTAACTTATTTATTTATTTTATTTATTTATTTATTTTTTTTTTTTTTTAATTTATCTATTTTTTATTTTTTTTCTCTAATTTATTTTTGTTAATTCTTTAAAACTTAAGTTATTAATAATCAGTTATGTAAATTTTACATTTCTAATTCATATGATAAGGCAATGAAAATATCCTACTTATAGAAAATATACTTAAGTACGGTATTCAGTTAGAAAGTAGAATGTTATACTGCTATGTATTAGTTTATAATATTTACATAAATGTACATGCGTATTACGTAATTTAATTTATTTTTCGTTTATTACTTTATTTATTTATTAGTATTATTATTATATTTTTGTTTTTAGTTTTTTTTTGTTTTTTTGTTTTTTTTTTGTTTGTTTTGTTTTTTGTTTATTTATTTATCTATTTTTTTGTTTTGTTTTTATTTATTTATTTTATTCTAATATTATTATTACTATTATTGTTACGGTTATATTGTATTTATTTATTTGTTTTTGTACATTTATTTATTCATGGTTTAACGTTATTTGCGTTGTGTGTAGTTTTGAGCAAGTCCCAGTTGCTCACTTCTCACTCCCTCCCTTCCCAACGAAGAGAGATGTAACGCGTGGCTCTAGTGATTCGTTCAGGGTATTTAAAAGGCCCATAGTTAAAGGGCAGCGCATGACAACGTGCCTGGCGCGTGGCAGGATTAAAATGTCTAGAAGGCGTAAACGTAAACAAAGGCGTTTAAAGAGATTATAAAGTAAGAATTTGATGTGATTTGGTAGATAGATTATGTTTCTGGAAACACTCTTATAAACTGAGGTCTCAAAAGATTACTGTGTACTACTTTTGTTTTATTGATTGAAAGTTGCAGTTCTACGTTATTGTCGTTGAGAATTTTTAAGATTTTATAGGGACCCAAGTAATCAGGGTCCAATTTAGACTTTTTTTTATTATTCTGAAGGTATACTAATTCTCCCTCCTCATAAATTTGTGAATTTAATCTTTTATCGTAGTATCTTTTGGAACGTTGTTTTGCAGCCTCCAGTCGTTCTTTAGCGAGCGCTTGAGTGTCGGCTAATTTTTCGGTAAGGGTTTTTAGGTATAAATTGTAGGTAAGTGGTAACTTTTGTTTTGCGAATTCAGATGGAATTCGCGCTTCCTTAGTGAAGACAAGTTTGTGGGGAGTAAACCCAGTCGATTCGTGTGCAGAAGTATTATATGAAAACATGGCAAAAGGAAGCCATTGGTCCCAGTTTTTGATAGTAGCAAAGCATTTTAAGTACTGTACTAAAACATGGTGACTTCTTTCTAACGAACCTAAGGATTGGGGATGAAACGCTGTTGATTTTAATTGTTTTATTTTAAATATGTTGCAGAAAGTTTTCATAATTTGACTGATAAAATTACTCCCTTGATCAGTATGAATAACTTGAGGACAACCAAAACGGGCAATAAATTTTTGTGCGAATGCAGTGGCAATGGTTGTAGATTCTGTATTTTTTAGAGGGATAGCGTCGGAGTATTTTGAAAAATTATCTTGAATTGTCAAGATGTATTCATTGCCCATTTCAGTTTTTGGTAAATGGCCAACGATGTCCATTTCAATTTTCTCAAAAACTTCAGTGGGCGTGTCTGTTATTTTCATCGGGAGTTTTGTTTTAACCCTGACTGTTTTATGGAGTTTACAGTCCTCACAATTTTTTACAAAATTTCTGACCGCACTTCGCATATTAGGCCAGTAGAAATTTTGCCTTACTCTAGAGAGAGTTTTCGCGGCCCCTTTATGCCCACCCGTACTGGAGGAGTGGTATTCTCGAATAATATTTTCGTGATCTGCTGCAGGTGGAATTTCAATGTCCCCGTGACAGATAGTAATCTTATAATTTTCACCACCAAAGATGTTCCTAATTTCTTCTTCAATCGAAGGCCAAGAAATTTGGTTAAGACCGTTACCTACCCGAGAGATGCTAACAGATGTTAAATGTAGTTGATCCATTGCCAATTTTAGACCGGAAAGGCAATACACAACATCCTGATAGGATGGTCTGGAATCAAAATTTTCCTTTGCTACAAGACAAAAAACACAAAAGTCTTCGTTTTTAAAAACAATGACATTCCCGATTTCTAAATTATCTGGGTTTTCGTTTCGTAAATCGTCTGGTTGAAATCTTTTTTCGACTATTAATTCTCTACCAACTTCTGTAGTAAGTTTTTTATCAGCTGGCACAAATAAAACAAGGTTATCTCTACGCATAAAAAGTTTATCTTTTGAAATCTGAATACACGAAAAATTGGAATCGTTTTGTGAATTTGTCTCGTCAAGTTGGTCGTTATCGTCATTGAGATTGTTGTCGTGTTCGTTATCAGTGTTTTCTTCGCCCTCTAGTTGAAAACAAAAACGAGTTTTGTCGTTAGAAACTGTATTTTCCGAAAAATCATTAATTTCATTATTTCCCCCGTAAAGTTTCGACCAATTAAAAATTTTATTAAGATATAGATTAAATCTTTGCCTAGACTCAAGATCGCTTTCTGTACACGTTAAATCTACATTTACTTTATTTAATTTTCGCTGTCTGATTTGAACACGAGTCAAGTCTTTTTCTTTCATCACATTTGAGGGAGGTGGGGAAACCCCACTCTCATCCCCTCCATCATTTTCCATTAGAATTTCATCATAAAAATTTTTCTCATTCATACTGTAAGTAGAATTCAACGCTGGAGCAACGTCATGCCTTATCCCCACTACCGGGTTCAACACGGGAGCAACGCAACGTTTTATCTTCATACTTACTGGGTTCAACACGTGAGCACCTCTGCGCCTTATCCCCACTACCGGGTTCAACACAAGAGCATCACGGCGAACATTGTTTTCGTTCGTATGAGAAGCAGAGTTCAACACAGGAGCATCGCCATGCCTTATCCCCATTCTCGGGTTCAACAAGGGAGCATCGCAGCGTATTATCCTCATACTTGTTTTTTCTGTTATTTTGTTATTATGACTACTATCCATCGAGGCCTCATCCCCTTCATAGCTAGTCCAAATGACCCCTTGACACGTTGCATTCAAATCAGAACCTGCATCAATTATTTCTCTAGCAAAATGACAAGGTTGAATTTCAGAAACTTCTCTCTCGTCAACAGAATCCGTGCGAATGTTCAAGAACGCTGCCTCAACTCTAACATCCGTATCATTATCGTTAAAACTGTGGTCGTCAGTAAGCACAGGTGTATTGTTCGAAGAACGATTCACCTCGTGCAGAATGTCAGAATTAATGTCATTTTTGTCAAGATGTGACATAATATTTTTGCAAATGTCAGGTCGAGATTGTTCTGCCATGGCTGACATATCGCAGGGATTACGTGACAAAGCATCCGCAATTAAATTACTTGTACCTTTAATATAGTCAATATTGTGGTCGTACTCATTGAGACGAATACGCCAGCGCTGCAATCTTGAGTTAGGTGTTTGCATATTGTGAACCCACTTTAAGGCTTGATGATCCGTTTCAATCTCAAACTCCAGTCCAAATAAATAAGGTCTAAAAGTTTCAATCGAGAATAAGATTCCAAGAAATTCTTTCTCAATGACAGAGTAATTTATTTCCGCGTTATTTAAAGTTCTAGACGCGTAAGCAACAGGAAGATTTTTACCTTGGATATTCTGACTCAAAACCCCCCCTATTCCGTAATCAGATGCATCGCTAGTGACAATGAAAGGCTTGCTAAAATCCGGATATTGTAAGATCGGGTGTTTACAAAGAATTTCTTTTAATTCATTAAAGGCGGTATCTTGTGATTCCGTCCAGTGAAATCGAACCTCATTTTTTAAAAGATGTGTGAGTGGTTTTGCAATAGTAGAAAAGTCAGGGATAAAACGTCGGTAAAATCCAGCGAGCCCCAAAAATTGTTTAATATTTTTGGAGGATCGTGGTCTAGGGAATTTTCTAACCGCTTCAATCTTTTTCGGGTCGGGTTTTACTCCATCTCGAGTAATAACGTGCCCAAGATAAGCGACTTCTTTTCGTAAAAAGAAGCATTTATCAGGTTGTAAGGTTAGGTTTGCTCTATCTAGGCGTTCAAGGAGTGTCATCAGTTTTTGTGTATGTTCTTCAATGGAAACTGCGTAAAGAACTATGTCATCCATGTAGATAAACAACTCGATGTTTTGAAGCCCCAATAGAGCCTTATCAACCAATCTTTGAAAGGTGGAGGGGGCATTTTTCAACCCAAATGGCATTCTATTAAAATGATAATGCCCGTAGGGGGTTGAGAAAGCAGTCTTCAACTTGGAGGAAGGGTCCATATTAATTTGATGGAAACCCATAGCGAGATCCAATGTTGAAAAATACTGTGCCCCCCCCCAATTGGTCCAAGATGGAATTTATGTTGGGGAGGGGGTAGCTGTCTTTAATAGTTTTTTCGTTTAAGCGGCGGTAATCGATGACCATTCGCCATCTTTTTTGTCCATCCGGACCAGCCTTTTTGGGTACGACCCACACCGGTGAGTTATAGGGGGAATCAGAATCCTCAATAATCCCATTATTAAGTAAATCATTGGTCTGATTTAATATTTCCTTCCTCAGAGCTTCGGCCGGCCGATATTGTTTATAAAAAATCGGAATTTCGTCGGTTGTTTGAATTTTATGCGCGGCAAGGTCAGTGGCTTCAAGTTTGTCGCCATCAAGATAAAAGCGATGAGAAAATTTAGTAATAGGTTCAAGAAGACTACCTATTTCTTCCTGATTTAATCCCGATAAATCGAATTTTTTCATTAATTCAACAACTCTGGCTGGACACTTATTACCATTTTTTCCTTGTGAAGCCTGAATAGGCCTTGAAAATTCTTTAAATTCTTCAAGCTTCACAGGGGGTATTAATAATTCAACATCGTGCAGTGTCGAATTAATAGCGAAAACCGTAGCATGACCGTCGCGTGGGGTGACCAAATTTTCGCCCATATAAATCCCCTCTCCGACATTCACTCTTTCTAGATATCCCTCAGTGAGATTGTCAGTGTCCACTGGCAATTGAATTAATTTCCTGGTCCTCGCAGGTAAAGTTACTCGACAGGAACATGGAATTTTAGAAGATGGAAGTTGAAGGTTAATATTGTTATTTTGAAACCATAAAATTGCATTGTTATCGCGAAGAAATTCCCTACCGATAATTCCGCAATTTTTTATAGGAAAATCATGTGGGACCAGGTGGAAAATCGCAAGTTTATCAAATAATTTCATTTTTATGGCGCCTAAGGTTTTAGTCGTGCCCCTTCCGATACCCGTTAGGTGATAAATGCTATTTTTACTGACATAATTTATCTTTGTGAGACAGGATATTTTTAATAAATTGAGCTCGCTCCCAGTGTCTATGAGAAAGTTTGCTTTCCCAGCGTGGAAAATCGCGTTCTCATTTTCGACAGTAGGGCTATTTTCCTCGTCTTTGCTTATTGAGAGCACTGAGCGTTTTATTATTGATCGCTTTCGTTGTTGCTCAACACCGTGCTCGAGCGATGAGCGAGTTGGGAGTTTAAATTCCCGTTTGTTATTTTGGACAACAAATTTTCAATGTTATCCATTCTTTTTAGTTGGCAGTTGATAGACTCGTGCCCATTCTTATGACAATAATCGCATTTAATTGTGTTTTGATTCCCGATTCCGCCTCTGGGGGGGTTAAAAGTACCCCTGTTGCCCCCTTGGGGGTTTAAACCACCCCTTTGAGAATTGAAACCGCCCCTTTGAGAATTAAAAGCGCCCCTTGGAGAATTAAAAGCACCCCTTTGAGAGTTAAAAGCGCCCCTTGGAGAACCTCCCCTTTGAATACCCCTGCGAGCATTGAAAGTACCTCCTTGAGGGTTAAATGCACCCATTTGAGGGTTAAAACCACCTCTTTGAGAGGTAAATCCTCCCTGGGGGTTAAAGCCACGCACTTGAGGGTTAAGTCCACCCTGGGAATTAAAACCACCCCATTGAGGGTTAAAGCCACTCCTTTGGGGGTTAAATCCACCCTGAGGGTTGAAACCACCATTGTGATTATTGAAATCACCTCTCTGAGGGTTAAAAGTAATACCCGAGGAGTTAAAATTACTACCTGAGGGGTTAAAATCATTTCCTGGAGGGATGAAATCACTCGTTCGGAGGTTAGGATTTCCTGGCTGGGGGGTTAAATTTCCTGCGTGGGAGTTAAGGCCATCGTTGCAATTAATATTTTTATTAATATTATTCCCAGGACGTTGGGGACAATTGCGTGAAATGTGACCCATTTGATCGCATGTGTAGCATTTTGAATTTTTATTTGCATTTCCCTCCGGTTCCGTATTTTCTGAAATGTGGAAAACGGTTTTTATTTTTTTATTAGCGGGTTCAGAATGTGAAAATTGATCGGTGGCAGTAGATGGAGACCCTTCATCGTTGAAAGATCTTTTTAATCTATTTAGGCCAGCAACTAAATTTTCTGCCTCAAGGGCAAAGTGCACGGCTTGCTGTAAAGAAGTGGGGTTTTTTAATCTGACGCTAATTTCGAGATCAGCACGCAGGCCTTGTCTGAAGGAATAAGCGACATCCTTATCGAGCTGCTGGACCGAGAGTTGGAAAAGAGCGACTGGAGTTTGCTGTTTAGTAATTTCTACCATTTTGTAAAGAAATTTTTGTGCCCTGGATGAGTACGCAAAAACAGTTTCTTGGGCACCTTGCTTGAGATGAGCAAGTTCAGCATGTAAACTGGATAATGTTTCGGGAGTAGCAAAAACTTTTTCTAAGTCATTGAGAAGCGTGGTTAAAGTAGGAAATTGTCTATTACCGATATATAGAGCCGCGTTTCCCTTTATTTTATTGACAACATATTTAAGGAGTAAAAGTTGCAAGTTTGGCGGGGTGTTTTGCTCTACAAAATGACATTCCTGAACGAATTTTTGAATGTGAAGGCTATTTCCATCAAAAGTGGGGATTAATTCCACGAGGCTTTTAAGGTAAGAAATATCCTTTGAATTGAAGGAATGTAAGTTTTGTGGTTGGAAGTTAATTTGCGAAGATGGAGGTTCTTGAGGAACATTGTCAAAGGATTCTAAGTTTGTACCTGTTCCCTGGTTGGCCACGTGACTTTGGAGAGCCCTCGCGAGATCGGCGATGTCCTGTGGGTTCATTCGCGAAATTAAACTTTGGGGGAGAGAACTCTGACTTGCATTCCCTGAGGAATTTGATCCACTTGCTCCTTGTCCATACATTACAAGGTTATTGCAGGACAAATGTGGACGAGCTTCATTTAAACTTTCAATTCCATTCAGTTGATTTAAAGGATCCCTAGAATTTTCCATTTTATAAAAGTTTCAGTGAAAGTAGTAAAAATGAAAATAGAAGGATTTAAATAATTATATAAATTACGCCAAATTCGAAGGAGCCGAACAACCAATTATCAGCAATGTATTGCCATTTGTTAATAAAAAAGAAAAAAAATTTTATCAACAAAGCAATCAAAAACAGAAAAAAGTTTGTTAAAATTTGACTAGTTGAATTGGTAACTGAATTTTACCAAAGTAGTAGTTATCTTGACAGAAATAAAAACTGAATTTAATTATGTTGACAAGAAATTAAAAGGGAATTTAAGTAATAATTAGTGACCCCACACCAAATAATCGGAAGAAATATAACTATTTAAATCAGTAACTGAATTTCTTTAAAAAAAATATTCATCTCTAGGCAATTCACAGTTAGAGATTTAAATAAAACTGCACTGAAACCTTGTATTTCAAAAGCAATTTTGAAAGAACCTTATCGACTTCGATCACAGGAAAACAATTTGCCAGTGTAAAATGTCATGTATTTTGCAAAAATTTAATGTTCAAATTCAACTTCGAAATTAATAAGGATTTAATAAGAAGTAATAAATTTTCAAAATTTTGTTTTGTCTGTGATGCGAATTTTGCCATTATTTAACGCATATACTTGCAAACAACATTGTAAACATCATGCGGATAATAACACACACACAGGGAAAAAATTTTGCTGTAGCGTCAAACTATTGGCTGCCACGCCTAATTTGAATAATTTTAACGTTTAAGTAAATAAAGGTACAAGTTGAAATATGTAAATTTTAATCATAAATAATCGTTGTGCAGCCAAGATTATTACTAAAACAAGAAGCAGAGGAAAATAATCTTCAAAAATTGATGAAAAGCAACATTTTATAAATTGAGAAGAAAATTTTGTTTGTTTGTTTTTGTTTTTTAAAAGAAAAGTAGAAAAAACTGTATTCTAAGATCTTGTAGTTCACGTAACTGGTTTAAATTACAAAATTGTGAGTTACACACATTCCAACGCTCAAAACAAAATTTTAATGGCAAAAGAAATGTCAATAAGGTTAAATGGAAAATTCGAGAGATTAAATAAATAATATTACAATAAATCTCATAACAATTATACGCTAATCAAACCTTTGCGTAGATCAGCACTCTAATTTCACGAAACACTGTTGACACTTCTGAACTTGAATCTCGGAAAAATTGCCCTTATTTTCACTCCCGCACTATCACGATTACAAACAGGAGCTGGCGTTGAAAAAGAATAATCAGGAACTCTGCGTCTCAGGAACACTCAAAATCAGGATCAGGAAATCAGCGATCAGTCAGAAGTTCATCATCATGTCAAAAATGCAGTAGGCAATAGAAATTTATTCAGCGGCGAACCAAAATAAAATATTTAGTGGTTTCGTAGCAAAGGAATAGTAAAAAAAAATTTTGTGGTAAATTTGCAAGTACACAACACTAAATGCAATTCACCTTTGAAACCGATAAAAAGGTATTAACTATTTCTTTATTCGTGGTATGAAGCACTTATTTAAAAATACTTAGTCATTTTTCAAAGAGGTTCACTTTTGTACTTTATTAAAAGTTTGTTTTTATTATTTCCCGCGCCGAATATCCCGGACGAGCCCCCAAATTTATGTCACGAGCCAGACTTTACTCGCGCACGCGTAAACTTACTTGACGTTTCATAGGTGGGTTTTATTCGGCGTTAACTCTGAAAAGAGAGCGGGAAAGGTTCAAATAGTTAAAGGAACAAAACAGAACTTTTTATCCTGGAAACCATAATGGAAAAACCAGATTTATTGGCCAATATAGGTCCCTTGCACTATACACTGTTGATTAATAAACTTGTTAATTATTAAATAAATGTTGTTAATATATTGTCGACAATATCATTCACGTACAAGTCCGAACGCGAAGTACTAGAAGTACAAACAAATCTCTAGACTGTTGTCAGAGATTTTTGATGAGACACTTTTGAAGGTTGTCTTAGAACTAACTCCTTGGCACGCGTCCTGCACGCGTCGTCCTTAGCACGCCCTTTTGCTACCACGTGGAAGAGCGCGCTCCAAAAATGCGCAAACGATTTCATGCGCAGCTTCTCTTGGCGTCTCTTTTCATTTTCTAAGCTGTCTCTCTCACTCTTAATTGTATCACTCATAATTGCCGGAAAACCCGGCTGGCGTCTGGCACACTTTTACGTGCGCCTTACAATACCTGTGTTTATGAAGGTTCGTCGTCTGGTTGTCATTATGCACCATAAAGGATGTACCTTTCTTGGAATCATAAAGCGCTTAAACTAGATTGTTCATTTCAAAAGAAGATTATTCACAGATAATCCATACTAATTTATTACTATTTTCGTCGATAACAAATGAAACCCTTAAGGGATTAAGAAAACTGTATCGTTATTTATTAATATTTATAACGTTCTTTGAACAAATTCTTCGAAGGATACAAATAATAATTTTAAACGACGGTTCCTATCTTTCTATTAATCTGAAAATAATAGAGCATTCAACATACTTTTTCTTTGTCAGAGTTCTCTTTTGAAGGTCTTTTGTGGCAATTAAAATGAAACATATTTTATACGGAATTATTTTAATAAAGAGGCATATTTGTATATTTAAAATTGAATCGCCGCGATATCTCGCGGTCTCGAGAAATCGATATGTGGTTTCGAGCGAGAAAGTAGTCGCTCGTCACAGATGCTTTGTCCGCCATTTTCAATTTCGTACAAATGAACATTCTGCTATTTAAGTTTTCTGTCAAATGTCAGTTCGTTCTATTAAAATTTCGCACAAATGAAGATTCGGCCAAATGAATATTCTGGCATTTAAAAATTCGATTAATTTAAAATTCTGTAAAATGAAATTTTTTCTAAATTATAATTTGTTTAAATTGGAATTATTTTAAATAAAAATTCTGTTAAATATAAATTTGGTGATCTTAACATTCTGTTAGGTAAAAATTCGAATTCATTTAAATTCGATTGAAAACAAGTTCGAAAATTTGAAATTTCGGCTACAAAAAAATTCTATCTTATGAAATTCTATAAAATGGAATTGCTAAATAATAAATTTTAGAACTTAACCATGCGTCCCATTTTAATTATTTTTAGTTCTCTTTAATTATGTTCTCGAATTTTTAATTATTCTCATTTTTTCAATCAATTTTTAAGATCTTAATGTACTTTCTCCAATTTCAATTAGAAGGAGGAAAGGGAAAGGGGAAGGAATAATGGAGTTAAAAAAGGAGGATAGGAGGAGGGAAGTGGTAGAAGACAGGTTTAAAATTAGGTTTCGCATGGTTAAAGAATAAGAACGATGGGTTCTGGAGAGATTTAGAGAAATGGGATGTAGTTTTTTTGAGTGAAACGTGGGTACATGAGAGGGAGTGGATGAAATTAAAAGGAAAAGTTCCTAAAGGATATGTCTGGAGGTGTCAGGAGACCAAAAAGGCAGGGAAGGTAGGAAGAAAGGAAGGTGGCATGTTAGTGCGAGTAAAAAGAAAAATGAAGAGTAAAGTCAAAGAGGAAAGGAACAGTGAAAGAGAGGGGTGTATGGCAACAAAAATTAGAGTAGGAAGAGAGGAGATAACGCTAGTGGGATTGTATAGGAGAAGGAGGAGGAGGGATGGGAGAGTTTAGAAGAATGGATAGAGGATGGAAAAGACAAAAAGGTTCTAATCGGAAGGGACCTGAATGCTTGGACAGGGGAAAGAGGAGGAGCTTGTTGGGAAGAGACAAGTCAGGATTTTGTAGGAAAATCGAGACATAAGGAGATAGATAAAGAAGGGAGGAAACTATTATGGATTTTGAGGGAAAGAGGATCGTCAATTCTGAATGGAAATACGAATGGAGATGAGGAGGGAGAATATACTTTCCATGGAAAGGGGAATACGGTTATAGATTACATAATGGCAGACGAGAAAATGAAAAAGGACGTGAGAATGTTAAAGGTGGGGAGTGAGATAGGGTCGGACCACTTTCCTATGGAAATCACGGTAGGTGGAGAAAAGCGAGGGAAGCGAAAATTGAGGGAGAGTAGAGGGGTAAAGAGAGTGAGGAAAATGGGAAAATGGAAGAAGGAGAGTTTAAGAGAGTATGAGGGGAGGATGAATGCATGGGAAGGAGGAAAATCAGGAGAGGTTAAAGTAGAAAAAATAATTACAGGCTTAAAGGAAAGAGTAGATAGTGTAAGAGAGGAGGTTGGAAGGGAGTTTGAGGAAGAAGGTATGAGATATAGAGGATGGTGGGATGAGGAATGTGAAAGTAGTAAACAGGGTTTAAGGGAGGATATTAAGAAATAGAGAAAAGGAAGGTTAGATAAAGGGGAGTACAATAGGAGACATAGGATACATGAAAGGTTGTTGGAGCAGAAGAGGGAGTTGGACAGAAAGAGATTTATGGAGCAGATAGAAGTGTCGATAAGAGAAGGGAAGGAATGGGAAGTAATAAATAGGGAAAGGAAGAATAGAAAAGAAATAAACCAGGAGATAGAAGTAAAAGAGAGGACAGAATATTTTAAAGATATGTATGGTGGAGTGGTCGGAAAAATAAAAGGGGAGAGTAGGAAAGGAAAATGAAAATTAGTGGGAGAAGAGGGGGTTAGTAGGGAAGAGGTGAATAAGGCAATAGAGAGACTTAAGAGAAATAAAGCGGCAGGGTTGGATGGGATGGAGAATGAAAAGCTGAAGTATAAAGGAGAAAGGGTTAGGGAGGAGTTGTGGAGAATAGTGAATGGGGTATGGAAAGGGAAAGGTTGGCCGGAGGAGTGGAAGACAGGAGTGATTGTCCCTATACTAAAAAAGGGGGATGGGAAAAAGGTGGAGGACTATAGGGGTATTACTCTAATGCCAGTAGGGTACAAAATATATGCGGAGGTGATACGGAGAAGATTAGAGAAGCAGGTAGAAGAAATAGGTTGTATCCCATATAATCAAACTGGATTTAGGAAGGGGATGGGTACGATGGATAATATATAAGTGCTAAATTATTTAGTAAGTAGAAATTTAGAAAAGAAGAAGGGGAAACTAGTGGCAGTATTCGTAGATTTCAAGGCGGCCTTTCCATCGGTAAACAGGGGAATTCCATGGAGGATATTGAAAGAGAGAGGAGTGGAAGAAGGAATTATAGAAAAGATTAAGGAAATATATGAGGAACCAAGAGTGAGAGTAAGAGTAGGGGGAAGAGTGGGAAAACAATTCTGGCTAGGAAGAGGGTTAATGCAGGGGTGCCCGCTCAGCCTGTTGCTCTTTAACCTGCTGATAATGGATATGGAGGAAAGATTATGGCGGAAAGAGAAAGGGAGGAGTAGTATTAGGTAAAACTAGAATCTATACCCTGGCATATGCGGATGATTTGTTGTTGATAGCGGAAGAAGAAAGTGTAATGAGATTGTTATTGAGAGAGTTTGACGTATATGTGAGCGAAAGAGATTTAAAAGTGAATGTGGATAAAAGGAAAGTGGTAAGGTTTAGGAAAAGAAAGAATGACGTGCAAGAGATAATGAGACTGAATGGGAAAGAGGTGGAAGAAGTGAATGAGTTTTGTTACTTGGGTTATTGGTTTACGAGGAATGGAACGAGTGAGTTAAATGTTAGGAAGAGGGTAGAGAAAGCAAGTAAGATAATGGGACAAGTTTGGGGATGGAAGGAAAGAGAAGATGTGGAGAGATTGCATGAAAGGTTTATAAGATGGGTGATGGGAGTGAGTGTAAAATGTCCAGGGTATATGATTAGAGAGGAGTTAGAAAGGGGCAAGATGATAGTAAGGCAGAGGAAAAGAATATGGGGCTTTGAAGAGAAGATGAGACAAGAAAAAGGGAGCAAGTTAGCACAGATGTGTTGGAGAGCAGTAAAGGAAAGAGAGAAAAATGGGACAGAGAGTAAGTTTGGATAGGAGAAGGAAAGATGGATTGTGAGGAAGGAGGAAAAAGGGAAAAGAGTGAAGAGTTGGACAGAAATAGAAAAGTACATGAAAGAGAAAGAAAAAGCAGAAAGATGGGCTAAAATAAAGGATTCGAAGTATAACAGATGGTATGGGACGGTAAGAAGGAAAGGACTGCCGAGATATTCATGTGAGCTTAAGAAGGAAAAAAAGTGGAATAGGGTGCTGAGGTTCAGAATTGGGGAGGGAATGAGAGAATGCATGTACTGGATGAATGAGCAGGAAAAGTTGTGCAGAGTGTGTGAGTTTGAATTGGAAGACTGGGGGCATGTGTTGGATAAGTGTACTGGAGAAAATGAGGAAAAGAAGGGAGTAGAAGAATGTGTGTGTTGGATTTTAGATGAGAATGGGAAAGGGGAGAGGTGGATGAGAGAGTTGGAGGAGCTTAGGAAGAGAATGAGAATAGGGATCGGCCAAAGAAATGAAATAGAGTCATGTAATGTAGATTCGTAAGCTCGACAATGAGAGCAGTGGTTTAGGAAGCGGAAGCCCTGGCACTGGAGGTAGTTAGGTAGATGGCATAATATTAGTTAGTGAGTAAGGATATAGAGTAAGTTAGTTAAGTAAAAATGTAAATAGGTTAAGGTTATGTAAAGGTTCGGGAGATCCCGAACTCGAAGGGCTAGCCCTTCGAGTCCGTAAAAGGGAGAATAAACTTTATACAATTACTTTCGTTCTTTTTTATAATTTCCAAAAAGTTTTTAATTATTTTTTTTTAATTAAAAATTGTACTCTTCAAATTTTAATTTTTTTTCAATTTTAATTTTTTTTTTTAAGTTTTTATTATTCAATATTTTCAATTCATTTTTAAGATTTTCAATTATTTTTCTCAAGTTCGAATTCTTTTCTTTATTTGTAAAACATTTCTATAATTTTTTTAATTACTTTTCCCAATTCTTAATTAACTTCATTTTTTTCAATTAATTTGCAATATTTTCAATTATTTTTTGCAATTCTTATTAGTCTAAAATTTTATAAATTTTGTCCTGAATAATTATTTATTTGATGTGTATATATAACTTTATTATTAAATATCATATTTAAAATATTTATAATTGTTGATAACACAAGGTATATAAACTAATCGCAGGTCAAAGCGCGTTGTTTAATTTAGTCAAACTTTAAATTACTACAATTAGTAAAGTTTTTAGATTTTGTTTTTTAAAAGGTCTATTAGGGTTGACCAAGGGCCTCCTCAGCTCAAGGGCCCCGGGGCACTGATCCACTTTGCCCCTTAACAGTTACGCCACTGTAAATTATTGAGTTTTCTTACATTGATTTCAGAATTCTACTTTTTTTAAAAATATGTTTTTATTTTATTAAAAAATATATACAGTAGAGACCCCATTATCCGGACTAATGAATGCAGGCACTCATCCGGATAATCGAAAAAAGTACGAAATAAATGAATTTTCAATTTATAATTTTAGGTATTTATTTCCAATGAATTTAAATAAGACTGAAACAATCTAAAACTCTTAAAATTAACATTAATAAATGTTTAGTTAGAAATATTTCGAAAGTCGATGATTTAAAAGCTGACAGTTTTCTGGTTTGTGTATTTCCACAGCTATGAAATTTTACCATAAGGATATAAATTTTTCACGTACTTCATGGTTTCTTGTACTTTAAATATCAAAATACTAACTTTTAAAATATTCATGGTATTAAATGCTAATAAACTTTACAATTAAAGAAAAAAACAAAAATTGAAATTTATCCGGATAATTGAAAATCCGGATAATAGGGGTCCGGATAATGGAGTCTCCATTGTAGATAGGTATGGGGCAAAATTCCTGAATAAGTGTCACAGATCAAGAAATGAAGTTTTTTGGATTGGGCTGAAATTTTCTGAAATTGTTGTCGTATTGGATAGTACTTCATGTACGAAGTATTGTTAAGTTTAATCAAAAATTTGTAAGATGTGGAGGGGGTTGGATTTTCTCACTTTTGATGAATTTTATTATCGAATTTTTTCGATGATAAAAATGTCCAAATTTAGATATTTATGAGCTTAATATAGGCCTTCTAAATTTTTTTGAAATCCGTTGAAGCGTTCTCGAGTTATTCTAGTGACAAAAAATTCTGTCTGTCTGTCTGTCTGTCATCAATATTAACAAAGAGTTCAGAAAATCTTTTAAAATAAATATTTTGAAAATATGGATTGAAATACACGAAAAAAGGTTTTTAAGGTCTAATAATTTTAAAGTTATTGTTTCCGGTCTAAATTAATATAATGGATGTTATAGACATATATACTTTTATTAATTATCAAAAAAAAAAATTCTATAAATAAACAACTGACCATTGTGTAGAGAATCATATCAGATAAGCGCAGAACATGATTAAGAAGATCATAACCACTATGTGACTTTCCGGCAATTTAAAATTTAATTTAAAAATTGCAGCATTCAGATGTTTCACTTTTTTCCTTATTTAAAAATAAAAAAAAAGATATTGAAAATATTTACCTTCATATCCTGGTTTACAGTAACAGGATGTGTTGGGCTGATGTTTCGGTTGAAAATATTCTCCTTCGTTAAATGTTTTGCCATCAACATAACAGGTTACAGGATGCTCAGCTGGATTTAAATTTCAATTGTATATAATTTTTGGTATCATATCACATAATCTTCAAAGTAGATTATATAATCGCAGAACATTATTTTTTTAAACTGGTTTAAACTTACGATAATATTTTTCACTAGAATAATTATCTTTGTACATTTTAAATAAAAAACTATTCAAGTTTTAAAAGCGTTTTCGTGAATTTTTATATTTAAATGCAATTTTGAATTGATCAAAATGATAAATGATAAATGATGCCTTCAAGCAGAAAAAATGCAAAAAATTTATTCTGTTTAATAATAATAATCAATAACAAATGATAAGCGTTTCTAACTTTCAGATCAAAAAGCTATGCGGGTAAGTTTGATGCTATGAAAACTTCCCGTGACAAAGTTTTTCATTCATTATTAAAGAAGTTATTCTGAAAGTTTGACATTTGTATTCACATACAAAAATAGAGAATTTATAATGAAAGATTGAAGAATGGAACAGCGCATTGCAAAATAGCTGCAATGCAACGATAGAACCGTTTCACAAATCTTCTTATAAATTCATTATTTCTACGAATATGAGGATAAATCTTTCAGAAGGACATTCTTAATAATGAAGGAAAGACTTTGTCACGAGAAGTTTTCATAACATTAAACTTACCCGCATAACTTTTTTTAAAAAATACTTACGACAAATAACACCAACTGGACAGCACTTATCTGCAGAATGATCTAGGTAGCATCCTTCTTGAAGGATTTCTTCAAAATCACAATCTATTTCTGCGCATTCAAATGAAGCTCTGTTTGCAAATAAAATAAATTGTTAAATTAATCCAAAAAATTCATAAATTCTTTTTTATCATTTAGAAACAATTAAATTTCTACTACAATCTTCCATGTTTACAAAATTGCAAGACGATATTAAAAAAAAAGAATGGAAAATAAAATGAGAATATGAAATAAATACTGTAAACTGATTTATGATATAAAATTTACTTCAATTTAAAATTTATTGACTAACATTCCTCGATATCCTAATTCACAAACACAATCAATATCACAAGGCTGGGCGTCTTCTTTTTTTAGTGGTTCGTTAATTTTATAAACGTTGTCATTAACATAACATTCATTTGGCGATCTGTCTTTAAGATGAGAGCAATCATATTTCACAGCACAACAATCTTCAGAATTTTTGTAAATTGGTTTACATTTAATTTCTTCATAAAATTTCAATGGTCCAGGACATTTGGTTTTGTCGCATCCTATGAGAAATGAAGTTATTTAAAAAGAATAAAAAATTTAACAAAATCACTCTTTTAGAAAATTTTATGTATTTGAAAATATTCTCTTAGCATTATAATTATTTAATAATTTTTTTAATAATTTTTTAATAAATCCGCCCCAAAGAATAAAATTAGTACAAAATTTCAAAAATATACACACTTGGATTTAATTGTTTATTTTTTAATTTTAATAATCAAACATTTTTTTTATTAAATAAATTTTCATTGCTTTAAATTGTTATTGTTTATTCGTATCTCACCTTCAGCTGCAAAAGAAAGCACAACAAAAATTAAGCACAAGTAAATGTCAATGAGAATTAGAGACATTTTTAGTTCACAGATCTTGGACAGAATGAGTAAAATCACTTAGAGAAATTTGTTTTATGTGAAGGATAAAATTGTTGAAAAAGGAGATAAACACAAACGTATATGTTTCTTAACACATTTATAAATGTATGAACTATGGCGTGTTTTTTTTTCATTTGACCTTGTTCCTTGACACACGTCGTATTTTGTTTTCATACGGCGTACATCAGTGGCCTCAAAAGTTCCTATAGATCTTCAATTTTTCATTTAATTTAATAATTAATAATTTAATAATTTCCTCCAACAAATTATCAAATTAGTGAAAAGGATAAGGCGTCATTACCAATAAATTTTTAAAACAAATATAATAAATAATAAATAATTTTAAAATAATTAGAGTCTACTTTTATAAGAATCAATTTAACTGCATTGCCAGCAAATAAATTAATTAAAATATAGTTTACCCTAAAATATTGAACTGAAATTTCCATACACTAAAATTTTTAGTAAATTAAAATATAATTCTATCAATGTAAATTAACATAAAATGTTCTTGTGATTAAATTAATTGATACTTAGATCATTGGAAATTAAGATCATTAAAATTTTGAAATAATTATTTTTAATGAAAATCTAAATTAGTAATTAAGAATCAATATATATTTAAGTTTTAAGTTATTGAAGTTTGAATTCATCTAAATTTGTATTGGTTATTAGGCTTTTAATTATCTACATTTTAATCAATCCTTGCGTTTTTATTATTCTGATTATTAATAACTAAACATTTAAACTTTTCAGTTTAAAATTTTTTTTTTTTTTTGTAAATATAAATTTTACTTAATTTCAAATTCCATTAGGCCCAATTTCCATTGATTCAAATTATAGTCTAAATTATTATTTTCAAAATTTGACTGATTAAAGCTTTAATATACAATGAAATTTTTTTGTATAATTAGAAGTTTTTATATAATGGTTAATGTTTAAAATAATTTAAATATGCATTATTAGATTTTGAAAATATGTAAAGTTTATAATATTTCAAATTTTTCTTAATTAAAATTTAAAAAATTAAAAGTTTAAAATAACTGAAGTTTATTAATATTAAAATGTGAGTAACTTTGTAATTCCTATACTAATTAAAGTTTAAATTAAGTTTATACTTGAATTAATCGAAGTTGAAATAAATTTGAGTCAACATTTCGTTGAAGCTGTTTTAAGTTTGGAACTATTTTAAATTTGAAAAAATTGAAACTTGAATTGTTAGAACTTTTGAAGAATAGAAATAATCCTCCACAGAAGTTTGAAACGATTGAAGTTCGTATAAATTATAGAAGTTCGAATACATTTTGTTCAAAAAACTATTCTTTCAGCAAAAATATTTACACTTGTTTCAATGTATCTACCTACAATATATTCTCTTTTTACTTATTTTTTTTTTTATTATTTCTTCTTTTTTAAATATAAACATGGAAAATTCGTGATCTTTTAAAACATTTTTTATTTACTTTTACTTATTTGTCTATTTCTTAAAGTCGGCAGCGATTTTAATGTGCATAGAATGAAAGTCATATTTATCTAAAATATTAAGTTTATTTGAATAAAAAATTTCATTAAATTATTAATCTTATTTGTACTTGCAAAAATTTATATTTGTAAAAGAACAGAAACAATTCAATGTTCTTCAATGTTTATGTTGTTATAATTTTCAACAATTTTCAAATGTTTTATTTTATTCTTCTTTAATTTTGTAGATATTATGTTCTGTTGTCAATTATTCTCGACAGATTTAAATTTTTTCTTTCGATTGTCAATTATTCTCCTCATTTCTAAATTATTTTCTTAATATTTAATTATTTTAGTCATTTTGTAAATTTTCTTTCAATTATCAATTATTTTATTGAAATTTCAATACAATTCTTCAATTTTTATTTATTTACTATAATTTTAAGCATAATTTTCATCAGTTTTTAATTTACAATTTATTATTCTCCTTCAATTTTATGATTATTCATTAATTTAAAAAAAAATTCTAGTCCCGATTATTCTCCCCATTCTTCGATTTTTTTGTTCAATTGTTTTCTTCAATTGTTAATTGTTTTTATTTAATAGTTAATTATTTTCGTCATATTGTAATTTTATTTTTTAAATATTAATTATTTTCTTCATATTTTCGTTTAATTTTTAAATTTTCAATTTATTTATTCAATTTTTAATTATTTTTTTCAATTCTCAAATATTTTCTTTAATTTTCAATTATTTTTATCGATTTTCCATTAATTTCTCAATATTCAATAATTCTCGGATTTTTTAAATTACTTTTTTCACTCATCAAAATTGTTTTAAAATTTCAATTCAATTGTTAATATTATTATTATAATTATTATTATCGCCTTTTTTAATTTTAATTGTTCAATTATTTTCTTAAATTTTTAATTCCATTCTTCAATTTTTAATTCCATTTTTCAATTTTGATTTCCATTCAATTTTTAAAAATATTATTTTAATTTAAATTCAATTCTTCAATTTTTAATTGCTCTCTTCAATTTTTAATTTTTTTTTCAATTTTAATTGTTTTTTTCGATTTTTAATCCAGTTATTAAATGTGCAATTAATTCCAACAATTATTTCATCAATTTTCTTAGTTTTTCAATTTGCAATTCTTTTCTTTAAATTTAATATTTCTTGTTTAATTTTTTCAATTATTTTTTTTCAGTTGTCTATTAAACTAGTCATTTTTTAAATTTATTTTCCATTGACAGTTATTTTCGTTATTTTTCACATATTTTCATCAATTTTTAAATTATTCTCGTCATTTTTCAATTATTTCTTTGATTTCTAATATTAATTATTTTCCGCAATTTTCAATTATTTTCTACAATTTTTTCAATGTTCAATTATTATCTTAAAATTTTATAATTATTCTTTGATTTTTTAAATGATTTTGTTTGGTTGTGTACTAATCTAGACATTTTTAAAATTGTTTTTCAATTGTCGAATATTTTCGTCATTTTGTAATTTTTGTTCCAGTTACCAATTATTTTTTCAAATTTTAATTGAATTCTTAAATTTTCAATTTATTTTCTCAACTTTATATTATTTTTTTCAATTTCAATTATTTTTTTCAATTTCCAATCCAGTTGTTCAGTTTGCAATTATTTCGAACACTTATTCTGATAATTTTTTTCAACTATTTTGTTTAAATTTAATATTCATTGTTTTATTTTTTAAACTATTTCTTTCAATTGTGTAATTATGTAGTTATCTTTCAAATTTTTTTTCAACTGTCAATTATTTTCGTCATTTTTTAAATATATTCTTCAATTTCGTAATTCCCATCCCCTATTTTATAATTTATAATGCATATTTACTCTTTAAATCTGAAATAGTGAAAAATGAAGATCTGGGGATCATATTTTACTAATTAAAAAAGAGAAACCTCGTTTACCCTCAAATAGTAAAAGCCTACTAATTGAATTAGTAACTCTGAGTGACAAGATTCCTCTAAACGAGGATATTTAGATTTCAATTGAACAAATAATGTTACTTCAAAAAGCAAAGTAATTTATTTTTTAAATTAAACTTATCAGAATTTCCATCTATACCTAATGGACCAACTTTCCTTAAAATCGCGCTTTTATTGAAAATTAAGTAAATGTTAAAAGTTCATTTTAGGTTAGGTACAATTTTTCGTTTTTTTTTTTTTTTTGGTAACAATTTTTTTATAATTTCAAGTTTGAAGTACACTTATATAATAATTCTGTAAAAGTTACATTGTTTATTTATAAATATAATGGAATATATTGCCTATTAGGGATATTTTTTTAAAATTTGATACTTTTAGGAAAGGTTCTATCAAAATGACACGATAACTCAAAAATGATTTTAACGGATTTAAATAAAATTTGGTATGGTTATTTCTACACTTAAAAGAAATTAATTTTTAGGTTTTTTTTTTTTTTGTTATTCTTGTCATTATAATTATATAAATTCAATTAAGTCATATTTCAATTTGTTTCAACTTTTAAATTTCAATTATTTGAAATTTAAATGCATATTAATTAATGTAAAATAATTAAATAATATTAATAATTTTTCAAATTCACAATA
The DNA here is from genome assembly GCA_037103525.1 of Ganaspis brasiliensis. NCBI lineage: Eukaryota > Metazoa > Arthropoda > Insecta > Hymenoptera > Figitidae > Ganaspis > Ganaspis brasiliensis. The sequence goes on along the minus strand of JAZKLR010000254.1, from coordinate 2,216,649 downwards.
ATCCTTTTTTTTAATATTCTTACAAGATTTCCAAGAGATTTCAATTTTTCGAAATTGTTTATATTAATTTTTATCTTACAATTTCTTATTTTTACAAAATTTTAAGTTTTTTTCTACTTTTACTTTTGATAATTTTTAATTTTTTTTTTTTGGATCTTCTTTTATTTTCCTCTTTTTATGCAAATTATTTAATATTATTTTAAACAATTTCGTTATTATAAGATTCACTAAACTTTGTATTTCGTTGATTTTCATAATTATTTCCATATTTTTACAAATAAATACTCTTTCATTTCATGTCATTTATTCAAAAAATCCAACAGTCAAAGACTAATTACAGGATTATAAGTAATTCGAATAATCAAAAGTATTACAGCAAAGTATAATATAAATCATCATAGCTTACAATAATAACAATAATTGATTTATAATTACTCTTATTTTTTTGTAAGTTTATTCAATTTTTTTCACATCTTGTCTATTTTTTGCGAGATTTTTTGCAAACTTACTTATTATTTTAAAAATTGTTTAGATTTTATTTATTTTTCTAAATTTAATGTTGGATTTATTTTAAGTGTAATATTCTAAAAATGTGTATGGTTTAATTTGATTGAACTTTTTTATTTTTTAAGGATTTTTAAGTTTCTTTTGTGGACTTTCTTTCTCTGTACTTTTTACATCTTTTTAGTTTGTTAGATTAAGGAAAAGAACATTTCTCTATTTTCTTCCTATTTATTTAATTTTCTTAAAGTTTCACTACTTTTTTAGTTCTTTCTTGCGTTTTAATTAATTCTCTAATTTTTGTTATCATTTTTTCATTTCTAAGCTAAGCATTTTTCCTTCTTTTCAATTGTTTATTTTTTATCTTATAATTACGAATTTTTGAAAACATTTATTTGGTGTTTTTATCTACATTTTTTAAATTTTCCAATTTTTTACTTTTTTGATTTTTTATTTAATTCATAAAATAATTCTCTAATTTTTCTAATTTTAAAATTTTGTTCTCTTTAGTAATATATTTTAACGTTTTCTTAATTATCACGATTTATATTTGTTAATTATCTTCTTATTTATTATGTTAGTTTAATCGTCATTTCTTTAATTATCTACGTACAAATAAACATTTGGAGATTTTAAATACTGATTATATTTTTAAAAGAATCAATTTTTGATTTAAATCAAATAAATCGGATCTTTTTAAAAAAATCATGATTTTTATCAGCCTTGATAAGTGAAAATATAAGCAATATTATTTGATAAACAGTAAATTCAAAACTTTATATATAATAAATTATATTCCTAAATTTATTTTGACTGACATAACCTTCACGGAGGTTATGTTACAATTAAAAAATATTTTCTTGGTTCTATTATATGTCTATAAAGATACTATATATCAGTTATAAAAAAGACCCTCTATGTTTATTACTCTTTACTTATGTCGCTTATTACTTAAATATTTCTGTTATTTACACAAAGTTTAGCTTTTTACCATTTTTACATGCAACTTACTGCAAATTTCTTCAATGTTTGAAATCTTTATGAAAAACCAAACACAAATTAATTGTTGTTGAGACTACAGTTTTTTCAAAACAGTTCAAAAATAAGACAAAAATTAATTGAAATATAGTGTTCTAAATTTTTTCGTAAACAAAAAACAAACGCACGTTTTACTTTCTTTGCGCCATTTTTAAAAGCCAAAATTATGAAATTTTATTGGCTGATAGAAAAGCTAGGTTTTCAAAATCTTAAACATCTTTCAAAAGAACGAAAATAAGTAACTAATGTTGCTAACAGTTGCTAACGACAGTTATTTATTTTCTAAAAACCATTTTTCATTTTGTATTTTATATTACAGCAACTTGATTATTATAAAACTACAATCAGAAGGTATAAAATTAATAAATTCTGTATAGAATACGAATGGTCAAGATACTTATTTATAAATCTCGATATATGCCTATTAATAATTTCTTATAAATAAATAAAAGGTTATTAAATAATAATATTTCATATAATTCAGAATTTACACGTGTATATATTATTTTTATTACATATCAGTTTATCATTTAAATTCGCTTTTTTTTTTATTTAAGAGGATTGACGAAACCTTTCATACAGTAAAAAAATGTAAATAATAAAGATAATAAAATTCTTATTACGTGATGATAGACATTTATGCAGTTTTGAAAATCTCAGTACACGTGTGCGCTTAATAAAATATATTCAGATTTATCAATTAGAGGACACGTTTATCATTCATGATATTATAACATTTTTTCTTTATAATTAGAAATGTGTCTTTCAAAAAAAAAAATAATAATAATAATTCTACTTTACCTTCTTTATTTTTTTGTTAAATGTTTAAAACTAAAAATAAAATTTCATTTATCAAAACACACGTTTTGATTAATATTTCAATCAACACTAAATTGAACTCGTCCAACTTTTAAATTTAATTTTTATCGGACTGAAATTCAAACATCTGTGAATTTTAAAAACTCTTAATTCTAAATATACAAAATCAAAGCATTAAAATTTTTATTGATTCTAATTATAATTTATTAAAATATTAACTGATAGTTAATTTCAATTTCTATACAATATTTTATAATTCATATGTTTAATTCTTACATATATTTCAAATTAAAATATTAACATTTCTAATTATTCAAGATTTTAATCAACTTTAAATTCAATCATTCCAAACATCAGTTTATTCAAATTTCAATCGAGTTAAATTGAAATTAAGTAAATATAATTTATATTTTTTGATTCGTCTAAATTTTTAATGTCTTATTTTTATAATTTATCAACATTTCATTTCCTACAAATTTTAGTCGTTATTTCAATTAACTTAACAAAATATTAAAAACTGTTATAAATTTCGATTGATTAATTTAATTGATTCACTTAAAATTTCAATTTATTCAATTGTTAATTGATTCCAATTTTACAAACTTCAAGTAATTGGAATGAAAAATTTAATTTCATAAGATTTAACGAAATGAGATACATTTTTTTAATTATTAATTTTCAAACACAAGAGAATCTCTTTTTCAAAACATAAGAAAGTTTTGAAGTTACTTCGTAAATTGATATTCTGGAATTTTTAAAACTACATTATTTTTTAAGTTGATATTGTTTTGATTTTTACGAATAGCCATTTCTAAAGTTTGTAGGAACGATAATTATGACATTAAAAATTGAATATAATTGTTTGGGTACAATTTTTATTAAAATATGTTTTTGTTTAAAATTATTTTTATTATCATATTATGTAAATTATTATCATTGCAATGTTAGAAACAAAATTGAAACAAATATTGTCGTTATTTAAAATTAAATTCAAAATTTTTATTGAAGCAAGTCTTCTTGTCAAAAAATTACATTTCAAAAATAATAATTAAGCAGATTCACCGCATCGTTTTTCTGAAATTTGTTGACAGGTAGGAATTGGAGGCACTTCACATTTACATTTTAGACATTTGTACATGTCATCTGTCACTTCATTAAGCTCATCACCAATTTGCATTTTAAGTTTGCCAAAAGTACAAGTATCTGAAAATTAAATATTAATTTATATTTGATAATAAGACATTAAAATAATAAATATTATATAAAATAAATTGTATAAATAAACATAGATATACTACCTATTCTAATAAAAATTAATTTAGTAGATTTGTAGCCTTTGGTTATTTTATATAAAAAAAAATTATTTTCAATTTTAGTCAAACAAAATACAAATATTATTTAATGCTATTAAAAAAACATAAGTTAAAATAACTATAATACTTTTTAAATCTTTTTCAAGTTTTCTTGTAGTTTTACTTAATTCTTTTTTTAATCTTTTATTACTTACCTGACTCGTCATCAGAAGTCTTTCCATGATTATCAGGAGAGGGAATAATAGTATCAGTGTCTTGAGCTGAAACAGCATTAAAATATTTTTAAAAAACTAAGAACACTGTTTATAATATATAATTATATAACTATAGTTTTAAATAAAGATTTATATTCAAAGAATTTAATTAAATTAAGACTAAATAATAAATGATGAATTATTTCTTTATATATCAATTCGATTCTCTTAATGTCTTTTTGAAATCATTTTACAAGGTCTTTTTAAACGAATAATTGCATGTTTAATTTCAACAACATGTTTCAAAATTTTTAATGTTTTGTTCAGGTATTTTTCTTAATTTCAAGACACATTTTTACAATAAAAATTTACAAATATAATGATTTGTAAAAAGACCCTAGTAAAATTATTGCAAAAAGAATAAGTTATGAATCTATAATGATAATTTAAATAACTTAAAGACAATATTGTATTTTAGCGACATTTTTGCTTACGACATCTGAAAAAAACGTTGCAAGTAGTCTGTGGAGACTTTTGATAAAGATAAATTGGAGAACATTTTTCTCTTATTTCGTAACTGCTTCTAAGCTCATTTCCACATGACTTTGGTGTATAACAAAATGGTTCAACATTTTCTCCTGGAAAAAAATATATTCAAAATTAAATTCATAGAAAAAATAATTATTACTAATAATTCTTGTGAAACAGTTTGATAGAATAATTTCCTTCTAAAATAACAAAAAATTACGTATTCATGCAAGATTGTCATAATTCTGTATTTAAATTTTTTTCAAAAAATTTTTGTTTGTATAATAATAATAATTATACAATATATATACCTTTATATCCTGGTTTGCAGTAACACGATGTATCTGGATGATCTTTTGGAACGAAGTAATCACCTTCCTTATACGTTTTGCCATCAACGAGACAAGTGACTGGTTCTGTAGCTGTAAAACAACATTTCTATGTTAATAAATTTATTCAAAATGTAATAAATCTAAAATAAACTTAAATTACGACTCAATATGATCTTAATATGTAACCTGCATTCAAACGATCCAAAAATTTTAATTTATTCCATTTTCAATCTCTTCAAATTCAAATACACCCGAATTTCAATCAATAGGTACTAATTTCTAATGACGAGAATTTTTAAAATGATCGGTAAATTTTGAAAACGATCCGCAAATTTTTAAGAAAAAAATAAATATGAAAAATTAAATTTGAAATGATCAGAATTTAATCTAAAAATTTTTTGATAGAAAGAAAGTCGAAAACTATGTATTAAACTTAATTAATTCCAAGCCATTATTATTTATATAATTCCCAAACGTCAATTAACTCAAACTTTAATTTTTTTCAAATTTATAAGTTCCAATTAATCAAAGTTACAAATATTACATGTATATAGTAAAATATTAATTAACAGCAACATTAATGAGAAACTTTACATTGCTGTTAGTCATTTAAAACTATAAATCTTTGGAAAAGCAAATAATGAAAATTACGAGAATAATTACAAAATGGAAAAGAATATATATGAAAAATGACGAAAATAATTGATAATTAAAAACAAAATTTGAAAAATGGCTAGACAAATACACAATTGTTGAAAATAATCTAAAAAATTAAACAATATACATTCAATTAAAACTAAAAAATTGAAAAATTAAGAAAATTATAGAAATAATTTCTGAAAAAAATTGCAAATTCAACAACTGGATTGAAAATCAAAACAACAAAAAATTGAATTTGAAGAAAATAATTGAAAACTTTAGAAAATAGTAAAAATTTGGAGAAAGTAATAAAAACTTGAAGAAATAAATTCATAATTTAAAAATTAAACTGAAATTAAAAAAAAAATTGATAATAATGGAGAAAAATTACAAAGCGTGAAAATAATTTACAATTAAAAACAAAATTCGAAAAATGGCTAGATTAATACACAACCAAAAAGAAAATAATTAAAAAATTCAAAGAATCATTATAAAACTTTAAGGGACTAATTGCAAATTGAAAAAATTGTAGGAAATAATTTCAAATTGCAAAAAATAGTTAATAAATTAAAAGAAATAATTGAAAAATGAGAATAATTAAAAAATTAAAGAAAATATCTACAAAATGACTAGTTTAATAGACTACTGAAAAAAATCGATAAAATATAGCAAAAACTTTAAATTTATAAAAAGTAATTAAAAATTGAAAAATGAAGAAAAATATAGGAATAACTGTTGGAAATAATTGCGCATTGAACGAATGGATTGAAAATCGGCAAAAATAATTAAAATTGAATAAAATAATTGAAAATAGAAAATTTAAATTCAAATTAAAAGAATATGGTTAAAAATTGAAAAAAGTATTTGAAAAAAGCCGAAAGTTATTGAATATAGAAGAAAACAATTAAAAACTGAAAAATGGAATTACAATTTGAAGAAAAAATTGAGAACTGAAAGAAATAAAAATTTTAAATTAACGAATCTTATTGATAATGGAGAAAAATAATTGGCGAAAGGCGAGGGTTTAACATATTAAAGAAAATAATTGATAATTGAAAAATAAAATAAAAAAATGACTAGAATAATACACAACTGAAAAAATAATTGAAAACGTTGAAAAATAATTCTAAAAATTTAAGAGAATAAAAAATAAAATTTTTAAATATTGTAAGAAATAACTAAAAATTAAAGAAAATAATTAATAATTGAAAAATAACAAAAATAATAGCAAAATTGAAGATTATTTCTGAAAGACAAAATTAATTGACAATTGAAACAAAATTCGAAAAATGGCTAGATTAATACACAACTGGAAAAAATAATTTGAAAATTCAAACCATAAATATATTTAATTTAAACAATAATTGAAAATGGAAAAATCAAGAAAATTATAGAAATAATTGTTGGAAATAATTGCTAATTGAACAACTGGATTGAAAAAAAAATTAAATGGGACAAAAGAATTAAAATTGAGGAAAAAATTTAAAATTAAAGAATGGAAATGAAATTTTTAAAACATAATTAAGAACTGAAGAGAATAATTGAACAATTGTACTTAAAATTAAAAAAGCATATTGATATTCGAAAAAATAATTGAAAATAAAAAAAATGTGATTGAAATTTGAAGAAAATAATAAAAAATTGAAGAAATAAATTGTAATTTGAAATAATAGTTTATAAAATTGAAAAAAGTAAAGTTTTTTGAAATATTGAATAAACTTAATTGAAAATTGTTGAATGGAATTGACTTTAGAAAATAATTCATAATTTAAAGAAAATTACAAAATGACGAGAATAATTTAATATTAAAAAAAATAATTGAGAAATGCGCAAAATAATTGACCTTTGAAAAAGAAATTCGTAAACTATCGAGGATAATCTATAACAGAACAAAATAATTAAAAAAGTTAAAAAATAATTATAAAATTTGAGGAGAATAAATGTAAATTTAAAACAGTTGAAAATTATAGATAATTTTACAAAAATTACTCCAGTTAATTTTATACAGTTTTATTTTAACAATATTTAGAAAATTTTATTTACTTTTCCAGTGATTAGTTTTATTTATTATTATAATTTTTTTCAATTTTATGATTTTTAAAATATTTATTTGGTTTTTTGTCATTTGTCATAATTTATTAATTTTTATAATTTTTAATGACTTTTTTTCTTTTATTTAATTTTTCGCAAATTTGATCTTATAATAAATTTTCTCATTTGATCAGAATTTCTCTATTTCTTACAAATATTGGCCCTGAGCCATAGAAAAAAAATGTTGTCCTAGACACTACACTACGTATTTTTTTCTACTGAATTCTACTCCAAAGTCAGAAGACCCAGATTGGCTAAAATTTTAGAGATAATCTAAGAAAATTGCTAAAAAATCAGAAAAAACCTAAAAAAAATTTTTTTTTGTCCGAGACAATATTCTAGTTTATTTCCACCTATTTTTTCCCTCTGAATTCGAATTTAAAGTCAGAATGGCCAGATTGGTTAAAATTGTTAGGATATATAATCTCAAAAAATTTGGCCCTGAGCCATAGAAAAAAAAATGTTGTCCTAGACACTACACTACGCATTTTTCTCTAGTAAATTCTACTCCAAAGTCAGAAGACCCAGATTAGCTAAAATTTCAGAGATAATCTAAGAAAATTGCTAAAAAATCAGAAAAAAAACTAAAAAAAAATTTTTTTTGTCCGAGACAATATCCTAGTTTATTTCTACGTATTTTTTCCGTTTAATCCGAATCCGAAGTCAGAATGACCAGATTGGCTACAATTTTTGAGATACATAATCTCAAAAAAGTGTTAAAAAAATGCGAAAAAAAACGAAAAAAATTTTTTTTTGTCCGGGACAATTTAGTCTTTATAAAATGTTAGTATTTTCATTTTTTGTTTTTTCTTTAAATCTAAAAAATCTAATATCTTTCTATTCTCATCAATGTTTGACATATATTATAGCTCATTTTGCTCTTTCTATCATCTATAATTCTGTTTATTGAATTTTGTAATTAACATTTTATTCAAAAGTTATTAAATAACTCAAATTTGAATCTTTTATAAATTAAAAATGTTCACTATCTAGAGTTTCTAGATTAAAGGGAGGATCCAACTATATTTTCATTTCATCGAAATAAACTTTGTACAGAAATACCAATTTTTTTCTAGCGTAATTTAGGATCTAAAATAAACGTATAATGTCAAAAAAAAAAAAAATATTTTAATTTGGCCAGTTTCGAATTTTCATTCATGAAGACATTACAATTTTTTATTAAATTATTTACCATTTTCTGTATTCCCATTTTCTTTCCCATTTTTAAAAGAAAATTGTCCATAATCAATCGTATGGCTTTTGAAAGATTTTCATTTTTCAAAAAAAAAAAAAAAAAAAAATATTCTTAATAGTACAAAAAAAGTGTTTTTAATTTTTGATATTGAAGCACACTTTTAGATCCCGCAAAATCATTTTAGAACAAAAATTAGCTATTCTGAAAAACAAATATTCCACTTTTCACTTTCCTTCCATATTAAAATTGTACCACAATTTTTATTATTTTTTACAAAATTACGTATTGATTTTGAAATATTTAGTTTTTCGCTGAGAATAATAATTCGTAAGTAGTCAAAAAATGATTTGATCTTTACAATTTTATGATCATTGAATTTCTCGCGAGAAATTACTATAAAAATAATTTTGTTGACCCATTTTAAAAAATTCTTTAATATATATATTATAGCCACGATAATATTTTTATTTGATGTGAAAAACCACTTTCTGGTTTGAGGTTATGTCAATATGAATATATATGTTTTGCTCCTACCCCCAAAAACTTTCCAAATCGAAAAAAATACACATATTTTTTTATTTTGAAATCGGACAAGCTCAAAAAGCCCATGAAGTTCCCCATGTATTTTGCAAGAGAAAAACACACTTTTTCGTAAATTTGCAATAAAATCGTCAAAAATCACTTAAAATCATTTATGCATGAAAAGTGTTTAAAAAACAGTATTCCATAATTTATTTATTAATTTGTTGATATTAACTATTATTAATTTTTGGATTTTTGTGGTTTTTGGAAAGTGCGTAAAAAATAGTTAATATCAACAAATAATTTAAATTAATTATGAAATAATGTTTTTTAAACACTTTTCAAGAACTGATTCCGTGCATAAATGATTTAAGTGATTTTTGACGATTTTATTGCAAATTTACGAAAAAGTGCTTTTTTCCCATGCAAAATACAAAGGAAACTTCATGGGCTTTGAGCCACCCCTAAATATTGTCCGATTTTAAAATAAAAAAAAACGGGTATTTTTGTTCAAAATTTGGAAACTTTTTGGGGGGTAGAAGCAAAACATTTTTTTTACTGTACATTTTTGGACCATACCTTAATATATATGTATAAATATAGGTATATATGTAAAATATTATATAAATACAAATAAATTATACGTACGACAAATTTCTTTTCCTGGACAGCACTGATCCGGAGCATGGTCTAAATAGCATCCATCCTTGGGCGGTTTTTGAAAACAATCATCAATTGGACAATTAAACTCAGTACTACATAAAAAATAATAAAATGTTAGTATCATTTTTTTCTTATAATTTGTAATATCATTTAAGACTACCCAGTGGGCAAAAATCCATGTTCGTTCTAAAAACGTTTTAAGAACGTTTTTAAAACGTTTCATGTCGGCCAAATAATGTTTTGGAACATTATTCGAACATCCATGTTCCAATAACGTTCCAGAACATTATTTGGCCGACATATGAAACGTTCTAAAAACGTTCTTCAAACGTTTTTAAAACGAACATGGATTTTTGCCCACTGGGTATATTGATTAATTAAAACAATTTTTCACTAATATGAATACAATATTCTGACACCATTTATAAAAAAAAAATTATTCAATAAATAAGGTAAAAAATATTTTTTAATGATTTTAATTTAATTTAACCAACCGATCAGGGGTATTTTCTAAACAAATACAATCATGTGAACAAGGCAGCGAGTCCTCTTTTTTCGTCATTTCTCCAATATTGTAAACGTTATCATTTACATAACATTTATGTGATTTAAATCTTTCCTCGAGATGAGAGCAATCATACTTCCAAGCACAACAATCGCCTTCTTTTTTATAAATTGGTTTACATTTGATTTCATTGTAAAATTTCAATGGTCCAGGACATTTAGTTTTATCGCATTCTGCAAAAATAAAAATCAGATATCAAATTAAAAAAAATTTTAATATCCTGCAAAGTGTTAGAGGGGAAAATATTTGCTTTTGATTCAATTTTCTTTTTAGATAGAAAATTCTATTCTTTTTAGACAATTTTATTTACCGAAATTAAAATAAGTTACATTTGAAAAAACCGAAAATTGATAGAATTTAAAATAAAAATAGAGATTAAAATTTAAATCCATCGGAATTAGGATCAAATATAATTTATAATCTTATATTCGTGTTTATCACACACAGTTTTAATCGCAGCTAAAAGTGAGCGCATTTTAGAAACGTTTTATAAGAACTGAAAATTTGAATTACTAAAAATTTGGGTCTTCGTTTGAAAATTCAAAGAATAGAAATTTGAATTGATATTCAGTCAAGTCCAATAAACACTAATAAATAATTAAACGGAAAAATTACTTTTCAATTAAAAAAAAATAAAGATATATAGAGAATCTTATAAATTGTGAAAAAACGAAAATAAAAGAAAAAACTAATCACAATAAGATGTAAATATAAATTCAAATTTAGTAATTACACAAATAAATAATTATTATAATAATAATAATATCAAAAATGTGTTGCAAGGAAAGAATTAACATAACCTTAAAAATACTTTTGCGTACAATTGCGAAACTTAGAGCAATTTTTTCCAGAAATAAAAAATGTTATTAAAGATATGGCAACGTACATAATCTCAAGTGACATAATTCTCAAGTGACATAATTATCAAATGACATAATTCTCAAGTGACATAATTTCCAAACGACATAATTCTCAAATGACATAATTCTCAAGTGACATAACAATTTTATTATGGTAAAGAAAATTTTCTCTAAGATAGGAAAAACTTTTTTTGAGATAGGGAAAATTTTATGTCATTTGAGAATTATGTCATTTAGGAATTATGTCATTTGAGAATTATGTCATTTGGGAATCATGTCATTTGAGAATTATGTCATTGAGGCGCATGAATATTCCCTAAATCTCATTTAGCCTAAATCCCATTAAGCCTAAAATCAAAAAGCCTAAAATGCATTCAGCCAAAATTCCATTTAACCTAAATTTCATTTAACCTAAATCGCGTTTAACCTAAATTCCATTAAACCTAAATTTCATTTTACCTAAATCCCATTCAATCTAAATTCCATTTAACCTAAATCTCATTTAACCTAAATCTCATTTAACCTAAATCTCATTTTACCGAAATTCCATTTAACCTAAATCCCATTTAACCTAAATCCCATTTAACCTAAATTCCGTTTAATCTAAATTCAATTTAACCTAAATCCCATTTAACCTAAAACGCATTTAGTATAAATTCCATTTAACCTAAACTGCATTCAGCCTAAATCTCACTTCACCTAAATCCCATTTAACCTAAATCTCATTTAACCTAAATTCCACTTAACCTAAATCCCATTTAACCTAAAACGCATTTAGTCTAAATTCCATTTAACCTAAAATGCATTCAGCCTAAATCCCATTTAACATAAATTCCGTTTAACCTAAATCTCATTTAACCTAAATTCCACTTAACCTAAATTCCATTTAACCTAAAACGCATTTATTCTAAATTCCATTTAACCTAAAATGCATTCAGCCTAAATCTCACTTCATCTAAATCCCATTTAACCTAAATCTCTTTTAACATAAATTCAACTTAACCTAAATCCCATTTAACCTAAATTCCATTTAACCTAAATTCAATTTAACCTAAAACGCATTCAGCCTAAATTTCACTTCACCTAAATCCCATTTAACCTAAATCTCATTTAACCTAAATTACACTTAACCTAAATCCCATTTAATCTAAAACGCATTTAGTCTAAAATGCATTCAGCCTAAATCTCACTTCACCTAAATCCCATTTAACCTAAATCTCATTTAACCTAAATTCCACTTAATCAAAATCCCATTTAACCTAAAACGCATTTAGTCTAAATTCCATTTAACCTAAATTCCATTTAACCTAAAACGCATTGAGCCTAAATCTCACTTCATCTAAATCCCATTTAACCTAAAACTTTATTTGATTCAATTATATTTATCCTTAAATTAAAAAAATTTTTTTAGGTTCAATGGGATTTAGGTGAAGTGAGATTTAGGCTGAATGCATTTTAGGTTAAATGGAATTTATACTAAATGCGTTTTAGGTTAAATGGGATTTAGGTTAAATGGAATTTAGGTTAAATGAGATTTAGGTTAAACGGAATTTAGGTGAAGTGAGATTAAGGCTGAATGCATTTTAGGTTAAATGGAATTTAGACTAAATGCGTTTTAGGTTAAATGGGATTTAGGTTAAGTGGAATTTAGGTTAAATGAGATTTAGGTTAAATGGGATTTAGGCTGAATGCATTTTAGGTTTAATGGAATTTAGACTAAATGCGTTTTAGGTTAAATGGGATTTCGGTTAAGTGGAATTTAGGTTAAATGAGATTTAGGTTAAATGGGATTTAGGTGAAGTGAGATTTAGGCTGAATGCATTTTGGGTTAAATGGAATTTAGACTAAATGCGTTTTAGGTTAAATGGGATTTAGGTTAAGTGGAATTTAGGTTAAATGAGATTTAGGTTAAACGGAATTTAGGTTAAATGGGATTTGGGTTAAATGGGATTTAGGTTAAATGGAATTTAGGTTAAATGGGATTTAGGTTAAATGGAATTTAGGTTAAATAGGATTTAGGTTACGTGGAATTTATGTTAAATGACATTTAGGTTAAATGGGATTTAGGTGAAGTGAGATTTAGGCTGAATGCATTTTAGGTTAAATGGAATTTAGACTAAATGCGTTTTAGGTTAAATGGGATTTAGGTTAAGTGGAATTTAGGTTAAATGAGATTTAGGTTAAATGGGATTTAGGCTGAATGCATTTTAGGTTTAATGGAATTTAGACTAAATGCGTTTTAGGTTAAATGGGATTTCGGTTAAGTGGAATTTAGGTTAAATGAGATTTAGGTTAAATGGGATTTAGGTGAAGTGAGATTTAGGCTGAATGCATTTTGGGTTAAATGGAATTTATACTAAATGTGTTTTAGGTTAAATGGAATTTAGTTAAATGAGATTTAGGTTAAACGGAATTTAGGTTAAATGGGATTTGGGTTAAATGGGATTTAGGTTAAATGGAATTTAGGTTAAATGGGATTTAGGTTAAATGGAATTTAGGTTAAATAGGATTTAGGTTACGTGGAATTTATGTTAAATGACATTTAGGTTAAATGGGATTTAGGTGAAGTGAGATTTAGGCTGAATGCATTTTAGGTTAAATGGAATTTAGACTAAATGCGTTTTAGGTTAAATGGGATTTAGGTTAAGTGGAATTTAGGTTAAATGAGATTTAGGTTAAATGGGATTTAGGCTGAATGCATTTTAGGTTTAATGGAATTTAGACTAAATGCGTTTTAGGTTAAATGGGATTTCGGTTAAGTGGAATTTAGGTTAAATTCGATTTAGGTTAAATGGGATTTAGGTGAAGTGAGATTTAGGCTGAATGCATTTTGGGTTAAATGGAATTTATACTAAATGTGTTTTAGGTTAAATGGAATTTAGTTAAATGAGATTTAGGTTAAACGGAATTTAGGTTAAATGGGATTTGGGTTAAATGGGATTTAGGTTAAATGGAATTTAGGTTAAATGGGATTTAGGTTAAATGGAATTTAGGTTAAATAGGATTTAGGTTACGTGGAATTTATGTTAAATGACATTTAGGTTAAATGGGATTTAGGTGAAGTGAGATTTAGGCTGAATGCATTTTAGGTTAAATGGAATTTAGACTAAATGCGTTTTAGGTTAAATGGGATTTAGGTTAAGTGGAATTTAGGTTAAATGAGATTTAGGTTAAATGGGATTTAGGCTGAATGCATTTTAGGTTTAATGGAATTTAGACTAAATGCGTTTTAGGTTAAATGGGATTTCGGTTAAGTGGAATTTAGGTTAAATGAGATTTAGGTTAAATGGGATTTAGGTGAAGTGAGATTTAGGCTGAATGCATTTTGGGTTAAATGGAATTTATACTAAATGTGTTTTAGGTTAAATGGAATTTAGTTAAATGAGATTTAGGTTAAACGGAATTTAGGTTAAATGGGATTTGGGTTAAATGGGATTTAGGTTAAATGGAATTTAGGTTAAATGGGATTTAGGTTAAATGGAATTTAGGTTAAATAGGATTTAGGTTACGTGGAATTTATGTTAAATGACATTTAGGTTAAATGGGATTTAGGTGAAGTGAGATTTAGGCTGAATGCATTTTAGGTTAAATGGAATTTAGACTAAATGCGTTTTAGGTTAAATGGGATTTAGGTTAAGTGGAATTTAGGTTAAATGAGATTTAGGTTAAATGGGATTTAGGCTGAATGCATTTTAGGTTTAATGGAATTTAGACTAAATGCGTTTTAGGTTAAATGGGATTTCGGTTAAGTGGAATTTAGGTTAAATGAGATTTAGGTTAAATGGGATTTAGGTGAAGTGAGATTTAGGCTGAATGCATTTTGGGTTAAATGGAATTTATACTAAATGTGTTTTAGGTTAAATGGAATTTAGTTAAATGAGATTTAGGTTAAACGGAATTTAGGTTAAATGGGATTTGGGTTAAATGGGATTTAGGTTAAATGGAATTTAGGTTAAATGGGATTTAGGTTAAATGGAATTTAGGTTAAATAGGATTTAGGTTACGTGGAATTTATGTTAAATGACATTTAGGTTAAATGGGATTTAGGTGAAGTGAGATTTAGGCTGAATGCATTTTAGGTTAAATGGAATTTAGACTAAATGCGTTTTAGGTTAAATGGGATTTAGGTTAAGTGGAATTTAGGTTAAATGAGATTTAGGTTAAATGGGATTTAGGCTGAATGCATTTTAGGTTTAATGGAATTTAGACTAAATGCGTTTTAGGTTAAATGGGATTTCGGTTAAATGGAATTTAGGTTAAATGAGATTTAGGTTAAATGCGATTTAGGTGAAGTGAGATTTAGGCTGAATGCATTTTGGGTTAAATGGAATTTATACTAAATGTGTTTTAGGTTAAATGGAATTTAGTTAAATGAGATTTAGGTTAAACGGAATTTAGGTTAAATGGGATTTGGGTTAAATGGGATTTAGGTTAAATGGAATTTCGGTAAAATGAGATTTAGGTTAAATGGAATTTAGATTGAATGGGATTTAGGTAAAATGAAATTTAGGTTTAATGGAATTTAGGTTAAACGCGATTTAGGTTAAATGAAATTTAGGTTAAATGCAATTTAGGTTAAATGGAATTTTGGCTGAATGCATTTTAGTCTTTTTGATTTTATGCTTAATGAGATTTAGGGAATATTCATGCGCCTCATGTCATTTGAGACTTATGTCATTTGAGAATTATGTCATTTGGGATTTAGGGAATATTCATGCGCCCCCCCCCCAAATAATACATATTTTTAAAATATCAAATTAGTTTTAGAATCTGCATAAAATTTAAATTATGAGTACATGGTCATATTTTTAATTAAACTTTTTGTTTCTAAAAAAATTGGCTAAGTGTCGAAATTGTACACTGCTTAAAAAAGTATTTTTAAGGTTATGTTAATTCTCTCTTGGCAAAATTTACCAAAATACCAGCTAAAGTAATTTCATTTCAAAAATAATAACATCAAATTCAAGAACAAAATGTGCAAAAACTAAAAAATAAACTAAATTTAAAACAATTTGAAATTATGTTCATTTTGTAAACATTTGGCTTTCACAGAAAAAGAAATAAAACTAATAACATCTTGATTTTTTTTATAACAATAATATCTTTAGAAATAAAAATACTCCAGATTGAAAAACACATCGTCTACATAAAGTAAACAAAAATTTGAAAAAATAATTAAACATATTAATTTTCATTTTGATTTTTTTTTCTGTATCTTATCCAATTGTTCATTTTTAGTGATGATTATTTAAAAAAAAAAAAAAAATTTTACAATCTAAAATGTTATTTATAAATCGTTAATAGATATACATACCTTGTGCTGAAAACTGGGACACCATAAAAAACAAGCAGAAAAGAATCTGAGTGTGAAACGAAAATTCCCGTTTTATTAACATGTTTGATGAAAACTTTCAGCACAATTTTTGGCAGCTCCAAAAATTTTTAATGACCTGTAATTAAACAAATATTGTTCTACTTTAAATGAAATTGACGACGCTATTTAATAAACAAATAACTTTTACTTAAATTGGACAGATTTGTAGTAAAGTATAATCTGCGCGATATAATGAATAAATCTTTCTTTTATATAGAGAATCCAATCGATATTAAAAGAATAGAAGTGGAATTGTACTGATAACATTGAACTATAACATTTTCTTTATCCTTGTGACCTTGTCTCTTGACAAACATAATCAGCAGAAAAGTAGGATAATCATAATTTCTCATATTATCAGTTTATGATTCTTGTTATTTCTAAAAAAAAATGACGAATAAAAAGTTAATTACAGATATATATATATAAATAAATATATATATATATATATGTATTTTCTATTGCGGGGTAAAAATAGAAATTTATTAAAAAAAATTATAAACAGCTGCAAGAAATTCTTTGCACTATAGTTTGTAAAAATAAAAAAAAATTGATTTTTTAATAAAATGGGCGTTTAATTATAATTTGAAAATTACCAATCAGCAAATCATTCCATTGTATTCACACGAAGATAAAAATCAACAATAATCTCATTTTGACTTCACATTTTATTTTAGTAAAATTTTAATTTTAAACAAACTGTACATTAATTAAATTGATTAATTTATAAAAAATTTAAAAATTGTATAATAAATCAGATTCTGTGGTTATATTGAAATTAATATTTTGATTTAGGTTTTGAAAATATATAAGTTTTGCTATGGGTCATAATTTCTCAAACGGAGCACCAAAACAGAAAAATTTTTATTTTTGACTGAAAATAATTTTTTTTTTACTCTTTCTAGAGTCAAAAAGAAGGTCTGAAAATGTTAAAACAAAAAAAAATGTTTTTCTAATGTTATTAACAACTTAATTCAGGTTTTTAAGAATTCTGTCAAATATAAATTCGTGCTATTACAAATTCGGACAAATAAAGATTTGATAAACTGGATCCTTTGTCATTTAAAAAAATCGATTTACATACTATGATTTAATATGAATTGAAATTAATGACCATTATAAAAGAAATGAAAAAAATTGAAAAATGAAAGATATAAATTTTGGAAAATAATTGAAAAATGATTTTACAATTTGAAACTTGAAGAAAATAATTAAAATATGATACAAACATTGATAAGTTATAAAAAATAAATCACATTTAAGTGAAATAATTGAAAAAATTACAGAATTTTGTTTTAAGTAAAAAAAATAATTGAAGTTTGAGAAAAATACATGAAAATCTTAGAATTCAATTGAAAAAAAAATGAGAATAACTAAAAATTGTAGAAAAGAATTGAGGAAAGCTGAAAATAAATGGAATTTACCATAAAAAATAAAAAAAAGTTGAAAATTATAAAAAAAAATGAAAATAATTAAAAATTGAAGAAAATAATTGAAATTTTAGAAAAATACTTACAAATTTTAGAAAATGAGATTATTTATTTATTTATTTTATTTATTTAGAATATAATTTATATTTAGAATAATAATTAACAATCGAGGAAAATAATTGAAAAACAATAAAATTAATTCAAAATTGAAAATATAATCGAAATATGCTGAAAATAATTTAAGATTGAGAAAAATAATCGAAATATGATGAAAATAATTTAAATATAAAAGATGGAAAACATTAAATGAAATTTGAGAGAAAAAATCATAGAATATATGTTTTAAAAATGAAAATAATATAAAAATTAATTAATAATTTTAATTAAAGAAATTAATTAAAAAATCGCAGAGATAAAATAATAAGTGAACCTTTAGAAAAGTTATTCAGAAAATCATGAAAATGATTAAAAATTTAAGAAAATTAAGGGGAAATAATATAAATAATTTAAAATTGAAGAAAATAATTAACAGTTAAGTACTTAAAAATCTTAAAAAATAATTTTACAAGAGGAGAATAATAATTAAAAATTTAGGGAAATAATAGAAAAATAATTTAAAATTGAAAAATAATAAAAATAATTTAAAATTTAAAAAATAATTGAAATATGATAAAGAAAATTAAAATTACAGATAAATAATTAGAATTCTTTAAAATTATGCTAAAAAAATGAAAATAATTAGAAATTGGAGAAAATAATAAAAAAATTACAGAATTTATTTTTAAGCAAAAGACAAATTGAATAATCGTTTAAAATGTTGAAAATTAAAGACAATACTCTAAATTTGAGATAATGACTGAAAATTTAGGAAATTATTTGAAAAATAATTAAAATAATTAAAAGATTGGAAAAATAATTGAAAATTGATTTTAAAATTTGAAACTTAAGAAACTAATTGAAATATAAAATAAAATAATAATAAGTTGAAACAAATAAATTAAATATAAAATAAAGAATTGAGAAAATCGCAGAATTTTTTTTTAAATAAACAATAATGATTAAAATTTGAGGAAAATTCTTAAAAATCTGAGAAATCAATTGAAAAAAATGAGAATAATTAAAGAAATTAATAAAAGAATTGAAGAAAGCTAAAGATAATTGAAATTTAAGATAAATAATAAAAAATTTGACAAATTATGAAAACAAATGAAAACAATTAAAAATTGAAAAAAATAATTGAATTTTGAGAAAAATGCTTAAAACCCTTAAATAATAATTTGACCAAATAAGAATAATAATTACAAATTGAGGGAAATAATTGATATATACATATGTATGATGAAATTAATTAAAAATTTAGGAAATTAATTCAGAAATAATGAAAATGATTAAAAATTGAAGAAAATAATAAATAAATAATATAACTATTAACATTGAAGAAGATAAATAAATTTGAGAAAAAAATTGAAAAAATGACATAGGTAGTTTTTGACAAAAATATTTAAAAATCTTAGAAAATAATTTAAAAAAATAAGAATAATTAAAAATTGGGGAAAATAATTGAAATGTGATCAAAACAATGGTAAGTTGAAAAAAAAAACAATAAAATTTGATATAAATAATTGAAAAAATTGCAGAATTTTTTATTAATATATAAAAATATTTGATATTTGAGAAAAATACTTGAAAATTTGAGAAATAAATGAAAAAAAAACAAGAATAATTAAAAATTGAAGAAAAGAATTGAAGAAGGCTAAAAATAATTGGAATATAAGATATAATTAATAGATTTTTTTCAAATTATGAAAAGAAATGAAAATAATTTAAAATTGAAAAAAATAATTGAAATAAAATGAAAGTAATTAAAAAATTTTTTAAATAATTGAAATATGATGAAAATAATTAAAATTTCAGATCAATTATTGAAATTCTTAAAAATTATGCTAAGATAATGAAAATAATTTAAAATCAGAGAAAATAATAAATAATTACAAAATTTGATTTTAAGCGAAAGAAAATAAATGAAAAATCGTTTGAAATTTGTGATAATAACGGAAAATTTAGGAAATTAATTGAAAAATAATGAAAATATTAAAAGATGGAGAAAATAATTGCAAAATAATAAAAATAATTGAAAATTGAGATATATATTTGAAAGTTCAGTAAATCAAATTCAGAAAATACGAAAATGATTAAAAATTGAAAATAATAATTGCAAAATGGTAAATTAAAAAATTTAATTTCAATTTGTGATAAATAATATAAAATTTAGGAATAAATAATTAAATTGATTTAATGACAAGACAAAAATAATTAAAATTGAAAAGTGATTGAGAACTAAACAAAATAATTGAAATTTGAGGTAGGTAAATTTAAGATTTAGGGAAACACTTTAAAAATAATTAAATTAATGAAGAATTGTAGAAAATTGTTGAGAAATGATAGAAATAGTACAAAATTGTATGTCATG
This sequence comes from Ganaspis brasiliensis, assembly GCA_037103525.1. Classification (NCBI taxonomy): domain Eukaryota; kingdom Metazoa; phylum Arthropoda; class Insecta; order Hymenoptera; family Figitidae; genus Ganaspis; species Ganaspis brasiliensis. The sequence goes on along the minus strand of JAZKLR010000254.1, from coordinate 2,196,115 downwards.
TAATTGAAATCATAATAGAAAAGAATGATTAAAAATTGAAGACATTTTTAAATCACTTCAAATTTAGTATTTTTAAAGTGTGGATTAATTGAACTTTTAATCAATGCATGTTTACATTAACTGAAAATTGAAGAGATTGAAATTGCTGTAAATTTAAAATTAGAGATCATTTTAAAAAGGTGAAATATGTTTTAAAATTTTAAAAAAATCATCTAGTGACGAATTTTAGGTGTAGACAGAATGAATATAATTGTTTAAAATTATTTATTATTATTATGAAAATTATCATTGCAATGTTAGAAACAAAATTGAAACAAATATTGTCGTTATTTAAAATTAAAATCAAAATTTTTATTAAAAGCCTTCTTATCGAGAAATTACATATTTAAAATAATAATTAAGCAGATTCACCACATTGTTTTTCTGAAGTTCGTTGACAGGTAGGAATTGGAGGCACTTCACATTTACATTTTACGCAATTTTGAAAATCATCTGGTGCCTCATTAAGCTCATCACCAATTTGCATTTTAAGTTTACCAAAAGTACAAGTATCTGAAAATTAAATAATGATTTATACTTGATAATAAGACATTAAAATAATAAATAATATATAAAATAAATTGTATAAATATTCATAGATATTTAGGCCTTAGCAATTTTATTCAAAGTATTGATTACAATTCATACTTTAAAAACTAATATTCTGATAAAAATTCATTTAGAAAATTTGTGGCCTTTGGTCTTTTTTTATAAAAAAAAGTTCAATTTAAGTCAAATAAAATTCTAATAATATTTAATGCTATTAAAAAAAACTTAAGTTAAAATAATTATAATACTTTTTAAATCTTTTTCAAGTTTTCTTTTTAATTTTACTTAATTCTTTTTTTTTATCTTTTATTACTTACCTGATCCGTCATCAGAAGTTTTTCCTTGATTATCAGAAGAGGGAATAATAGTATCAGTGTCTAGAGCTGAAACAGCATTAAAAAATATTTTTAAAAAATTAAGAACTTTGTGGATAATATATTTATGTATCTATAGTTTTAAATAAAGATTTATATTCAAAGAATTTAATTAAATTAATTTGACGACATGTTTCGAAACTTTAAGGGGTTCCCTCCATTGACATAACGTCAAACTAAAAAATGACCGTTCCCAGCAAATAAAACTTTTATTAAAATTAATTTCACCAAATTTTGAAAGATCCAGTTGTATATATTCTTAAGAAAAAATTATGTTGAGCTGAAATTTGTTTTTAAATAATAATTATTTAACATTTTATGTTTTTTTTCTTGCAATCTAGTTAAAATTTGTAATTTTCACAAATTTTTTTCATTTGTAATTTTGACAAATACCTAATTCTTTTCCATTGTGATTTCAATTACTTAAAATACAATTTTGTACTATTTTTATCATTTTTCAACTATTTTCTACAATTCTTAATATTATTTTCATTGTTTTTAAATTGTTTCCCTAAATCTTAAATTTACCATCGGCAAATTCCTCAAATTTCAATTATTTTGTTTAGTTTTCTCAATCACTTTTTCAATTTGAATTATTTTTGCCATGTCATTAAATCAATTTAATTATTTATTCCTAAATTTTATATTATTCATCACAAATTGAAATTAAATTTTTTAATTTACCATTATTTTTGTCATTTTGCAATTATTGTCTTCAATTTTCAATTTTTTAAACGATCTTTCAATTATTTTCTTTCGCTTAAAATTAAATTCTTTAATTTTATATTATTTTCTCCGATTTTTAATTATTTTCATTCTTTTGGCATAATTTTCAAAAAAAAATTATTTTTATTATTATTTCTGCGATTTTTTAATTATTCTCTTTTATAAAATTTTTTTAGTAATTTTTTAATTATTTTCTTTATTTAAACATATTCTATGATTTTTTCAATTACTTATCTCAAATTTTATTTACTGTTTTGAATCTTTCATATTAAAATTAATTTCATCATATTTCAATTATTTTTCTCAATCTTAAATTATTATCAGCATATTTCAGTTATTTTTTTTCAATTTTGAACTAATTTTATCATTTTTCAATTATTTTCCTCGATTGTTAATTTTTATTCTCATTTTCTAACATTTTTAAATATTTTTCTAAAATTTCAATTATTTTCTTCAAATTTTAATTATTTTCATTTGATTTCATAATTTCCAAATTTGTTTATTAGTTATTGTAAATTTCATTTATTTTTAGCTTTCCTCAATTCTTTTCTCCAGTTTTTAGTTATTCTAATTTTTTTCAATTAAATTTTAAGATATTCATGGATTTTTCTCAAATTTCAATTATTTTTTTTTATTTAAAACAAAATTCTGTAATTTTTTCAATTATTTCACTCAAATGTGATTTATTTTTTACAACTTATCATTGCTTGTATCATATTTTAATTATTTTCTTTAAGTTTCAAATTGTAAAATCATTTTTCAATTGTTTTCCAAAATTAATATCCTTCTATTTTCAATTTTTTTCAATTCTTTTTTAATTTCAAAAATTTTAAACTATTTATCTGAGATTTCAATTATTTAGATGGTTTTTTATATTATTTTCTTCACTTTTCAATTTTTTTCGTTTTTTTTTTCGTAATTATAAATAAGTTTTTAATTAGTTCTGTTTTATTAAAAATTATTTTCTTTAATTTTAAATTATGTTTATCTTGTTTCATTTATTTTCTCTAATTTTTAATTATTTTCTTTATTTTCAATTAACTTTTGAAAGTTTCAAGTATTTTTCAGAAATTTTCTTAAACCTAGCTCTATTTAAAATATATTATGTAATTTTTTCAATTATTTTCTCAAATTTTAATTTTTTTTTTCAATTTTCAATTATTTTCTCTAATTATTTAGTATTCAATTTTTTTCAATATATTTTTAAGATTTTCAAGTAATTTTCTCAAAGTTAAATTATTTTCTTTATTTTTAAAACATTTCTATGATTTTTTAAATTACTTTCCCTAATTTTTAATTGATTTCATTTTTTTTTTTTCAATTAATTTGGAAAATTTGCAATTATTTTGTTTAACTTTAATTATTTTTTGCAAATTTTTTTAATTCTAAAATTTTGTAAATTTTGTTCGAAAAAAAAAGGTTTATTGTAGTTCACTGAGGTCCCCCGGTCACTGCCCCACTTTTTCCCTTAATAGTTACTCAACTGTCTATTACGATAATTTAAAATTTAAACTTTCAACAAAAATGGACAATATTATATTTTTGCGACATTTTTGCTTACGACATCTGAAAAACATGTTGCAAGTAGTCTGTGGAGATTTTTGATAATGATAAATAGGTGAACATTTTGCTCTTATTTCGAAATCGTTTGTAAGCTCATTTCCACATGACTTTCGTGTAAAACAAAATGGTTCAATATATTCTCCTGGAAAAAAAATATTCAAAATTTAATTAATAGAAAAAATAATTATTGTTAACATTCTTTTGGAACACTTTGATAGAATAATTTCCAATTAAAATAACAAAAAAAATTACGTTTCATGCAAGATCGTCATAATTTTATATTTAAAATTTTTTCAACAAATTTTTGTTTGTATAATAATAATAACAATAATTATAATATATTACCTTTATATCCTGGTTTACAGTAACACGATGTATGTGGATGATCTTTTGGTACGAAGTAATCACCTTCCTTATACGTTTTGCCATCAACGAGACAAGTGACTGGATCTGTAGCTGTAAAGAAAGCATTTCTATATGTTAATTAATTTAATAAAAAATAAAAATATCTTTTGTATTTAGTTAAAACATTAATTATAGTGTCAAAAATGATAAAAAATTTAAATTTTAGACAGTTTAGAATTTTTATTAAAGAAGGCATTACAATTTTTTATCAAATTAAACTTCTTCCACAATTTTTACTATTTTTATCGCCATTTTTTTCTGAATAACTATTTTCTACAAAATTACGTATTGATTTTGAAATATTTAGTTTCTAGCTTAAAATAAAAATTCATAAGTAGTCAGAAAATTATTTGATCTTTATGATTTTATGATCATAGAATTTATCGCGAGAAATTACTATAAAAATAATTTTCTTGACCCATTTTAAAAATTTCTTTAACATATTAAATACAGCTAAAAAAATGGGTGTACCCTCCCCTAAAAAAGAAAGTTAAATAATTAATATTAGACAACAAATTTTGACTCATTCTAATTTATTCTGAAAAACGTACATCGGGATCTTTCAAAATGTAGTGAAATTAGTTTTAATAATATATTTTTATTTGATGTTATATAAAAACTACTTTCTGGTTTGAGGTTATGTCAATATAATGGAGAGAACCTCTTTAAAGGATTAAAATGTAATATAATTTTACATACAAATAAATTTTACTTACGACAAATTTCTTTTCCTGGACAGCACTCATCCGGAGCATGGTCTAAATAACATCCCTCCTTGGGTGGTGTTTGGAAACAATCAAAAACCGGACAATGAAACAAAGCACTACATAAAAAAATAATAAAATATGTTAATGTCATTTTTTTACTATAATTTGTAATTTCATTTAAGATTATATTGATAAATTAAAACAATTTTTTACTAATATGAACAATATTATGTTTTGACAATATTTATAAAAAAATATTACTCAATATAAATAAGGTAAAGAAAATTATTTAATTTAATTTTAATTTATTAAACCAACCGATTAGGGATATTTTCCAAACAAATGCAATCATGTGAACAAGGTAGCGAGTCCTCTTTTTTCAATTTTTCTTGAATATTGTAAACGTTATCATTTACAAAACATTTATGTGATTTAAATCTTTCCTCGAGATGAGAGCAATCATATTTCCAAGCACAACAATCTCCTTCTTTTTTATAAATTGGTTTACATTTGATTTCATCGTAAAACATCAATGGTCCAGGACATTTAGTTTTATCGCATTCTGTAAAAATAAAAGTTAGATTAGTAATTTATCAAAATTTTGAAAATACTTTAAAATAATATTTAATTTTTTTTTATAGCAACGAAATTGAAATTCCGCCACTTGTGCCACTCTATTATTTCCAATAAACCAACATTAACTAATTTATTTTGTTTTTTTAGGAGCGAGAAACGTCAACTTAAAAATCAGGTGATTTTTTTTTCTTAAAAAAAAATACTTTAGATTGGAAAACTAATCAATTGATCTATATATAAAGCATAAAAAAATTGCAAAAAATAATTAAGATTCTTAATTTTTAATGAAATTTTCATTTTTTTTTTATGTATCTTCTCCAATTGTCATTTTTTAATGTTGATTCTTTAAAAAAAAAATATTTGACAATTAAAAATGAATTGAGACTAATCTTATGTTATTTATAAATTATTAATAATAATTTATATATGTACCTTGTGCTAAAAACTGGGCCACCAAAAAAATCAAGTAGAAAAAACTTTGTGTGTGAAACGAAAATTCCCGTTTTATTAACATGTTTGATGTAAACCTTCAGTACAATAAGCTTTAAAAATATTTAGTCACCTGTAATTAAAAAAATTGTTCACTTTTAAATAAAATTGACGACGCTATTTAATAAAGAAATAACCCCTAGTTGAATTGGACAGAATTGAAATAAAGTAAAATCTGTGCTGTATAATGAATAAATCTTACTTTTATGTAGAGAATCCAATCGATATTAAAAGACTAGAAGTGTACTGATAACATTGAACTATAACATTTTCTTTATCCTTGTGACCTTGTCTCTTGACAAACATAATCAGCAGAAAAGTAGGATAATCATAATTTCTCATATTATCAGTTTATGATTCTTGCAATTTCTAAAAAAAGACGAATAAAAAGTTAATTATAGATTTATATATTTTTTTTCTAATTCGGGTTAAGAGTATAATAATAATATTTTTTAAAAATTTATACTCTCACAAACAGCTACAAGAAATTCTTTTAATTATAATTTATGAAATTTAGAAAAAATAGAATATTTAAAAAAATGGGTATTTAGTTATAATTTGAAAATTACCAATCAAAGATTTCTTGTATTCACACGAAGATAAAAATCGAGAATCTCATTTTGACTTCACATTTTATTTTAATAAAATTTTAGCAAATAAACTGTACATTAATTAAATTAATTAATTTATTGAAAAATTTAAAAATTGTATAACAAATAAGCTTCTGAGATTGTATTGAAATTGTTATTTTGATTTAGGTTTTGAAAATATATAAGTTTTGCTATAAGATATTGTTTTGAAAAAATTGCCCAAAATTGAAAATTTAAAAAACGTGATATATTTTAATATATTTTACATTAAAAGAATATATACAAAAATTAAATTTTTATATACAAAAAGTCGATTCTATTTTCTATAACTTCACTTGCCAGAAGCCAAATCCCAATAATGCTCTCCGTAATTTCCATTAACATTTCCCCATAAAACCTGTAAAATAAAAAAAACAGTTCTTTGGTTAATAAGTTTCAAGATTAATTAATTATTAAAATGTAATTGATCGAAATCGAGTTTAACAGAGAATTAACATAAAAGAAATTTATACTAATAAGCAATAAAAAAACCAAATTTTTCAAAATTCTTAAAAAAAAAGTCGTGAAAATAAAAAAACATATAAAAGATTAATTTTTCACAACAATTTTTTATCAGGCAATTAGCGAAAATTAATTTATAATTTTATTCTGAATCTTTCATAATAAATAATCAAAATCAAAATTCAATAAAAAACTTGTGAGGAAAATTTTTCAGAAAAATGTTTATTTTACAAGTGTCTGATTTTTTAAACGTAGACTCATACCTTGCCTTGATGATGATTATTTTCAAAGTCCTTTTGCTCATATCGTTGCTCCCATTCGGTTGGATTTTCACAAACATGACCAAATTGGAATTTCAATGGAGCAAAGTGATTAGAAAAAATATCCCTGAAATTGAAAAATATTTTATTAATTTAGTCCAGAGCTAACATGCATCATTCAATTAAAAAAGTTAATTTAGACAAATTTGGTAAGCATTTATATCAGTAAATAAAAAATATACTATATTATATATTATCTACTTATATATTTTTTAAATTATGTAAACTGAATACAAAATAAAAATGATTTAATTACTTTTTATAAATAGAAGAAACTCGTGATAAATTTTATTAAATAAGAATTAAATACATACTGGAAAAATTGTCTCTTGTGTAAAATTTCATAAAGCTCTTTTCTCGAAATTTTTGGAACTGAAATATCGTCATTGGACTTTTTCTTCAAATTCTCAACAGAATCTGTAAATAAACATTTTATTAATACAATTAAATAAAAATTTATTAATTTATTCATCAAAAATATTATCATGCAAATAAAAACTAATAACATGAAAAAAGGTAAATTTGATATTCTCACCATTTTCTGAAACGTCAACTGAAATAGGAGAGCAAATAACAATATTTAAAAAAATCTCTGCGACAATTAAATAGACAAAAACTGCCAAAAACATTGTCCACTGTTTCTATTATTTCTAATAAAGTCTTAATTTAAAGTTTTTCTCTAGAATCAGTAATAAATAATAACTCAAAAAATATAATGCGTTTAAATTTAAAATAAAATAAAGAATATATAGATAACTGAAAAATAAATTAAATTGGAATAAATTGTTTTAAATTGGAATAAAATGAAAATCAAATATACCAATAAACAAACGAATAATTTGACACAGTTGTTTCTTGGATAAAGTAAGAGTTGACACTGAACTTAACTCGGACTGTTGTTCATTCAAATGAAGAGCAAACTTTTTTGCATGATCTAGTCTATTAATCACAGGTTTGAGAAAGTGAGTGACATAGAAGTGAATGTATGCCAAACAAAAGACCAATGTTTTTATTAAAAAGAAATAAAAATTGAGCAAGATTTTTCAGATTTTTTTTTTTTTTTTAACAAAAGTGATAATAATTGCTCGTAGAGCATTAATCAAGAAACTAATTCAGCTGTTGGCAATTTATTTAACAGTATAGATGTCAAATAAATATAAGTACTTTCATAAATCTTCAATATAATTTTTCACGAAATTTTAAATGTTACATTATCTTTCAAAAGGACTGGAATAGCTGTTTTTTGCGCACTTAATTATAGATTGAACTAATTTTATAAAACCGGTATCTTTAGGTTTTTCCAATCCCCGAAGTACTCGATTTTTCATCACAGCCACGAATTCTCGGTTGCTCAGTTGACCGTCCACTAAAAAAGAGAAAATTCTGTAAAAAACTTCAAAAAAAGGTTTAAACGTGAACTCATGATTAGGTCTCAATTAAAAAATTAAAAAAAGTTAATTTAATTTGTTCCAAATTGCAAAGCACAAAAAATTGTTGGTGAGAAATTTCAATTTCTAAAATGAGGACTAGTTTTAAAAAGTTGATAAATTCATTTTATTTATTTTTTTTTTTAGTAAATTAAACAAATTTAGATTTGTGCATTTCCCGGATTTGTCCGCTTAATAATTAATAATAATAATAATACTAGTTAAATATTACGTAATTTAAATGAAATATTAAAATTAGTTTCAAAGATAACTACGAAAACAAAACAAAGAAATTATTTAAATTTTTGAAAACATGCATGAAAAAAATAAACGAAAGAATAAAAAAAAACCACAGAAAAAGTAAGAAGTACTGAACAAATAAAGCAAAAGTGAGAACATTTTTTGTATGAGCAATGAAAAAATAAACACCTTCAAAAAATCTAAGACAAATAAAAATATTATAAAATTATTATAAATTATAAAAATTAATAAATTGTAAAAAAATATACCAAATATATAAATTGAAAAAATAAGAAAATATAAAAAACAAATTAACGAAATTATAAAAAATCAAAAAAAAAACAACTTTTTTTCCGAAGGTGTACCCTAAAAGGTAATAATACAGAAAAATATACCAAATTTTGAAAAAACTAGAAATTATGAAATAAAAATTAATAAAAATATTTAAAGTTTAAAAACTGATAAAAAAAGTTGTGAAAGAAAGAACAAATTGAAGGAAAATAAAAGAAATTTAAGGCGAAAAAAAAAACATCCCAATTTTGAAAAAAAATAGTAATTGTGACATACCTACAAATAAATAGAAATATTGAAACTTTAAAAACTGATAAAAAAAATTATAAAAGAACGAATAAATTGGAGGAAAATTAAAAAAATTTAAGGCGAAGTCAAAAAGTTTTAAGGGATGAAAAAAACTGAGAGTATCAAATAAAAAATAATAAAGCAATAATTTAAAAAATAAAATAAGAAAATAAAAAAAGAAATAAGTTAAAAGACTAGAGAAAAACTAGAGAAACCCTTCTTAACAATTTTAAGAAAAATTATTCCCAAAATGAAGAAAATTTAAAAATAAATCTGAAACAACTTAAAAAAGGGAATTTATTTAAAACATTAAATATATTGTTAAAACAACTCAAACAATAAATTTATTTTTAAAGCATGAAAGCTAGGCATTTTATAAAAGTTTAAATAAATTTGCGAAAAACAAACAAAATGTAAAGAAAATTAAATAAAATTACAAAAAGCGAGAGAATCTGAAAAAAGATAATAAAATTGAAGAAAAAATTGAATCTCCCATCAAAGTATGAAAATAAATAAATTTTCCTGAATAATTAGGCAACAAAAGTGTATAAAATAAACTGAAATAATTTGCGTGAAAAGAAAAAAAATTAAAGAAAATATACAAGTACTCGGAAAAAAAATTTAAAGAAGAAAAAAATTTAATGCTAAAGTTAAAAAATTAGAAAAAGCTAATATTTAAAGTAAAATAAAATGAAATGCAAATGAATTAATTTTTGAATATTCAAATTGAAATAAACTAAACTTTCAAACTTTGAATAAATTAACGTTTCAATTTTATGTTAACCAGAATAACTAAAAATTATAAAAAATGTAATAACTTTGTCTTTCTCTCTGCTTAAGATTTTCAAATCGCATTTTGGCCATTTCTGATTTCAAATCCAATTTTTGAAGTTATTAAAAGTTATTAAAAGTTATTAAATATAACAAATCGGTAAATAATATTTATCTATCAAGAAGAAATAAATATTTTAAATATATTATTTAAAAATCAATTAATATAAATAAAATAAATATTTATTCAGGACAAAATTTCTAATATTTTAGAATTAAAAAGAATTGCAAAAAATAATTGAAATTAAACAAAATTGAATAATGAAAAATTAGAGAAAATAATTGAAAATTGAAAAAACATGTTTAAAAATTGAGATAAATAAATTAAAATTAAAAAAAATAATTAAAATTTAAGAAAATATTTAAACAAATTACATAAAAGATTTTAAATAAAGGAAAGTTAAACAAAATTTAAGAAAAATACTTAAAACTTTCAGAAGTTCATTGAAATAAAAGAAACTAATTAAAAATTAGAGAAAATAAATGAAAAAATATAAAAATAAATTCAAAATTGAACAGAACAAGTTTTAATTAAAGAGAAATAAGTAAAAACTTCAGAGGCGCCATCTAGCGTATGTGGCAATAGGACGTGCTCGTAAGTCGGTCCGTGCTTTTTCACTATTTATTACATATAACAAGCTTTTTAAAAAACTATTATAGTTAGGAAAGTGTTTCTATTAAGGTTGGGGATATATGTGAGTAATAATTTATACTTAAATTGACTTTTTTGGGGGGTTTTCGACGATTTTTGTGGTTGACAGTCGGACAGAGAGGGAAGAAGCGTCACAAGATGGCGGACGAGGAAAATGAAAATATGGAGGTTAGGCGGAACGAAATTTCGGGAAACTTCGTAGAGTCTGTAGTGGATGAAAATAGATACACGAGCGATATTCTTTCAGATGTCGTTAGCAGTGATGCTGATAATCTACTAGCGGAGGAGAATTTTAATCAAGATAGCGAGAAAGATAAAAGGGGAAGAGGGCGTCCTAAAAAGATAGACGAAGGACAGGCGAAAATATCTACTTATTTTCTGCGAAGCGGACACAATAAAGCCGACGATTCAACTGTTTTTAATAAAAGGGATAAACTGATTAGAACACCGACCCGGGAAAGGAGTCCTATTGAAAAAGTGGGGTAAACAGCTGATAAAAGCGATCTGCTGTCAAAGGACTGCAATGACACATTTTTAGTGATATTTCGAAGGTTGCTTTTGAGGACAATGCCATGGATAGTAAGAATAAAAAAAGTACAACGGTTTCTGGGGGGTGCTTGCTTTGTGATAAATGTGAAGAAACAGTTTTAAAGCAAATTAAAGATAGTGAAGAAAGGTTAAAACAGTGGTGGGAGCTTAAATTCACGGAATTAGAAGCAAAATTACGGGAAGTGGTGATTTGTGATAAAAGTAATTTAGTAAATATAAATCTGGCCAGTAGTAACAGCGTAAAACCCGTGTCAACAGTGGCAAGTGAGGTAAATAATATTGAGGGGGATATATCACAGAGCCAAATTGATAAATTGACAGTCATGTCACTGCCAAATTCGGGAAACGACGGAAGTGAAATATTAGAATTTTCTGATAAAATAGATACGGTATCTGTCGATACTGTAGAAGCTGGGCACGTAAAAACTTTTAAGAATTTAAAGGATGCTGACACTGAGAAAACTGATCCTTTGAGGGAACTAACAAGAATGAAATTTGCTCCGGGGAAATTGACAACGGGAGTTTGGGCATTTGAGAAAAAAATGAGAGACAAAAATAAAAACAAAATAGTTGTGAGGGGATTAAAGTGCCGTAAAGGAGTTGAAGCGCTAGAATTTTGTGCGGTAGTGAAACGTCAAACTGGGCTAAACATCTCGATTGTATCGATGCTGGAGTTGGCAGAAGGGGGACTCTTAATGAGAGTAACCAAGCGCATACAGAAGAAGATGTTGCTGAGACCAGATAATGTTGAAGCTTTGAACAGATGTTCTATATCAGTATCTGACGATTTTACCTGGAGGCAGAAAGAGGTGATAAACTGGCTGGAGACTTTAGCATCTGAAGCTGCAGGACAGGGCAGAAGGGTACACGTGAAGGAAGTGCGGTGACTGCGAATAATTCGACTAGAGAAAATAGTGATCCTAATAATGATAGATAGCATAAACAGCAGGTAAGGGGCAAGGGCTACGTCAAGGCTACCTGTTGGAACGTTGCGGGTTTGAAGGGTAAAAAAATAAATAAAATTTGGAAGGATATTGAGAAATTCGATATAATTATTCTTTTGGAAACATGGGCAATAAAAAATAAACAGGATGCCTTGATGGATCAACTAAATAGCGCAGGTAGTGATTACAGATGGACACATAGGGAAGCAATAAAGAAAAATAAGAAAGGTAGAGGCAAGGGAGGCATTCTCGTTGGAGTAAAAAAAAACCCTAGGGGATGGGGTCAAGGTTGAAACTTTGGTAAATGGAGCAGTAATATCGGGAGTTAAATTACATAATTCTGATAGAAAATGTAGAATAATTTCAGGCTATAATAATGTGGGGATTGACAAAATTTTAAGTGAGATCAAAGAAAGAATTGACACGGGTAGAGAAGAAGGGGATGCAATTTTAATTGTAGAAGATCTAAATGCCAGGGTAGGAGTCGAGCAAGCTGGAGACGAAAACGAGAAATTTCTTAGAAAATCTAGAGATAAAAAGTATTGTTGGGAAGGAAAAAAGTTAATTGAATTTTGTGATACAGAAGGATTAATAATACAGTACTCTCTCACTAAGTGCCCGCTCAGTAAGTAGCCGTTCCCCTTCACACATATTTTTACACACACATTATTTGCTCCCCACCATAGCAAACGCGGTAAAATGAAAGTCAATTTCAAATTAGCAACTTCAAGTGTTAGAAAAATGACAGATAATTAAATAACCAAAAATAGACGTAAACAAACTTAAGAGTTAACTCTATAAAGATTGTTTGCAAAGAATTAATAATTGTAGCCAATAAAAAATTTGAATTCTAAAAGAAAAAATAAAATTTATTGTTGATCAATTTTTAACTAAATTTGTAATTTTATATGTAGTGACATTTTTAATATTTTAGGCAAGTTAATAATGAAATTTTAACCCATCGAAATTTATGAGTTCCAGTGATGATAATTCTTTTTCCGGCATTAATTTGGGTTTTAAAATGAAACTAAGTTGTAAAACTAAGTTGAACAAAGTTGTAAATTAAAAAAAAACATTTTTTCTGATGGATTTTAGAATTTCTATTTTTGTAAAAAATCACAAGTTTTTAAAATCCAAAAAGTAATGTTTTCAGAATTCTAAAACAAGCCTATAAAAATTGTGGAAGAAGTTTAAATTTCAAACATTACAATTTTTTAAAGAATACAGATGCTAAGCTAGTCAAAATTATATTCCTATTTTTTTTATGATACGGTAATTTTAGATCTCTAAACTATATATATTTTAAAAAACATTATTAATACCTACAAAAGGGTTAAAAGTTAACAAGTGACTCTCCTTAATTTTATTTTTCCTTATTCTTAATTTTCAGGAAACAAAGATATCTAAACATTTTTTAAATATTCTCTTCAGTCATTTTAAATTTGCCGCGAACCATTTCGTTTTCGAGTTTATTTACATTCAATTGTTTTACATGAAATCTACATATAATGCAATAGAGAGTGGGGGCTCTCGATAAGTAACCATTTTATTCCCCTACAGCCCCATTTTCGGTCACTTAGTGAGAGAGTACTGTAGCAAATGGAGCTTTCGATGGTGATTGGGAAGGGGCCATTACATGCGTTGGAGATCAGAATAAGAAGGGAGGTTCCGTAATTGATTTAGTTTTACATGAAGGAAGTGATGATGTTTTAAGCAAAGTTAAGATTTGGCCTACAATTGACTCTGACCACCTGGGAGTGGGTTTCACAATTAAAGGTCCTAGAGGGAAAGGGGAAAACAGAGGTAGAAAAGGGTTAGGTAAAGTACCTAGGCAAGAAATAAATCCAGAACAGGAAAGAAAGCCGGTGAAAAGATTTATTTGGGATAACGAAAAAATAATTGAGTATCAAGAAAAACTAACTGATAAATGGATTGAAGAAATGAATGAAAATGATATTGATTCTCGCTGGGAAAAATTAAAAATGGTAATCGCTGAGACGGCTAATGAATTAGATATGTTACGAAAGGTAAAGGGATCGAGAACAAGTGACTATAATTGGTTAGGCGATGATTATAAAATGCAGAGAAATAAAACTTTTAATTTATTGAAGTTATACCTTAAACTGGGGGGAGATGATAGGAAGATAGAGTTTAAAAAAGAAAGGGCTAAGATGCGAAAAATGTTTAAGGATAAAATGAGGGAAATAGCTGAAGAAAAAAGGAAAAAAAAATTATTGAAAGTAAAGACATGGGGGAATTTTGGAAAGGAATAAACATTTGTAGAACTAAAAAACCGAGAAAAGGACTCAATATACCCAGTGAAGTATGGTTGGAACATATGAAGCCTCTTCTAGGTGAAACTAACACAACAAGGAATAATGATCTGGAATGGGAAAATGTAGAGGAATGGGTAGAAGTTGAGTTTCTAGATAAGGACATAGAATATTCTGAATTTTGCGATGCACTTAGAAAATTAAAAAACGGTAAAGCCTCAGGCGAAGATAATATAACAGGGGAATTTTTTAAAAACTTACCTGACATCTGGAGAAAAGAATTTTGGAAGATTACGCAAGCAGGTTGGGAAAATCAATCGTTAAGAGAAGGTTGGAATGTTGCTCGAATTTATCCGATTCATAAAGGGGGGGACGAAAATGACGTTAAAAATTACAGGGGAATTGCGCTTCTAGATGTAGGGTATAAATTATTAGTGGGTATAATGACAAACAGACTTAACATATGGATTGAACAAAACGGGAAATTAAAGGATAGTCAAGGGGGGTTTAGAAGGAAAAGAGGTACGAGGGAACACATATTTATTTTGAACTCTTTAATAGGTAACAAAATCAAAAACGAGGGAGGGAAATTATACACTGCCTTCATAGATTTAAAGGCAGCTTTCGACACAGTTAATAGGGATCTACTCTTAGAGAAATTGTGGAAGAAAGGAATAAGAGGTAGGTTTTATAATATGATAAAAAGTATTTACGCGGATACGGTTCGACAGGGATGCCCCTTAAGTCCTTTACTTTTTAATATATTCGTCGATGACGTGGATGAGATATGGGAAAAAAGAGGAGAGGGAGGAACTGTCGTAGGAAATAAAAAAGTGTATCGCCTAAAATACGCCGATGATATTGTGGTAGTAGCGGATGACAGTATTGGTTTAAAAAACATGCTAAAATTGGGGGGAAAATACTTTAAAACAAATGAATTAGAGATCAACGTAGATAAAACAAAAATTGTTGTTTTCAGGAAAGGAGGTAGAAGAAAAAAAGGAGAAAAGTGGGAATTGGGAGGCAGGGAGGTCGAGGTTGTAAACTGTTTTAAATATTTAGGCTTCTGGTTTTCATCAAAAAATGCTTATGGAAGCCACATTAGGAAAATGTCTGGAAAGGCGGTCAGAGCCATGAATGTAGCTTGGGGGGTAACTATGAGAGCAGGATTAAAATCTCTAAATAGTAGACTCTATATTTTAAATACTTTAGGCAAATCAGGTGCAACATATGGGGCAGAAGTTTGGGGACTTTCGAAGAGAGCAGAATTGGAGAGAATCCAAGGAAGTGTTGTAAAAAACGGTATGGGGGTCGCTAGGAATACGCCTAACTATTTATGGAGAAAGGAAAGCGGGAAAGGGAGTTTATTCATTGAAACGAGATCCAGGGTGCTATATTTTCTAAGTAGAATTTATACTTTGGAAGATGATCGGATGGTAAAAATTTGCCTAATGGAGGAACTGCGGTCAATTATAAATGGCAATCCAACTTCATGGGGCAGAGAATTACTCTCGGCTCTAGAAGAGGAAGGGGATAATGGTCTAATATATGACCTAAAAGCTAATAATAAAGACGTAAGAGAAATTCGAAAACTAGTGAAAGATCATATAAGGAAAGGGAGTGATAGAGAAAAAAACGAGGATGAATTAAAAATCATCGAATCTAAATTCAATCCTAATTATAAACAAATCGGTAAAGGGGAAAATGAATACTGTTTTTGGGAGGATAATGATGTTTCTTGGGGCGACAAAGTAATATGGGCTCGCATGCGTTGTGGCAATATTGGGAAGGCTGGGAATAAAGGATTTCTTTACGTTGGTTGCAGACTGTGTCTTACTGAACAGGAAAACCTGAGTCATATTTTAAGCTGCAATATTGTGAAGGTCAAATTAAAAGATTTGTGGAACAGTTGGAATCAACTTGGGTGCAATAACTCAATTTGGACAGTATTGAGTAAAAAGCCAATTCCAGAACTCTGTAAATTCATAAGACAATGGGAAAAACTGGTAAAAGATTAAGAAAGTAAAAGTAAGGGGAGAAAATAGAAGAAATCTCGTACACAATAGTCACTAGATATCTAAAGTATCCTCTATGGTTGGACAGGTCCTGCAACGCACTGTAATGGTCATCGCGAACTCCAGCCATTCAATTATTTTAATTATTTACTTTTATTTTATTTTTTGTTCTTTAATAAGTCCTTGGTAACTGCGAAAAACGGCATTAGAGCTAGGGCATATTCAGTCAACGAGATATAGTGCTTATTATTAAAATGTTTTATAATTTTTTACCACTTAAATTAAGAGGAAAATTGTTTTCTTGTTCGTTGTAAGTTTATTCAAAGTGTAACTTCTTCTAGTTATAATTTATTTAATTTAATTTAAATTCATTCGCTTTACTGTAATCTACTGTTTGCTTGTCATCGTTATACCCTCATTGGAAGTGTAATTTCTTCTAATTTATAATTTGACTAATTTAATTAATTATATATTAATTGTATTGTAATGTTTCGTTGTTTTTATAAATTAAATTGTAAAGGAAAAACTTAATGGGTACTTTGGGATAATAATGTAAAAAGCCGAAAGGTTATACATCTGGAAATAAATTATTATTATTATTATTAAGTAAAAACTTTTTGACAATTATAAAAAAGAACGAGGAAAAGAACGAAAGTAATTGAAAATTGAAAAAAATAATATAAATAATGAAATAATTGAAAAGTCAGACAATTAGTTAAAATTATTTCAAAATATGAAACAAATGTAAAGAATTGTGAATTAAGTGAAATAAATTTTTGAAAATAATTGAAAAACGTTTTTAAATTTTAAAACTTGACGAAAATAATTAAAATATGATACAAACAATGATAAGTTAAAAAATAAATGACACTTAAGTGTGATAATTGAAAAAATTACAGAACTTTTTAAATAAAGAAAAAATAACTGAAATTTGAAAAAAATACATGAAGACAATGAAAACAAATGAAAATAATTAAAAATTGAAGAAAACAATTAAAATTTTAGAAAAATTCTTAAAAATCTTAGAAATTAATTTTAGAAAATGAGAATAACTAAAAATTGGAGAAGAGACTGGAAGAATGCTAACAATAATTGAAATTTACGAGAATTAATAAATTTTTTAGGAAATTATGAAATAAATGAAAATAATTAAAAATTGAAGAAAATATTTGAATTTTCGGAAAAATATTTAAAAATTTTAGAAAATAATTTTAGTAAATGAGAATAATAATTAACAATCGAGGAAAGTAATTGAAAAATGATAAAATTAATTCAAATTGAATAAAATAATTGAAATATGCTGAAAGTAATTTAAATATGAAAAATAATTAAATTTATTTAATTTATATTTAAATATTCTCTAATATTTATTATTAGAGAAATAATTTAAAAAATCATAGAATATATGTTTAAAAAAAAAATAATAATTAAAAAATTACTTAAAAAACTTCAATTAAAGAGAATAATTACAAAATCGCAGAAATAACGTAAATTGATGATAATAATCTAAATTTGAGATAATAACTGAAAATTTAAGAAATTAGTTGCATGTGTATATGTTTTAAACTTCTTTAAAAACCATTATAAATTTTTAAAGCATTTTTCAAAAATTTTTTTTTACACAAAGGACAATCAAAAACCAGCACAACACGATACTAACGAAAAAAGTTTTCTTCTTCTTTCAATTCAAATTTCAAAATATTTCCTGATAAAGAGAGTCAAAATTAATAAAATAACAGAGACTAACTTCACTTCAGTTTTTAAAACGTGGACAGAAAAAGATGAATAAATATTAATACTAACTAACTTCACTTTAGACTTTAAAACGTGGACAGAAAAAGATGAATAAATATAAATACTAACTAACTTCAGGAGTTTACGGAGATTATTATTATTTAATTAATTTTTAAATTCTTAAAAATTCCCAGATTGTTTCTTTTTACAAATTCCCGGCTTTTTCATGATATATTAAACCTATGTCATTTTTGTAATTAAAAAATGAATAAATAATAATTATAAATCATTTTGGAAACCTCCAGATGTTTTCAACTAGAAAATTCTTTGTTAATGAAAATTTTTTTCTTGAATTTTAAAGTAAAAAATCGATTTGCAAGCCTCTCAAAACTTTAAATTTGTGTTTCTATCTCAATTTTCTTGATAAATGAATTTATCAACTTTTGAAAACTTGCTCTTTAAATCTGTAAATAATACTTACTATTTTCGTCAAATATGGTGTAAACTACTTGAATAACATGATCGCTCAAATCTACGTGAGCAACGGTTTTGGCCACGTGTTTTAAAGTAGCTGAAACAAATAATTTTTCTTTATAAGAATTAAAATCATAAATATAAGCAAATTTTTATACTGACAATAATACCTTGATCGATAGAAGCTCCAGCGATATGATAAAAAGTAAGAGCCGTATCTACATCATTAATATTATTTAAAAAATGAAAAAACTTTAAATATTCGTCCTTGTTGATGCCTTTTGGACATTCTCTAAAACTAAATTAGAAAAAAGCAGTAATTAAAAATAATTCTCAATAATATAATACAATAAAACAAGATAATAATTTTAAAGTGTTGTCAATATATTTTTTTTCCACGGTTGTCTTTAACACATTTTTAACCAAGTGTGCTGTCATTGAGAAATTTCTTCCATATATTAATTTGGGACACTTTTTTAATTATTTCACAAAAAATCCAAAATATTTCAACGGGGCGTTTATCAGAAAAATGATTTTTTAGGTTAAAACACTAAATTTTTCGTTTTTTATAAAAATATTGTAGAGTATAACTTCAGGAAATAACATGAAACCTATCTTGATACAGAATAAGTATTATTAAAACTATATTTTTTTTTAATCTGCAAACCTAAAAAAGTCAATTTTCTTTATGAGAAACATTTTGTAGTAAAACGAAAAATCCAATTTGTCACTAAATATTGAAAGTAATTCTGAATAGAAATTCTATAGCACGGAAACTTGAATAAGACTTTTATTGCACATAATGTTGAATAAGACTTGTATTGCACTGAATTGTGAATAAGACTTTTGTTGCACGGAATATTAAATAAGATATATATTAATATTAAACACGTTTAATTCTTTTTTTTAGCAATATTCTCTATATTTTAAATTCTGTTTTGCCTAAGACAAGTACTATTAAATTTTAATAGAGATACTTACGCTTTCTTTACTCTTTTAAGCATGCGAGCTTTCTTCTTCTCAGGATAGCCAGCATAAGCCAGTAATAATTCCGTAAAATCTACTTCCGTTATGTTTCCATTTTCATCTGGATTCCTACGTTCAAACTAGAATAAGATGAAAATAAAATCAGCCTGTCTTACTCTGAAGTAAAAATTATTTATTAATATTTGTTCTCAAAATTAAATAATAACCTCGAGATTCAAAATTTCCTTCTGAAGTTGCTGTTGGAAATCTAGAAACTTCTCTATAGTTAATTTCTGGTTCATTTTCGGTCCAAAAAAGAAAGTCGTGAGTGCGGAGTTTACACCCTGTTAAAAACAAAAGAAATATAGACATGATTTCTTATATAAAAAAGGAATAATTAATTTAAAAACTGCAAACATACAAAATATTAAAAATTTTAATAAACTTAATTTTTGACAAAAATATAATTAATTCATTGTGGCTTAATATTGAAATTTTAATGATTGATGTTAGAATCTTTTTAAAATTTATATTAACTGAAATATGGATATTATTGATTTAAACTCCAAATCCGTGGGATCTATTATAATTTAATTGGATTAACATGCGAATTAATTGAAATTTAGACACTTGAAAGTTTGGATTGCCTATTAAAAATAGAGTCATTAAAAATTTGTCATTAACTTCAAAGTTTATAAAAGTTTTTTAATTAAGTATTATTTATAATAAAAATATTAATATTTTGATATTCATTAGAAGGGTGAAAAAATTGCATGAATTTTATGCTCTCATCCCTTAAGATTAATTTTTTATAAAAAAACTACCTCTTTTATTTTCAATTTAAATGATATTTAACTTTCCAAAAATCAGACAGACAAAGTTCATTTTCAGGAAAAAGATAAAAAAAAGAAGAAAAACTGAGGGAAAGTAAAGAAGGAAAATTAAAAAAAAATTAAGACAAGGTAAAGAATATTTTTAAGAAACTTCAGACTTAAAAAAAAAAGAAGTAATGAAAATTAAAGAAAAAAAAATGTTAAGAAAAACTATGATTAAAAAACTATCTACAAATAAAAGAATACAAAAAAAATTGGTAATTTTTAAAAATCTTATAAATGGTACTTTTAAAATAAATTTTGCTTTTTTTAAAATTGAAATTGAATTGTTTGCAGTAATTCTGTACATTTATTAAATAAAAAGTAAATTAATAACAAAAAATAATTTGTTGAAACAGTCATTTCGTCCTTTTCTTTAGTGTTGGCTTTTTTATTTTACAAAGTTAAAAAAAAAATTAAGAGAAAAGTATACCTTTATAGAATTTATTTTACAATTAGAGAAAGTTGATAAATAACAAAAAAGCTACCTTTAAATATTATTGTATTTTAAAAAAATAGAGGTATTTGTTTTAATAAAAAATAATCCAAAAGCATTAAGATTAAAAAAAAATTCAAAGCACTTTTAGTCCACTTGATCTTAATATAAAAATCAGGATGTCTACTAATTTCGTCTCACAAAATTCCCGGTCATTTCCCGGTTTTTCCCGGTTTTTGTTCCTATTTTTCCCGGTTTTTTCTCTTGTTAACTTTAAATTTATTTTAAGTATAAATAGATCTACAAATGGCTACAAAAATTGAATATAACAGTTGATAATTAAAGAAAATAATTGAGAATTGAAGAATTAAATATTAAACTTTACAAAAAATAATAATTGAGAATTAAAAGAAACAATTAATAATGAAAAGAAATAATTAATAATGGAAAGAAATAATTGAACAATGACAAAGATATTTGACAATTAGAAACAAAATTTAAAAAAAAGTAAATATTAATCTACAATTGAACAATAATTGAAAAAATTTATCAATGGTTATTAAATTCAAAGAATATAATTGAAAATTGGTCAACTAGATAGAAAATCCAAAAAAATAATTTAAAATTTAAGTTAATAATTCAAAATTGAAGAAATAAATTGAAAATTAAATAAGCAAATTGAAATCAGAAAAACACAAAATTATTGAATATTAAAAAAAAAAACAATTGAAAATTGAGAAATAAAATTGAAATTCGAATACAATAATTGCGAATTAAAGAAAATTACTGAACAATTGGATTGAAAAAAGAAGAAAATAATTTATAATTAAAAAAAAATGGAAAATGACAGGAATTATTTAATATTGAAGAAAACATTAAAAATTGAAGAATAGAATTGTTATTTAAAGAAATTAATTGAGAATTGAAAAAAATAATTGAACAATTAAATTGAAAATAGCAGAAAATTATTGAAAATTGAAGGAGGTTTTGAAACATATGAAATAAATAACTGATAATTGGAAAAAAAAATAATTGAAAAAAGTCGAGATTACTGAATATTGAAACAAACAATTGAAAATAGAACAAAATAATTGAAAAATAAAGAAAATAATTGAAAATTGAAGAAAATAATTAAAAATGGTAGAAAGTACTTTAAAATTAAATACAATATTTGGAAACAGCAGAAAAATTTAGAAATCGACGGAAATAATTGCGAATTGATGAAAATAATTTAAAAATTCTCAATTTAAATAAAAATTGAAAGAAAAACATAATTTAAAAAAGCTGAGAATTGTTAAATATTGAAGAAAATTGAGAAGACATTGAAAATTGAAAGAAATTGAGAAACTGAAAGAAATATGAAAAAATAATTGGAAATTGACGAAAATAATTGAAATTTAAGAAAAAAATTGGAATTTGAAGAAAATAATTGAGAATTTAAAAAAAATCATTGTAAAAAGCCTAAAGTTATTGAATGTTAAAAAAAAATTGAAAATTAAAGAATGGAATTGAATGTCGAAAATTATAATTGAGAATTAAAGAAAATTCAATTCAAGAATTGAACAATGGGATTGAAAGTATAAGAAAATAAGTAATAATTGAAGAAAAAAGAAATTGAACAACCCAGAAATTATAGAATATGAAAAAAACAATAAAAAATTAAGAATGTAATTGTAATTTGAAGAAATTAATTAAAAATTGTAGAAAATAATTTGGAATTGAAGAAAATGTGATTTTATGAAAATTGTTGAATAATAATTGATGAATTGAATTCAAGTTTCAAAAACATAATTGATAATTGAAAAAAAATATTGAAAAAAGCCGAGAATTATTGATTATTGAAAAAAATAATTAAAAATTGGAGGAGTTATTGAGATGTGAAATAAATAAATGATAATTGAAAAAAATAGTTGAAAAAAGTCGAGATTTATTGAATATTAAATTAAATAATTAAAAATTGAAGAAAATAACTGAAAATTGAATCAAATAATTGGCAATTCAAAAAAAAAAATTTATAGTTGAATAAAATAATTAAAAATTGATTAAAATAATTGAAAATCGTAAAAAATATTTCAGAATTGAATAAATTAATTAGAAATTGATGAAAATAATTGAAAATTGAAGAACATAATTGGCAATTGAAGAAAATAATTAAGAAATGAAGAAATAATTTTAAATTAATGAAAATAATTCCAAATGGAAGAAAATAATTGAGAATTGTAGAAAGTAATTGGAAATTGAAGAAAATAATTGAAAATTGAAAAAATGTATTATCCCAGAAAAAAATTCCCGGTTTGACGGAAAATTCCCGGTTAATTCCCGGTTTTTCTTGGTCAATTTAAATTCCCGGTTTTTTTCCCGGTTTTCCCGGTTAGTAGACACCCTGAAAAATATATTATTTATTTGGCAAAAATTCACCTTGAAAGTGCTTCCAGTATTGGCATGATCACGATGTCGATTTCCAATACTACTTTGTTGTCTAATTAATGTTGCAACTTTATTAAATTCATCTGAATCAACGTCCCCGTCACCATTAAAATCAAACATTCTAAATGCAATTTCAAAATGCCGTCTTGAAGCTGAAAAACATTTTTTTAAATTTTCAAAAATGTACAATAATTGTTATGTTATTAAATTATTTCTCTTTAAAAAATTGTACGCACTCGATAAAACCGTGAGAAGGAAAATGTAATCGGAGAACGTGATTAAACCATAGCTTCCCAGCTTGTAGAAAATGCTGTCCTCATCCAATTCCAATCCCAACTGATTGTGAATATTCTTTCAAGTAAAAAATGAAATTATTAAATTTTACAATGTTTCTCTCGAATTAAGCAATTATTAATTTTGTTTCTTTTTTTTAAATTAATTAATTACTATTGGCCTGGAGAAACAATACAGAAGAAAATGTTTAAATAATTTTTAAATTGTTTAAACAATCTTAGTTAGCAGATAATTAACTTCAAAAGTTTTTCTTTATGAGTATTTAAAAAAAAAAAAAAAAAACATTAAAATTGGTTCATTTTTTAGTACTTGCGAGCGAACGCTTTTGGTCCTTCTCGCGCATATGACAAAATTAAATAAACAACAGAAGATTGAAAAAAAATTGTAATAAATTACAAATTATAGAAAAATGTTATAAACAAATGTAAAAAAATTTACAAATAAATAAAAGTTCATTAATTAGATAAATAAAAAATATACATACCCTAGGATCGTATCTTTTATACTGATCTAAACCGAGACCTGAAAAATAAATTTCTTTTTCAATTTGTTTATCAATTTTGTTCCGATTTACAAGAATCAAAAAGTTAATTCTAATCATTGATGATTCATGCAGTGGAAGTAAAAAGCACAAGATTAACGCACACATTATTATACTGATGCAAAACAAAGGAAACAGTCAATGAATCACAAATAAACAATTCGAATGATTTTCCAAACAGAAAAATGAGTAAAAATTGAAAAATTGCAAGAAAATCGTTTGGAAAAATCGTACCCTCGGGTTGCTTAACGCCAGGAGTTAAAGCTCTTAAAAAATCATCAGGTGTCATAAAAATTTCATGAACATCATTGGTTGGACTTGTGACTTGAAGAGTGGCAAAGTAGCGAAATACTTTGTCTGGCGTCGAATAGTGTCTTATTCGATTTTCATATTCGATTATCTGTTTAGTAGAATAATTGACAAGTTAACTAATTCAACACGTGTAGCTACATAAATATATTAGAGTGGTCCATAAAAACGAAAGTTCAAAATTTTCCGCTCCTAACCTCCAAAAAGTTTCAAAATAAAAAAATAGCCTTTTTTTAAAAATCGAACAATATTTAGGGGTGATTAAAACCACTTAAAATTTCGCATTGATTAAATTAATGTTTTTAATTATTAATTATTTACAAATGCTCCAAGACAGCATTTTTGTCTAATTATAGAAATTAATGCACTCTGGTTAAAAAAAAACAATTTATTATTGTTAATTTATAACTTTTATCCTAAAATTTACCGAAACATGATTTTCAAATTCCCGATTTTCCCGGATTTCTTTTATGTATGATTAATAGCTATAATATTAAAATAGTAAAAAAAAAGTAAGTGCGTAATACATAAGTTTTTAAGGTAAAATTGATCTTTGAAGGAAATAATTCCAAAATGGCAAAAATAATAGAAATTTGAAGAAAATAATTGGAAAATGACAAAAATAATTGAAATTTGAAGAAATAAAATGAAAGTTGACAAAACTAATTAAAAATTAAGTAAATAATTAAAAATTTAAAGAAAAGACTTGGAAAATGACAAAAATAATTAAAAAATGGAAAAACAGAATAAAAATTTAATGTCAATACAAAATTAAAAAATTTGAGAAAAAAATTGACTATTAAAGAAAATAATTAAATAATTGAAAAATCATAAAATTGATAGAAATTTAAAAAAAAAATACTTGAAAAATGATAAAAATAATTAAAATTAAAAAAAAAAACAATTGAGAAATAGCAAAAATAATCAAAAAATGGAACAAATAGTCGAGAAATGACAAAAATAATTGAACCTTGAAAAATAAATGAAAGATGATAAAACTAATTTAAAATTATGTAAAAAAATTGTGATTTCAAAAAAAAATGACATAAATAATTGAAAAATGGAGAAACAAAATAAAAATTAGAAATCAATAATTGAAAAATTTTAGATAAAAATTGACGCTTAAAGAAAATAATTAAATAATGACAAAATAATTGCAAAATACAAAAAAATTTGAAATTTGAAGAAAATACTTGAAAAATGATAAAAATAATTGAAATTAAAAATAAGAAGCAATTGACAAATAACAAAAATAATTGAAAAATTAAAAATTAAATGTAAACTAAAGTAAGAAATTAAAGAATCCATAACAATAATTTAAAGATATAAGAAAATAAGTAAAATTTGGAGAAAGTAATATAATATAAGAATGTGGAAAATATTGATAATAATTAAGAAATGACTGAATTAATTGAAAATTTTAAAAGCAATTAAAAAATGAGAAAAGTAATTATAATAGGAAAAAATAATCGAGAAATAACGAAAATAACAGAAATTTGAAGAAAATAATTGAGAAATCACAAAAAATTTCAATTTGAAGGTAATATGTAAAAAATAACAAACATAATAAAATTTTGAGACAAATAATTGAAAGATGACAAAAGTAATTAAAAATTAAGTAAAAAATATAAAATTTGAAGAAAAGACTTGAAAAATGATAAAAATAATTAAAATCTGAAAAGAAATTAAGAAATGACAAAAATAAATGAAAATTGAAGTAAGAAATTAAAAAATTCATGACAATAATTTAAAGATATAATAAAATAAGTAAAAAATTTGGAGAAAGTAATAAAACAATGTCGAAAATATTGATATTAATTGAAAAATGACTAAATAATTGAAAATTTCAAAAAAACAATTTAAAAATGACAAGAATAATTTAAAATAGGAAATAATAGTCAAGAAATAACAAAAATAACAGAAATTTGAAGAAAATAATTGAGAAACCACAAAAAAATTAAATTTGAAGGTAATACGTGAAAAATAAAAAAAAATAAAAATTTGAGACAAGTAATTGAAAAGATGACAAGACTAATTAAAAATTGAGTAAAAATTAAAAAATTTGAAGAAAATACTTGAAAAATGTTAAAAATAATCAAAATTTAAAAAGAATTTGAGAAACGATAAAAATAAATGGAAATTGAAGTAAGAATTTTCTAAATTCATGAAAATAATTTAAAGGTATAAGAAAATAAGTATAAAATTTGGAGAAAGTGATAAAAAAATGTCGAAAATATTGATATTAATTGAAAAATGAATAAATAATTGAAAATTTCAAAAAACAATTCAAAAATGACAAGAATAATTTAAAATAGGAATAAATAGTCAAGAAATAACAAAAATAACAGAAATTTGAAGAAAATAGTTGAGAAACCACAAAAAATTAAATTTGAAGGTAATACGTTAAAAATAAAATAAATAAAAAAAATTTGAGACAAATAATTGAAAAGATGACAAAACTAATTAAAAATTAAGTAAAAAATTTGAAGAAAAGACTTGAAAAATGATAAAAATAATTAAAATTTAAAAAGAATTTGAGAAATAACAAAAATAAATGAAAATTGAAGTAAGAAATTTCAAAATTCATGAAAATAATTTAGAGATATAATAATATAAGTATAAAATTTGAAGAAAGTAATAAAAAAATGTCGAAAATATTGACAACAATTTATTAAGGAATTACTGGATTATAATTGAAAATTTTAAGAAACAATTTAAAAATGACAAAAATAATTGAAAATGGGAAAAAATAGTCGAGATTTAACAAAAGGAATAAAAATTTGAGATAAATAATTGAATAATGACATGAATAATTGAAATTTGAAAAAAATAAATGAAATTTGTAAAAAATAATTGGCAATTGGTGTAAAGTATTTAAAAATTATTGATACATAATAATAAAATTATTGCAGAAAATTGATGTAATTTGAAGAAAATAATTGAAATTCGTTGAAAAAAATTGAAACCTGTAATAAATTGAGAAATTCATGACCATAAAAAAAGAGATTGAAAAAAGTTATTGACATTTGATGAAAATAATTTTCAAATGTCAAAATTAATAGAAATATGCAGAAAATAATTGAAAAATGATAAAAATAATGGAATAACAAAAATAATTGAAATTTTATGAAAAAATTGAAAGACGACAAAAGAAATTGACAATACTGTTTTAAAAACTTTAAATTTGTAGACACTAATTAAAAAATTTTGAAATTAATTAAAATTAGAGGAAACAAATTAAACATTGTCAAAAATAATTGAAATTTGAAGTAAATAATTGAATATTATAATAATAATAATCATTATTTTACTAAGAAAGTGAGAAAAGTTAGTTTTTTTTATAGTGAGTAATTTTAAAAAATTGAATAAAATTGAGAAAAGTGAGTCACAGGCAGTCTCAAATTCGAAGTGAATTTGAGCAATTTTGCAAAATATGTCTGCCATATTGGACCCGCCATTTTGAATTTTGAAAATTTGGTAAAGCTGACATCGTATTCGCAATGAGAGACTTCGAAAAACCACCGAGTAACAAGTTTCAAGCGAATTTGAAGAATTATGAAAAAAATGTCCGCCATATTGGTTAACGAATTAGCGAAAATTTTTAGAAATTCACGGATATATTTTTTTTCCCGGTGAGTAGACACCATGAAAGAATTAGTAATTAAGATAAAAATGTCATGTTTTTACATTTATAAATACACCCTTTTACACCCTTAAAAATTGTCCGATAAAAAAAATAGTTTTTTTTTTTTAACTTTTTTGGGGTTAGGAGCCAAACAATTGAAAAGATTTTTTTTCTATGCATTTTTGGACCAACCTAATAAATATAACGTTTCATTAACTGTTGATTCTTTTTTCAATATACAAATCATGCACAAATTTCATCATACACAGAGAGTAAATGACCCCAAAGATATGAAACATTAATTTTATTTCACTCGTAACGCTTTTAAATGGTTTTATTTTTTTCAAAAAATCAATCTAGATATTTTATTCATCTATTTTATTCATCATTGTAGACCTATTTCCGGAAACTATAAACTACTTATGAAAATACCTTTATATCTTTTAATAGTAAAAGTAACATTTCTACATAAAAATTCACAGCCGCACAAAAAAAAAATTCTTTTTCCGAAGCACTACACTAGTATATTTTTACGTCTTTTTCTTCGCTGAATCCGAATCCGAAGTCAGAATTGCTAGATTGGTTTTACTTTTTAAGATGATCTCAAAAAAAATTCTAAACACAAATCATGATGAAAAATAAATATTTTCTTTTTTTTTTTGGGATTTTGAGCAGTTTTTTGAGATTATCTCAAAAAATTTAACCAATCTTGGTAATCTGACTTAGGATTCAGATTCAGTTGAGAATAATACGTCACTAGCGTAGTGACCCGAAAATTTTTTTTTTTATGTTTAGATTTGTGCATTAAAAATTTTTTTTGTGATTATCTTAAAAATTTGAGCCAATCTGGTTATCTTGACTTTGAATTCGGATTCAGCGGAACAAAAGACGTAGAAATACACTAGCATATTGTCCCGGACAAAAAAGTAATTTTAGGTTTTTTTTCGGGTTTTTGAGCAATTTTTTAAAATTATCTCAAAAATTTTAGCCAATCTAATTGTTCTGACTTTGGATTTCCATAAAAATATATATTTGATATATGTATATCAAGTAATTTCAGGGCCGGGTCAAGGCTGTCATGGGCCTAAAGCACAAAAAAATTTCAGGAACCCTCTAAAAAAACAAAAGTTTCTGCATTTTTATGTTATCAGAGTTTCTAGCGAATAATAATTTAAACAAGGAAGTAAATGTTCAAAGAATTTTAACAAAATGTAAAAAATTAAATTTTACATGAATTACAAAAATTACAAAATTTTATTAAAACCAGTATTATGAATGAACAGATAAGAAAGTTAAGGATAATTTACATTGAAATGGGAAAATTAAAGCAAAAACATGTAAAAAATGTACTAATTGAAAAACCTAAAAAAAATAAATAAATTCTTCAAAAATAAAAAAGTTTAAAAAATCAATGAAAGTAAAAGAAAGAAAATTAAGAAATATGGCAATAATGCGTTATGAAATATTAAACAGTTTACGGAAGATTGATTAAATTGCTTTTTTAAAATCAAAATACTACGCAATAAACAGTAAAAGTTTTTAGAACAAAAAATTGAAATTAGGTACAAAAAAAAGGAAAAAATTATTTTCAAAAAGTTAAAATATTTGCGGACATGTTTTTTTAAATTAGGAAAATAAATAAGATAATCAGTAAGAAAACGGAAAAATGTTACTAAAGATAAAAAAATACTTTAAAAACTTGTTTTGAAAATCAAGCAAAAAGCAATAAGTTTTTTGAAATCCAGACTTAAGTAAAAGCAATTAAACAATTTTCAGAAAAAACCAATATCTCTAAGAAATAGAGAAATTCTGATCAAATAAGAAAATTTACTATAAGATCAAATTTACGAAAAATTAAATAAAAGAAGAAAAGTCTTTAAAAATTATAAAACTTAATAAGTTATGACAAATGAAAAAAAACCAAATAAATATTTTAAAAATCATAAAATTGAAAAAAAATTATATTTTACAACTTCTAAATTATAATAATAAATAAAATTAATCATTGGAAAAGTTAATAAAAAATTTTAAATATTGTTAAAATAAAACTGTATAAAATTAACTGAAGTAATTTTTGTAAAAAGAATAAAATCAACAAAAACAAATCTAAAAAACAAAAAAGTATTATTAAACGCATAAAAAAAGAAATTTTTTTTTAAAGAAATGAAAGTGACCTAAGTGATTTTCTAAAAATACAGAAAAGGCAGAAAAGCAATATAAAATAGAACCTACCAAAAAAATTGTTGGAAATAGAAAAAATTGCAAGAAAGAATAATTAAATATTTCAAAAAAGTGATATAAATTAATGTGTAAATAAATCTACAATTTTTTCTTTAATTTTCAACTGTTTTAAATTTACATTTATTCTCCTTAAATTTTATAATTCTTCTTTAACTTTTTTAATTATTTTGTTCTGTTGTAGATTATTTTCGACAGTTTTCGAATTTCTTTTTCAATTGTCAATTATTTTGCGCATTTCTCAATTATTTTCTTTAATATTAATTATTCTCGTCATTTTGTAATTTTCTTTAAATTTTGAAATATTTTCTAAAGTCAATTCCATTCTACAATTTTCAATTAAGTTTATTCAATATTCCAAAAAACTTTACTTTTTTCAATTATAAACCATTATTTCAAATTACAATTTATTTCATCAATTTTTGATTATTTTCTTCAAATTTCAATCACATTTTTCAATTTTCAATTATTTTTTCTAATATCAATATGCTTTTTTAATTTTAAGTAC
This sequence comes from Ganaspis brasiliensis, assembly GCA_037103525.1. Taxonomy (NCBI): domain Eukaryota; kingdom Metazoa; phylum Arthropoda; class Insecta; order Hymenoptera; family Figitidae; genus Ganaspis; species Ganaspis brasiliensis. Next base: position 2,165,342 of record JAZKLR010000254.1, on the reverse strand, counting down.
AATTGTTCAATTATTCTCTTCAGTTCTTAATTATGTTTTAAAATTTTCATTTCCATTCTTTAATTTTAAATTTTTTCCTGAATTTCAATTATTTTGTTCGATTAATTTTTTTCAATTTAGTTGTTCAATTAGCAATTATTTCCAACAGTTATTTCTATAATTTTCTTAATTTTTCAATTCTCAATTATTTTTTAAATTAAATATTTATAGTTTGATTTCTTAAATTATTTTTTCCAGTTGTGTATTAATCTAGCCATTTTTCGAATTTTGTTTTCAATTGTTAATTAATTTCGTCATTTTTCAGAAATTATCTTCAATTTTCAAATATTTTGTTCATTTATTAATTATTTTCTTTAATTTTTAGTTATTTCTTACAATATTTAAAATTTTTATTTATTCTCTTAAAATTTTAGAATTATTTTTCAACGTTTTCAATTATTTTTTTCAGTTGGCCATTATTCTTGTCATTTTTTGTTTTTTTTCAATTGTTAATTATTTTCTTTAATATTTTTAAATCCTCGCGTTTCACCAATTATTTTTCTCCATTATCAATAAGATTCGGTAATTTCAAATTTTTATTTTCTTCAAATTTCAATTCCATTTTTCAGTTTTTAATTATTTTCTTCTATATTCAATAACTTTCGGCTTTTTTCAAATACTTTTTTCAATTTTTAATTATATTCTTTAAATTTGAATTTGAATTTTCAATTTTCAATTATTTTATTCAATTTTAATTATTTTTGTCGATTTCAATCCATTCGTTCAATGCGCAATTATTTCCAACAATTATTCCTATAATTTTCTTCATTTTTCAATTTTTAATTATTTTCTTTAAATTTAAAGTTTTTGCTATATTTTATCAATTTTTTAGTAGTCTATTAATCTAGTCATTTTATAGATATTTTCTTCAATTTTTTTATTATTCTCATTTTTCAATTATTTCTTTTAATTTATTAACTATTTTTTGCAATTTGAAATTATTTCCTACAATTTTTTCAATTTGCAATTAGTCTCTTAAAGTTTTATAATGATTCTTTGAATTTTTTAATTATTTTTTTTTTGGTTGTGTATTAACCTAGCCATTTTTTGAATTTTGTTTTCAATTGTGAATTATTTTGACGCTTTGTAATTTTTCTCCATTATTATCAATTTTTTTTTAATTTCAGTTTAATTTTTAAATTATGAATTTATTTCTTCAAGTTTTTATTATTTTCTCCAAATTTTTATTATTTTTTATAGTTTTCAATTATTTTATTTAATTTCAATTTTGTTTTGTTTTGATTTTTAATCCAGTTGTTGAATTTGCAATTTTTTTCAGAAATTATTTATATAATTTTCTTAATTATTCAATTTTTTAGTTTAAATTGAATGTATATTGTTTAATTTTTCAGATTAATTTTAACAGTTGTGTATTTATCTAGCCATTTTTCGAATTTTGTTTTTAATTGTCAATTATTTTCATCATTTTTCATATATATTCTTTTCCATTCTGTAATTATTCTCGTAATTTTCATTATTTGCATTTCCAAAGATTTATAGTTTTAAATGACAAACAGCAATGTAAAGTTTCTCATTAATGTTGCTGTTAATTAATATTTTACTATATACATGTAATAATTTCAACTTTGATTAATTAAAGCTTATAAGTTTGAAAAAATTAAAGTTTGAGTTAATTGACGTTTGGGATTTATATAAATAATAATGGCTTGGAATTAATTAAATTTAATATAGTTTTCGACTTTCTTTCTATCAAAATGTTTTTAGATTAAATTCTGATCATTTTAAATTCAATTTTTCATATTATTATTAAAGAATACAAGATTGAAATTTAAGTTTTCAGGATTTATCCACCTTCCCAGAGTTTCTTAAAAATTTGCGTATCGTTTTCGAAATTCAAAAAAAAAAAAAAAAATTATTATTTTAACAAATTTTGAAAGACCTAGTTGTACATTTTTCGGAATGAATTAGTTTGAATTAAAATTGGTTGTTAAACAATAATTATTCATTTTATGATTTTATATTATTAGTCAAAATTGGATGAAAATTATCGATTTTAATTGGATTGAAAGAAAAACAAAATGTAAAATAATTATTATTTGATAACAAATTTTAGCTCAACTCAATTTTTTAAAAAAAAGTACTTTCTGGATCTTCCAAAATTTGATGATATTGTTTTTTGAATCCATGACTTTTTTATTGAAAATTTTTGAAAAAGTTTTAATAAAAAATATTCAGAATTTTTAATATTTCAGTATTTTTAATTTTTTTTTTTAGTTACCCTGCTTAAAAATATTTTGTTTTAGTCCAGATTGCAAATTTTCTGCGTCAAAAAATTGTTGATTCAAACTGGTTGAGCTTACCTTCTGAGGCATTTGAAGCACACATTTTTTCAGTTGTAGTAATGTAGTTCAGATTACTTAAAATTACCAGGAGGTAAAAAATAAATTTAAATTAATAAATACAAAATTTTACCAGGAGGTAAAGGTATAAAAATAAAAAAAAATTCATTTATAGCTTAATCTCATGTAAAACTTCTCAGTTATTTAAAGACACATAAAAATCTTTTCACAAAGCAGTAAAGTTTTTTTATAAAATAGGTCTTGAATGACATTAAGTAAAATAAAATCATTTGACCCGAAAGCGAAAGTTTTGCTAAAGAATAGAGATTTTTTTTTGAAAGCATTTATAAGAGTAATTATTGCAAAGGCAAAAATGATTTAGAAACGTTAAAATTCAGCCATCACTTCAATTTTAAATGATCCTCTGTGAAAACGCCTGGTTAAAGATTATTTAGAAGCATTTGTAGAAGTGCTATTTGCAATTTTAATTAAAAATAAAAAAAAATTTACCATCTGGCTGCTTCATACCAGGCGTGATAGCTCTTAAGAAATCGTCAGGTCTCATGTAAATATCAGTGCCTTCCATACTAGTTACTTTAACAGTCGCAAAATATCGAAAAATTTTATCTGGGGTCGAATACGCTCTCATCCTATTTTCATACTCAATTATCTGCAAGAATGCTTAAAATTTTCATTTAATGCAATTTCTTAAAATATTAACTTTTATTATTATTTCTGTCAATATTTATGTTCATTAAACATGTATTGTATTTTATATATTTAATTCACGAAAAACTAAATTATCGACTAAATTTTATAAAAGCATTATAATAGTAACAATTTAGTTATATTTATTAAATTAAACCTGGAAAAATTTATTTTTGTTTAAAATTATTTTTACATTTCACTGCAAATTTCCATTTAATGTTAATTTAACTTTTCATAATTTTTTTCTTACAATAATTTTCATACAATTTAATTATTTAATACATAAGGATTGCGGTAAATAAAATCATGAAATTCACGTTAAATGGAAATTATGCTTTTTAAAAATTCTTTAAATTCTAAAGAATGTAAAATAAAAATTATGTTAAATCACGATTCAGAAAAAAAATAATACTCTACAATGATTCGATCAAATAAATATTTTTAAAATTAAAAATAAGACTAACAAAAAACCCAAAATCAAAATTATGTTGAAAGAATTCAGCAAAATATTAAATACGTTATTTAAATATTCTATTAAATAAAACTTAAGTCGAATAAAATTATGCAAAGTTAAAATATGAATGATAGGGAATTCTATGCAATTGAAATGTTTTAAATGATTAATTAAGAGAGAGTAATAAAGTATTTTAAAAACTTAATGGATTTTCTATTTAAGAAGAGATTTAAATAAAATTGAAAAAAATTATTAGAAACTTTTAAACTTTAGTAACAATAGTAAATTGATAAATTGATAGTAGAAACATTGGGTCTGAAAGAAATATTTTATTTATGATTTTTTTGGGACTCCATATATTAATAATAATCATTAATCAAAAGCAAAATCAATGAATAATTATTGCTAGAAGATATTAATAACAAAATCACACCTTTCTATCACGAAATCCAACTTTGTGCTTCTTCTTTTTCTTCTTATGCTCCTCGTGCTCCACATGCTCCACATTTCCATCATCGTCATGTTCATGATTTTCATCCAGCAATTCAGCTGCATCGACTGTCTTAATAAAGTAATCCTTGACATCTTGATAAATATCTTTTCTAAAAATTAATTACAAGTAAATTTCTTTTCTAAAATATATGCATTTTTTTCTAATTTCTTTTTCTAAAAGTAAATATTACAAAAGCAGCTTTTACTTTCTTAAACTAGGATCAAATAATTTTTCTAAAAAAAAAACGCTTTCCATCTAATTTTTATTTAAATCATATTTCAATTAAATAATCCTTTTTTCTAAATTATTATTCTACTTTCTCTTCATTTGATAAAACTTTAAATGATAATTTTAATAAAAAGATATTAAATTAAATTAAATTTCGAGAACATAAATTATAAATTTGAAACCAATATTAATAATGATAAAATTAACAGAAATTAAATTTAATGAACATTCTTAAAAACGAAGTCAATGTTAATTTAGAAATTTACTTGTTAAAAAAATATTAACTAAAAATTGTAATAAAAAGTCAATCAAAAGATGATTAGTTTACGAAAGAATTTAGCTGAATATTTAACGTTAATTAAAATAGTTAATCTCGGATATTTTCGATATTTTCAATATCGGAAATTTTTCACAAAATGACAGCTTTTAAAATGAAAAAAAAATCTCAAATGCAGAACAAAACTTTTACATCGTGCGAATTTTATTATTTGAGTTAGACAAATAGTATAAAATTTCTGTTTTTTATTCAAGATATTTTCAATTTTAAAAGGTGTTATTTGACAGTGAATGAAAAAATTTGATATCTTATAACTTTGCTATTTTAAAAACTTTCAAAACATAATTGATGATAATTTTTCCCATTATCTAAAAAACTAAGTAATTATAACACATTAACGAATTCCATTAAGTCATTAAAATGTATTGAGTTGACATTTTTGTATGACTAATAATTATAATATGTTTCTAAAAATATTATAATAAATAAATTTTAAAAGTTTTATAAAAAATATAAAAATTACCGAGCATATATTATATATTTATGAAAAAAGTAATAACTTTGAAACAATTAAAATTATAAACTTTGAAATGAGGAAAAAATTTAAACATTATTAGTTTGGTTATCAATTTATTAAAGAATTAATTAAAAAATATTTTAAAATTTCAGAAAAAATCTAGTCACATCACGCTTTCTTCTTTATTTTTAATATATTTATTTATACAATATTTCCATATCGACGTTATATTGAATATCTATTTATTTTCTTTTAAAATGTGTTTATTTTCTGTTTGCGTATATTTATTAATAAATTAATAAAGATGCTTGTATTAAAAAGCAAATAGAGAGTAAAAACTTCGCAAAAATAAAAACAAAAGACAAAAAATGAGAAATGTTACATGTATATAAAAAACGTAAATCTACATAAAATTAAAAATAATTACCGGAAAAAATTTAAACAATTATTGAAGTAAATATAAAAAAATGCATGAAATAAACTGAGAGAATTGGGTTTAAATAGAAAAATTTAAGAAGACTTAATGAACAAGAAAAAAAGGAAAATGCTAGAAGAAAAATTTATAAATAATGGAAAAACTGTTAAATAAACTAGAAAATATTCTAATATAATATAAAATTAATAACAAATTTTGAAAAAAAAAACAGAAATAAGAACAAAAAAATGTTTAGAAGATCGAAAACTAATAGAAGGTTATTGAAAAGAAAGATTAAAAAATCAAAAAGTCTGAAAGAATAAGAAATATTCGTTAAGTTTAATAAAAACACAAAAAAAATATTTAAAAAATAAAAAAAAATCTTTTTAAAATATAGAAAAAATTGAGAAAACTACAAATACAAAAATAAGAAAAAGTAAAAATTAAAATTAATAAACTTTCAAACGAAATAAGCTTTTTCTTTAAAATGAGAAAACATAACGAAATTATCTGTTGAAAGAATGAGGACATAAAAACGACTTTAAAAGTAGGAAAAAATCTTTAAATTTTTATTCGAAATTAAAAAATTTAAGAAATTTTGAAAAATAAATTTTTCTTTTTTATAGAAAAGAAGCTAAACAATTTTCTGAAAAAATAGGAAATTACAAGCATTAATAATTAATTATTAATTAATTATTAGTTACGAGAATAGGAAATAAATTCTAAGATACAGAAAAATTAGGATAAAAAAAAATAAACTGATGAAAAAATGAGAAACAATTACAGGATGTCTAGTGAATAATCATTTTAAAATTCCCGGTTAAACAATAACTACAAAAACAAAACAAACTAATTATTTAAAATTTTTAAAACATCCGAAATACAATATGAAAAAAAAATTACAGAAGAAGTCAAAAGTACTGAATAAAAAAAAAAAAAGTGAGAAAATTTAAACAATAAAAAAAAACCTTAAAAAATCGAAGAAATTAGGAAAAAATGATAAAAAACATTATTATAAACGAAAAAAAAAGTTAATAATAATCTACTTTAAAGTGGAAAAATTGAAAGCAAAAAAAAAGTAAAAAGATAATTGCAAAACCTACAAAAAATAAGTAAATATTTTATACTTAAATGAAAAAAGTTAAAGAACTTGTTAAGAAAATAATAAAAAAATTTAGAAATATGGTAATATGTCTTAAAATACTAGAAAGTTTTAGAAAAAGTGATGAAATTGTTTTTTTTTTTTTAAATCAAGTCACCAAGCGATAATATACAAAAAATAGTAAAATTTAAAAAATCAATAATTAAGAATAAAAAGTAAATAGTTTCGAAAAATTACAATATTTACGGATATGTATTGTCCAATTAAAAAAAAAAAAGAACATCCATTAAAAAACGTTTAAGTTTTGCAAGTGCGAAAAATATTGAAATTTTTCTATAAAAATTGAGAAAAAAAAGCAATAAAAAAATTTCTTTACAAACTGAAAATTTTAAGAAAAAGAAATTTAACATTTTTAAGAAAAGGAAAACTATTTTTAAAAAATAGAAAAATGATGATAAAATGAAATAATTTATTATTCAAATTTACATAAAATAGACAAAAAACCCAAGTAGATATCGCCACCGTTTTGCCATACTTACAAACAGGGTCCATACATGGCGGCCATCGATGGGCCATCCGAGTTTTGTAACATTACGCCGCACTTTTGCCCGACATTCTAATTTCATAGAGATTACTTATCCTGATAGTTTCTGACGTTTATATTCCATCCTGCGTTGTCCAGGTACTGAGGAAAACATCTTTTACCTAAATATAGAAAACTCTAAACAGGGTATGTGCACCAGGTACTAAAAAACATCTTCTTCTGGTAGGTCTTGTTCGTAATCAAAGAAAGGACAACATTTATCGGGTACAAGATGTCGCCGTCATCCTAATAAATGTTTCAACTGATCCAGGTATGGAATCAACATCTTCTCCTGGAATTTTTTGAAGAAATTAAAATTTTATATATCTTTAAATGTTTTTAAATGGATGTCGTCAACCTGATGTATTATTCTACTGCTCTAGGTGTGAAGTCAACATCTTCTTCAAGGAAAATTTAGGGAAACTAAAATTTTACATCCTTTCTTGTATTTTTAGAAGGATGTTGTTATCCTTACAAATAATTTTATTAATCTAGGTAATAAAAAAATAATTTCTCCTGGGAATTTTTTCTGAAAAATAAAAAAAATAATGCATCCATCATGAGCAAAATGTTGCCGCCGTTCTTACAAATAAATTTAGTGATCTAGGTGACAAATTAGTATTTTCTCCGAAGAATTTTTTTGGAAACCGAAAGTTCATACCTTTTTTGAAGTATTTGTGCAGGCGACATCATCCTGACACTAAAAGTTAAATAATCTAGGCAATGGATGTTATGTGAGTCTGTTTTTGCTTCTTGATGCATAGGATTCAAAAATTTTTATTTCTACATAAGGTAAATAAAAGTAGGTAATTTTAACATTTTGCTCGTGTTATTCTTGAAATTTATAATTTAAGATGATATTAAAAAAGTAAAATTAATATAACCCTAAAGATAGAAATTTGTAAACATTGAGTTGTCAAATAGGTTAAAGGGTTATGTTAATTTACATTTTTCCTTTTTTAGTTTATACAACAAAATTTGATAAAAAACGGTTAAAATACTATTATTTATTTTCTTTTGCATTGATTTTATTAAAACTATTTTAAATATATACGTCTCAAAAGAATAAGAATGAAAATATGGTTACTTCCAGGAATTTCTGTAAAACATCAACATTTATAAAAGATCTACTATTTAAAAAAGGTAATCCTCACAGTTTATTCTCGAGATCTAAACTGGAAAAAATATGTTATTTATGAAAATATAAAAAGTATTATTATCGGGATAATGAGGAAACATCAAAATAGGAATTTTCTTCTAAGAAACGGTACAAATGTTATATTAACAGACGCAGATATCTAAATTAATTAATTGAAAATGATGTACAAGAAAATAGGTAATAGTATTTTAACCGTATTTTTATCAAATTTTGTTGTATAAACTAGAAAAGGGAAAATGTAAATTAACATAACCCTTTAACCTATTTGACAACTCAATGTTTACAAATTTCTATCTTTAGGGTTATATTAATTTTACTTTTTTAATATCATCTTAAATTATAAATTTCAAGAATAACACGAGCAAAATGTTAAAATTACCTACTTTTATTTACCTTATGTAGAAATAAAAATTTTTGAATCCTATGCATCAAGAAGCAAAAACAGACTCACATAACATCCATTGCCTAGATTATTTAACTTTTAGTGTCAGGATGATGTCGCCTGCACAAATACTTCAAAAAAGGTATGAACTTTCGGTTTCCAAAAAAATTCTTCGGAGAAAATACTAATTTGTCACCTAGATCACTAAATTTATTTGTAAGAACGGCGGCAACATTTTGCTCATGATGGATGCATTATTTTTTTTATTTTTCAGAAAAAATTCCCAGGAGAAATTATTTTTTTATTACCTAGATTAATAAAATTATTTGTAAGGATAACAACATCCTTCTAAAAATACAAGAAAGGATGTAAAATTTTAGTTTCCCTAAATTTTCCTTGAAGAAGATGTTGACTTCACACCTAGAGCAGTAGAATAATACATCAGGTTGACGACATCCATTTAAAAACATTTAAAGATATATAAAATTTTAATTTCTTCAAAAAATTCCAGGAGAAGATGTTGATTCCATACCTGGATCAGTTGAAACATTTATTAGGATGACGGCGACATCTTGTACCCGATAAATGTTGTCCTTTCTTTGATTACGAACAAGACCTACCAGAAGAAGATGTTTTTTAGTACCTGGTGCACATACCCTGTTTAGAGTTTTCTATATTTAGGTAAAAGATGTTTTCCTCAGTACCTGGACAACGCAGGATGGAATATAAACGTCAGAAACTATCAGGATAAGTAATCTCTATGAAATTAGAATGTCGGGCAAAAGTGCGGCGTAATGTTACAAAACTCGGATGGCCCATCGATGGCCGCCATGTATGGCCCATACATGGAACATGGCTTCCATACATGGGCCGTAGATGGATTCTAGATTTCATTTCTACTTGGGAAGAAGAGTTTTTAAAAATGTATTACAATTAGTAAGTAATAAACAAAATTTACAGGAAAATATACCAAATAAATATTTTAAACAAATTAGACATTATAAGATAAAAAAAAGAGAAATTATTAAAAGTTCAAAAAGTGATGTATTTATTTATTTATTACATAAACAGGGAAACAAAACCCTTTAATATATTTGAAAAAGGATACGAAAAAAATATCAAAGAACGAATAAATTAAAGGAAAATTAAAGAAATTTAAGTTAAAGTCAAAAAGTTACAAGGAATAGAATAAAACTAACATCAAATAAGAATTAATAAAAAATATACATATTTTTTAATTTAATAAGCTATAAATAAATGAAAAATTAAAAAAAAACAATAAAAAATATAAAAGTTGTGGAAAATGAAGTAAAAAAATAAAAAAACAGAAAGAATGAAATAAGAAAAAGTAAAAAAAAAAAATATATTCCTATAAAAATACCAATTTTGAGCAAATTATTCCGAAAATGAAGAAAATTTAAAAATAAATTGGTAGCAGCTCTGAAAAAAGAGAAATATGTTTAAACCATTGAAAAAATATGATAAAATAACTTAATTGTTTTTAAAATCATAAAATCTAGATAATTTTATGAGTAAATAAATTTGCCGAAAACAAACAAAATTTAAATAAAACTAAATAATAAATTTACAAAAAATGAGCTAATCAGAAAAAAAGGAATCATAAAACAGAAGAAAAGAATTGAATTTTCCACCAAAGTATAAAAATAAATAATATTTCCTAAATGTTTAAGCAATAAAATTGTATAGAATAAACTGAAATAACTGGCTCAAAAAGAAAGAAATTAAAGGAAGTCAATTACTAAAAAAAAAAAAAAGAAATGGAAAGAAGATAATTTTAAAAAATTTTAAATACTTAAAATAGACTTAAACGAAATGCAAACGAATTAATTATCTCAAATTTAGATTATTGTCATCAGTTTTCAAATTATATAACGATTTTTTGATTATTTTCATTTGCTTAAAAATAAATTCTGCAATGCTTCTTGATTTTCATCAATTTATAATTATATTCATTATTTTGGTTTACTTTTAAAAAATTTCAATTATTTATCCGATATTGCAATTATTTCCATCAATTTTCGTTATTTTTGCAATTTTGTAATTATTCTCTTTAATTAAACATTTTTAAGTCATTATTTTTTTAAACATATATTCCATGATTTTTTCAGTTATTTGTCTCAAATTTTATTGAATGTTTTCAATTTTTAATATTTAAATTATTTTCATCAAAATTCAATTTTCTTTCTCAATCTTACATTATTTTCAGCATATTTCAATTATTTTTTTTCAATTGTGAATTAATTTTATCATTTTTCAATTATTTTCCTCGATTGTTAATTATTAATCTCATTTTCTAAAATTATTTTTTAAGATTTTTAAGTATTTTTCTGAAAATTCAAATATTTTCTTCAATTTTTAATTATTTTCATTTGTTATCAGAATTTCAAATTTTTTTTCATTAATAAATTATCGTAAATTTCAATTATTTTTATTTTTCTTCCAGGCTTTTCTCCAATTTTTAGTTTTTCTCAAATTTTTATTATTTTCTTCAATTTTTAATTATTTTTATTTGTTTGCATAATTTACAAAAATTTTTATTAATTATCGTAAATTATAATTATTTTTAGCATCCTTGCAGTTTTTTCTCCAATTTTTAGTTATTCTCATTTTATAAAATTATTTTCTAAGATTTTTAAGAATTTCTCATTTTAATTATGGTTTCTTCAATTTTTAGTTATTTTAATTTGTTTTAGCTTATTTCTTCAATTCTGTTCTCCAATTTTTAGTTATTTTTTTTTTTAATTGATTTCTAAGATCTTCATGTATTTTTTTCAAATTTCAATTATTTTTTCTTTATTTACAAAAATTCTGTAATTTGTTCAATTATCACACTTAAATGTCATTTATTTTTTACAACTTATCATTGTTTGTATCACATTTTAATTATTTTCGTCAAGTTTTAAAATTTAAAAACATTTTTCAATTATTTTCCAAAATTTATTCCCTTTAATTTTTAATTCTTTACATTTGTTTCATAATTTCCAAAATTTGTAACTATTTATCTGACTTTTCAATTATTTCATTCCTTATATTATTTTTTATATTATTTCCTTCAATTTTCATTTACTTTCGTTCTTTTTCTCATTCTTTTTCATAATTGCCAAAAAGTTTTTACTTATTTCTCTTTAATTAAAACTTGTTCTGTTTAATTTTAAATTATGTTTATCTCTTTTCAATTATTTTCTCTAATTGTTAATTATATACCTTATTTACTCTCCCTTTGACGGGTTCGAGGGCACTCTAATTTTGAATTATTTTCTTTTATTTCAAAGAACTTATGAAAGTTTTAAGTATTTTTTTCAAAATTTGTTTCACTTTCCTTTATTTAAAATATTTTATGTAATTTGTTTAATTATTTTCTCAAATTATAATTATTTTTTTATAATTTTAATTTATTCATCTCAATTTTTAATAATATTTTTTCAATTTTCAATTATTTTCTCTAATTTTTTATTATTCAATTTTGTTATAATTTACTTTTAAGATTCTCAAGTATTTTATTCAAATTTAAATGATTTTCTTCATGTTTAAAACATTTTTATGATTGTTTAAATTACTTTACCCTATTTTTAATTAATTTCCTTTTTTTTAAATTAATTTGCAAAATTTGCAATTGTTTTGTTTAATATCAATTATTTTTTGCATTTCTTTTTAATTCTAAAATATTATAAATTTTGTCCTAAATAGATATTTATTTTATTTATATTAATTGATTTTTAAATATTATATTTAAAATATTTGTTTCTTCTCATTAGATAAATAGTATTTACCGATTTTTTATATTTATTATTCAATTTTATAATTTTTAAATCGTATGAAAAACTAATCGCGCACTTGCGCGCATTTTATTTTGCTAGTTTAATATTATTTTCCACTTTTTTTCTGCCCAAGATTTTGATCGCATTTTAACAATTTAAATGTTAATTTTTGAAGTTATTGAAGAACAAAAGGTTGAATGTTTTCGGATTCATTTACAAATTCTCGGAATTTCTTAGAATTCCCTGATTAAATTTAAGAAAAGAATTTTGAAAGAATGAAAAAATTAATGATAATGTTAGAAAATTTATAAAAAGTTAAAAATACTTGAACTAAACTAAAACAAATTAATTATTAACTATTGAAATTTAAATTAATTAAAATCTTTAAAAGTTTGATTTAATTGGCGTTTGGGATTTATTTAAATCAGATTGAGTTGAAATTAGTAAAAAATTAATGTTACTTTTTACTATCTTTCTGCTCATGGTTTTTAGATCGCATTTAAAAAAAAAAGGTTGAAATTTTTACCATTTAAAATTTAATGCTTGAAGTTATTGAAGAATAAAATGTAATTTTCCGGATTCATCTACGAATTCTCGGAATTTCTTAAAAATTCCCTGATTAAATTAAAGAAAAGAATTTTGAAAGAATGAAAAAAATAATGATTATTTTAGAAAATTTAGAAAAAGTTGCAAATATTTTAAGTAAACTAAAACGAAATGCAAATGAATTAATTATTAACTAATGAAATTTAAATTAATTAAAAATGTTAAAAATGTGATTTAAATGGAGTTTGGGATTTATTTAAATTAGATTGAGTTGAAATTATTAAAAATTTAATGTTATTTTTTACTTTCTTTCTGCTCATGATTTTGACATCGCATTTTGACCATATAAAATCCAATTTTTGAAGTTATTGAAGAATAAAAGGTTGTAATTTTCCGGAATCATCTACGAATTCTCGGAATTTCTTAAAAATTCCCGGAATTAATTGAAGAGAAGAATTTTAAAAGAATGAAAAAATTAATGATAATGTTAGAAGATTTAGAAAAAGTGGCAAATATTTAAAGTAAACTAAAACGAAATGCAAATAAATTAATTATTAACTAATGAAATTTAAATTAATTAAAAATGTTAAAATTTTGATTTAAATGGCGTTTGAAATTTATTTGAATCAAATTAGGTTGGAATTTTTAAAAATTTAACATTATTTTTCACTTTTTTTCTGCCCAAAATTTTGCATTTTAACAATTTAAAATTCAATTTTGGAAGTTATTGAAGAATATGAAGTTGAATGTTTCCGGATTCATTTACAAATTCTCGGAATTTTTGAAAAATTCCCTGTTTAAATTTAAGAAAAGAATTTTGAAAGAATGATAAAATTAATGATAATGTTAGAAAATTTATAAAAAGTTATAAATACTTGAACTAAACTAAAACGAATTAATTATTAACTATTGAAATTTAAATTAATTAAAATTTTTAAAAGTTTCATTTAAATGGCGTTTGGGATTTATTGAAATCAGATCAAGTTGGAATTATTAAAAATTTTAAATTATGTTTTACTTTCTTTCTGCTCATGATTTTTAGATCGCATTTTAACAATTTAAAATTCAATTTTTGAAATTATTGAAGAATAGGAGGTTGAAATTTTCCGGATTCATCTACGAATTCTAGGAATTTTTTAAAAATTCCCTGATTAAATATAAAAATTCCCGGATTTATTTGCAGGATCCTAGGAAATTTCTATTTTTTTTATAATATATTAAATTCCCGGCATTTATCCGGATCACTGGACACTCTGTTTTAAAAACACTAATTAGGACAAAATTTTAAGTAGAAAAAATTCTTACAAATTCGGTGCCACTGAACAAAAAACCATCATGAATACAAGTGCAGATGTATAAATCATGTGTAAATTGCTGGAAGGTATTCTTTTATGTCCGAAATTTTTATAATAACGGTGCTGCTGTTTGTTGACAATTAAATCATTTCTAAAATTGTAATTTAATAAACTGCCTAAAGCTCTGCATTGTATTTTTTCACAATTTTTGAAACCATGTCTCAAAGCCAATAATGTGATTTGCCTCGGAACAATCATTTTACATTGTTTATCCTGTAAACAAAAAAAACCATTCTTTATAAAAATAAAGAAATAAGTTTAAAATTAATTATATGTATATATAATTAGAAATTCGTTAGTAATTTTAGATTATCAAATAAAAAAAAAACAATGAGATAAGATAGATAAACAGAGTGATAAAAACTAATTTAATATACAAAAAAGAGCTTTGATAATTGAAATTCATTATTTTACTATAAGGCAATAACATAAAGAAACTGTTTAATGAAAAGATTCTAAACAAGTGAAAAAACAATAAAATAATTTCGTTACTTACGATAATTGAAGAAAGAAAAGTTCTATTATCAAGGTTATACGTTATACTTTAATTTCCATATCAATATTTATTTTAAAAACCGAATAAACCGAATAGAAAGAATAAAATGTGTTATAAATACAAAATAACCTTTCACCTTAGAGTCCTAAGATTTAAAACACGATTTTTAATCTCGAAACTCTAAAATAATAAACTCTTATTACCGAGGATTGAAACAGAAAAGAATAATTTACATTGTTGTTTTCAACTTTTTAATAATTGACTTTTGTAATAATCATTTCATTTCACTTTCGTCACACAGCTTTTTGCGGAAATAGCAGACGACAGTCACGTGACCAATGAGAGGGAAATTTGACACTGTTACTTGTTCCTTAGAGTTATTTTAGTATTCTTAAAATCTCTATTCCGAATTATGTATTGTTAATATCCAATTACTATTAACCTCGATATTTTACTTCTTTTATTATAATATATGAATAGTATTATTGTGTATAAAGCAATTATAAAACCGCTTTGATAATTGTCAAACACTGACCAGCTCCAATTAACAACTTTCGGTTATTTTCGTCAACACTCGGAAAGCTTCGGAAGGAAAGGTTGAATAAAAGAGTAGTAAAACGCCAGTCAAGAGAAACACACAGGCACATTTGTTGCGTCTGCTAGACCAATCCAGTCTAATTTTTGTGACGCTTCTTTGCGTATCTTCAACATTCATCTTTTATTATTATCAATGAATTCAAATCACGTCACGATAAAACATTATGTCATGTTAAGTGAAGTGTTAATGTAGTATTTGCTAAAATCGCGAGTCGAAGTCGAGTGTCAAACTTGTCAAGATCAGCTGACTAGTCAAAAATTGTGTGAACCATCAAAAAAAAACCCAGACGGACAAAATGGAGCAGAAACGCTTGTACAAACTTGTTTTAACAGGAGGTAAGTGATTTCACTGACAATTCATTATTCTTTAAAAATAATAAATACATAGTCGTGCACTTGAAAGAATTGTGATTAAAAGCAGTCAGAGTTTCTGGTGAAAGGTAAAAATGGTACGTGTTCACAAGGAGCCGAGTATTTTCAGACCACGTGTTCTTGAATTATTTCAGTGTCATGATTTCTCGATTATAACGTGTTCTTTTTCTCTTTTCACAATTCAAGACAGTTTTACGGAGAATTTTCATTCCTAGAATTGAAAATTGAACTAAATTTGAGAACGTAAAATATCCAAGTTTTCGTCTTTATTTGTGTCAAGGGTAAATCACCAGCCGCCCTTTTTAATTCGCAAACTTCTCGTACTTTGTGATCATGCAGAAACCAACCCTCCATTTACAATGGAGGAAATCGAGTCGGATCTTTGTTAAAAAAAAGTTTAATTCGCAAAATAAATGTTTGTATTGTACTTTTGGGGATAGGAAAATTCTATTAAATCTGACGAATTTTTTAAAGAATTTGATATTGGAGGATGTGATTAATAGATATTTGGTTATATTTTTCATATTACGCATTTAGGTGTAGGTTTTTCAATCCTAAACGACCGATTTGAACAGTTACGGAGAAAGTTGAAAAATGAAAAAAAAACATGGGATCTTAAATTAACAGTGCTGTTGTCATTTAATAAGATTTTTTCAAAAAGTAAATGTGCATTTTACATGAAAACTGTTATTTTCTCTCGGTTTTTTAATTATCCGGTTGAAATTCAAAACGTTTTTTTTTTTTAAATAATTTTCTCGGAATTATTAAGAACATTTTAAAAGCCATTTTTTATTTAAATTTTATAAATTAGTTTTACACTAGTTTTTTAAATTAACAATTTTTAAATCATGATTAAAAATAAAAAAGTAGGAAATAGTCAAATATTTGGAAATTGTTAATTAATAAAATAATAATGATTTTAAGTTTCACTCAATTATTTGTTATGATAATCCAAAAAATTATTAAGACCAAAAAATATTGGAAAATTCGTGAAAAATTGTAGAAAAAAAAGAGAAAATTTTAAACATGGTTAAAGAATAAGAAAAAGTGTGAATATTGAATAAAAAGGAATAAATAAAAAATATTTAAAATATGGAGACAATCTTTGATGAAACTGAAATAAATTATGAATATAAATGGGAAAATTGCAAACAATTTGAAATCTCGTGTATAAATGACGATAGGATAAAAATAGGGGGGAAATTCTAAAAAATGAGAAAAAAAATATATTGTTTTAAAAGTAAAAATTAAAAAAAAAAATTTAATTATAAAAAAGTAAAGAAATTACGTACTTTTAAAAATGAAGAAATTTACGATATATAAAAGCAAGTTAAAAATTAAAAAAACAAATTTAAATAATGCTCTAAACGCCTTTCCTTTAGATTAAGAAAAACTAAAAATTTTATGAAAAAATGTACCATAAATATAGAAAAAAAATGTTTAAAAATTAGAAAAAAGTCTACAAAAGGGCGCAATGTAAAATAAATCAAATAATTTTTTTAAAAATTTAAACCCCCGCTAGAAATAAATTTCGAAATCATACGTTAAAATACCTACAGAAACTGATTAATTAAGAATTATAATTATAAGAAACAAAGAAGGAAAGAAATGCCTAAAGGGGAGAAAAGTAAAAAAAATAAAATAAAAAACGTAAAAAACTTGAAAATGTTTTTAAAGAATGACAAAATTTACTATCGCATTTTTTGAAAATTCTGAAAAAAGAAGACAATTTTATAACGGGATAAAAGCAACAATGAAGTAATGGGAATTTTTTTAAAATTATTGAAAATTACAAGATATTGAATTTTGTTGATAAAATCCATCTTTTAACTGTTTTTGTCAATAAAAATTAGAAATTTTTACAATTTAGATCAACTGAAATATAAATTATTGAGAATTCAGTCGTTTGAAATAATTAAGGTTGAAATTAATAGAATAATATAATTTATTTGTAATAAAATTAAAATTAAATCTTTAATATTATTTAAATTAGTGACCTATTTTTCATAAAAAAATTTTTTTTTTTAAATTTTCGAAAGCAGAAAAAATTTGTGTAAATTAGGAAATATTGTCAACAAATTATAAAAACTTAAATTGCGGACAATATGCGAATGTATTCTTACATATTTTCTTCTCTGAATACAAACCCAAAGTCAAAATAACCAGTTTGGCTAAAGTTTTTTAGATAATTTCAAAAAATTGCTCAAAAACCGGAAAAAAATGCGAAAAGAAAAATTTTTTTCCGGGACAATATTTCAATGTATTCTTACGTAATTTTCTCCGCTGAATTCGAATCCGAAGTCAGAATAATTAGATTGGCTGAAACTTTTAAGATAATTTCAAAAAACTGCTTAAAACCCGGAAAAACACCAAAAAAATTTTTTGTTAGGGACAACTATGTGTATTTTTTTGTATTTTTCTCTACTGAATTCAAATCTGAATACAGAATACCCGGATTGCCAAAAAATATTGTAAAAAAAAAAGATTGGCTGCTCAAAAACTAAAAAAAAAAACTTTTTTTCGTATGGGGCAATATGCTAGTGTATTTCTACGTATTTTTCTCCGCTAAATCCGAATCCGAAGTCAGAATAACCAAATTGGCTAAAAATTTTGAAATAATCTCAAAAAATTGTTCAAAACCCGGAAAAAACCCACAAAATTTTTTAGTCAGCAAAAACTTGGGGTATTTTTGCGTATTTTTCTTTACTGAATCCAGATCTAAAGTAAGAATAACCGGGTTACTCAAAAAATATTGATAAAAAAAAATAAAACCAAAAAATTTGCTAACAAAAGATTGGCTGCGCAAAAACTCGAAAAAAAATTTTTTTTTCGTATGGACAATATGCTAGTGTATTTCTACGTATTTTTCTCCGCTGAATTCGAATCCGAAGTCAGAATAATTAGATTGGCTGAAACATTTAAGATAATTTCAAAAAACTGCTTAAAACCCGGAAAAACACCAAAAAAATTTTTTGTTAGGGACAACTATGTGTATTTTTTTGTATTTTTCTCTACTGAATTCAAATCTGAATACAGAATAACCGGATTGCCAAAAAATATTGTAAAAAAAAAGATTGGCTGCTCAAAAACTAAAAAAAAAAACTTTTTTTCGTATGGGGCAATATGCTAGTGTATTTCTACGTATTTTTCTCCGCTAAATCCGAATCCGAAGTCAGAATAACCAAATTGGCTAAAAATTTTGAAATAATCTCAAAAAATTGTTCAAAACCCGGAAAAAAACCCACAAAATTTTTTAGTCAGCAAAAACTTGGGGTATTTTTGCGTATTTTTCTTTACTGAATCCAGATCTAAAGTAAGAATAACCGGGTTACTCAAAAAATATTGATAAAAAAAAAAATAAAACCAAAAAATTTGCTAACAAAAGATTGGCTGCGCAAAAACTCGAAAAAAAATTTTTTTTTCGTATGGACAATATGCTAGTGTATTTCTACGTATTTTTCTCCGCTGAAACCGAATCCGAAGTCAGAATAATTAGATTGGCTGAAACTTTTAAGATAATTTCAAAAAACTGATCAAAACCCGGAAATAAAGCCGAAAAATTTTTTTGTGAGCAACAACTTGGTGTATTTTTGTGTATTTTTCTCAACTGAATTCAGATCTGAATTAAGAATAACCGGATTGCCCAAAAAATATTGATAAAAAAAAATAAAACCAAAAAAATTTGGTAAAAAAAAGATTGGCTGCTCAAAAACTCGAAAAAAAAAATTTTCGTATAGACAATATGCTAGTGTATTTTTACGTATTTTTCCCCGCTGAATTCGAATCTGAAGTCAGAACAATCAGATTGGCTAACATTTTTGAGATAATCTCAAAAAACTGGTCAAAACCCGGAAAAACCCAAAAAAAAATTTGTCAGGGACAACATACTAGTGTATTTTTGCATATTTTTCTCCACTGAATCCAAATCCGAAATCAGGATAAGTGGATTGACAGAAAAATATTGATGGACAAAAAATAAAAATAAAAAAATAGCTAAAAAAAAATGGTCTGCTCAAAAACCCGAATTTTTTTTTTTTTTTGTATGGGACAATAAGCTAGTGTATTCCTACGTGTTTTTCTCCGCTGAATACGAATCTGAAGTCAGAATAACCAGATCGGCTAAAATTTTTGAATTAATCTCAAAAAACTGCTCAAAACCCGGAAAAACCCAAAAAAAATTTTGTCAGGGACAACATACTAGTGTATTTTTGCATATTTTTCTCCACTGAATCCAAATCCGAAATCAGGATAAGTGGATTGACAGAAAAATATTGATGGACAAAAAATAAAAATAAAAAAATAGCTAAAAAAAAAATTGTCTGCCCAAAAATCCGAAAATTATTATTTTCGTATGGGACAATATGCTAGTGTATTCCTACGAATTTTTTCCGTTAAATTTAAATCCGAAGTGAGAGTAACCATATTGGCTAATTATTGTGAAAAAAATTTTCAAAAACCCGAAACTGAAAAATTGCTTTTTTTTCATCATCTCGAAAATTTTAGCTAATCTGATGATTTTCAATTGGGATTCGGATTCAGAAGATAGGAATTCGTAGGAATAGACTAGCTTAGTGTCAAATTCAAAAAAAAAAAAAAAAATTTCGAGTTTTTGAGCGGCCAATTTTTTTTAGCAAATTTTTTTTTTATCACTATTTTTAGGGCAATCCAGTTATTTTCTGTATTCAGATTTGAATTCAGTAGAGAAAAATACGAAAGAAAACACATAGTTGTACCTGACAAGAAATTTTTTTTTGTTTTTTTTCGGGTTTTGAGCAGTTTTTGAAAATGACCTTAAAAGTTTCAGCCAATCTAGTTATTCTGACTTTGGATTCGAATTCAGCGGAGAAAATTACGTAAAATTACACTAGAATATTGTCCCGGACAAAAAAAAAATTTCGGGGTTTTTCCGGTTTTGAGCAGTTTTTTGAAATTATCTTAAAAAGTAAAACTAATCTAGCGATTCTGACTTCGGATTTAGATTCAGCGAAGGAAAATACGTAGGAATACTGGAATACACTAGCATGTTGATCCTGACAAAAAAAAAACTTTTTTTTGGTTTTTTCCCGGTTTTTGAGCAGATTTTGAGATTATCAGAAAAGTTTCAGCTAATCTAGTTATTCTGTCTTTGGATTCGAATTCAGCGGAGAAAATTACCTAAGAATACACTAGAATATTGTCCTGGACAAAAAAAAAATTTCGGGGTTTTTTCCGGTTTTTGAGCAGTTTTTTGAGATTATCTAAAAAAGTAAAACTAATCTATCAATTCTGACTTCGGATTCAGATTCAGCGAAGGAAAATACGTAGGAATACACTAGCATGTTCATCCTGACAAAAAAAAAACTTTTTTTGGTTTTTTTCCGGGTTTTGAGCAGTTTTTTGAGATTATCAGAAAAGTTTCAGGCAATCTAGTTATTTTGACGTTGGATTCGAATTCAGCAGAGAAAATTATGTAAAAATACACTATAATATTGTCCCGACCAAAAAAAAAAATTTTTTGGTTTTTTCCGATTTTTGAGCAGTTTTTTGAGATTATCTCAAAAAGTAAAACTAATCTAGCAATTCTGACTTAGGATTCAGATTCAGCGAAGGAAAATACGTAGGAATACATTAGCATGCTGATTCTGACAAAAAAAAAACTTTTTTGGTTTTTTTCCGGTTTTTGAGCAGTTTTTTAAGATTATTCAAAACATTTAAGCCAATCTGGTTATTCTGACTTTGGATTCGAATTCAGAGGAGAAAAATACGTATAAATACACTAGAGTATACGTCAAAAAAAAAAAAATTTCTGGGTTTTTTCCGGTTTTTGAGCTGTTTTTTGAGATTATCTAAAAAAATTTGGCCTATTTAAAAAAACCAAAAGAAAAAATCTCTAAAAAACTAAAGAATTAAAAAGTTTCGAGAAAGCGTAACAATTTTGAAAAAATAAAAAATGTATTAAAAGATCCATAAAATATTAATGAATTTATAGAAAATCTGCGAAAAAAATATTAATTCTTAATATTATTGTTATTAATTGTTATTAACTTTTTTTTATAATTAGTAATAAAGGATAGAAATTTACTTGTATTTTTATTTTCAGGTCCATGCGGAGGGAAAACTACTGGCCAAACTCGACTCTGTACCTTTTTCGAAAATATGGGATGGAAGGTAGGCATTTTCTTTCATAACGTTATAATATTTCGAGAAAAAAAAAAGAAAAAAAAGAGCAATTCATTTCTTGCTGAAAATTCTTGAGTTTCGATTATTGAAATTTTCGATTATAATTCTTAGCGTTCTTTTCAATTTCCCCCGCTTCGTTTCAACATTGACCTTCAAATTTGTTAAAATTCTTTTTGCATATTTTTCTCCTGAAAAAGTAAAGCTCTGTTATCTTAAAGCTTGCCTATAAACATGTTCTTAAATGAAATTAAAAATTGTCAAGAAATTAATATAAATTTTTTAATTAAATTTCAAGACTTCAGACCACTTTTGAAAAAAAAATATCTAAACTGCTTTCCTTTCCCCTTAAAATTCAACTGTAAATTCATAAATGATCTACAGTTTTCTACATTGAAAAATAGTCTTTCTCTTGGCAAACGTGAAACGAAACGACGTTGTTTTTTTCCAATTAAAAGACACAACACACGTAGAAAAAATGTTCTTTCAAAAAATTTCATTTTAATGGTAATGATTTTTAAAGTACCTAAAATACCTTTTTGTCGATTTTAGAACATTAGAATTTTAATCTATTTTCTGAACAATTATTCAATTACTATTTCGTTCGATGCGTAAAAATACGGATAAGTATTATTATTTAAGAAAATTTTTTTTTGCAAAACGCGAATTAATATTATAAGAAAAGAATTAGTAATTTTTTCTTTAAATTTTAATTAATTTTTTATATAAACTGACAAAACTTGGTCATTTTTTGATGTAAATAGCAATGCTGATAAAGCTTTGAAAAAAGGGAAATTTTTGTTTTTAATTTAATTTTATTAATTAATTTTAATTACAAATTGAAGTCGGACAAAATTCAAAATAAAGTCATATTTATTTCATACTTGGTAATTCTTAGTTTCCGTGAAGCAAAACAAACTTTTAGTCTATTATTGTACTTGTTAATTACTTTCTAATGGCATCACTTTTATTCAAAACTATAAATAACTAAAAGTTCAGCAGTACTCTTAGATCGTTTTTTGCGACTTTAACGACGTTTATTTTAATTTTATTTAAGTTTTAAAATATGATTTTAAAAATCGGTAAAGAAAACTAATTTTTATATTAAAGACAATAACAGCTAAAAGTTTGCGCTTTTATTCTTAGAACAAAAAAAAAATTTTTTTTCCCTTGGGCAATATTTTACCGTGTTTTTGAGTGTCGAACGAGTTTTTTCAACGACGTTCAATTAAGGGAGTCTTAATTTAAGAAATAAATAAATTAAGTCGTCGACGATGAAAATATCTTTCAGTGTAAAACGCTGCCGTTTTAGTTGGCTCTTGGGTGATATTTTTTTACGCTTAAAATTTTATTTTTTAATTATACATTTATCCTAATAGAGAATTAAAATGTGCATTTTTTTATTTCTACTAATGAATTAGAGAAAAATCGATTATTATTAAATACTAAAAAATATCAGTACTATTTAGAGGTCATCCATAAAGAACGTTCCACCAATTTTCGGGGTTTTTGACCCCCACCCCCATTAAAAAATAAAAAAAAATTTCTTTTACATTAATTAAATCAAATTGTTTTTATTTATCATATGTATTTATTATTTGTAGTAATTAACACGATTATAAATTTATATTATAAGGGGCATCTATAAAGAACGTTCCACTGTTAAGGGGTGGAAGGGTGGTCGAAAAATTCAACCATTTGTAACAAGGGGGAGGGGGTACATTAAATTTAGAACGTTCGTAGTTTTATGTTTTTATTCTAATATTTTCTCTCATCTTTAAGATTTTAACTTGAAAAGTCAGCAATAGAAACATTACTAAAAATTAATATTACATAATATATATTTTAAAAAAATCTTTTAAATATTATTATAAAATATATTTTTATAATCGTGTTAATTACTACTAATGATAAATAAAAACAATTTGATTTAATCAATGTATAAGAAAAAATTTTTGATTTCTGAGGGGGGTATAAATAATGTTTTAATGTACAATTAAGAGGGGGGTGGGGTGTTATCATTTGCAACCAAGTGCAACATAGGGGGAGGTGGGGGTCAAAAATTCCAAAAATTAGTAGAACGTTCTTTATGGATGACCCCAAAGTTAAAAATAGTATTAAATTTGTATATATCTTTTTCCTGTTCTATAATTTTAATGAATTTCAATTGTCAATTAACTCAAATTTTCATTTATTTCACTCTAAAAACAAGTGAGGAAGTGTCTTAAACTAAGTTAATATTTGTGTTTCTTTTTTATCTAAGATTAAAAAATGTCTGATTTTAAGACACTTAAAAACTAGAATTTTTATTTTCTTAAGACACTTGTTTTTAGAGTGGGAAAAAAATAAAAATTCTAGTTTTTAAGTGTCTTTAAATGAGACATTTTTTGCATCTTAGATACAAAAAAGACACAAAAATGTCTTAGTTTAAGACACTTCGGAGACACATGTTTTTAGATAGTAAAACTTTCAAATTTTAATTAATTTAAATTTTTATGGACATTAATTAATTATCTTACATATTTTACAATAATCCTTTTTCTATACTACTCTTCAGCTTTTCGTAACTGTTTTATTTTTATTTTATAATTAACTTTTTTTAATTTTTTTATTTTATTTTTCCTATTTTTTCCTTTTATATAGTTTGTTAGATAAAAGAAATTCCTATTTTCTTCCAATTTATTTTATTTTCTTGTTCTTTCACAATTTTTAATATTTATCCTCTAATTATTGAATTTCTGAAAACACATCGAATTTATTCGATACTTTGATATCTACATTTTTTATAATTTCTCAATTTCCCACTTTTTTATTTTATTCTTTTTTTTCATTCTATGAAATTTATTAAAGATTCTATTTAATCTTGCACTTAATTTTCTCATTTAAGCAACATTCTTCTATTTCTTAAAATTTGTTTTTTTATCTGATTTTTATAAGTTTTTGAAAAATTTATTTAATGTTCCTTTCTTAAATTTTTAAAATAATTCCCGAATTTTTCTAATTTTTAAAATCTTTTTCTCTTTAGTAATATTTTATCCATTTTGTATTTATCTCCTTATTTATTTTCTTAATTTAAAAGAGAAGGTCCGTAAATATTTTCATTTTTAAAAAAGATTTTCTACATTTTTATGTTTATATTTTGGTCATTCTTGTCATTTTTTTTTGTGTAGTTTTTAAAATTTTTCTCTATTTTTTTAAAAATAATTTTGTGTTCATAAGGATTACTCTCTAAAACTAAATTGGTTAAAAATTACTCATTTGAAAGCAAAAACTCAGTCACTAATTCAAATAATTATATTTCTACTAATAATTTAGTAAAAAAATAATTAATTATTAGTCAAATTCATTTTTAGGTTATGGCAAAATAACTAATATTTTAATAAAATTTTGTATACTAATTCAATTAGTCAAATTTTAACTATTTTTTAGTTAATTTAATTTAAAAAATAAACTACTTAAAAATAAAATTTTTTAAATTTTATACAAGTAAATCAAAAATATGATTTAAATTAAAAAAATCCGAGGACAAGAAATTAATTTATTGATTTTTGATTATTCTCGATTGATATTGAAGTTTTACCTTGTGAAGGAAATACTGAAGGCTCATTTTTTTATCGGTAAAATTGTTATATTTATTTTTTTAAGACAAGCGATAATATGGAATTGTATTGAATCTTGGACTGTCATTACCAAGATTAAATTTTTTAATATTCTTGAAATATGGTTAGGATAAATGTTAATCTAAAATTTTTGGAATAACTAAATAAAAAAATGTTGTATCCAATATATTATAGATTTTAATTTTTAAAATCATTGATAATTAAAATTTCCTATTATTGTAAAGTTTTTAAATTAACTTTGTAAAAAATATACTAGACCTTTTCACCTTTCTTTCCTTGTCCCCTTCTATTGTGTATTTTAAAACTATTTTTATTTTTAAAAAAACCTTTACTAAGCTTTTAAAATTTGTAATTTTCCAGAATAGAAAATTTAGAATTCTGTATTTTTTATAACTTTTATTAAAATATATTAAAAATTTTTATTGTTATTGTCTTTTTTAATTTTTACAAAACTTTAAATAAGTTTAACAAATGTTTAGTTTTCTATAATTTTTTAATTAAAGAAGGAAATGAAATATTTAATCTTTAATTAATAATTGATAATAAATATTGTACATTAACTTTATTTTATTTCTATGAGTAATTCTACATTTCATATAATTATTTTCTATAACTTTATTCATTTATTTTTTTTTTAGTATTTTAATATTAACGTATAATTTTAAAATTGACTATCAAGTAGAAAACGTGAGGGTCAGAAAGCCAATTTCTGGATAAAGATTTTTTATAAAATTGTTGATTTAAAATTAAATAATTTTAAACTTAGAAAGAATTTCAATATTTTACAATAATGTGAATTTTAAAAAATTTGGCTTGAGCAAAATAAGTTATAATTCTTTTTTATTATTATCATTATTCATTAATTTAGTGTTAGAGAATAAAATTATAGTAATTTGCCAACACTTTTTGATTTATAGACAGAATTTCCTGAAAATTCGATTAATAATTTTAATTATTCTATATGATATATCGAGCTAAAGACAAAAAAATATTTTATTTTCCGCGTGTGAAAAAATGTAGTTTTCTTATCGAATACATTGAAAACTAAAATAGTTTGATAATTTTGTTATTGGGGAAAAATACGCACATTAAAATTCTCTATTAGGATACAATTATAATAACTTGAATTTTAACTGTTAAAAAAATATTGCTTTAACTCTAAAACGGCGGCGCGGCATTTTGAGCGCGCTAACGCACAGTGAGAAAAAAGTGTAGAAAAAAATCCAAAAAGATTTTTTTTTATCACTAGCTTGTTAAATTCGAGATATCTTTTTCAAGCTCGATTTTGAAGAAAACAATTTTTTTAGCTTGATATTTTCAAAAGAAACAAAAAAAGCTTGAATTAGGCGCATATTAAATTTCTTTTTAATATAACATTTCATTCCTCGAATAAAAATTGTCAACATTTAGTCAGTTATCTTCGTCTATCTAATTGTTATAAACAAAATTATAAACAAATTAATAGAGAAAAGTAGAGCTGAAAATCTCACGTAAAAGACTAAGAGTCTGAAATCAGAAATTTACTGGATTTTTTAAACACTTTTTCCTCACTGTGGCAGCAGTTCAATTCTAAAATTAGAAAGAAAGATAACACTATTTTTGAAAATCGACTCACGCAATTGAAAGTAATAATGAAATTGAAAATATAATATACGAAAATTGAAAAGAATAATTGTTACAATTGATCAATAGTAGAGCAATAACTTTTTTCTATGTGTGTTTGAATTTGAATTTTTCCTGAAAATAATTGCAAACATAAAAGAAGAAAAGAAAGAAGAGTGGTTTTGCGATTATCATCTTCGTTGTGGATTCGATAGAGTGGTGGTTGTCTTCTTTTTCAGGTATTCCGTGTTCCCGAGACAGCGACCGTGCTGCTCAGGTATGACACTATCACGCTAACAAATTTCTCATTTATTAGACAACATTGCATTTACTCGACGTTTATAAAAAGAACGTCACTTTTGACCGATTAGACATCTCTCATTTCTGTTTCTCACGAGCCATCAAAAGCTCTCATATTATCTTTAAATATATTCTCAATTCAAGCCAGAGACTTCGCAAATTCCATATTCCTCAAATTTAACAACTTCTTTTGTAAAATAAAAATATTCATTATTATAAAAATTAAATGTCCGAGGGGTTAATAACTCCAAAAATTAGGTGTACAGCTACTTCCTATTTAAAAATAATACTGTGTTACAAAACAAAAAAATAGTAACACAATTTTTTAACGGACCTAGTGGAGGTTGTAGGTAATAAAAAACTAAAAAGAATGGTATATATTATATCTCTGATCACCCCTCAAAATCTTGTTTTAGAGCTAAAAAACCGATGCATTAAAATCATGATTTAAATCATAGGCGTAATTACATTAGTTACATAGTTGAAATTCAAGGCAACAATTTTAAATTGAAGAAAATAAAAGTAAAAATTAAAGAAAATAATTAAGAAACGAAAAAATTAATTTTAAAATAACAATAATTTGAATTAAAAATTGAAGAAATTCCTTAAACAATAATCAAAAATTAAAGTTTATAAGTTTGAATATACGAAAATAAAATAACAGATGAAACATAGAAGAAATTTGGAAAAATTAATTTAAAAATAAGAAAAATGATTGAACAGACAATTCTTTAAATTTAAAAAACGAACCAAAATTTAAACCAAGATTTAAAATCAAAAACTGTAAAATTGAAATTTGAAGAAAATAATTGAAATTTCAAGAAAACAATTTTAAAATTGACTAAACTAACTGAAAATTGAAGAAAATAATTTTAAAAAGAAGGTAGAGTAATGACAAAAAATTTTTAAAAAAATTCAAAATTGAAGAAAAAATAAAGTATTGAAGAAATTCATTTGAAAATAACAAATAAAATAAAAAATTATTGATTACAAGTTAAATTTAAGAAAATAACAAAAAATAAAAGAAAATCTTTAAAACAAACTATTTTTGAATTTAAAAATGAGAAAAATAATTAAAATGGAAATAATAATTTTAATTTAAAGAAATATCATACAAATTGAAGCCATTAACTAAAAATCGACAAAATTAAGAAAATCTTAAAAAGAGAATAATTGAAAATTAAAGAAAAATATTTTAAAATACATTATGAATGTAATTGAAATTTTAGAATCACCTAGAAACAATTTAAATTGTTCAAACAATACTTTAAAATCGCTGAAAATAAGATGTTTTAAATTTGGAAAATTAAAAAATGACAATAAGTGAAAATTGAAGACAGAAACTGAAAGTTGAAGAAACTCGTAGAAAAATACCAAACTAACTGAAAATTGAAGAAAATAATTTTAAAAAGAAGGTAATTGAGTAATGACCGTATTAACAAACATATTTTTAAATTTTAATTAAAAATTCAAATAATAAATAATTGAAAGCAGAAGAAAATCACCAAAAATTAAAGAAAATGACTTTAAAAATTAAAAGTGTAATTGTAACAAAAGGTAATTTTCTTAAATTATAAACAAAGTAAATGAAAATCCATGAATAAAAATAAAAAACATCACAATTAATTTAAGAATTGGGAAAAAATATTAATTGAAGACAAAAATTTATAAAATGTGAAGAATAATTAAGAATTGAACTTTCTAAATCTGAATTAGTCAAATTCATTTTTAGGTTATGGCAAAATTACTAATATTTTTGTAAAATTCTGTTACTAATTTAATTAGTCAAATTTTAAGTAATTATTAGCTATATTTTTACTAATAATTTGTCATATTTTACTAATAATTAGTTAATTTAAACTAATTGCAGAAACAAAAGCTCAGGCACGATTTTACTAATAATTAGTTATTTTTAACTAATTCAAATTTAGAGAGAAGGCGTTTAATAAAAATGCCGAAAATAATTGAAAGAAGAAGAAAAATCTAAAATTGAAAAGTAATATTGAAAAATAAGAAAAATAATTCCAATTGAAGACAATAATTTAGAATTGTAAAAGAAATTTTTATTTAAAGAAATTCAACTATAAAATGGTCAATATAATTAAAAAAAATATAAGTTACGAGTTAAATTTCTAGAAAATAATTGAAGAAACTCATTTAAAAATAGAAAAAGCTGGAATTGTGGACAAAACAGATTTAAAGTAAAGAAAAATATGAAAAATAAAGAAAATAATTGAAAAAAGTGCTTAAAAGTTACAAAAACAATTGAATTTAAAGGATTAAAATTATAAATTGATGACATTTCTGAAAAAATAATTGAAAATTATAGTCTCGAAAATAAAATATGCGAAAATGAGAAAAAAATTGAAATTTGAGGCAAAAATATAAAAATCAAAATTTTTAATTGAAATTTAAAGAAAATAATTGAAATTTTAAGAAAACAATTTGACTATGATTAAAATAACTGAAAATTAAATAAAATAATTTTAAAAAAGAAGGTAATTAAGTAATAACAAAAAAAATGGAATTTAAAACAAAATAGAATGGCAATGATAATGGCAATAATAATAATGGGAATAATATTTCAAAATTGAAGAAACCAATTAAATCAATTCGTTAAAAATGTCAAAAATAATTAAAAATCGAAGAAGGAAAGTAAAAGTTAAAGAAATTTGTTAGAAAATGACAAAAAGTAATTAAAAATTATAGTTTCCATGTTAAAATTGATAGAAATAATTCAATAAAGTAAAAAAACATTGCCCTAAGTTGAATGCAATTTTTTGTCTCAAATCGCAAAATCGTGAAATCTTAAAATTAAGAGAAATTTTGTGAAAAATTGAATAGCGCGGCCTTTAAAAATGGTTTAAAAAATTAATCAAAAATATGCGCATCTTTTTTCTGTACCAAAGATCTATATCTTTGGCTTGCGTTATAGAAAATTAAAAGTTGGCCTTTGTCTGGAGCACCAAAATATATAAACTTTTAGACCCTACAAAAATGTTCTAGATACGCCTATGATTTAAATAAAAAAAACTTTACAATTCTCTCCGGATAAACCATAAACAAAACCCAAAAATTTGTGAATAAATCGTAAAAATTTGAATTTTAATATTTTAATCTTTATAAAATTTAAAAAACTGTAATACAGATGATCAAAATGCCTTGATTTACAAATTTTTGAGTGTGTATCAGAGATTTAATATATACGATTCTTTTTAGTTTTTTTTATTACCCACAACCACCTCTAGGTTCAATAAAAAGTTTTTTTTCACTGCCACACAGTGTAAAGTATTGAAAACTATTCAAAGATTTTATGATATAATTTGGTAATGTCCATTCACGCGAGCAAGATTTTTAATTGATTTTTATAATCCTTATAAAAAAAAAAACAATGTATTTTAATAATTACCGTGTAGAAGTAAAGCAAATCGTTTTTGAGTATTGTAAAAAAGTAATCTGAAATATATTTATGATTACATTTTTTTATAAATCAAAATTCAAAACTAGAAAATAATATATATATATTATCACGAACTGTAGTTTTCTTTATTTATGAATATTGAAGCACTTTTTTGCATCAGTGTAAATTCCAACAGTAGATAATCAACAATAAATAATAATAAATAAAACTTAAATAAAACTGTTAGAAATTTAGATCTTGTTTTGATAGCATTTTCTGGTTTTCAAAAATTTTTTAATTTATTTATAGAATAACTAGATTCAATTTATTATCAATGCAAAAAAATTTAGAAAAAATTTATACATAATAAATAAGTTAATAGACAATATAGACAAGAATTTATTTAATTTTTTATTCTCCTCGTTTCAAAATTGCCGCTGTTTTAATTCCTAGGTTAGATTAAGTTAGGCGTATCAGATTTCTCGTATTTCTAATATTTCATTTATTTATTATTAAAGATTAAACAACTTTTATGTTGACAAACTGATTTTATTTTAAAAAATACTTATCAAAGAATTGTATCACGGGTAAAAAGCGCAATTTATATTCTTTAAATAAGAAACGATTATCTACTGTTGGCAGAAGGTTATGTTTGAGTAAATTTTTTCGCATTATAAAAACAGTTATAGAAAATAAGTTGTTAATTTCAAACTAATTTTGATGATTGCATTAATTAATTGAATAAATTAGCTTTGTTTTAATAATATTAAAAACTGGACAAAATAATAATGTACACACCTTAATTCGTAAGTTATTTTCCTCTCGTAAAAATCGAATTCCAATTAGCACAAGAGAGATTTATTATTTTTTTTTTTTTAACTCGGTGAAATTAAAAATACCAAATGAGTAAATTTTGCGGTCTTTGTGAAAATTTTCTAAACTTTAAAAATCACATTGTAAAGAACTGGTTTTTTTTTAGATAAAACGTTTTTTAAAAAGTTTGACTAATATTGTAAATAAAAGAAGTTTTTATTTTTCATTTTGGTTTTTACTCTTGTGTTTCTATTTTAAATGTACAAAAAAATTTGAAATGTTTTCTGTTATATTTATTTTTACCATTTTGAAGAAAATTTTCTGAAACTTTATTTTTAAATTGAACTGCATCTTTTCGAGAAATATTTCAGAAATCTTTTGTGCTATTTGAGACTAATTAAAAATTCAATTTTTGTTTATTGTCTAAAACTTTTTTTTACAAATCAAATTTAAATACGTAGTTTTTTGACTTTATAAATGTATATAATTGTATAGAAAGTTTCGACTAAATTAAACACATTTTTTTAAAATATAATATACACTATAGGAAGTAATTTATTTTTGATCCATCACAATTAAAAATGAAACATTTGATAGTAACACAAATTTAAAAAGTTAGATATTTTTAATACAATATATAATTTATTACAAATATTATTTTTTAATTTGAATTAATCGAAGAGTCGGGTGGGATTAAATAATAGAAAAAAACTATAATATTGTTTCTTAACTTTTCCGGAAAAAATTTTAGATTCATGAAAACTCAGATTGTGACTTTAATAGAAAAAAAAAAGTGTAATAATTCGATATTTTATCACACCAAAAGAAAATAGATTATAAATTTTATTCAAATTTTTAAAATTATGCGGGAAAAGCAAAAATTACAATAAGATATTGAGAAAAAACATTTAATTGAAATAATGCACATTTTTTAACTTTCTTAACGTTTAATAATTAATTATCACTTTAAAACAAGTCATTTCAATTGTTATAATTGTTTCTTAGATATTATAAAATAATGAAAACCAATTTAAGTTACTTTTTTAAAAATTATAATCATTTTAGTTTGAGGTTATGACAATGGGTCGATCCTCTTTTATAGAATATAGAGCAAATTAAAATGAAAGAGTGTCGTACAAAAATAGCTAAACAAGTGCTTGAGAGTAGCTATACAAATTGGTAACATTTATGAAAAATTGTATACCTATACATCTTTAAAGTAACTCTTTTATTTAATGAACAGCCCTTCAAATTAAAAAAAAAAGTTAAATTTTTTTATTCTCTCTTTTTATTATTATTAAAGGCACAATCCTGTTTCATTTATTTTTGTATACTTTTAGAAACTTTAAGGTTACATTCAGGGAAATATTTAGTCAGACTTTAATCTCATCCTCCCTCTGCTTTTTTTTCAATTTCAGTGGCGGCATCAAGTTTTCAGACCTGAACGCAGAAGAGGGTGAGTGTATTTTTTATTATAATTATGCGCTTTCTATATTGCTTTTTATTACTTAATTTAACTACTCTCTAATTCTGAATTAGTGATGTTCTACTAATGAATTAGAATAAAATTAAGTTACTATTAAATATTAGTGAAATTTTTTACTATTTGATATTAACACATTTTTCTCTAATTCATTAGTCGAAAATCACTGATTCAGATTTAGAGAGTGGAAAAAAATATTCTCAGACCAAAACAGATAAAAATGTTCCAAATTCATCCACACTTCGACTTATACATTGAATTTCAATTAATTTTAATTGTTATAATATTAATTAAACCTGAATCAATTTAAATCGAAACAAATGATTACTTTTCATAAAGTTTATATTTTTTAAATTATTACTAAAACATGTTTTTTTCTTAGGTTTTTTTTTTCATTCAAGATAAACTCTATTAAACAAAATTATTGCTTTGCTGAGTTTTTATTAAACATCAATTTTATCTCACAAGAAATTTCATAAAAGATACTTTTTATAATCTTGTTTATGATAAAAATGATACATATAAAATTTTTTTAAGGAAGTGGGGATGAATTATTTGTAACTTTTGACAACACTCACTTTGAGTTTGTATTTTATTTATGCTTACTCGCTTATGCGTTAATAATTCTAAAAATTGCCCTAAACAATTTTCTAATAATAAAATCAATTTTCTTTTTCTCTGTTAGCAACAGTTTTTTAATTTAAATTTCGTAAATTACTTATATTTACATTTGAAAGTGCTGTTTTTGTTTTATTTTTCTGAGAAAAATCCAATTTCTCATTACACTGTTAAAAAAAGGAGTTGAAATTTAACTCCCTACGGGACTCTATAAAAGTCGCACTCCTTGAAGAGTTGAAGTAAAGAGAGTTAACGCTTAATCCTTCAGTCCCCACTCTTCTTAAACATGGAGCCTATGAGACTCACTCACCTTGGGGAGTCAATTTTTAACTCTAAAATCTCAACTCCCAACTCCAGCAACCGTTAACTCCCCAAATTTTTAACAGTGTAAAAAGAAAAATTTAATTATAGAATTAAAACGCAGTTAATTAAAACAAAAGAAGAATTTTTTTTTTCGAATTTGTTTAACAAAAGGTGAAAAATCACCTGATTCAGTTAACTTTAAGTGCGACTAATTAGGTATCTTTCAACTTTTTATTACCACTTCGTGATTTTTCTTCCTGTTTCATAAAATGTGGACTTTTTTTTTATAAAATATCTTTTTCATTCCTCAAAGTGTTATTACAGGAAATTATATAAAGTAAAACCACAGTGACCTTTGTTTTTTTTTTTTGTAAGTAAAGTTTTCCACACGAATAAACATTTAGTCATGATTATACTTGAAGCCCATTGTTTTAATAATTTTTCAATATTTTTTCATTATTTGAAAATGTACTTTATTTGTTGTAGTTTATAGAATAAATGGTAGGAAAAAGGTGAACAAACTACTGAAAATTTAATATTGGTTAAGTAAAATCATGAATTATGGTCTCAGATATCTGAGCAAGTTGGCATCTATCCGTACTTTACCATTTCAGGTATTTTTCATGTAATACTTTCTCACGATGAAGTAAACTTTGTATTTCTTGAAATTGGCAAATTTTTAAAAATTTTTCAAAAATTCATTAGGCTTAATATGCAAATAATTTTCATTCCTTGCTTTAAAGTATAGATTTTACCTAAAATTGCAAATTTTAAGAATTTTTATTTTAACTTTGTTATTTGTCTCAACTGTTCCAATTGTTCTGATTTATTATTTAGGATTAGTTTAAAATCAAGCTTTAATATAATTTTGTGAAACCATTTTAATGTTATTTTAAACTTGAAAAATGTTAATTTCAAATCAGTTTTTTTATCCAAATTTTTCTTAAAGATAATTTTTCGTCAATCTTTTAATTTTTAATTACATAATTTAAAACATGTGATTCTAATCTTATGACCTTCAGTACCAGCACGATGTAGGTTTCCAATGTATGAACCTCTTTCTGTTGGCTTCTTTTACATTTTGTTTGAGTCTTTTATATACAAATATCAATTACATCTCTTCTTTTTTTTATTTCTTTCTAGAATTTTGAATGCACTTTTGTAACATCAGCTTAATCAAGACGATAACGATTTGGTATCATTTAATTCCTCTGAAAGAATCTTATTTCAATTATCATCATATTTCTTATTAAGCACATTATGGTTTTAAAACAATTCATTTTTCAATGAAATCAGATATATGCAGAAAGTGCGGTTCTTTTAATGGTTAGAGAACATACTTTCGAATCAATCAATATTATGTTTTATATAATTTTCAAAGTTGATATAGTCAAAGGCATGTAATATTTTACTAAGAAAGTAATACTTTACATTAAAAAACTACAACGATTGGGATTTTATACTAATAATTGAATTTATCGAATTTTTAACTCAATTTATAGTTTATCTGTATTTATTTTTCTAGACCGACAGATTTAATTTTATTAAAAATTTATTTGAAATCCAAGTCATATTTAAAGTGTATATAATTTTTAGATCAATGTGAAATTTTCATAATTAAATCTTAGACCTCGCCAGTTGAATATATGAGGTGCTGATAAATTGACAATTATTTAATGTCCTCAGTGGGTCATTGAAAGTTTTATTCCCAACAACTATTTCGTTGTAAATTACTTAGAGCAACTTGTTCGGATAGATGCCAAATATAAATTTGACAAGATACGTCGACCTGGCTTGTCTGAAAACTAGACAAAGTAACAGTGCTTATTTTGAATTTATGATTAAATTTTATTATCTCGCTTTTATACTTTTAAATTCTCGAAAAATAAAATCCAACTCGTTATCATACAGTAAAGTACCTTTAATTTTATATAGAAAACGTAAGAGGATTTAATTAAAAGCATTAAGACACCGTTTATTATAAAATTTGTTGTAACCCTTTGCAAAGACCGAATCATAAATTTTGTTCTAAAAATTCCAGAAAGTCTTTTAAAATCTTATCCCGATCTTTCAGGTGACAATTTTCTTTGTGATTGTTGTAGAAAATCATTATTTTCCCAAATTTTGGTAAAACAAAACATAAATTAAGAGCAAAAATGGTATAATGGATGTCATAGATAATGATATCGAAATAGATGGAATTATTTTAGAACATGAAAAAATTGATTTCAATGAGTTTGATTCGAACATTAATAAAGAAAAATAATAACTTCTGTTCTTAATTCTCAGCTTTTTGACATTGATGATTCAAGTTCTGATGATTTTTAATGAAAAGCGTAAAAAAAGTGTAATTCTAAAAGAAATTGTTTAAATACATAATTTAATATCGGCAGATCATCTGCAATTGCATGACTCTTGATTCACGCCTTTAAAGAAAATTGACGCAAGAAAAAAAGTTGCGCAATAATTTTTGGCTATTTTCCAGAGGGGTCTGGTTCTAAAGTTGAAAATATTGTGCTCAGACACCTGCACTAGAAATTTTCCAACTCAAACACCGCTATTATTTATTCCGAAAACTGAGTAATAAAACTCAATTCAATGACACTTTTCCGCATCTTTAGTGGTTATTTTATGGGAAAAACAAAATATTATAAAGAAATCAAACAAACAAATAAAATGATTTTAAAATGTGTGTATCTATATATAAAGTGATTAGGATATATAAAAATTAATATTAACATTTTAACTGAACAATATCTTTGGCCATCTATCCCGACCAAGGGATATTATTTTGAGGTAATTTCAATAGAATATCCTTAGTGGTTTTTTTTTTCTTAATTAAATAATTTTTCAGTAGCTGCCGTCTCGGGTAAAATGGAAAAATATTGTTGAAGGTTACTATAAAAAACTAATAAAAAGGATGAAAGTATCCTTGTATGATGGATCGATGCTCTTTCATTCTACGCAGTTCAAAATTTTTAGATACAACTTGACAAGTTGATTATCGCACCTATTCGATGTCTGTAGATATTTTTATAATGCAATAAAAGCATCTAGATACGTACGGAATGATTACATATACGTCTTCTACTTTTAAAGTCAATGTCAATGTCAGTGTCAATGACCATTTACTTCCAAGTGATGGAAATTTTTGCTTCAATGTTAGTCTCATTATTTTTAATATTCAGCCATTTTTACTAAAAAAAAAAATAGTAACACGTTCATTCAAAATGTCTATTTCTATTATTTTTGGATAAAATTACACGAATTTTTAAAATTGCAATGTTCTAATGGATTCTTTTATCGATATAAGATTTATACCATATTCTAACAATGAGATTTCTTAGTTTGCTTATATAAAAAATTCTAAATACAGATTCCTGAAAAAATTTCAACCTATTTTCAAATTTTTTTCCGATTTAAATCTATTTTAAAAATCTAAGTTTTATCGAAAAAATACGTTTTCTTTTATATAAAGCTTGTAAGTTGAATATTTATCGAAATATCTAAATTTATGCATTCAATCTAGTAAAATATTTGAATATTTGTAGTAATATAACAAATTGAAGCCTTTAAAAATTATACCTAATTTTTCATTTCATAATTCCTAAAGCTGTGTGATTTTCAAGTTAGAATAAATAATAATGTGAATACACAGTTTAAAATAAAAGAGTGTTGAAATTACAATGTTTGGTCTGGTTAAATATTGTTTTATTAAACGAGTAATTAATAACAATGAACAAGAATTTCTCTCCCGCTGTGATATTTTTGAATAGAATTTTGAAATCGAGCTATTTCAAAAGATAGTATGAGTTAATGATTTTGTAACGATAGCTGATGTTAATCAAAGTATAAAATACGTTCTATAAATAAACGTAAAAGTATTTTCAGCAAAAAAAAATAAATCTGAATTTAGAAAATTATGACACTATTCGATGCAATAAACCTTTTTAAATTAAAAATAAATTTTCTTAAATCAGGAAAATAGAATTTAGTGATACTTCTATATTTATTTACATATATATTACATAAAATATATATTTATATGAACTTCTAAATTTTTGTCATTAGATAAAGAATTTTATCTTCAATTAGTTATTAATGATTTAAAACAAAAACATCTTTAACCTATAATAAAGAAAAAACACAGTCCCACAAAAAAAATTTTTTTCTCCGAGACACTACACTAGTGTATTTTTACGTATTTTTTCCCGCTGAATCAGAATCCGAAGTCAAAATAACCAGTTTGGCTAAAATTTTTTAGATAATTTCGAAAAATTGCTCAAAAGCCGGAAAAAACCCCGAAATTTTTTTTTTTGTCTGGGACAATATTCTAGTGTATTTTTACGTATTTTTCTCCGCTGAATTCGAATTAGAAGTTAGAATAACAAGATTGGCTGCAATATTTTAGATAATCTTAAAAAACTGCTAAAAAACACGAAAAACTCGTTTTTTTTTAGATTATGTAAAAAAATTTAGCTAATCTGATAATATTGACTTTGGATTCGGATTCGGAAGAAAAAAATACGTAGAAATACACTAATGTAGTGTCCCGGACAAATTTTTCTTTTTTTGTGTTTTTGAGGAGTTTTTTGAGATTATCTAAAAAAAAAATTACCTAATCTGGTTATTCTGATTCCGGATTTGGATTCAGTGGAAAAAAATACGTACATGAATAATCTTAATATTAATTAAAATATTAATAAAATAAAATTATTAAAATTTTTTCATTATTTTATAAGGGAAGACAAATTTTGAAAATTTAAAGAACTTTATATTCTTATATGCAAAAATCTATTAATTTATTAATAGTTGATGACAATTTGATAGGAAATACAATTGTTCACTAAATTTACAGAAAGACATTATTAGTAGTAAAACTTAATATTAATAAAAAGATAACAATTATTTAAAATTTTCGCTTTTTTCCCTTAAAATTATTTTTTACTTTTATTTTTCTTATATTTTATTACTATAATTAAAATTACAATTATTCAGTATGAGTAAAATACAATTCAGAGCACAAATATTATTTTTTGTCGAGTAAAACTCTTCAAAAAAACCTCTAAGTTTAGTTGATTGCAGTGATAATAGAGAGTCATCTTATCCGCATAAAATGGTACATTTTCCCTTAAAGTGGAAAATTTCAAT
This sequence comes from Ganaspis brasiliensis, assembly GCA_037103525.1. NCBI lineage: Eukaryota > Metazoa > Arthropoda > Insecta > Hymenoptera > Figitidae > Ganaspis > Ganaspis brasiliensis. Next base: position 2,126,094 of record JAZKLR010000254.1, on the reverse strand, counting down.
TGACGAGGAAGTCAAGTGGCCACAAATTTTTAATGTCGAGGGTAAGACTTTTTATCCTTTATAAGAAACAATTTTCTGTAAATTGCTCAAAAAAACCTATTCAAGTGATATTTTCATAACATAAATTATTATGTACCATAGTTTTATACTTCTCTCGACCTTTCTTTTGTATTAAATTGAAAATTTATTTATTTATTTATGACGGGCATAAAGTTCTAAAAGCTTTCCAAGTATCAAATACACCTTAAAGCAAAGAGTGCGTTTCTGAATGTATTTGAAACCTTCAAAATACAGATAAGATAAATGTTAAACTATGTATGTTAAACCAGTTCTAACTTCTTATTCTATTTTATAATAATTTATTTTTAAACTAAGCAGATTGTGAGTTTATATTCTATAATGAAAAACGTGATGATTTTTATAATTTTAAACTGTGATGATGATAATAATAGATGTTATATGAACCCTTCTTCAAGATAAGAATGCAGAAATATTTAATTTCACTTGAAATGTACACTATTTCTCCGCTTTGAATTAACTTTTGCGGATATTTCTTGATAAATGCTAATAAAAACAATAAAAATTAATAGTTTTATGGTAATTACATTGCTTTTATATATCTGCTTAAAGCCAATAAAATTTAGTATTTATTAGTATTATGTAAGTTCAGACTACATATTCGCTAGAGTTAAATTGTTTCCCTCCCAACATTTGACTCGCTTCTTTTGTGAAATTCATGCTTACGTAAATTTTCATTGTGTAAAAATTAGAAAACATTTTTTTTAGAATCGACAGATATATATATTCTATGGATGTAAAATATTTTAAAATCCGACTCGCTTGAAATATTGTGTGAAAAAAAAAGTTGAAGGTTTCATTTTAATATTCGAGAGGCAAGAAAATTTTTTGTACCAGTCGAAACGATAAATTCTTTCTAAATAATAGGTAGAGATTTTTTTCTATTTTAAATTAGTTACCTTTCATATCAATTATTTAATCTTTTTTTTTCTACTAAAACGTTAGTGAAATGTTTGAAATTATTCTAAAGTACTTGAATAGTGAAAATTAACTCTAATAATCATTATTATTGAGAAAGAGATTTGTTTTTGTTTTTCAATACCTGAAATTAAGAAATTGTATAGTAACAGTGTCTTGTGGTCAATCAATATTGTGAGACTGGAAAATGTAAACTGTAAATATTGAGACTTGGTATAAAAATAATCAAAGAATAAACGAGAGTCTTGTGTCAATAATTTCTGATTGAATGGACGTGGCTCTTTCCAAGATCGTTATATTAAACTCGGAAAATTTTACTGATAATATTGAAATTGTATAATATTAATCAGTGGTGTTATTTTTTTTATTGATTTAAATCTTGATTTATAAGCCAAATCAATAAAATGTCCTTCATGGTTGAAGATTTTTCATCGAAACAAAAAGGAATGTAAAATTTGTCGTTTGTTGAATTAACTAAAGTGTTACCGATTTTTTGATTAAGATTTGATTTTTAAAAATTTGGTATTAAAAGATTGAAATTCTAATTTTGTGCTACAAAGAAATTTGAAATATTGACAAAATCAAAATATTTTGGGCATTTTTGAACATGTAAATGTTAAATAAGATATATTGCAACTCGTTAAGAAAATTTTATCAACTTATTAACCCGAGTTTCATTTATATAGTATTTGAATCACTGCAGAAGAATGTGTCAAAGTATAATCAGCAAATTGAACGGAAATCTAATTATCGATATAATCATTTTGCAATTGTGTTTCTGGATATTTGAACCGTCGATAAAAAACAATCTATCAAGCAGGTTATCTCCTAACGGAAATCTTGCAAAGATTATTAATCTTTTTACCTCCACGAAGCTCCGGATATTTTTTTATCAATCAGAAGAAACAGACAAGTTTAATCTTTGATTAAAGTCAAGTGTCGATTGTCTCAATGGCACGCTTTTACCGATGATTATATTATTTATTTGTGTCTGTAATTTCAGATGAAATTAGTTTCTTGTCTCTTTTCGAGGAAGGAACAAAATTGATTGCCCATGAAAGAATTCGATTTACACTGAAATTTCGACTATGACACTTGGAAACGAAAAGTGAAGATTGATTTTGGGAATGATTCCAAACTCACTTTTGGCTTCTTTCCTGGTGAAAGAAACTGCACATTAAAAATGAAACAATACTATCATCAAAATTTCTGAATGAGGGCCAATTAATTAAAATGATTTATAAATAATTTAGGGTGTATTGAAAGTAAACAATTACGTGTTTTCTTAGCATTCGTATGTATAAGAGAATAACAATTGTTTTTAATAATAGATTGGGGAAAAAGTTTTGATATGCACACTGTGTCCATTTTTTACTAATCATTATTGCAGTGGATGTTGTTCAAAATTAATATCATGTTCCCTTTGGATCTTTTGTTGCTCACTTTTTATTTATACTACAAGCAAAAATTATATGGAACCACTTACAAAAGTTGTATTAAAAAGATGAATCTCTATAAATGTTGATAACTCTGTTAGAAATAAGCAAAAATAAAATTTTTATAGACCACTAGCAGGCTCATAAAATTTGCCGTCAACTAGGGGTAGCTTGAAGCTTTTTTGATAAATAGAAATTAAGATTTTATGTTATAAGGACAGGTGAATTTTTCGTTTTCAGTGAAATTTTATTGCTTAAGTTTGGTGGGCTGCATTTTCTAGACAAATAATAGGGAGTTTTTGAAATTCAGCTAAATAAAACCTTGAACATTTAACTTTAAAATAAGCCAGAGAAAACTTAATTATCTTGATTGGTTTAAAAGTTATAAGTAAATTATGAAAACATTTTAACGCACGGTTCTGCTCTTTGCCCCTCTCTACATTTATTTCACACACGTCAGACATCCGAGGCGCATAAATATTCCCTAAAACCCATTTAGCCTAAATCCCAATCAGCCTAAAATGCATTCAACCTTAATCCCATTTAACCTAAAATGCACTCAGTCTAAAACACATTTAACCTAAAATAAATTCCACCTAAATCCCATTTAAGATAAAATGCATACAGCCTAAAACTTATTTAACCCAAATTCTATTGAACCTAAAATGCATTCAGCCTAAATCACATTTAACATAAATGCATTCTGCCTAAATCTCATTTACCCTAACATGCATTCAGCCTAAAACCAATTTAACGCAAATAACATATAATCTAAAATACATTTAACCTAAAATGCATTCAGCCTAAATCCCATTTATCCTAACATGCATTCAGCCTAAAACCCATTTTATCTATAATGCATTTAGCCTAAATCCTATTTAATCTAAAATGCATTTAGCCTACATCTTATTGAACCTAAATTGCATTCAGCCTAAAACCCTTTTAACCTAAAGCTATTTTAACCTTAATCCCATTTAACATTAAATGCATTCAACCTAAATATCATTTAACCTAAAATGCACTCAGCCTAAAATTCATTTAACCAAAAATGCATTCAGCCTAAAACGATTTGTCGTAAATCCTATTGAACCTAAATTTTACATTATGAATTATGTAGGTTCAATGGAATTTAGAAAAAATTATTTTAGGGTAAATGCATTTTAGGTTCAATGGGATTTAGTTGAATTCATTTCAGGTTAAATGGAATTAATGGTTAATGAGATGTAGGCTGAATGAATTTCAGGTTAAATGATATTTAAATAAAATTAATTTAAGACTGAATGCATTTTGGGTTCAATGAATTTCAGGTTAAATGAGATTTAGGCTAAAGGCATTAGGTTAAATGGAGTTTAGTCTGAATGCATTTTAGTTTAAATGAAATTTAGGCTGAATGCATTTTAGGTCAAATGGAATTTAGGCTGAATGCATTTAAGGTTAAATGGGAATTAGGTTTAGATTAAATGAATTTTAGATTGAATGCATTTTAGGTCAAATGCATTTTAGGTTAACGGCGATTTAGGCTAAATGTATTTTAGGTTAAATGGATTTTAGGTTAAATGGGTTTTGGGCTGAATGTATTTTACGTTAAATGGGATTTAGGCTAAAGCGCATTTTAGGTTAAATGGGTTTTAGTCTGAATGCATTTTAGGCTAAATGGGTCTTATGCTGAATGCATTTAAGGTTAAATAGAATTTTGGTTAAATAAGAGTTAGGTTAAATGGGTTTTAAGCTAAGTGCATTTTAGATTAAATGGGTTTTAAACTGAATGCACTTTAGGTTAAATGGAATTTAGTTTAAATTAGATTTAGGTTAAATGAATTTTAGGCTGAATGCATTTTAGTTTAAATGAAATTTAGGCTGAATGCATTTTAGGTTAAATGAAATTTAGGCTGAATGCATTTTAGGTTAAATGGGATTTAGGTTAAATTAGATTTAGATTAAATGATTTTTAGATTGAATGCATTTTAGGTCAAATGCATTTTAGATTAACTGGAAGTTAGGCTGAATGTATTTTAGGTTACATGGAATTTAGAATAAATTAGATTTAGGTTAAATGAATTTTAGGTTGAATGCATTTTAGGTTAAATTGAATTTAGGCTGAATGCATTTTATGTTAATGGTAATTAGGTTATATTAAATTTAGATTAAATGAATTTTAGATTGAATGAATTTTAGGTCAAATGCATTTTAGGTACACTGCGATTTAGGCTAAATGCATTTTACGTTAAATTAATTTTAGGCTGAAGGCATTTTATGTTAAATGGGTTTTAGTCTGAATGTATTTTACGTTAAATGGGTTTTATGCTGAATGCATTTTAAGTTAAATGGAATTTAGTTTAAATTCGGTTTAGGTTAAATGAATTTTATGCTGAATGCATTTCAGGTTAAATAAAATTTTGGTTAAAAGGGAGTTAGGTTAAATGGGTTTTAGGCTGAATGTAGTTTACCTTAAATGAATTTTAGGCTGAAGGCATTTTAGGGTAAATGTTTTTAATTTGAATGCATTTTAGGTTAAATGAGATTTAGGCTGAATGCATTTTAGGTTAAATGAGTTTTAGATTGAGTGCATTTTAGGTTAAATGTGTTTTAGGCTAAAGGCATTTTAGATTAAATGGTTTTAAGACTGAATGCATTTTTGACTATATGGTTTTTGGCTTAATGGGTTTTCTGCATTTTGAAAATGAAAAATTCACCTGTCTTTATCACATTGAATCTCTGTTTTTGTTAATCAAAAAAACTTTAAGGTAGAACTATTTGACAGAAAATTTTATTAGCTTTCCAATCATATATAAAAAATTTAATTTTGCTAATTTCTAACAGAGTTATCAACAATTAAAAAACGTTTATCTTTTTAATACGATTTTTGTAAGTTGTCCCACACGCAGAAAATTTTAGGACCTATAAAAAGAGAGGATGACCAAGAAAAGAAAAATAGAAATTTGATATTCTTTAGATCAAAATATCAAATCTAAAAGTAAACCAATAAATAAAGATGATCGTTATGAAATAAAAAGTAAGAGTAAGAAAAAATTACAAGAACTAGATGAAACTAATCTTTTAAATAGAGAAGAAAAAAAATTATAGAGATAGAGATGAATCATTGCCTTTTGTCATCACTAAATAGAGATCCAATATTCTATGAAGAAGCAATTAAATCTAAAGGAAAAAAAAGATAAAATCAGGCAGTAAAAAATGTAAAAGTCATTATCAGTTTATTAAACAGACAGAGGATTTTTCGAAAAAATTAAATTTCCCTCAATGGTATTTATATTTATTTAATTATTTGATAAAGTGAATATTTTCCTTTCAATTATGACCATTGTGTAATTTTTAATTGAATTTGTAAATTATCTTTGATAATCTTAGTGATATTTTTGATTTATTAAAATGATCTTCAATTCCTGAGGTCAAAGAATAATTACATTCGATAAAAAATCCATTATTTAAAATTTTTAAAATTTTTTTTTCTATTTAGGTTAGTTTAGTTTTTTTGTCAACAATGTCAAATATACCATTTTTTTTTATCTAAAAATGAACTAAATAGTTTTGTCGATAAAATCTATAAGTAATTATATAAACATTTAAAAATAATTTGAAAACCGCCGAAAATTAAAAATTAAAAACCGATTAAGAACAAACTCAAAAATGGCCTTTCCCAACAAATAAGAATATTATTAAAATTAATTTCACTATATTTTGGAAGAACCAGTTGTACTTTTTTCAGAAAAAATTAGGTTGAGCTAAAATTTGTTGTTGAATAATAATAATTTATAATTTTATGATTTTTCTTTGAATCTAGTTAAAAAGCTATTAGGTACTTGTTAAATTTGGATAAAAGTGTCAGATTTTAACTAAATTGAAAGAAAAAACATAATGTGTAAAAAATGATTATTTGACAACAAATTTTAGCTGAACCTAATTTTGTCTAAAAAATGGACAATTGGATTTTTCAAAATTTGGTGAAATTGATGTCAATAATATTTTTATCTGGGGGTGAAAAACTACTTTCTAATTTGAGGTTATGTAAATGGAGACAACCGTCTAAAGTATTTTTTTTTAAAATAATAATGTTTAAATCATTTTATGTTTATGTTTACATATTTGCAGAAATTTGGATCACAATTAAATTAAATTTTTCGATATTTAGTGATAGAACGTCCAACGTCCTTCCGGCAGGACAAAAAAGCCTTCCGCGAGTACGTACGAAATCGCGTTATAAAATTAACATGGATTCAGATAAACAAAAAGTAGTATATATGGTTGGAAAGGTAAAGAATCAAGCTTTCAGCGCATGTAAACATGGAACTTGTAAATTCAAACCCCGAAGCTTGGTAGCTAAAAGAAGTTAAATTTTCCAAAAATTCACATAATTTTTAGTCACAAAAAGACGACGCGCGGTACTGCCGCACAGTGGGGCAAAAAAAGGGTCCGTGGACAAAATAACATAGAGCCCACAAATATAAACCGATATAAAAGTTTTTTTTTTTTGATTTAAAGGTAATAAAATTCTGCATAACGCCTCTCATTTTGTTTTTTTAAAAATAGTTGTTTTCACATGTTTATTTATTGTTAAAAATGAAAAAAAAAAATTTTTCCAATTTAAACCAGTTTAATTTTTTATGAAACGCAATATTTAAATTAGGAATGACGAAAAATGTTAAAGTAATGATTTAAGAACAAATTTTAATAGTGAGTTAATTGTTTAAAAATGTTTGTATTTGTTATAAACAAATTAGTGGAAGAATGATATTTTTATAATTTACTTGATATTTATCAATGTAAATCTATCTATTATTCAATATTTATAGCTAATTAGTCGTTAAAATTACAAAAATTATTATAAACAAATTATTTTGTTTATTGATAAACAAATTTTATAAACAATTCTACTTGTCCAATTCCTTATCATGAAATTACTGAATTTTTATACAAAATGTACAATGTTATTGCTGCAGATTATTGAAAAAAGCAGAATTAAAATTTTTTTTTAAACATTTACATTGTTTAAACAATCACAAATTAACAAATTCATAGCTTCATTATTTTTAGTCGTACAGGTTTCGTTCTTTTTGCTCACCTCCTTAAATTTGAACTATTTTTCAGATTTGAAAGAAAATTTAATAATTATAAATAATTAGTATTGTTATTTATAATTTTATAAACAATTTTACTTTTCCAGTTCTTTACTTCGAACTAAATGAAATCTTAAATGCAATGTACAATATTATTACTGAAAATAGTTGAAAAGAGCATAATTTAATTTTTCTCAACATTAACATTGTTTAAACAATCACTAATTAACAAATTCACATTATTTTTAGTCGTACAGGCTTCGTTCTTTTTGCTTATTTCCTTAAATTTGAACTATTTTTCAAAATTTAAAGAAAATGTCGAGATGTAATAACTATAAATAATTAGTATTGTTATTAATAATTTTATAAACAATTTTACTTCTCCAGTTCTTTACTTCGAACTTAATGAAATCTTAAATGCAATGTACAATATTATTTCTGAAGATAGTTGCAAAGAGCATAATTTAATTTTTCTCAACATTAGCATTGTTTAAACAATCACTAATTAACAAATTTATAGCATCATTATTTTTAGTCTTACAGGCTTCGTTCTTTTTGCTTATCTCCTTAAATTTGAACTATTTTTCAAAATTTAAAGAAAATGTCGAGATGTAATAACTATAAATAATTAGTATTGTTATTAATAATTTTATAAACAATTTTACTTCTCCAGTTCTTTACTTCGAACTTAATGAAATCTTAAATGCAATGTACAATATTATTTCTGAAGATAGTTGCAAAGAGCATAATTTAATTTTTCTCAACATTAGCATTGTTTAAAAAATCACTAATTAACTAATTCATAGCTACATTAGTCTTAGTCGTACAGACTTCGTTCTTTTTGCTTATCTCCTTAAATTTCAATTACTTTTCAAAATTTAAAGAAAATGTCGAGATGTAATAACTATAAATAATTAGTATTGTTTTTAACAATTTTATAAACAATTTTATTTCTCTAGTTCCTTACTTCGAACTTAATGAAATCTTAAATGCAATGTTCAATATTATTACTGAAGATAGTTGCAAAGAGCATAATTTAATTTTTCTCAACATTAGCATTGTTTAAACAATCACTAATTAACAAATTTATAGCATCATTATTTTTAGTCTTACAGGCTTCGTTCTTTTTGCTTATCTCCTTAAATTTGAACTATTTTTCAAAATTTAAAGAAAATGTCGAGATGTAATAACTATAAATAATTAGTATTGTTATTAATAATTTTATAAACAATTTTACTTCTCCAGTTCTTTACTTCGAACTAAATGAAATCTTAAATGCAATGTACAATATTATTACTGAAAATAGTTGAAAAGAGCATAATTTAATTTTTCTCAACATTAACATTGTTTAAACAATCACTAATTAACAAATTCACATTATTTTTAGTCGTACAGGCTTCGTTCTTTTTGCTTATTTCCTTAAATTTAAACTATTTTTCAAAATTTAAAGAAAATGTCGAGATGTAATAACTATAAATAATTAGTATTGTTATTAATAATTTTATAAACAATTTTACTTCTCCAGTTCTTTACTTCGAACTTAATGAAATCTTAAATGCAATGTTCAATATTATTACTGAAGATAGTTGAAAAGAGCATAATTTAATTTTTCTCAACATTAGCATTGTTTAAAAAATCACTAATTAACTAATTCATAGCTTCATTAGTTTTAGTCGTACAGACTTCGTTCTTTTTGCTTATCTCCTTAAATTTCAATTACCTTTTAAACTTTTTGGAAAAAATTGACAACTATTATTAATTAGTATTGTTATTAATAATTTTATGAACAATTTTATTTGTTCAGTTCTTTACAGCAAACTTATACTGAAACTTTAAATGAAATGTACAATATTATTACTGAAGATTGTCGAATAATGTACGCTTTAGTCAATTTTCAAGTTTAGTAATGTTTAACCTTTATTAACTATGCATATGTGACTAAAAATAACCAAGCTTAATATTTGTTATTTAATAAAAGTATAAACAATGTTAAACTCGAAAATTGACTGAAATGTGCATTATTCGACAGTCTTCAGTAATAATATTGTACATTTCATTTAAAAATTCAATCAGTTTGCTGTAAAGAACTAGTCAAATAAAATTGTTTATAAAATTATTAACAACAATACTAATTAATAATAGTTGTCAATTTTTTCCAAAAAGTTTGAAAAGTAATTGAAATTAAAGGAGAAAGGCAAAAATTACGAAGTCTGTACGACTAAAACTAATGAAGCTATGAATTAGTTAATTAGTGATTTTTTAAACAATGCTAATGTTGAGAAAAATTAAATTATGCTCTTTGCAACTATCTTCAGAAATAATATTGTACATTGCATTTAAGATTTCATTAAGTTCGAAGTAAAGAACTGGAGAAGTAAAATTGTTTATAAAATTATTAATAACAATACTAATTATTTATAGTTATTACATCTCGACATTTTCTTTAAATTTTGAAAAATAGTTTAAATTTAAGGAAATAAGCAAAAAGAACGAAGCCTGTACGACTAAAAATAATGTGAATTTGTTAATTAGTGATTGTTTAAACAATGTTAATGTTGAGAAAAATTAAATTATGCTCTTTTCAACTATTTTCAGTAATAATATTGTACATTGCATTTAAGATTTCATTTAGTTCGAAGTAAAGAACTGGAAAAGTAAAATTGTTTATAAAATTATAAATAACAATACTAATTATTTATAATTATTAAATTTTCTTTCAAATCTGAAAAATAGTTCAAATTTAAGGAGGTGAGCAAAAAGAACGAAACCTGTACGACTAAAAATAATGAAGCTATGAATTTGTTAATTTGTGATTGTTTAAACAATGTACATGTTTAAAAAAAAAATTTAATTCTGCTTTTTTCAATAATCTGCAGCAATAACATTGTACATTTTGTATAAAAATTCAGTAATTTCATGATAAGGAATTGGACAAGTAGAATTGTTTATAAAATTTGTTTATCAATAAACAAAATAATTTGTTTATAATAATTTTTGTAATTTTAACGACTAATTAGCTATAAATATTAAATAATAGATAGATTAATATTGATAAATATCAAGTAAATTATAAAAATATCATTCTTCCACTAATTTGTTTATAACAAATACAAACATTTTTTAAACAATTAACTCACTATTAAAATTTGTTCTTAAATCATTACTTTAATATTTTTCGTCATTCCTAATTTGAATATTGCGTTTCATAAAAAATTAAACTGGTTTAAATTGGAAAATTTTTTTTTTTTTTTCATTTTTAACAATAAATAAACAAATGAAAACAACTATTTTTAAAAAAACAAAATGAGAGGCGTTATGCAGAATTTTATTACCTTTAAATCAAAAAAAAAAACTTTTAAATCGGTTAATATTTGTGGGCTCTATGTTAATTTGTCCACGGACCCTCTGCAGGACGTTTTCGTTTTTTTAAAAAGACTACCTAGCCCTTGTACATAAATTTTAAAAATCGATATTTACGTCATCTGAAAGCTTGTTTTATTACCTAAAAAACCACATATTCATTTTTATACTTATCTGTTTCCATATTGATTTTATAGAGCGATTTCCGAGGGACTCGCGCCTGAGCCATTTACCACCGGCCGCCATTACGTTAGTTATAACAATATTTACAAAAGTAATAATAAACTCAATTCCTTTGATGATAAAGATGATGAATTATAATGATAATGATGATGGTGATGATGATGATGATGATTATATGAAATTAAAATATTTTTTCACAAAAATGAATTGTCCTTCCGGAAGGACGTTTACTGTGTGAAAGCGCGTCCTACCGGCAGTACGCAGCCTTGGACGTTCTATCATTAGGCTCTTAATCTAAATTAATGTAAATTTCTACTCATTTTTACTCAATTTTCACTAAAACTGTAGTAAACATTTTTTATACAACTAATTTGAATTAGTGGCCTATTTTCCACTACTTAACATTTAGAGAGTTGTATGTATTTTTACTCCATAACCTTAAATTTCTTATTTCTTAATAATATCAAATTATTGATTGCATTTCTAATGTAAGGATAAAGCAACACAATATTTGTTATTAAAAAGTAATTAATGATAAAAGTTTGCTTTATTTCTTATAATATTCTTTCACCAATGCCATTGTCTTATTTAAAAAATAATGTATTTTTATAACTTATTTGATAATAATTAATCTTGGGTTTGATTAGTAAATTAAATATTTACCTTGTTTTTTCTTAACTGGGTAATTTTTTATTGATTTCGTAAATTATCTCCGATTATCTACTCGATTATTATAAATTTTTAAATACAAACCAGTATTTAGTTAATTTAATAGAAATATAATTCTAAATCTCGAATCAATTTTATTGAAAAGACCCTTTTAAGGGCATGTGATGGATTATGACGTCACTGGTATAGGCAAAATTTGTCCGCAACTTTTCTCTTAAAATATTGAATATTTTTTAATGAATCTTGGTAGAATTACTTAAAATGTCATTAGAAATGTCTCTCAGACCCGAGTTTGTTTGAATTTTGTCTCAAAATTGATTTTTAAAAAAGTTTGCAATTTTTTGAAAATTTCCAAAAATTAAGTTTGGGACAAAATTTAAACAAATTTGGGCCTGAGAGACCTTCATGATGACATTTTAAGTAATTCTACCAAGTTTTATGAAAAAATATTTAATATTATGAGAGAAAAGTTACGGACAAAATTTGCCTATACCAATGACGTCATAATCCATCACATGCCCTTAATTGAAAATAATAAATATTCTAAAAAAAAATGTGAAAGGTATGCAAAAATAGCTTTTAATGATACATTCCTGTCAATATTAACCGAAAAAAAAGATTCATTTCCCACGAGAGGAATTCTAATTTTAAATTGATTATTTTTTCCACTTATCTCGAAATTTAACCTTGAATTTGATATTTAAATTGAATATTTTTCTCTTTTGTTTATTGGGTAATTTATACCTGCGATTTTGTAATAATCCATCCAATGATTTTTAAATTAAAAGATTAATTATTATTTCTAAATAAAATTATTTCAAATTATTTCTATCAAATTATTTTTAGTTTTTTTTTTAATTCGAAATATGATTTTATAAATCGAGTTTAGTTTTTAATTCGAAAACTTATGGTTGTCACTTTTGTAAAAATGAGTTTCAACTAGAATAATATATAATATGCTTCTTAATAACTTTGTGTTTTTAAATCTAGACAAGTTTGAACACGAATAAGGATAAAAGTTATTGACGAAACAAATCTGAATTCAGAAATAGAATAGCTCATTAAAGGGTTGGATAATTTATAAAGTACTTCAATTCTATGATTGTTTCTATTAGTCGTTTTGGAAATTCGACACGTGCCTTTACGTAAAGCTCATCAGACTACTTATAATATTGTCAATTACAGTAATTGTACTCTATTAAAGCCAAGAAGAGTCAAATAACTTGTCTTTTAAAATTAAGTCAAACTTTTTCACTCCATCTAAATAAAAATTCTCATTTAAATTAGTTAATTTCCTGTCCTTGCTATATCATTCTTTCTACGTTTCAAATTAAAAACTTTTCAACTAGAAAAGTTGATGAAAATACGTACTTGCATATTTTTTTAATTAAAATATTAATCCAAGTTTATTTGTAATTATTCACTTAATAAATTATAAATTTCCTAATTGTATAATTATTATTATTATTTTTTTTTTTATACTAATAGAAAATTGTTTTAATATTGTTTTGATGACTTATTTCACTAGTTTCATCACGACGCTTATCTTCATTGCAAAAAGTAGAATCGTATATTTTTAAAATTAAAACAACTTTCTAGATTTATTTTGTAGAAAAACTGTTGCTAGCAAAGAAGAGTAGGTAAATTTTTGTTCTAATTTACCATATTCTGGTTTTATTTTTATTAATAAAATTACTTTTTTTAGCATTCAAGTTTCAAGAGAATCTTCTGCGAACTATGATCCAAATTGAAAATACTTTTTTTCAACTGGGCGAAAGTTGCTCCCGAAATTGCCTTATAATCTGTGATCGTGGCGCGATGGACGCCTCTGCATGTAAGTTTTTCTTCCTATTTCAATAACTGTATTTTTAAATTTAATGTTTAGTATTAATTTAGTACTAAAATTAAATTTGTGTCAAATTATATTTGTCAAAATTTTTTTCTAAGTAAAATTAGATTAAAAGTTAGTTTTTTTATTTCAAAAATCAAAATAATGAATTCAAATATTCCATTAGGTAGGAAGGCGGGAGGGGGGTAGCAGTAAATTTTAATCTTTCAGAAAAGTACCAATAATTAAAATTCTTTTAAAAATTTGTCAAATTTTTTTAAAATTTTCTTCGGTTATTAAACTCTCTTATATTTTTTAATAAATTTATCTTTAATTTTTTAATAATTTCCTAAACTTTTGTATTTTTGCAAGAATTTCTATTTTTTTATTTGAATAGATTTTTATCTCACTTTATATTTTTGAATATTTTTGTATTTTTTTTTCATTTTGTCAATTTTTGTTAAAGATTTTTTTCCGTTACTAAACTACTTTCTTTTTATTTTGTATTCTTTTTTATTTCTTTATTATTTTTTTTTTCTTTCTTTTTATTTTTACCTTCTTAAGGAGGTTCTCTTCGTTTACATAACCTCAAACTAGAATGTCGTTTTACACCCCAAATGAAAATATTATTCAAATTAATTTCACCAAATTTTAAAAGATCCAATTGTACATTTTTCAGAAAAAATTAGGTTGATTTAAAATTTATTGTCAAATAATAGTTATTTAACAGTTTACGTTCTTTCTTTAAGGACGCTTATACCCTCAAGCGGTTCTCATTCTATCGGACCATGATACTCAATATTTTTTTAATTCCATTTCGTCTTATAATTTGGTTTCTCTATAGTATTTTGTAGTTAAAATCATTACACAAACAAATATTATTGAAAAATTTTTTTTTTTTTTGAAAATTACAACTTTTTAAAATTTTGTATTCCGGATTATTTCAAAAAAGTGAAGGATTTCTACCCTTAAATAACATTTTCTTAACAACGGAACGGTAAATTAATTAAATATTATTGTAAAAGCTGTATTCTATTACAGTTTAAAATATATTAGTTTTTTAAAAAAATGTGTAGAACTGTGTTTTTTAAATTAATCAAAATATAGTCATTTTGCGCGTTTTGTTACTGTTTCCATGTAAAAGTCCCAACTTTATAAATTTATATCTTAAAAACAGAACGGTAAAATTCAATAAAATTGTAAAATTACATGTAAATTAATGCATTTAATATGTCATTAAAATTTTATAAGAATCTGTAGAAATTGGTTTTTTGGATAAACCTCCTTAAATTTAATAAATAATTGCAATTTTCATCCAATTCTGGCAAATAATAGCTCATTTTTTTCGTTGAAATATTCTCTACAATTTTATTTATTAAATTTTGTTAAATAATATTTTGTTTAAAAAATGCGTAAAGAATACATTTTATTTGTTTAATATAACCTTTAATCAAAATATTATTTAACAAAATTTAACAAATAAAATTGTAGAGAATGTTTCAACGAGAAAAATGAGTTATTATTTGTCAGAATTGGATGAAAATTGCAGTTGTTTTTTGAATTTAAAGAAAAGATATAAAATGTTAAATAATTTCTTTATGACAACAAATTTTAGCTAAACCTAATTTTTTCTGGTAATTGTACGACTGAATCCTTCAAAATTCGATGAAATTAATTTTAATAATAGTTTTATTTGATGGGAAGTCATTTTTTAGTTTAAGGTTATGTCAATGGAGAGCATCTCCTTAAATTTTCTTACTTTTTCTAAAGTATAATAACTCAAAGCGTCCTGAATTTCACTAGTTTTGTAAAAATAAAAAACAAATAAATCTACTTTCTTTACATTCTTGAATAATTTATTTATTATTCATATTGTATTTTTAATAATTTTTTACTCTTATTATCGTTGTTTCTATTTTTGATAATTTTTCCCCCTCTTTTATACCGTTTTTTTTATAATTAATTTTTTCAAAACATTTGTTCGATGGGTATTTATTTTCTACATTTTTGCATGTTTTCTTAATTTTTCCAATTTGATCTTGTAATCAATTTTCTGTTTATTTTTTCTTTACTTTTTTTTCTCGCACTGTTACTTTTTTTTTTAAGGTTTTTAATATTGAAAATATAGACATATTATTTTAAATTTCTTTTCTATTTAAAAATTTTTTAAACGTGTTTTGTTCTTTAAAAGTAATTATGCGTTTCTTTTTCAAGGTTTTTAAATATCTTTCAATATTTTTTTCCATTTTAACTTTTAATCTTATTATTAATTTTAATGTTTCCACTTTGAGTTGATTATCTTCTTTTTTTCTTATTTTTCTACATAAGAATTTTAATACACTTTGGAATTTTCTTCTTCATAATCTGTTGGAATTTTCAAACATTTTCTCTAGTTTTTCAAATATTTTTAATCGTTTTTTATTATCCTCATATTTCTTACTCCTTGGAACTTTCTGACCTCTTTTAAAACCCTAGTTTTTCGTACAGATTTTTTTATTTTTTCATAGATTTTCTGATGTTTTTAAAATAGTTTCAATATTCAAAAATAAGTTTCTTATTAAGTGCAGTTTTCACGATAAATGTCCGACTATAAAAAAAATGTGTTTATTTTTCCTAATTTTTTTTATGATTTGTCCCATAGGTCAGTAATTTATCAGTGAAATATTTTTGAATTATATGAAATTTAGAACAGAAAATTAGAATGATTTTGAAAAAGAATGCCAAAGGGTTTTTTGCAAATACCCAATCAAATATTTTTAAGTACCATTTTTCATAAAAAAAATATCATTTTTTGACAAAAAAATTTTTTACGCTAAAAAGACAACTTAACAAATAAAAAAATTGTATTCCTTATTTCAAAACGAATTTATTGACTTATATGAAGTATATAATTCACCATAACTTGAAAAATATTAAATAAAAACATTTTCTGACTTTTGATAATGAAAAAGGATCCTTTAATGAAGTAAAATCAATCATAATCCAAAAATAAGTTTTTTGCTTCTTAGACACCTTTCTTAGGAGCGCGTCACAATTAAGGATTTTTCTTTTTTTTTAAATATTTTTTTTTTATATATAACTTCTCCAATATTTATTTTTTAATCATAGATCCTTTAAAGAAAATATTCTACCAATTAAACTAATTAATCTACATAATAAAGTATATATTTTCCCAGAAATAGCTATTTTTTATTTTTAACGAAATTTAAATTTTTTTTAATTTAATTTTTTTCGTAGGAGCGAGTCACAATTAATGATTTTTTTTTTTTTTTTTTTTACAATATATATATATTTTTTTATAACTTCTCCAATGTTTATTTTTTAATCAAAAATCCTTTAAAGAAAATATTCTACCAATCAAACTAATTAATCTACATAATAAAGTATATATTTTCCCGGAAATAGATATTTTTTATTTTTAACGAAATTTAATTTATTTTTTTTATTATTTTAATCTATTGTTTCCTCTATGGAAGCAAATTTTACACTCAATGAGCATAATTTTCACCTATTTATGTTTTTTGTTGACAGTTATTTCAAAAGACAAATGGGAGCTGATGATGGCCTCGAATGGTTGGAACAATGTGGAATTGAGGGACAACCGGTACAATCAAATAATTCACATGGTCTCAGCAGCGAACGGCGCCGAGGATTTTTATTCTACCGAAGAGCACGTGTGTCGTTCCGAGGGCGTCGAACTTGCCAGAGAATTAGATTATAAAGCAGCGGCCGCATGGGTTGGCCATCCTTATTTTGATGTTATAGATAATTCTCAGGACTTTGATAGTAAAATCTGCAGAATGATTGAGTGTGTGTGCCAAAAATTGGGCATCGACATTGGCGACAGACTTCGTGCAAGCAGTCGGAAGGTCAAATTTCTCGTCAAGCCGCCTCTGCCTGCGGATCACGAATTTCCACCCTTTCAAGATTTCGATGTTGTACATAATTATTTGCAAGGAAACACACCAAAATTGCAGGCTCGCCTACGAAAACGTGGACAGAAAGGTTGGAGATTTTTTTTTAAAAAGAAGACAAATTTACTTATCCATAA
This sequence comes from Ganaspis brasiliensis, assembly GCA_037103525.1. Taxonomy (NCBI): domain Eukaryota; kingdom Metazoa; phylum Arthropoda; class Insecta; order Hymenoptera; family Figitidae; genus Ganaspis; species Ganaspis brasiliensis. Next base: position 2,108,499 of record JAZKLR010000254.1, on the reverse strand, counting down.
ATTACGTAATAGGTTTTTTTTTGTTTTGTAACTTTGAAAAATATTTGATCACTTTCTGATTTACAGAAAGTTTTCTTGTTAATAGTGATGGGCTTGTAACAATTACGAAAGTGGGAATTACCTTACTGGTAAACTCTTACAGAAATGGTAAAACTGCAAACTTAAAATATTTTGTGATTTTGATGAAGTAAAAACAATTTTCGTGTTGTTTTTTTATTGGTATTAATATTATGTTACAATTTGGGTATATTATGAACGGGTAAAAATAAAAATAATAAAAATGAGTGCTTTTTATTAAATCTAGCAGACGACGGTTTTGTTTGTTTTTGGATACATAACCTTACTTTTGCATATTTTTGTGTGGAGTTTTACTATTTAAGAGACAGAGAATTTTACAATTATGAAGCCTAAGGACATTTTTAAACAATATTTTGAGAGACAGAAATTAATTTCAGGGCAAATGTTGGGAAAAGAAATTTATTAAGATCGTTACGGGAGAATAAAATAAAAATAATAAAATTTATTCAATTTTGCTTAATCTTTGCTAAAGTGGAAGTGCAAATACCAGATATTTTTAAATTTCATAAAATAATTTCTTAGTTACAATGTTTTAAAATTTTTGATTCTTTTCAAAGCAAGTTTTTTTAATTTAATATATTTCTAAGTAGATTGCATAAAATTTAACATATATATACATTGGTATTAAAGCTCTTTTTACAGACTATTCGATTTGCCGAAAATTTATTTTTCCCAAAAATATAAATAAAAGGAATATAAATAATTTCCTAAATTAAAACTAATAACATTAAAAAACAGTTTTTACACCTTATATTATCAACAATTATAAATTGTTTAGAAATAAAAAAAAAAACAAAATTTTATTTACATACGGCAAAATTTATAAAATTTTAGAATTGAAAAAAAATAATTGAGATTTAAGAAAATAATTACAAATTTTGTAAATTAATTGAAAAAAAAAATAATAACAATTAAAAATTGGCGAAAGTAATTTAAAAAATCATAGTAATGTCTTAATAGAAAACAAATATTTTAAATTTGAGAAACATACTTGAAAATCTTAGAAATAAATTTAAAAAATTTAGAATTGGAGAAAATAATTGAAAATTGAAAAAAATGATTGGAATTATGATAAATAATTAAAATTTTTAATTTAATTCAGAAATAATGAAATTGATTAATAATTGAAGAAAATAATGAAAAAATAATATAAATAATTGAAAATTTGAGAAAATAATTGAAAAAGTACAGAATTTATTTTTAAGTAAAAGAAAATAATTGAAAAATCGTTTAAAAAATTGAAGACAATAATCTAAATTTGAGATAATAATTGAAAATTTATGAAATTTAAAAATAATTTAAAGTATCAGAATATGGTGAAAATAATTACGAAATGAAAATAATAATGGTAAATTAACAAAATTAAATTAAATTTGTGATAAATAATATAAAATTTAGCAATAAATAATAAAATTGTTTTATTGTCGAAGAAAAAATAATTAAAATTGAAAAAGTGAATAAAAAAATTGAAGACAATTATTGAAATTTGCGGAAACAAAAACATCTAGTGACAAACTTCAAGTGTGGACAGAATAAAAAAATAATAAAAATAAAAATCTAATTATCTGTGTAGAAATAATTTATTAATTAAATGAAGGATTAATGATAAATTATATTGATAAATTCAGAAATTTAAAAACACTTTCGTGTGTAATTGTATTTTTTTTTTGTATTTTTAGCTTCTGCTACAATGTTTTCAAATTACTTTTTATTGCTATAATTGACTTCTTGTGTGTTATTTTTTATAAACAATAATTTCAAAAAAAGTAAAATGTTACCATATTTGTGTGAAAGGCGATATTATTTAAATAAAAGACGTCTAAAATTAACTATTTAAATAATAATAATAATAATAATAATAATAATAATGTCTGGGCTGAAACTGTAAGTCTTGGGTAAGAAAAATTAATAAAAAAAAAAAAAATTGTCAAAAAAAACCTGTTACGTAATTTCCAGATGACCCCTTATCAAGGTGTCTAGCAATCCGGTAAATTTGGGAAAATGTCAGGAATTTAATATATTATGAAAAAAAGCAGGAATTTGACGGGGAATTTTTAAAATCATCTGAGGATACTTAAAATAATCCAGGAATTTTTAAGAAATTTCGAGATTTCGTAGTTGATTCCTGAAAATTTCAACCTTGTATTCTTCAATGATTTCAAAAAATTGAATTTAAAATGTTCAAAATACGATCTAAAAATCACGGGCAGAAAACAAGTCAAAAAGAATATTAAATTTGTTTAAAATAAATGCCAAACGTCAATTAAATAAAAAATTTGGGCAAATTATTTCAGTTTATTTTATACAATGTTGTTCCTGAAAAATTTAGAATAATTTATTTATTTTCATATTTTGGTGGAAAAATACAAAAATACAATTTTGTCAATTTTATGTTTTTTTTTAAATTCACTCGTTTTTTGTAAATTCATTTAATTTTCTTTGCATTTTTTATTTTTCGCAAATTTATTTACTCCTTCATAAAATTCCTAGATTTTATAATCGAAAAGAAAAAAAATTATTATTAGAGTTGTTTTAAAAATTTATTTTTAAACACAATTCTCATTTTATCATCATTTTTCTATTTTTTAAAAATATTTTCCCTTTTCTCAAAGATGTTAAATTTATTTTTATTAAATTTTTCACTTTTAAAAGAAATTTATTTAATGTTTTTTTCCTTAATTTTTAAAACAATTTTTTCCAAGTTTTTTCTCATTTGTAAAATTTTTACATTTTTTAACGGATTTTCTTATTTATTGTTTTAATTGGACAAAACATATCAGTAAATATTAAAATTCTTTTTAAAAATTTACTTTTTATACTGTTGTAGTTTTAATTCTCGATTTTTTACAATTTACTATTTTTCGTATATTATCGCGCGGTAACTTGATTTAAAACAAAAACAATTTTAGCATTTTTTCTAAAACTTTCTAGTATTTTAAGACTCATTCTACCATATTTCTGAATTTTTTGCCTATTTTCTTAATAATTCTTAACTATTTCATGTTTAAAATATTTAATTATTTTTGGTAGGGTTTTCAATTGTTTTTCTACATTTTTTTTGTTTTTAATTTTTCCATTTTAAAGTAGATTTTTTTCAATTGTCTTATTTTAGCGTTTATAATAATGTTTTTACTAGTTTTTGTTATTTTATCGGTTTCTCATTATTTTTTAGATTAAAGAGTATATTTATTAATTATTAAGCTAACCAATCCCGGTAATTGTAATTTTCGATTTAAGAAATTCTGAAATATGACGGGAAATTCAAAATAATTATTCGCTAGACACCCTGTTTATGCCAACTGTGGCGCATGATTAAAATATTGAAATTAAAATTTGATTTGCTGTAGGGTCGGCCATTTTAGGACAAATGATATTTCTGTTGCGCGGATATGTCTCATATTTATTCGAAGATATAATATTTAAAGAATAAATAGCGATTATGTCAAATAGTATACCGACAAAACGAAGTTTAGGACATTTGGAATTTCGGTGATTTGGAAATTATATCAGTTAAAACAATTATTGTTATGAATTTTAGGTTATGTTATTCGAGAAGTTGATGTTATGTTAAATAATAATTAGATAACTACAATTTATATCAAATAGCTATTTAATAATATAAATATTCTGTCAAATAGTATTTATTTAGAAATTACATTCAATTATAATTCGAATAAATACAAATTATTTTAAATGGTAATTCGAATTATAAAATTCATATCAAATTGCAAGTGGATAATAAATATTTCAATGTATAAAAATTAGAAGACTGATGTTTGGAAAATAATCATGCCCCACACGATAAATTTAAAATTATAACTGAAAATGACGATTGTTATTTTGAATAGAAAGTATTAAAACATATTTTTTCTTTGCAGGTCACTGGTCCTATATTCATACAATTCGGCGACCAAAGATGTGCGGACAAGTTGTTGAAGTTAAGACACAACTGACACATAGAGATTATTTGAATATGTTGGCCCAACGAGACGACTCACATTTTACAATTTTTAAACGACGTCGTTGCTTTTTAATCAATAATCAGTATTTTCAATTGGATATTTATAGAGAACCGGGACATCCAAGGTACATTTTTTTTTTATTCATAAAGAAACTTTAATATCTGTTCGTTCGTAGTTTAGTCAATGTCAGCAGATTTTCTGTTCAAATGTAGTTATAAATAGTTTTATACCGATAATAATCAGTTCTAAACAATTTAAAATGATTCTGAACAATTTTAAACTAGTTTTAAACAGTTTTGAAGATTTCTAAACAATTTTAAACAAGTTCTAATCAATTTTCAACTAGCTTCTAAAAGTTTATAAGTAGGTATAAACAGTTTTAAATAGATATAAGTACTTCTAGACAGGTTTAAACAAGTTCTTAAAAGTTTTGAACTTGTCTTTAACAGTTTTGAACCAGTTATAAACAGTTTTAAATAGTAAATGGTAATTTTATGGCCTTTTACGTAAAATTCAATAGCGATCGATAATTATAAAATTAATTTTTATTAAATCGATCTATGGATTTTGTGTGATATTACAATTCTTCAGAACTGTAAATCAAACTCAATAAGAATAGATACAATATGATATAGGAAAAATAAATGAAAATAAGAAAGCCAGCATACCCCATTAAGGATTCAATTGTTTAAATAAATTTAATTAATTATATTTTAAATATTGAAACAGTAGTAAAATCATGTGACATATTTTAGGTTATAATAAAACTTTTGAATAAGTAAATATAAAGAATCCTTTTATCACAATCATGTTTTAAGGTAATATATAATTAGTGAAGGAACAGCGTTTTTATTGGAACACCATAAAGGTGGATGATTATAAATAAATAACTTAAAACATATTTAAAAATGATTGGGTGTTCCTTTTTAGAAATTCCACATTGAGTACTTTATATTAAAAAAAGAAAAAGAGAGACTCCGAGATAGAAATAATAGTGAGATATAATGAAATTATGCATCAGAAGGTAAATCACAACATTAATATAGAGGCTGGTAACAGCGGTTGAAACTTATACGGAAGTTTCGAAAAAGAACTCTATGAATCTTATGATGTGCTGATATACTTTTTCCTTATGTTGGCGTCTGCGCAGAAGTTAGTTGTCATGACGACGAACTTCTGCGCAGCCGCAGTAGCATAAGCAAATTTATCTTGACGTAATGGAAACTGTTTAAGAACCGACGCGGATTACCAGAGTCAATTTAAAACCAGAAACTTTAGCATAAACTGCTTTCACATTAATAATAGAAACATTAAAAATTTTTCTTTATGATCATTCGAATAATAGTCTGGTTTCGACAACCTAACCTCAAACTGCGAGAAGCTTCGGCTCAGTCCACGAGTTTGAGCTGATGCTCATTCATGCAGAAAAAAGTGGACTTAATATCGACCCTCCCAATCCTAATCCTAATCCCCAAAACTCGTTCTCTTCCACCAAAAATTTCTTTGCTTAACGCCTTTTTTAAATGTCGAACCGCATGTGCCCTCAGTAGAAATCTGCTGGAATTGATTAAAGTATAGACATATTAACAAATACTGTAAGTCAAAGAAAACATGTAGACATTGCGGTGATGTAGACCACTGTACAACTAACTCGAAAAACATCGAAAACAGTGTACCAAAAAAATCCAAAACACCATCATCCTTTCAAAACTCTTTACCACAATTTAACTTTAGCAACTATCACTAACTTTGCGTCTGCCACTTTTCACTGACCGACTACTTACTCTCTCAGGATGATTCTTACTCTGCAGCTATTCAGTCTGCACCTCCTGATGCAAGTCGACAATTAGTTCCCTTATCAAAATCAAGGAACTACAAAGTAAAGCAGAAAAACAACAATAATAAACAATTTACTAAAAATAAAAATTCTTTCCCTTCTCCGCACGTGTCCAATCTTTCCAATCCAAGCCCCAAAGAATCCTCCTCTCTTCCGGCCAGTGGTAAAGAAGCATGTCTTATTGAAGGTAATAAAATATTGTCTCACACGAGCTTCTCCAGTCAACAGTCTTTGTTTTATTTCATATTTGCTCGCCAACAGACATTCACTAAACCAAGACCCTGCCATAATAATCACACTGAGAAAATAAGATGACTAAATATAACCAATTTTTGAATAATTGTAGCTGAGAGATTGTTGATATAGCACCTGCAAAATACTTTGTTGATTATAGCCGAATAATTCTTGGAAAAGTCTACTGTTAATCTTAAAGTTCAGTTGTGATCGCCGATATCTTGTTTGTTTTGTTCCGAGTCCCTTAACCTAGATATTTATACTACTTGATTAGAGGCTTATTTTTTTAGTGCAACAGTCTTATTACTACCTCCATTAAGCTTCTTAGTGTATTTACCTCTAATACCTCACTTAACACGTAAACTCTCAACAATTTTATAAACAACTTATCTGCAGACGTGATGAATCTTTCAAACTTTATACCCAAACTTTAAAATTACCTCAAAAAATCTAAGAATAATGCAGTGGTATTGTTGAGGGATCACAAACAAAGAATCTGATATTATGAATGTTTCAAATCAATTTGATATTTTACTTCTGTCTGAAACTTTCTTGAAACCAAATAAACCATTTTCTTTTAACTCTCAATTTAACTTCATCAGAACTGATAGTCCTAACCGCATCTGGGGAGGTCTTGCAGTTGCAATTAGAAGAGGACTTACATTTTTTAAAATCTCAACTATTCTTAACAACGAGAATAGCTTGGAAACTCTTTCTATTGCCATTGACACATCTGTAGGTAAACTACTGATTGTTTCCGTTTATAGAGTCCCGATATAAAATCAAGTAATATCAGATAATATGTGGAAACAAATTTTCAGCCCAAATTTTGAATTCCTCAACTCTGCTCTGGATAACTTGGCCTTTGTTTGTTTAAATGGCGGAAAACCCACATTTCGCAATATACCTCATAAAAACCCTTCTATTCTCGATCTATCATTCATTAATTCTAATCTCTCTGCAACCTGCTCTCACAAGGTGTGGGATGATTCCTTAGGAAGTGATAACTATCCAGTGGTCACGCGCCTGGACTAGCAACAGCGAAACGCACCTTCAATCAATCAAGAAGATAATCATTTTAGGAATTCTGTAACGACTTGAACAGAACTACTTCTATCAACTGCTTCTAAAAATGTTTAAAAACAGATTTACTCAACCGGCAACATCATAATGTTGTTCGGATACGGAGACTATTTCAAAGCTACACGAGCTAATGAACTAAATGTGCCCATCTACGACCTTCTTTCACTCATTCACAGATAACTTTTGACGTTCAAAATGTTTAAAGATGGTTTGGTTTGTGGCATTAAGATCCTATTTTTTTTTATTAGGTTCAATAGCTATATCAGAAGGTTTCTTACGGTATTTGGGTAGGTGATTTATGATTGTGAAACAATGCTTACTCTATCATAAAATCTTTAATAGAGTCTTAAGTTTTTAATGAGGTAGGTTTTCACATGTTATGTGGCCATGTCTGCTCTCATTCTCTCTACAGAATGAACCTCGAATCGGTATGGGATGTCCTCCTGCCATTTTTTTCAGTCAGGAAAGGCCTGATGTGATGAGGTGGTCAGTACCTTCTCAGCCTTCATAGAGTTCAGTTCCGTTTGGTTCTTTATACAGTCCACATCGGCCGTGTTCACCCATGCATCTACCAACGGTTTCTTAACTGATTCTCCAATTGTTTATAACGGGTGAATAAATGTGACGTATTCTCCACAGGGTCATAATAATAAATTATATTACGAGAAATTAAAAGTGCTGTGAGTTTTTGTGAAATACCACCATCTATCACTTCTAACACATTGAATTAGAATTTAACAACACAGAACTTAATACTGACATCTCAAATTTAAAATAAAAATCTGGCCCAGGTTTAGATAAAATTAGTAATATTATCATTACGAAACTCCCTATAGAAGCTAAACCAATCTTACTACATACTTTCAATCAAATCATTTTATCTGGCACATTTCCCTCCTTTTAGAATGTGTTCCTAATATTCTTTATCTCTAAGCCATCCCCAGGTACATTTCATCCTTTTAGTAACCTCTTCTAATATGTTTAAGCTACCAGAGAAATTAGTTTACAAGAGGCTAATTTGATTTCTAGAGCACAATTCTTTTTAGGCTGCAACACAGTTTGGCTTTCGTAAATAAAGATCTTATACAGATAACCTGTTGCTAATTTCTTCAAAAATCTGGACATGTTTCGTGAAGAAGGAATTCACAGCTGCGCTATTCTTAGATATAAAAAGTGCCTTCCCTAATGTTGTTCCAAACAACTTGGCTAAAGATATCAAAGAAATAGGAGTTTCATTACCCATCGCTAAATTAATTTACATGAATAAATCTTCTCCTATCGTAGCCTCCTTCCATGAAATCATTTAATTATGCGCCTGCGCAGTCGCACTAAGATGGCTGAAATTTAGGGGAGACCATCCAACAGTAGACAATGATATACAGTAAATAATTTTCTGAAAAGCTAGTTGACATTTTTATTTCTGCTTATTAGTATTAGTTTTTAGAATCAATCTAAAGTAACCTGAGCGTGTTTTATTGACAGAATACTCGTAATTAACATTTAAAAATGAAAAAAACTGATTTATGATATGGAACAAAAATTGACCTGATTTATCCATGATTTCCACAAAGAATTAAAATTGCTTAGGGTTTGTAAATGTGTTATTATCAAAACCTAAAGCTTAAAATCAACAGTGGATAGTCAAAAATATTTTTTATCCCACAGGCACAAACATGGCGCTTTTAGATGCCTGTAGGCAGGGTCTAAACGCATTCATTTGTTCGACCGGGTAAAAATGGCTTCCATTTTTTCCCTAGGGAAAAAATGAACAGCTGATCCATGCATTTTTTCCACCACAGGGCAAAAATGGCCGCCATTTTTACACGGTCAAACAAGTGAATGCATTTGGACCCCAACCTACAAACATTTAAAAGCACCAAGTTTGTGCCTTTGGAATAAAAAGTATCGTAAGCAACACGGGTTTAAAGTCAGTCCAATTTGTTTACAATGATGTTTGTGTACTCGTTTACGTCTCGGGCTTCGCCCTCGACTATCACTCGTACACATACATCAGCGTAAACAAATGGCTGCCTTTAACCCCTTGTTGCTTAATATACTATTCTAACTAAATTGGTAGCATTGTCTGCTATTCTGACTTTTACCAAATGCGACGAATACATCTGTGTCAGCCCAACTGGTTTATTTTCAACGTTTTAAATGTTTGTTAAATCATTTGATATTAAAATTACATTAAATTAAGTAAGTCCTTATTAATTATTTAAATAAAAAAAAAGATTTAGGTAACTAATTGAGCATTTTATTCATATGTAGGTTTCAAATTTCGCGCTCAAGCTCATACGTTAGGTTAGGTATATATAGCAGAAAGGACAAATGCCAATTTCTTGTTTTTAGTCGACACGACAAAAGATGTCAAATGAATCTCAATTCGAATAATATTGGGTTTAAATATTATAGATTACAGTACGTTTTCTTAACGAATCGATTATATTTGCAAGAATACTTGTGATCAAATATATAACAGATTATATATATATATATCTTAAATTAAGAGCGATTTTATCTACTGTTGAAATAACGCTTTCAATGACGTATATTTTGACTGTGTAGTAAAAACCTTAAAAATAGATAAATAGCCAATTTTATGGCGAGTTTGAGTATTGCATTGCTTAATTCAATATATTAACTTTATTTTAGCAATAAAAATTTTCTTAATTACTTCATTTTGAAGTCATTTGACGTATTAGAATTTTTCATTATCAACTGTTGGGCGGTTTCTCCTACACATCCATATTTTCTCCAAATATGCCAAGACTCCCATAAATTAAATCTCTACTCAAATTTATTTCTGGGATTTATCGAGAGTACGGCTATTAATTAAATTTGTATTTTTATTGTCTTTAATAAGATTCAAACTATTTTCGAAATTTTCTTTTATAAAGTCACGTGGTAAGCTGTTCTTTTTTTTTTTTTAGTAATAATTTAAAGAATTATTAATATTTTTTTCATAACAGTTTTTTTTGACGAATAATAATATAAAATAATAATAATAATAAAATAATGTATTAAACATTACTTTTATGATTGAAGATCGCTATTAAATTGTACTTAATTGATCAAAGGACACGATAAAAATCTAAGCAATTTAAAAACAGCTTTTAACAGCTTAAAATAAGTTCTAAACAGATTAAATTAGCTCTAAACAGTTTTAATCGAGTTGAAGACAGTTTGAAGGAGGTTTATCCAAAAATCAATTTTCTACATATTCTTATAAAATTTTAATGGCATATTAAATGCATTATTTTATATGTATGGTTACAATTTTATTGAAATTTACTGTTCTGTTTTTAAGATATAAATTTATAAAATTGAAACATTTACATGGAAACAATAACCAAAACTAAACAGTTTTGAATTAGTTAGAAACAGTTTAAAGTAATTCTTAACAGTTTCAAAATAGTTGTAAATAGTTTAAAAAAAATTCTAAATAGTTTTGAACTAGTTTTAAAAAGTTTAAAATATTTCTAAACTGTTTTGAACTTTTTTTATGATTTTAATAATTTTAAATCAGTTATGAACAAGTTCAACTAATCTTAAATAGTTTTAAACAGTTTTGAACCAGTCCTAAAACGTTTAGAACAGTTTTAAACTAGTTTTTAACAGTTTAATATAGTTCTAAACAGTTTTGAATTAGTTAGAAACAGTTTAAAGTAATTCTAAACAGTTTTAAAATAGTTTTAAATAGTTAAAAAAAATTCTAAATAGTCTTGAACTAGTTTTAAACAGTTTAAAATAATTCTAAACTGTTTTGCACTTTTTTATGATTTTTAATAGTTTTAAACCAGTTAATCTTAAATAATTTTAAACAGTTTTGAACCAGTCCTAAAACGTTCTAAACAGTATGGAACTAGTTTCAAACAGTTTAAAATACTTCTAAACTGTTTCTAAATTGTTCTAATTATTTTAAACAATTTAAACTAGTTATGAACAGCTTCTAGTAATCTTTAATAATTTTAAATAGTTCTTAACCTGTTTTAAAACGTTTTAAACAGTTTTAAAATATTTCTTAATTGTTTTAAATAACTCTAAACAATTTTGAACTGGTTTGAAATATGTTCTAAACTGTTTTATGTAATTTTAAACAGTCTTGTACCTGTTTTAAACAGTATGTAACAAATTTTGAATAGTTTAAAACTAGTTCTAAAGAGTTTAAAACTTATTCTACAATATTATAATTGTTATAGTGACATTACTACTTTTTTTTCAAATTCTAACTAGTTTCATGGTTACAATTTTGAAAAAATGAGGACACACCTCAGCTAGAGATTGCAATATTGGAAAAATCGGCTGGAATAATATGAATTCAAATAATTATTTGGACTTTGTTTTTTTAGATGCAGGGGATTAATGTTACTTGAAACATACACAGCATTAAGTGGAGACGATTTAAAAAATACTTTACCAAACTTCTTGACAATCGTGAAAGAAGTTACTGGGAATCCAGATTACAGTATGTTCAATCTCAGTCTTCGGGAAGAATGGAATGACACAAATAAATACTGTCGCAATTTGCATGGTATGTATTGCCTCCTGATTTTTCTTATTTATTTTAATGTATCAGAAGTAGAAATTACAAAAGAAAAATCTTTGACTTAAAAAATGAATTTCTTTAATTATTTTTTAATGATTTTGAATAATTTATTTTTTGATTAAACTTGTTTTTAACATTTTTTAAGTTATAAATTTTTCAAGAATGAAATAATATCAGTTTAAAAATAATAAATAAATTTTGAAAAAAGTGACTTTCAAAATTCTTGATTATTTTATATGTCAAGACTTTTACTGGAAGCCTGAATTAAAAACTTCCATAAATCAGAGTTCAATAATTTGAAAAAAGTACTTCGAAAATTGTTTTCCAAATCTAAAAATCATGAAAATGTTTCTCCTACCTAGTGGAAATAAAAAAATCAGCTTTAAATAATTGTTGAAAATCTTGTTGTTAAGGCTTTTAAAAACTTTTTATGATGAATTGAAACCTTGAGGATATTTTTAATTTGAAAATAGTCTCTTCAGTAAATTGATCACAAATTTATTAACTGTTTCATCAAATTTCTAGATTTTTTGAATTAAGAACAAATTTTTTTGTTAGAATTGTTTTAATAATATATCTAATGCTTCAGAAACAAATTTTTTTTTTAAAGTTGTTAACATATTATTTAAAATTTTTCTTTATTTTGGGAATAATTTCCTGAGAATTGTTATTTTTCAAGGAATTTATTACCCTTTCCTAGAATTTTAACTTATTTTTTAAAATTTTTCTATTTATTCTTTCTGTTTTTTATTTTTTATTTTATTTTACACAATTGTTATATTTTTTATCGTTTTTAAAATTTTTCTCAGAACTTATTAAATTCCTTTTTAAAGATTTTTTCCATTTTTCAAAATATTGCTTTCTTACTTTTTATTTGACGTTCTTAGTTTTCCCCATTCCTTAAAACTTTTTGACTTCTCCTTAAATTTCTATAATTTTCTTTCAATTTATTCGTTCTTTTATCATTGTTTTTTCATCACTGTTTGAACTTTCAATGATTTTCTTAATTTTTATCTTATTTCTAATTTTGTGAAAATTTTTATTTGGTTTTTTTTTATTTTTTCATAATTTGATAACTTTAATAATTTTTTATAGACTCTTCTTACTTTTTCTATTTTACGTACATTTGATTTTATAATAAATTTCCCACTTTATCATCATTTTTCTGTTCCTTAAAAAAAAATCCCCTTTCTTAAAAATGTATCATTTCTTTTTACTTAATTTTTTTCCCTAATTTTTAAACCAATTTAAAAAAAATTTTCTCACTGGTAAAATTGTAACATTTTTTGATGGATTTTCTTATTGAGAAAACATGTCCGTAAATAATTGAATTTTTTGAAAAAAATTTCTTATATTGTTTTGTAAGTTTAATTCTTGATTTTTTTAATTTTACAATTTGTTTATGTTATCGCGCAGTGTTTTGATTTCAAACAAAAAAAAACATTTTTTTAGACTTTCTCATATTTTAATATATTATTGACATATTTCTGAATTTCCCACCTATTTTCTTAATAATTTTCTTAGCATTTTCATTTTTATAAAACTTAATTATTTGCAGTCTTTTCAATTATCTTTTTACAATTTCTTTTTCTTTTTAATTTTCCCATTCAAAAGTAGATAATTCTCAACTTTCTTATTTTTACCTTCACAATAGTGTTTTAAATAGTTTTTGTAATATTATCGTTTCTTAATCATTTCTTAGATTTTCCGAAAGGTTTTAATTCTATCATTGTTCATAAAATGTTAACACTTTTTTTTATTTATTCAGTATTTTTGACTATTTCTATTTTTCCTTTATTTTTTTCTTTCCTTCATAGTATTTCTCATGTTTTAATAAAATGTTTTTTTTAATTCCAAAAAAAATTGTAGTTTACGATCCGGAAAATTCAAAATGATTCATGCAATATATGGTTAACTTAAAAAATACTTTAAAGTCTTTACATTAAAAGGTGCTCTAAATTTTTAAGATTAAAATATTTTCACTTTAAAGAAAGACTGTTCTACTTTTCCACATATTAATTTTTTTTTTGTCAGGTTTTATCAATATTTCTCTGTTAATTGTACAGAATACGCTCTTCCAGGCACGCCCGAAAAACCTCTTAGCACAACAAAAAGTCCATCTACCGAGAATATGGAGTCAAACAAGCAGCAGACGAATGGTGTCGAGAAGAAAAAATCTGATTCAGAGACAGCAGCAGTCAATGGAAATGGACTTGACGTGAAAATTGTCCAAAATGGTCTGCATATGACCAATGGCATGGGAAATGGATTAAAACACAATAGAGAAGCGAAAAATGGCACCGCCGTTATCACGAAATAAATGAGAAATAATAACCGGTACAAAATGCAATCATGAGTTCTTTAAACGAGCTAGTAAAAAAAAATTAATGTCTTTGGTAGTGGACAATATTGTCCCTTTAGACAATTTGTAGCACTATTACCTGGATCAATTAACTTCATTGCACTTAAATCGTTGCTATTTCGATTTTTAAAAAATTATTATATCTTGAGAGAATATTTTTCTGTCTTTAGTTAATATGCTTAAAATTCTTTTAATTCGTTTTGCTTAATTAAATTTTTTTTTCTATAAAATAAAAAAAGACATACCACATTGACAATCGAAAAAAGATATAATAAAGTTATTTATCTTTAAGACTTAAATACTTCATTTTTAAATAAAGATTGATTTTTTGTTTTGGCAGTAAATCGTCTTTTATTATATTACGAAGTAATACTCTTTTCAAGTATTTAACAATATTTTAAAAAATAAATTGCAGCGATTGCAGGTTAATTGACATAAATTGGTCCTATTTCTCTAGAGTAAGAGTTTTATTTTTCAAACTATAGTGTGTCATTCTAAACTTTTCTGCTATTTGTTTTATAAAAGAGAAATCCTATGAAAAATGTAGACTAAAAATTGTTTTGCTAACAGTTGCTTTTCGTAATACCAGACAAATGACAATTTTAAATTGAAAAATTCGATGAATTTGTAATCTAGCTTTGGAATAGTTTGATATTTTGGTTTATTCATTTACTACCTTAAACTTGATTTTTCAATTGAAAAGAATCTCGTTATGACTCATGAATACCTAACACTCGCCTGAAACATGAAAGTCTTTTTGTTCTTATAATCTTGGCTTTTGCAAGTGAACAACTTTTTACCGATAAACTGCAAAATCTTTCGTTTTTATAAAAAGAAAATTTACAATTTTGAATGCGCGCCTTTCGTGTAATTTTTTATTAATTAAATTAAATTTGACACTACCTCAACGTCTCTGGTGTGTTAGGTATTTGAAAAAATTTAATCTTGAGTGTGCCACTGACAAAAAAGACTGTATCCAAAGCATCTAGGTGATTTTTATTTATTGGCAACACTTTTAATAATCAAACTCTAGATGGTCGTAATGTAAGCGACTCTATGTGTATTTTAAAACAGCGGAGTAGTTCAATTCATAAGAGAAATTAAAATCTACATTTCCTTTTTGTCTAATTTACATTAGAGATATTAAAAACAATTGTAAGTCAATCATATTTTGAATTGATAATTGTTGGAATTTTACTAGTAATTTTATTTTATTATATTATATTTAATTAAAAAACGCGTATTTGCGATTGATTTGAGGATATTATACTCTTTAATTAATTTCAATTCGAATTGAATTCATATGATAAAAATTTGGTTAGGGTAGACATAATCATTTTTTGTTTAGACAAATTACAATTGATTCAATTCGACTTGAAAAAATTTGTTTGAAATTTATACAATATTTAATGAAAAACATAAAACAAAAAAAAAAGAAGTGAATCAATTTTAAAGAAAAGATTATTTAGATTCGATTCGAACCAAAAAATCATGATTTTAACACCTCTATTGCTGTTAAGTTTTTAATTTATTAGTTTTAGTAATTCTCAAAGTATTCAAGACTTATTCTAGATTAAGAATAGATTTTTTTGGAAAATCTTTTATTTTTTAAATTATAGCCAGAAATGTACTTATTGAATAGAGAATTTTCATTTATGTGAAAAGTATTTTAGCTGTATGAATATAGTATTTTTTTTTTTTTTTTTTTTTTTATTGTGAACGCACTTTGACAACAAAGTCACGTACATTGAACTACTCCTGAAATTTTACTGGTACTTCTAAAAACCATTTATATTATTTTTTCTTGGTAATTTTATGTAAATAGAAAGAATCATGCCACCAATCAAGCGATTCAATATTTATGTACAATCGTACGATATTCAATTATTAGTAAGACCTTTGAAAAATACAAATACCTATCAATATTTTATAGGATTATATTTCTAATAACTGTCCCTAATCTGGAGATTAAAATGTAGAATTTTCTCAATTTGTGAATTTAGTCTCCATGAGAATTTAAGTGTTGGTTAATAATTTTTTTCAATTTTTTCTCATATGCCAAGAGAAACAAATTTTATATATATTCTTAAATAATTTCTATGAGAGTAACATTTTTGTTATACTTCGTTTACAAATAATAAACTCAATTAAATTTAGAGATGCAATAAATTTTACGTTTTCAAGCTTGTCAAATTTCAATTGTAGGAGATTTGAAAAAAGCCCTTTTAAATTTTATTCCATCGAAAATTAGAAACGTTAAAAAAACCCTAGTTGAAAGTGTTCAAAATTGAAATTAAAAAATCCTCAATTTACAAAGTTTCAATTTTTTTAACAGTAAAAACTTTGGGAATTGATGGATAAAATTATTAAAGTGACAAAAATTTATCATCTTTAAATTTCATGATCACTGTCATTAAAAAAGCGTGTTGAAATGTAAAAAAAAATTTTAATTTTTGAAGATTTTTTTTCAAATCTGAAATCTTTTTAATTTGAAAGCATTGAAAAAGTAGTTTTTTTTTTAATATTAGTAAATAAATTCAACAGGATTTTGTACATTTTTCTCTCAAGAAAATTTTGTAGACACCGAAAATATTGAGAAAAAAAATTTAACGAACACTAAATGAGTATTAGGTCCGAATTCTGATGAGAAATAATAATTGTAAGTCTTGTACTTGATTGATTTTTTTTTAATTATCAAGATATTTTCAGGGCAGCAATATTATTTGTATACTGTGATTTGACTAATTTCGTATTAGCGCGAGAGCGAGAAAAAGAAAAAAGAAAAACATTGTACGTTGCTCGTCGGTAATCGTATATACATATTATCAAAACTGTGATGATCACATTTCTTGTGAATACTGCTAAATGAATTATCACAAATTTTCCTCCCACCAGAGTCAAAGTGCCTGTGACTTTCAGACAAAAATAGAATACACTCAAATCAGATATATTTTAAATGAATGGTTACAATACCAAATTATTGATGTACACTTGCTGTATTCTTATGTGTGAATTTAATCCAAATTCAAATTGTAAATATGATTGTCGAATAAAAAATATCTGTCTGAAAATATTTGTCTCTTTTTTCATTCTTGATTTTATTATGAGTAGTGGTTCGAAATGGAAATTTACTGTTAAATATTCAACGCATTTTAGAATGTATAAATGAAATCAAACTTTTGTCTTATTACAAGATTGTATTCAAAATTACTTCGATTAAATGTAAGAATTTTAGAATTAACAAGAAAAATTTAAACAAGAAACTAAATACATTAGTAATCATAAATTATTAAATTAATAATTGAAATTTTAAAAAGTTGACTAAAAATTCCTAGAAATAACTAAAATTCAACTAATTTTTATTAATCCCCATCTCTGGAAGTGTAATTAAAGTCCCCCTAGATATCCATAAAAAAAACCCGTGTGAGCCAAATTTTTTTTAAATATTTTATTTAATGTTAAATAAATATTGAAATAAATAATTGTAATATTACCTTAATATCATCGTAATATTACCTTAATAAGGTAATGGAACCAATAGTCGATCAACATCTTGAGATAAAAAAGTAAGATTTTCAATAAAACTCAATAAATTCAAAACGAACTATGCATTTTGAATTTTCTTTTTTAAATTATGTAGTGGAAGCTCTGCAAATGCGTAACCGTTGACATCGAATTATTTAGTATAAGTTATTTATTGTAAAATTAAAATTTAAAAAGGACCTTCTTTTGGGGGTTAAGGACCCAATAGTCGATCAGCGGCAAAAATGTCTGAAAACCTTTTGCACCAGTAGTCGATCAATCTTGAACCAATAGTCGATCACACAACTTGAAATACAATTATTTAGTTAATTAACTAGAAAAATGAGTCGTAGTACTTAAAAATTAATGTATTTACAAGTTTTACAAATAAAATTAACAACAAACAAATAAAAATTACATGTAAAGCGCAAATTAATCGACTTATATCAAACAGTATCAAACTGATCGACTATTGGTACCGTTACCTTATTACCGTAATATTACTTGTAATATTACATCGATATCACTGTAATATTACTTGTAATATATTACCTTGAGGCGGACATTTCAATATCACGTCAATATCACTGTAATATCACCCCGTAATATTACCAATATTACAATATGATGTCACTGTGATATTCATGTAATATTACGTGCTGCTTGGGGACTTTTGATCGAAAAGTCATTCGGCCGAAGTGTTTCTTTAATGTGAGTTTACTCTCTTCTTCTTCTTCTTCTTCTTCTTCTTCTTCTTCGTATATGGCTATCTAAATTAGCCAATTCAATTCACGAGTTACTCTTCTATATTCTATATTTCTTGACACAGTCCCATAATATCACTACTAAGTGAGACCAAGATCCGGTAGTGGTGCTTCAAGCTCAAAGTTCGATATTCTCGGTTGTTTAACAGTTGACGACTAATGTATCTATGCTTGGAGATACATAACCATAGACTGAGTCGGAACTAGTAAGGAAACCAGGGAGGGCTAACAAGGTTGGGAATGTAGCCTTCAAAGTTTGATCCGAGCTTTAACAACTCATTACGCGTAATCTTAATATCCACATTAGACTTAGGGTGCAATTATATGTCTGCGTCGAACGTTGCGTTTTTGCGTTGAATGGTGAGAGTGACAAAGATGTGACCATATTTCTGTCTTTCTCTTCCTCAACATACAACGCAAAAACGCAGCGTTCGACGCAGACATATAATTGCACCCTTAAAACAATTAATTTCAAATATGTCCAGGTAATAATTAAATTAATAAAACACTAAAAGTCAGAATAACCCTCATTACGTAAATATAACTTCCTCTGTCCAAAGTTGCATGAATATATATCTGTAAAAATTAATTAGAATTATGTACTAATAAACATGCCCAGCATCATCTTGTAAATACATAGAAAGCAGAAGCTGGACACGATGACTCACCCAGCACTTACCAATACATGTCATTCATTATTATAAATAAATTGAGAATTATTGCAAACTAATCAATAAAATATAAGCCAAATTAACAACATACTAGGAAGCATCCGGCTTTATTTCCAACTCTAAATAGATATCAAATTGGACTTGAATCATAATAATCCTGAATTATAATTAATCAAATCAATTAGAACTTAAACATATTAAACTTACCACCACCAAGCCCCTTCGTTCCATTCTATAGGCAACCGATTCACCTTCATACCTCCATTGTATTTATGGGGAGAAATTATTTAAATTTGAATTAGAACTCACTAAAGGGCCAATAAAATAATACCTTATAAAATTCTACTAAATCCCATTAAAAATTCGCCCAGTTTTTTCACTGAATCGAACTCAGGATTGAAAACAATCAAATCAATGTCAAACTGACTTAAATTATTAACTTTAAATTTTTTGCTAACAAAATCCTGGAATACCTTCCTACCATCGGTCAAAACTGGACAATCCAGCAAGAGGTGTTGCAAACCAAATGAGGAAAATCCACATTCACATGAGTCATCAAGATTCCAACTCATTCGGTTAAAATGTTCACCAGTACAGATGTGACCTGTGCGCAGTCTTGAAATCAGGTTAATTATACGACGTGGAAGGTTGATATTCCCAAACCAGGGTCTTAAAGAATCCAAATCAACCTTTTCAAAATATCTACCTTGAAGTTTTGCCCTTGGAAAAAAGGGCCAGAGATCCTTAAGTTTGGCCTTAAACTCCCTATCAATCTTCGACTTAGCTTCCTGAAAATTTAAGCTGGCCCTAGTGCCAGAAATCATAACAGAGGACAACCTGGCCAATCTATCCGCCTCTAAATTTCCCTTGATGCCACAATGGCCAGGAATACACAGAAGCCGAACGGCTACCCCTCCATCAAGCAGCATCACCATCCGACTCGCAATATCGTGAACCTCCTTAACTGGACAGAAATCCTGAAATCTATTTTTAATCAGGGAAATAGAAGCTAAGGAATCCGAACATATGATAAAATTGTCCATGTTACTCTCTATGGCATAATCCATAGCCTTCTTTATGGCAGTCAGCTCAGCCATGAGAGGAGAGCAGCAATTCCCCACTTCAACCCCAAATCTGTAGTTGGACACAGGAACAAAAAACGCGCAGCCAGCTCTACCCGAATGCATATCGTAAGCTCCGTCAGTAAAGATCAAATCTGCGCCGGGATAGGTTAAGTTGACTTCCGTCCGGAACTTATCCTCTCCATTCCTCAAACCCCTCAGCTCCCCACCCAGGTTCTCATCAATCATTCGCGAAAGATCCCATGAAACCTCCCTCCAAGGGTGATCAAAATAGCAAGGACGAGCAGGCTTCTCTGAAGAGCGAAGACCAGCCTCATGTTTCACAAAATGTGCGACTAAGGGAAACTTTCCAATATAAGCTGGAAACTTTCTTCCCCGCGACAAGTTCTCAGAAATAAAAGCCAATCTTGGGAATATCGGATTGTCTCTCCAGGCCCCGAATCTCAGAATTAACCTATCCGTAAGCATCTCACGTCTCAAAGACAGAGTCGGCTCATTAGCTTCAGACAATAAAATTGGTATAGGGGTGGTTCTCATGAGACCGAGAGCCGACCGCAAAGCCAAATATTGGGCCCTGTCCAGCTTGCCCAGGTACAATTTGTTAGCATTCCCGAAAAGAGGAGCACCCCACTCCAGGATAGATCTAACCAAACCTCTGTATACCATCAACAATGATTGCGGGTGGGCACCCCATGAGACTCTAGACAAAGCCTTGATTACATTTATTGCCGCCAGGGCTCTCCCCGCAATATAATTGATGTGGTTTTTCCAAGATAGACGAGGATCAAGGATCACTCCCAGATATTTAATACTATCTGTGCATTTGATAACCATACCCTGTGCTTCCAGTCTAACAAGAGCGGGGTCGAACCTTTTCCTGGAAAAAAAACAAAGCTGACTCTTCTCAGGAGATACAGATAAACCAAGAGATTCCAACCAGGGTGATAACACCCGAACAGTCTCCTCCAGCAAGTGCAAGGAGTAATTGATGTCAGTTGACCGAACATAGAAAAGTATATCATCCGCGTATTGTAGAACTCTGACTCCTACCGGGAGCAATTTAACAACGTCCTTTAGCGTAATATTGAAAAGTAAAGGGGAAAGTACTCCCCCCTGAGGGACACCCACCCCACAGGTTCGGGGAATGCCCGTCCTTTCGTCAAATATCAAGTCTCTCTTACAAATCATGAAGGACACAAAGTTAAAGATCCGCTCCGGAGTTCGGAGATCCCTCAATATATCAAGAATTTTTTCCGGCAAAACGGCATTGAAGGCACCTTTAAGGTCTAGAGCCAGCGCGAGAGTTGATTCCCCCCTACCAAATCCGTTGAGGACATCGATAACGAAAACAGAAACAGAATCAATCACCGATCTACACTTGCGAAATCCAGCTTGCTGAGGAGGAACAGATCTATTATTCTCCATAAAGTGTTCCAATCTCCTATGGATCATCTTCTCAAGAAGTTTTCCGGTAGCTGAGGTTAAGGATATGGGACGAAAGCCCTTACCACCCGGTTTGGGTATAAACTTGACCAATGTCTTTCTCCAAGCCTCAGGGAATCTAGACTCGGCAAAACATCTATTTAGGATCTTCAAAAGGCAAGCCCTAGCTGCCAACGGTAATGCACAGATAGTCTCATATGAAATCTTGTCGACACCAGGAGCTGATTTCTTCTTACAAGAATCCAGCGCAATATTAAACTCCAATTCAGAAAAGGGTAAGTTATAAGGACCTAACTCATTCTCAACTCTCAGAAAAGGAGAATCTATCGGCTGAATATCTTCTCTAACTAAATCATCCTGGAGCTTTAAGATTTCAGGCGCAGAAGGATTGTTAGATGAATTAACCATTGACGCTTTTTTGCCTGAAAATGCCCTGACATAAGTCCAGATCTTGCTGAGTCCCATCTCGGGAGAGATGGAAGAGCAGAAATTCCTAAAACTAATTTGCTTTTGCTCCCTTAGGATTCTTTGGGTCTCTCTTTCTACTTCCAGATACTCCAACAAACTATCCCTAGATTGCGAACCCCTATATCTTTTCCCAGCCCTTTTTCTCTCCTCCACAACCCTATCACATTCCGCCGTCCACCAGATGGGTTTAACCTTAGAATTATCACCCTTATCACGCGGGATAAAAGCCCCTGCATCCACCAACGAATCTAAAACAGTACTCATAAAATTATCATAATCTACTTCAGGATTTGATAACTCCACCTGTCTCAATCCAGGAATCTTTTCTTCTAAATCCGCTCTAAATTTGGGCCAATCCACCTTGTCCACTCTGAGTCTGAAAGAACTCTGACACAGAGTTTCAACTTTGGAAGCAATTGAAAAGAATACCGGATAGTGATCACTACCATATGCTATGGAGCCCGTCCTCGAAACAATGAAATCTGATATTTCGTCGGTCACAAGGACATAATCCAAAACACTCGCCACCGAGTCCCCCCTTGGGATATGCGTGGGTAGCTCATCATTTAAAATGATGAGTTTATAATCCTCCATCCAGGCCAACACTCGCTTACCTGTGAGATTACACTTAAACGGCGGAAAGGAAGGAATATGGGCGTTGAGATCACCCATGACAATCAGATTACCAGAACGAGGAAGCATCCCTAACATCGCATTCCAGACTTCATCCCTAATCTTGACAAGGGGTGGGATATAAAAAGACACTATAGTTATGGGTCCTAGATCGGAAGAAAGTTTCACCGCGACCACCTCCAAAAAACTGCACCAAGGCCCCCTCATATCAATATAATCTACAATAAAGTTCTCGTTAATTAGTAGCAAAGTTCCTCCACCCTGTCTTCCATCTAGTCTATCACATCTGTATGAATTAAAACCTTTCAGAGTCGCTCCAAATGAACTACTATTGAACCAAGTCTCAGAAATAGAAACTATATCCAAATTATTCTCCTTAATCAACGATTGTAATTGAACACCCCTTTCCCCTAGGCTGCGCGCATTCCAAGTACAACACTTAACCGTTCCTGACATATTAAATAGGCAAATACCAATCAATAATAAAAGAGTACCGCTCAAGTACTCAACAAGGAAAAATAATAAAAAAAGAAACAATGAACTAAAATAATAATAAGTAAAATTGGCAAAATTTGATAGAACAAATTAACAAATAAATAAGTTAATTACTAACGGGACCAAAGCTACAAAACTACTCATGTCAAAATTCAGTAGACATGCACAATAACAAAGGGAGCAAAGGCCAAATTTCAACAAAGAGACAGTCTCAACCCCACTCCAAGGGTCAGAGGTCATCAGAGTCCTCCTCCTCCTCCTTAACAGAAACCGTGCCCAAAGGAACAAATGGAATTCCACCATCAAAAACCAACTGAACATCCTGCTGAGTATCATTAAATAAAGGCATGCTAAGGATTTCAGCAGCCAACAGATCGTCACTTTGAACCATGTCTATAATGATTTGCGATGCTTCAGTGAGGGAATTAGAAAACTCATTCTCTTCATTTTCCAAATCAGCAGAATCAGTCACCATCTCATCATCCCCATTTCCTTCGACAGAAGAAGGGGGAAGACCAGCCTCACCCGAACCAGCTGCCACCTCCCCAGCCTCATTTGCATCGGATTGAGCCGTCAGATGACCTTGAGAATTGTCAAGGATATACTCAGAATTAAAGCTGGGTTGAGGATTCTCTTCAGGATTATTATTCGGATTAACTGACCTAGAGGGAGATTTAGGAGACATAGGATGTGATCGTTCTCTAGGAGGATTAGAGACTCCACTGACATTACTGTCATTGCCATTAGTACCCCGCGATGTCGGCCGAGGTCTGACCCCGAAGATACCCCTTCTTTCCAGCAGGATTTCCGCTTCAGCCTTTGAGATATTGTTTAAATATCTTTCCTTCATCAGATTAAATTCGTAGACATAAACTGGACAAAGCTTAGAAGAGGCAGGGTGATTACCTAAACATTTGGCACAGAAAGCATCCTTACCAACATTGGTGCACAACTTGGAAGTGTGATTCTCGCCACAGAACTCACAAACCGGTTTCGAGGAACGGCATTGTGAGGCAACATGGCCATATTCCTGACAGAAGTAACATCTCTTGGGAGCAGGAATGGAAGGGGTGATTGTATGAGACACTCCCCAGAGGAGAACCGATCTTGGGATGAAATTTGAACAAAAAACTAAATCAATAATAACCAGAGGGTTTCCCTCCCCATCCCTTCTGCGTTTAGCTGAATATATATATTTCTTGAAATCCGAGTCACTATTTTCCATTAGTTCTGATACCGAATGGATACGATTAACATGAATAAATCCTTTTTTGAGTAGTTTACTCTCTATTATACAGCAGTCTATGGATACCAGTCTTGTCAGATACCGACGCATTTGCGCAAGTCTCTAGAAAGTCGTATGATTGGTCCAAGTGGTTTAAAAAGCTTTAAATTAAGCTATTTCAAATTACCCCGCTCACTTGGACCAATCATACGACTTTCTAGAGACTTGCGGAGATGCGTCGGGTGAGGGTATCTGCAGGGTTGGGTAATGACGCGTCACTCGAGGTTTTCTGCGTATGTTACCGATATGTTACATCAAGTAACATACCTGTTTTAGGTATGTTACCCCCCCACCACCAAAAAAATGCATTATGTCACAAATTTTGCAAGTAACTTACCTAGGTAACATACAGTAACAAACTATGTAACATACCTCTGGTATGTTACGTACACAACCCTGGGTATTTGGCAAGACTGGTATCCATAGACTGCTGTATAATAGAGAGTAAACTCACATTAAAGAAACACTTCGGCCGAATGACTTTTCGATCAAAAGTCCATTCGGTCAAAAGTCTATTCGGTCGAAAGTCCATTCGGTCAAAAGTCCATTCGGTCAAATGTCCATTCGATCAAAAGTCCATTCGATCAAAAGTCCATTCGATCAAAATTTCATTCGGTCAAAAGTCTATTCGGTCGAAAGTCCATTCGATCAAAAGTCCATTCGGTCGAAAGTCCATTTGATCAAATGTCCATTCGATCAAATGTCCATTCGATCTAATGTCCATTCGATCAAAAGTCTATTCGGTCGAATGTCCATTCGATCAAAAGTCCATTCGGTCAAAAGTCTATTCGGTCGAAAGTCCATTCGATCAAAAGTCCATTCGATCAAATGTCCATTCGATCAAATGTCCATTCGATCTAATGACCATTCGATCAAATGACATTCGGTCGAATGTCCATTCGATCAAATGTAGAGATGGGACTGGACTAGAGTCTGACCGACATTCTGCGTCAGGTGACGGTCACCATGTTGACAAACGGACAGACTGGACAGATTCATATTTTTATTATGTATTTGTGTTAAATGAAATAAAAAGGTTTTTTATAGTTGTCATTACTGTTATCATTATTATTATTGTTTATATTGTCTGTTATAAACACAATTATATGTGAAATAAGTCAAATATGTATTTTTATGTGGAACATAACCTTAAATATGTTTTACTATCCCTGTAATAAGAGGGTTATTGAGCAAGCGTTTTGGCTAGTTGAGCAAGCCCTCTGCTCAATTGTCCTAACGAAATATGGATAATTGGGCTGGTTGCTCATTCACCCAATGCATTGAGTCCAATAATCCACAAGGTATTTCGAGCTTAAAACTGGAGAAAAAGCGACTTAATATTGATAAAACACTAAGAAACGTTAAATTAAGCATAAATACACAAAATTAGATAATATAAATACGTATATTAAGAATAAATAACATTTTCGAAAAGACGTGATTTATTGACACTCAGGGAGCAGAACACCTGACTAGCAGAATAGACGTAGCCAATCAAAATCTTTCTACCGCGAGAGACTAAATTGTGATTGGCTACGTCTATTCTGCTAGTCAGGTGTTCTGCTCCCTGAGTGTCAATAAATCACGTCTTTTCGAAAATGTTATTTATTCTTAATATACGTATTTATATTATCTAATTTTGTGTATTTATGCTTAATTTAACGTTTCTTAGTGTTTTATCAATATTAAGTCGCTTTTTCTCCAGTTTTAAGCTCGAAATACCTTGTGGATTATTAGACTCAATGCATTGGGTGAATGAGCAACCAGCCCAATTGTCCATATTTCGTTAGGACAATTGAGCAGAGGGCTTGCTCAACTAGCCAAAACGCTTGCTCAATAACCCTCTTATTACAGGGATGTTTCCTATGTTTGTATATTTTTGTTAGAAGTTTTATTCATTTATCATAAAATATTTCAATAGAATATTGACTATAATAATTAACTATTAAATTGCGGAAAATAATTTATTAATTGTGGAAAATAGTTAAAAAAATGACGTCAACAGTTGAAAAATTATTGAAGAAAATATGTGAAAAATAACGAAAATAATTGTCAATTGAAAACAAAATTCGAAGAATGACTATATTAATTGACAACTGAAAAAAATAAATATAAAAAATTAAACAAGAAATATCAAAAAATTAAAAATCGAAAGAAATAATTAAAATTGAAAAAAGAATTGAAAATTAAAGGAAACATTTAAAAATTGAAGAATGGAATGAAAATTTAAAGAATATACTTAAAAATTGAAAAAAAGGAATTGAAAAAAGCGGAGAATTAATCATTATAAAAGAAAACAATTGAAAACTAAAGAATGGAAATAAAAATTGAAGAATGGAATTCAAAAATTAAGAAAAAAATTAAACAATTGTATTTAAAATTAAAGAAACTAAATGATAATCTAAAAAATAATAGAAAAAAGGCGATAATTTTCTAATATTAAACAGAATAACTGAAAATTGAAAAGTGGAATTTAATTTTGAAGAAGATATCTGAGAATTGAAGAGAAGAGTTCTAGAATTTTATTAAATAATTGAATTGAAACTTTAAAACAGTTTTTATGAGTGGAAAAATAATTGAAAAAATCCGTGAATTATTGAGTATTGAGCAATTAATTGAAAATCGATAAAAATAATTGAAAATTAAAGACAATATTTGAGAATTGAAGAATATTATTATGAAAATTGAAGAAATAAATTGGAAAGTAAGTAATTCAATAGAAATTTCCAGAATATAATTGATAATCAAAAAAAATTACAATATGACGAAAATAATGTAATATTAAAAATAAATAATTAACAATTGGAAAAAAATTTTAAAAATGGTGGGAATAATCGGCATTTAAACAAAATCTTTTTTTAAATTAATGAATAATCGTAAAATTTAAGGAGAATAATAAATTGTCAATTGAAAACTGATAAAAATGATAGAAAAGATTATAAAAAATAAATGAATATAATTGAAATCAAGTAGAAACTGAAGAATTGTATTGAAATTTCAAAAAAATAATTGATAATTGAGAAAATGCTAGAATTATTGAATATTGAATAAAATAATTAAAACTAAGAATGCAATTGAAAATTAAAGAAAATAATTAAAAATTAAAGAATGAAATTGAAATTTTAAGGAATTACTTGATTATTGAAACAAAAATTACAAAATGACTAAAATATTTAAATACTAAAGAAAATAATTGAGAAATGAGGAAAATAATTGACAGTTGAAAAAAAAATTCGAAATCTGTCGAGAATGATCGACAACAGAATAAAATAATTAAACAAAATTGAAGAAGAATTATAAAATTTAAAGAGAATAATTGTATCTTGAAAACTGTTGAAAATAATAGAAAAAATTATAGATTTATTTATTAATGAAATTAAAATTTTTTGTACTCATATTTATAAATTTAAATTTTAATTAATTTAAATGCATTTTTTAAAAAGTATCTGCTTTAGAACAAAAAATATCTTCTGATGTGGACAGAATGAAAGAATGAATAAAAGAATAAAGAATCTTGTAGATTATTATTATAGATATAATTTCTAATTTTACTTATTTAATTATTAATTCTCCAGAATTTCAATTTCAATTTTTATTGGAACAAATTTTAGTTAACATTTTAATAGTTAAAATTTTAATCATAAAATTTGGTCTGATGGAAAATTCGATGCAAATTTTTTTTTTTATAATTTAAAGTTTTTATATATTGGTTGAAATTTAAAATACCTAATATTTCTGTATTGTTAAAATTTTAAAATATTTAAAGTTTCTAATATATTAAACATGAATTGACTATTTGAGCCATTAAAAGTTTTAAATATTAATTAAAGTTTACTATTATTAGTATTATTATAATTAAAATTTGAATAATTATATTGAATTATATTGAATACTGATTAAAGTTTGAAACAATTTAAATTCATATTAATAAAATCAACTTTCTGATTTTTAATTTGTAAATATAAAAATAGTATATTATGCATCAAGGGAGGGAAGTCCGTGTTTTTTTGTCAAGCACAAATGTTCGAAGAACGAGTGTAGCACGAGCGTAGCGAGTGCGAAACGAGTTCGGAGAACATTGTGCGAGACAAAAAATCGGCCTCCTGAGGTGCATATGCTATTTTCTATCACATATGTACGAAAATCTCGTGTTTCGTTCGCGTTAGCGGGTCAGCACTCGCAGTCTTTAGGTTAGTGACGTTAGAGATAAAAAAACTTCCGAACAGTTCGGGAGTTTTTTTACCTCTAACGTTCACTGACCTAAAAACTGTGAGTTCTGCCCCGCTTAAGGCGAACGAAAACACGAGGTTTTCGTGCATGTGTGGTAGAAAAAAATTTAAACAAAATCTCTAACACAAATTTTAAAAACATTTTAGTGCTCCATAAAATTATAAAATAAATTTTAAATCTCGGTAATTGAAAAACTTATTTTTAAATATGTTTACAGATTTTAAAGAAACTAATTGAAAACTGTTAAAATATCCTAGAAAAAAATTTCAACAAAAATTTCTTTTCCGCAAAAATTAAAAGTTTTATTTATTTTTCAATTTTTAAACAGTTTCCAACTTTCCTAAAACATTATAATAAACAAGTGTGCAATATTACTTATAAATCTACCAAATTTTATGAAAAATTATCTTTCAAATGAAACCAATAAGATTATAAAAAATTCTGCATTATTTCATGTTACTTATTTTAAATTTAAAGAGATAATATTGCAATTTACACTATTTTTACAATATATGATTTTCAACTTGATATCGGGTGATATTTTTATTCAGAAATTATAGTTTTGAAACATTTATATACATTGCGTAATTAATTTATTGCATTTTAAAACTAATTAACATAATATTAAAATATGTGTATTTGCCTATTTTTATGTTACACATGATTTCTTTTTTAATCTGTATATGTACATTTAATAACTTAAAAGTGTTTGTAAAATGTATTTCTTGCACAAAATAGTGTACTACATTATTTGCTACATAAAAACAATACATTGTAGTTTTTAAAGTTCCTGCAACTTTTCCCAAGGTTTTAGGTTATGTGACACATAATTTTAGTTAATTCATACTTTCTCACAATTTTCAAGGAAGCTTTTTTCAGAAATCCTTAATTTTTTACATTTTG
The DNA here is from genome assembly GCA_037103525.1 of Ganaspis brasiliensis. Lineage (NCBI taxonomy): Eukaryota > Metazoa > Arthropoda > Insecta > Hymenoptera > Figitidae > Ganaspis > Ganaspis brasiliensis. The sequence goes on along the minus strand of JAZKLR010000254.1, from coordinate 2,078,898 downwards.
TTATGAAATACACCTATCAAAATATTAAAAACAATATAAATTACCTAAAATAACAATCTGTCCACTTTGACAGGCCTGACGGACAAAGACGGAGAATTACGGACATTACGGACATTTTCTCAGTCAGCTTTGTCAGGTCCCATCTTTAATCAAATGTCATTTTGGAAGAATTCATGCGCCTCCATCCGAACCCAAAATTTTTTGATTCGCTAGGATTCGATTCATAATATTGTCAAAATGGATTTTGAAAATTTACCAAGAGGCAGTTACTTAGGATGAAGTCACATGCAGAGGATTAGGGGATCTAATGAACCGCATGTGACTTCACCCTTATTATTACAGACAATCAGGGTTGTGCTAGTAAAATACCTTAGATAAATTACATGGTACTTTACAGTAAAACACCTAGTAAATTACCTCAAAAATATTTTTCATAATGTATTTTTCGGGAGTGGGGGGAAAAATACGGTATTTTACTTATGTAAAATACCTGTAAATTACGTAAAAAACCTCGAGTGACGCGTCACTGCACAACCCTGCAGACATAATTCCTGCTATTCAGAAAACGCCTATTCTTCAATCCGCTTTCTTCAAATCTCCGATTCACAAAGAAATTCATCGATAAGTTTTTATTTCCGAGGTAATATAGAGTAGGGAAACTCGAAATTATAGAATCTTGAAATTAGTAACGTTCCTTGGAAAAAAAATTGTTGCTAAATTTCTTGGTGAATCGGAGATTTTAAGAATGCGGATTGAAGATTGAAATTATCAATGTTGTTGAATCGGAGTTGTCTTTAATCAGTGATTTCTTATGGCTGTCCTATTGATGAGAAATTTTCTGAATTTTCTTCGACAATTGTGAATCGGATCAAAAATTTGTTGGTTAGGTTGTAAAAAAAAATGGGAAAAAGTGAATCGGATATTTCCTTTTAAGAATTTGATATTACAAATTCTTAATAGGAAATCTCCGATTCACTTTTTCCTATTTTTCTTACAACCGATACAACCTCAAATTAATAAGAAAAAGCTATATTATTTAAAAACTAATAAAGTATTGAGATATTAATTAATTTATAATTCGAGCTCTTAAACTTTTGAAATATAGATCTTTCATTAAAAATTAATAGGAATAAAATATTCCTTTCTTATATTTTCAAAATATATACTTTAACAAGTTCATTAATGTAATAAAATTTTAGATAATTATAATTAATAATTTTATTATATTATAAAAATTAAAATATTTAAAATTACAGCTAAAAATCTTTTCCAAATTAATATTATTAATTTATCATATTGAATTCGAGGAAATCCACCTCGAAATATACATAGAATAATAATTATTATAATAAATATTCTTTTTATATAAGATAATAAATTAATCTTTATTCTTATATAAACTATTACTAATAAAACTCTTATTAATATAATTATACCATACTCAGCCATAGAAATTAAAACAAATCCCCCCTTATATAATTCTTCTTCAGCTAAATCAAAAGGGGTACGATTCAACTCGGCAATAATCCTAATAAAAAATATTAATATAATTGGATATATAAATATATTATTATAAATAAATATTCTTGAAATTTTATTAAGTATATAAAATTAAATATTTCAATTAATATTATTCTCCATAAAATAATTAAAATTAATCTAACCTCATAAGAAACAGATTGTGTAATGACTCGAATTCTCCCTAATTTTGAATAAATAGATCTTGATGATCAGCCTCTCATTATTATTATATGAACCCCTATTCTTAAAAAACATAAAAAAAGATAAAAAAAGAAGTAGATTTAATATTTAAAAAAATATAAAAAATTTAATTTTCATAATTTTGGAAATAACGCGGATATTTAAAGATAAATCCATTATTTAGAATGTTTTAAATCACAAAATATTTTAGGGAATTCACAATTTAGCGTCGCAGATAGAAAAATATTTTGAAAAATGATTAATTTGAAGATCAAACCTGGGGATTGATTGATTTTTTTTACACAATATTCATAAAATCTTGTAAAAACAACTTTTTTTCATGAAGGATAATTTTATTTTTTCAAAGGAAATATTATTTAAAAAAAAAGTCCAGTGTTATATGTTATAAGTAATTTATTTTCTTTTTTCTTTTTAATAATTATTTGTAACAATACAAATTTGTATCAATACAAAAAATAATAAATAGGTAGTAGGTATCAACACAATTTGTAATTTTTGAACTCGAAAGAATATAGGAGTTTGATAATAATCAAGAGATAAATAAGTTTTTACAAATTGACATTTGTTGTTTTGCATAATTAAAATTCTGTTATAACAAACAATGGAAGAGGTTTAAAGAAGCGCCTTTGATATTTTGAAAACAAAGTGACTAGTTTGTTTCAATATATACATATACATATTAAAAAGAAAAAATAAAAAAAATCATTTGAATAAAATATATATATATAATTTTTTATGGGTAGAAATAGGATTTACAAGATTTTAATATTTCCTAAATGGAAACACTTTAAAAAAGGCTTTAACAATTCTTAAAAGGTCTCTGGAAGTTAGCAACGTTATTTTTTACACGAACTGTCACGTTTGACAAATTTTTTAAACTATTGGTTTTAAAAAAAGACTTTTAAAAAAGTTGTTTAGAACCAGTAGTCACAAAAATTTACATTTAAGCTCAATGTAATTTAAAAATAAAAAAAGTTTACTCTTTTTTTAATTAGTGCTGCAACTTTTAATCCTGTTAAAAGTGAAAATCTTAAAATTCCATCAATATAAATAAATCTCTTCATATCATGATTAATTAAATTTGAAGAACTCTAGCAGTCTGCTGTATAAATACTGTAGATATATCTTAAATAGGTATTATTTTTAAATTCTCGTAATATACGTATAATTTAAAAAATGTTAATTAATTCTAATGACATTGACGATGTGGAAGCACAGAGCTCTAATCATTATGATTTTTTGGAGACTAAGATTGATCTGCCAGTTCGCAAATTACAACCAGCAGAATTTTAATATTTCGCTACTATAGAATGGAAGCTATAACATGGATTTTTTCTATTAGAGTTAGAGATGTGTGAAAATTCGAGTTCGAATTGAATCATAAAAAGAGTAAAATACAATTGTTGAAATTATTCGAATCAAATATAAATTTAGAATTTGAAAAATCTTTAAATTTTAATTTAGAAGCGTTCAGTGCTGGAACATTCAAAATCCATGACAACTTGAAATTCTGGAAATTCCAAAGCAATTAAACTGGAAGCATTAATATAAGTCAATAACTGTGCTGGAATCAATTGTATTGCTGAAGAAATAAATAAATCTAAAATTGGAAGCGTTAATAATAAACAAGTTTTCAATCACAGAAACTTGAAAATATATCAAGTCGAAAATACAATTCATTTAAAATACATAGCCTTCAAATAATCTAAAGGCGATTATAAGCAACAAAGGTATTTAAACTTGAACTTATTAAGATTTGAAAAAATCTAAAATTGAAAAAGTTCAAATTAAAATTAATAAACTGTGGAAGCCGCTGATAATAAAAAAATCTTGCATTGAAAAAATGGAAAATAATATCTCAAGTCAAAAGTGTTTCAAATTGAACGCTTTTAAATTTGAATATAGATAAAATTGAAGATCTCCAAAAGAAGCATTAAAGTTCTGGACAATTGAATATTAATTTCAACAGGTAATAATTTCAATTTAAAATATTCACAATTGATTCAATTCGTTTTACAATAAAAACTTAATCATTCCTACATCTCTTTATCGTAGACAATTGGCAGATTGACCCATTTAATTGCTAATACTCTGGAATTAGTTGAGTTAATAAATTTATCCTTAATTTAAATTAAATATACAGCAAAATTGATTATACAATTACGTACAATTATTTTTCATTTTGCTTTTCAAGAATTTCGTACAAATGAAATAAATTCAATTTCAATCAATTCTTTAAAATTAACGACTCATTTATCTACCAATTGTCTTCGCTTGTTGTGCTTTATACATTTTTAGAACCTTTTTCCCGGGAACGAGATTTTGACTCAATCCGGGCCTTTTCTTACGCTTGTTCGCCTGCTTATTCTCTTGATCGATTTCGTCTTCATCGATCATGCTAATTTGTCCATTATAAGACGTTTGACAAATAATTGTCTCCTGAGGAGCACGCATTGCTTCCAACTCGGAAGCTGTTCGATGCAAATCAGAATCATGTGCGAAAGTACATTTGTGCCCAAATCGACACCGACCTTTACGATAATTCCAGCAAATTTTTTTGCCATTTATCATTTTTGTATCGTCGAGGGTTGGAGTCATTTTTACGTGTTTCTCTAAAATAGCACTTTTTGCCTTTTCCGCTTCGACAAACGGATTTGAGAAGACTGAAGTTTTCAGGGTGGTTGTGCCATTAAAATCGGGCGTTGGTAATGGAAGCTTTTCATGGGAGACAGATTTATTATCAAGATCATCGCTGTCACATTCCGAGTCATCTTCATTCTCCTGAAAACTAAAAGTTAGACAATATCAGATTACAAAGAACCGGTACAATATTTAATGTAGTTTAGAATAATGTATTTAATTATAAAAAGAAACTTATTGAAGGGGGAAAAAAATATTAAACATTATAGAATAAGAAGAAGACGAAGAAATTTGTAAAATATTTTAAAACTAGGTAATACAACGTGTGTTTCGTTAAATATGAATGAAAGTAAATATTAATCTAAAATTGAACAATAATTAAAAAAATTCAACAATTGTTATTAAATTCAAAGAATATAATTGAAAATTGGTCAACTAGATAGAAAATCCAAAAAAATAATTTAAAATTTAAGTTAATAATTCAAAATTGAAGAAATAAATTGAAAATTAAATCAGGGTGTCTACTAATTTCGTCCCACAAAATTCCCGGTCATTTCCCGGTTTTTGTTCCTATTTTTTCCGGTTTTTTCTCTTGTTAACTTAAAATTTATTTTAAGTATAAATAGACCTACAAATGGCTACTAAAATTGAATATAACAGTTGATAATTGAAGAAAATAATTGAGAACTGAAGAATTAAATATTAAACTTTACAAAACATAATAATTAAGAATTAAAAGAAACAATTAATAATGAAAAGAAATAATTAATAATGGAAAAAAATAATTGAACAATGAAAAGATATTTGCCAATTAGAAACAAAATTTAAAAAAAAAAAGTAACTATATTAATATTTACTTTTTTTTTAATTTTGTTTCAATTTCAATCTACAATTGAACAATAATTGAAAAAATTGAACAATGGTTATTAAATTCCAAGAATATAATTGAAAATTGGTCAACTAGGTAGAAAATCAAAAAAAATAATTTAAATTTTAAGTTAATAATTCAAAATTGAAGAAATTAATTGAAAATTAAATAATCAAATTGAAATCAGAAAAACACAGAATTATTGAATATTTAAAAAAAAAAAAAAAAAACAATTGAAAAGTAAGAAATAAAATTAATAATTCGAATACAATAATTGAGAATTAAAGAAAATTGCTGAACAATTGGATTGAAAAAAGAAGAAAATAATTTATAGTTAAAAAAAAAAATGGAAAATGCCAGGAATTATTTAATATTGAAGAAAATATTAAAAATTGAAGAATAGAATTGTTATTTAAAGAAATTAATTAAGAATTGAAAAAAATAATTGAACAATTGAACAATTAAATTGAAAATAGAAGAAAATTATGGAAAATTGAAGGAGGTTTTGAAACATGAAATAAATAACTGATAATTGAAAAAAGTCGAGATTACTGAATATTGAAACAAAGAATTGAAAATTGAACAAACTAATTAAAAATTAAAGAAAATAATGGAAAATTATAGAAAATAATTAAAAATTGAAGAAAGTACTTAAACATTAAATACAATATTTGGAAACAGCAGAAAAATTTAGAAATCGACGGAAATAATTGCGAATTGATAAAAATAATTTAAAAATTCTCAATTTAAATAAAAATTGAAAGAAAAACATAATTTAAAAAAGCTGAGAATTGTTAAATATTGAAGAAAATTGAGAAGAAATTTAAAATTAAAAGAAATTGAGAAACAGAAAGAAATATGAAAAAATAATTGGAAATTGAAGAAAATAATTGAAATTTAAGAAAAAAATTAGAATTTGAAGAAAATAATTGAGAATTAAAAAAAAATCATTGTAAAAAGGCTAGAGTTGTTGAAAATTTAAAAAAAATATTGAAAATTAAAGAATGGAATTGAATGTCGAAAATTATAATTGAGAATTAAAGAAAATAATTCAAGAATTGAACAATGGGATTTAAAGTAAAAGAAAATAAGTGATAATTGAAGAAAAAAGAAATTGAACAACCCAGGAATTATAGAATTTGAAAAAAACAATAAAAAATTAAGAATGTAATTGTAATTTGAAGAAATTAATTAAAAATTGTAGAAAATAATTTGGAATTGAAGAAAATGTGATTTTATGAAAATCGTGGAATAATAATTGATGAATTGAATTCAAGTTTCAAAAACATAATTGATAATTGAAAAAAATATTGAAAAAAGCCGAGAATTATTGATTATAGAAGAAAATAATCGAAAAATGGAGGATTTATTGAGATGTGAAATAAATAAATGATAATTGAAAAAAATAGTTGAAAAAAGTCGAGAATTATTGAATATTAAATTAAATAATTAAAAATTGAAGGAAATAGTTGAGATCTGAAGAAAATAATTAAAAATTGATGAAAATAATTGAAAATCGAATCAAATAATTGTCAATTAAAAAAAAATAATTTATAGTTGAAGAAAATAATTAAAAATTGATTAAAATAATTGAAAATCGTAGAAAATATTTCAGAATTGAATAAATTAATTAGAAATTGATGAAAATAATTGAAAATTGAAGAAAATAATTGGCAATTGAAGAAAATAGTAGAAAATCGAAGAAAATAATTGAGAAATGAAGAAATAATTTTAAATTAAAAATAATTCCAAATGGAAGAAAATAATTGAGAATTGTAGAAAATAATTGGAAATTGAAGAAAATAATTGAAAATTGAAAAGAATTTATTGTCCCAGAAAAAAATTTCCGATTTGACGTAAAATTCCCGGTTAACTCCCGGTTTTTCCCGGTCAATTTAAATTCCCGGTTATTTCCCGGTTTTCCCGGTTAGTAGACACCCTGATTAATTTAAAAAATCGATAATTTTTATTAAATAAATAAAAAAGATTTTAAGAAAATTCGCCGGCTTTAAAAATTGAACAGAAAGTATTCCTATCTACCTAACCAACTTCAGCATCAAAAAACTCCCTTTAAAATCATCCCTTAATCATTAATCCAAAAAATGGAAAATTTTTGAGAGAAGTTCCCGGCCTTAAAAATCGCACAAAATGTATTCCTATTATCTTACCCCTTTCGGCAAAAAAAACAACCCCTTACCATTTTTAGCACCAAAAACTACCCTTTAAAATCACCCCTTAATTATTATTCTAAAAAACGGAAAATTTTTATTGAACAAATAGACTAAAAAATTTCTCAGAGAACTTGCAAAGAAGTAATATTACCTGAAGAACGATAATGAGAACGAGAATATAACCGGGAATATAATCGACCAAAATTCTAATCGAGAATTTATAAGAATTTAAGTTTTTTATTTGTTTATCAAATTAAGTAAAATTTCCTCAATCAATGTACGAAAATAGAATCTCCGGTGTCATTTCTATTGGCAATGATTTGAATTGGCTACATAATTACACAATTATTGAAAAGAATAGTTTAAAAAAATAAATAATAAATATATTAAATTTAAACAAAATTATAGGAATAACAGTTGCAAATTAAACAACTGGATTGGAAATTAAAAAAAATAATTGAAATTGAAGAAAATAATAAAAAATAGAGGACAAACGATGAAAATTTAAGAATTAAATTGAAATTTGAAAAAATAATTAATAATTGAAAAAAAATATACAAAATGACAAAAATAATTGACAATTGCAAACAAAATTCAAAAAATGGCTAGATTAATATACAACCGAACAAAATAATTTAAAAAATCAAAGAATAATTATAAAATTTTTAGATAAAAATTAAAAATTGAAAAAATTGTAGGAAATAATTGAAAATTGCGGAAAATAATTAATAATAGTTGAAAAATTGCAGAAAATATGAGAAAAATTACGAAAATTATTGTCAATTGAAAACAAAATTCAAAAAATGACGAGATTACAACTGAAAAAGATAATTGAATAATTGTAAAAATTAAACAATAAAAATTAAGTTTAAAGAAAATAATTACAAATTTAAAAACTAAGAAAATTATTGGAATAATTGTTGGAAATAATTGCACATTTAACAACTGGATTGAATATCGAAAAAACTAATTAAAATTAAAAAAAAATAATTGAAAATTGAAAACAGAAATAAAAATTGAATAGAATTAAAAATTAAACAAAATAATTGAACAATTGTATTTCAAAAATTAAAGAAAGTTAATGATAATCGAAATAAATAATAAAATAAAGGCGATAATTTTTTTAATATTAAAGAAAATAATTGAAAATTTAAAAGTGAAATTTAAATTTAAAGAAAATAACTGAGAATTGAAGAGAATAGTTCTAGAATTGAATAATTGAATTGAAAATTAAACAAAATAATTGAACAATTGTATTTCAAAAATTAAAGAAACCTAATGATAATCGAAATAAATAATAGAATAAAGGCGATAATTTTCTAATATTAAAGAAAATAATTGAAAATTTAAAAGTGAAATTTAAATTTAAAGAAAATAACTGAGAATTGAAGAGAATAGTTCTAGAATTGAATAATTGAATTGAAAATTAAAAACAATTTTTATGGGTGAAAAAAATAATTGAAAAAATAAGAGAATTATTGAAAATTGAGGAGTTAATTGAAAATCGATAAAAAAAATGGAAGATTAAGGTATTAGTCGCGTAAAATGATTTTCGTCAGATTTTTTTAAAACTTTGTATCTGTATTCATGAGGTATTTATCTATGAAATGAGATCTATCCTATTAATTTTCACCACTTCTGAGCTTCAAAATATTAATTCAAAGTTTATACCTTTTACATGCAATAGCACAAAATGCATGTAAAAAATGTCTCTTACATTCAATTATAAAAAAACAAGTCGTCAGTTTTTCAAATAAAACTACTAAGTTACACATTGAGATAAAATAAATCCTTTAAAAAAAAATTAATTTTATTGACCACGCCGTATAAAAAATACAATAATTTAAAAATTCATAATTTTTCATTTTCACGTGGTTTCATTGAAAAATGTCGAAAACGTGTGAGCAATACATCACGGTAACTTATAGTACCTGACTCAAAATCGTGAAAATTACATATATTATATTAGAAGAGGTCACAAGAAAGCAAGTGAGTTGATATAAAAGTTTATTTTTTGTTCTTTTTATTTTGCGGGAGTTTTGCGGGAGCATTTACGCGACTAATACCTTAAAGAAAATATTTGAAATTTGAAGAAAAGAATTTAATGGAAATTTCAAGAAAATAATTGATAATCGAAAGAAAAATAACAATATGACGAAAATAATTCAATATTAAACAATTTATTAATATTAAAATAATATATTAATATTAAAAAAAATAATTAACAATTGACAAAAAAAATTGACAAAAGGTGAGAATAATCGTCATTCGTACAAAAAAAATTTTGTATAGTTAATCAATATTCATAAAATTGAAGGAGAATAATAAATTGCCAATTGAAAACTGAAGAAAATTATGGAAAAAAAATTGTAAAAAATAAATGAAAATTAAAGAAATCATTTGAAAAATCAAGAATTGTATTGAAAGAAAATAATTGATAATTGAGAAAAATGCGGGAATTAATTAATATTAAGGAATTAATTGAAAATCGATCAAAATAATTGAAATTTAAAGAACATTTTTGAGAATTGAAGAAAATACAAAACTGAAAAAATAAATTGGAAATTAAAAAATTAAATGGAAATTTCAAGAAAATAATTGATAATTAAAAGAAAAATTACAATATGACGAAAATAATCAACTATTAAAAAAAAAAGATTAATAATTAAACAAAATTTTAAAAATGGTGAGAATAATCAGCATTTGAAAAAAAAAGTTTTGAATTGATGAATAATCATAAAATGGAAGGAGAAAAATAATTTTTCAATTGTAAACTGATAAAAATAATGGAAATAATTATAAAAAATAAATGAAAATTAAAGAAATCATTTGGAAGTTAAAGAATTGTATTGGAATTTCAAGAAAATATTTGATAATTGAGAACATGCGATAATTATTGAAAATTGAAGAAAATAATTGAAAATTAAATAAATAAATGAAAGATTAAAAAATTAAATTGAAGATTTAAAATTTAAATTGAAATTTTAAAAAAATAGTTGATAATTGAAAGAAAAATAACAAAATTTTTTTTTCAAATTATCATTGTTTTCGTCATATTTCAATTATTGTCTTCAAGTTTCAAATTTTAAAATCATTTTCCAATTATTTTCCACAAGTTTTAATTATTCTTACTTTTTAAAATTATTTTCTAAAATTGTTAAATAGTTTTCTCAAATTTCCCATTATTTTATTTAATTTTTAATCATTTTCAATTATTTAATTCAATTTTAAATTATTTATATTATTTGTTTATTATTTTCAATTAGTTACGTTTTTTGTCATAATTTCCAAAAAGTTTTTAATTATTTATCTGAAATTTTCATTTTTCTATTCAATTTTTAATTATATCTACGATTTTTTTGTATTTTAATTACTTATATTCTATATGTTTTGCAATTATTTCTCTTAAATTAACAATTGTTTATCTCAATTTTAAATTATGTTTATCTTTTTTCATTTATTTTCTCTAATTTTTTTTTTTTTTTTTTGCAATTTACTTCTAAAAGTTTCAAGTATTTTTCTGTAATATTCTTTAAATTTTCTTTATTTAAAATATATTATTTATTTATTTATTTATTTACATAAACGGGCGAGTAAAAAGAAAAAAGCCCTTTCGTACAAATTACTTATAAATAATATACATCTAAAAGAATAAAAATAATATAATATAAGAATAAAGAGAAACAGAAAAAATTATGCAATTTTTTCAATTATTTTTTGAAATTTTAATTATTTTCTTCCTTTTTAAGTTTTTTATATTATTTCTTTATAATTTTCTTAAATTTTTAATCATTTTAATCATTTACAAATTGAAAGACGTAACTGAAATTTGCAAAAAACAATTGAAAAAATTACAGAATATCTATGAAATAAAAGAAAAGTAATATGTTAAAAATAATTACAAATTAAAAGAAGTATGTGATTGAAATTTTAAAAACATTTCAAGTTTTAAAAATTAATTGATAAATAATAATTAGAGTAATTAAAAATTGAGAAAATTCATTGAAAAAAGTTAAAATTAATTGAAATTTAATCAAAATAACTGATTTTTGAGAAAAATACTTAAAAATCATAATAATTATTTGAAAAATTTAGAAAAATTAAAAATTTGAGAAAAAATTGAAAATGAATAAAAATAATTAAAAATTGAAGAAAATTATGTAATATTGCATAAGAAAAAATCAATGAAAAATAATTTTCAAGTAATTAAAGTTTTGAGAAAAATAATTTAAAAAATAACAAAATATATTTTAAATAAAAGAACAAAAATTCATAAAGACAAAAAAAAAATTAAATTGAAAAAAATAATTTGTATATTTTAGATAAAAAATTAACAATTTAGAAATTAATAAAAATAAATAATTAAATATTGGTGAAAATAACTGAAAAATAATTGAATGAATTACCTATACAAATTTTTTTTAAATAAATGCGCTTACTTGAAAAATGATAAAAATAATTGAGAAAGTTTACAGAATTTATTTGAATCGAAAGAAAATAATTGAAAATTGAAAAACATCATTTAAATAATTAAAAAATATTGACGTTTCAAGAAAATTGAAAATATTTAAACAGATAATTAAATTAGTATTAATAATTGAATACTAAAGAAGTTAACCGTAATTTGAAGACAATAATTATAATTTGAAAAATAATTATGATTTATAAAAATAATTGAAAAATGATGAAAGAAATTTAAAGTAAATATAACAGGTATAATTAAATCGATTTATTGTTGAAGAATATTAAAACAGAAAAAATTACTGAAAGAATTAAAGAAAATAATTAAAATTTGCGGAAAGTAAATTTAAAATTTCGAGAAGAAAAATTATTTAAAATTTTAAACAAAAAATTACCTAGGTACGAAATACAGTAAAATTTAAAATTAAAAAATCAAGAATTAAAACTATACAAAAGAATAAAGACCTTGTCTTCAAAAAATTTTAATATTTACAGATTTCCACGAAACAGCCTTAAAAGTTTATTAATGAGGAAATACTTTGAAAAAATTGTTTTAAAAATTAAAGAAAAAAACAATAAATATTTTTTTTTTAAAAATGAATAATTAATAATTAAATAAAAAGAAATTAAATATTTTTGAGAATAGAAAAAATATTTTTAAGAAATAAAAAAAAGTATGAAAGGTCTTTAAAAAATTAATCATGAAAAAATACAAAAAAAATATATGTATCAAATAAATATTTTGAAAAAATGAGAAATTATTAAATAAAAATTAATTAAATTATTAAAAGTTCAAAAAGTGATTTAAAAAATTATGAAAGAACGAATAAATTGAAGGAAAATTACAGAAATTTAAAGCGCAGTCAAAAGTTTCAAGAAATGAGAAAAACTAAGAACAAAAATTAAAATAATAAAGCAATATTTTGAACAAAATATGTCAAGTTACAATTAATGTAGAAATGTTCGAAATTACTTTTTATTTATTGTTAATTATCAAATTTAACATTATTTAATAATATTTTAAGCTGAATTTTATAACTTCAGTTTTTTTGCAATTTTTTTTAAATTAATATTTAATTTTAAAAAAATGTTATCGAATATCGATTAAATAAATTACGAAAAAATGGTAGTTAAAAAAAAAGCTTTCTGCAACAAATTACCAATTAATCATCATTAAAATATTTTATTTAATTAAAATTATATATTATAATTCAATATAAATCGCGTAGGTTGTTTAAGAATAGAAAATAAAGGTAACAGAAGTATGAAAATATTTTTAGTCATAAAAAGAGGTTTTAGGTTAGTTTTAATGTCAAATACAAATCTTGTTTATCTTAATTTTAAAGTGTACTTACTTGTTGTCACCATTTTCGGAAACACTGTCAGATTCGTTTTCTGAACCAGAAGAAGACCCGTAGTCTGCTACCAAGGAAGCCATTTCTTTTAAACAAATAAATATATTAATTTAATTTTTTCCTAAATTTAATATCGCATTGCTGCCATTACCAATTTTACTCACACTAATTCATCGTGACTTTGTATGTATACAAAAATCCTTTGCCCAGACAACTCACACAAATTTATCTTTAAAAAGAACTAAACGGCAACGTCGCAATAACTTTATATTCTTTAAGCGGAAGTACGTCTACAATGCTGGGAAATTTAAAATTTTTTAAATTTAAAAATCTCGAAATTTTTTTTTCTAAATCTTGTTTGGTTGTTGACAAAAAAAGATTATTAAAGTTATATTTTGCTGGAAGGGAGAAATCATTTTCAGAAACGACTTTAGTCCTTATCTTCCTAACCTAAAAATTAATTATTTGTTATAGATTTTTTTATTACACGTTTGTAACTTTATAATTATAATTACGAGTTGCATAAAAAATGAGCAAAATGTCTGGAAATTAATTTATGAGAATGTTAAAATAATGAATAAAATACATAATTTTTTAAGTTTTATATTTTCCATAAATTGAAATTCCGCAAATAAAGTAATATTCAAATTCTTTTATTGACAAGAAAGTTTGGATTGAAAATGTTTATTTATTACAACTAAAACATTTTTTGGTTATGTTATTCATTTAAATTCATTTACCTTATTCGATTGAAAATTAATTTATCAAGGATTCGAAAATATTTGAAACATAATAAAAAAAATTGCAAAATTTCCCTACTCTGTCAAAATTAATATTTATTAGATAATTAATTATATCAACTGTCTTAATTATTTATTAATTATTTAATTTATTAATTAAACTTTGATTTGTCGTTAGTCATTTAAAACTATATAAATTTTTGCAATAAATTAAATAATGAATTGAACAACTGGGTTGAAAATCGAAAAAAATTGAAATTGAAGAAAATTATAAAAATTGAGGAAATAAATTGAAAATTAAAAATTGAAAAAATAATTCATAATTGATAAAAAAATTATAAAATGACGAAAATAATTGCCAATTGAAAACAAAATTTAAAAAATGGCTAGATTAATACACAACAGTACAAAATAATTTAACAAAATTAAAAAAATTACTAGATTAATAGACAACTGAAAAAAATAATTTTTAAAATTAAACAAGAAGTATTAAATTTAAAGAAAATAATTGCAAATTGAAAAATTAAGTAAATTATTATTATAGATATTATTATAGATTTGTAATATATGGAAAAAAATTTATTGTCGATAAAATTTCTCAGAACTTTTAGATCGACGAAGAAATTACCGGTTTGGTATTTATATTAATTATTTTATTATTTATATAAATATTAAATTATATTTATATAATTTACCCAAACGCTTTGAATAAAAATAGCATCTGTTACAATTCGTTAACAAACATAAATTAATAAATTAAATACATAAACTTTCTTTATTACTTAAGTCAAATTTTAATTGACAATGACGTATTTTAGTAAAAACTGTTAATAATTTATAAAAATATCTCTTAATACATTCCTAAATTAAAGTTTTAAAATAATTATTACAAATTTTAATCTTAAAATATTCTACACTGTACACTAAACATGAAAAACAATTTTTTTAACAGACACCAGCTACAGTTATATTAACACTGATGTTTGTACCGCATTTTAAATCACAACTTTTCCAAACAGAAATTTTTCTTTCCTCATTTTTAACATATTCCACCAATAATCTTGTATTTGGGACATGAAACCAAAATTTGCCCAGAGTTGGTTTTATAATTGACGAATTTCCACCATCTTTCCAAAACATTCCAGATTCTTCACTCCACTGTGTTACTAAATTTGTCGTGATTATTGAAACATTACATTCATTTGTAATTACTCTAAGAATGTTACGAAAATGATTCAAAGAATACATTGTTTCTGGATGATCCATTGAAACAAGAAATAAAGCAGGCAATGAGTCAATAATTAATAAACTTGTTTCTCTCTCGTTTTTTAAAATTTTCGACAAGTAATACAGAATTGAAATTAATTCATTCACGGCCTTGACTCGGGTTACTTTTATGTTTTTCATTACTCTACCAATTTCCTGAAAAATAAATAGATGATAATTTTATTAAGACAAAATGTGGAAAATTTAATTTAAAACCAAATAAACCATTAAAACTCATAATTGGATAGAAATTAAAGATTTTTGTCATTCAGAAATAAATTTCAAGTTTCTCTCATTTCTCTAAATTATTTCTGTACGTCAAAAATCTTTAATTTTTATTCAATTATGAGTTTTAATGGCTTATTTGGTTTTAAATTAAATTTGGCACAATTCATGCTTAAAGATAGAAAATTATTTATTAATATTGTAATAATATATTTACCTCTTCACTGCAGTTTTTAGCATCTAAAATTTGTTCAACTCGTAATATAGAAAAATCTCCTTTTGTGTCAATATAATGGACAATTTTATTTGTTTCTAAAGGAATAAAAGTAGCTATTGTCAGACATAATTGCGTTTTTCCAGAAGACGAGGTTCCACAAAATTCGTAAATTTGTTTCGAACGTAGACCACCTTCAAATAATTTGTCAAGGCTAAAATCAAAATATTCAGATAAGAAATTATCAATGGCATTTTAAAATAATTTAATTTCTTAGCAAAAAAAAAAAAAAAAAAATTATATAATTATTTTTATAAATAATTCTTCTAAAAAAAATAACGAGGTTTAAAAGAAGATTTCAAGAAACGATTTTATTACAATTTCAAAGTCCTTAATTTTTATTCAGAAATTATGAATGAATGCAAGAAATTAAAAAAAGTCGGAGAAAATTTATTAAAAATTGAGAAATGTAAAAACAAGATAGGAAAGTTTTAAAACAGAAGAAATTTATAAAAAAAATTACATTAAAAAGTTATACAATATTTTTCAAAATGTATAAGAAAGTCGAAGAGAATTTACTTTAAAATGGGAAAATTAAAAACAAAAAGAATACGTAAAAAAATAATTTAAAAACCTACAAACAACAATTTTTAATAATAAAGAAATTTAGAAAGTTGTTGAAGAAAAAAGGAGAAAATTGAAAGAATATGGTAATTATGACTAAAAAATTAGAAAGTTTATAAGAAAAATGTTTAAATTGTGTTTTTTTTAAATGTCAAGAGATCAAGAGATAATATACGAAAAAATAAAAAAATTTTAAAAATAAAGAATCAAAAGTACAAAACTGTAAAAGAACAATTTTTTCCCAAAAGTAGTACTTACAGACATGATTTTTTAAATTAAGAAAATAAATAAGAAACTCAATGAAAAAACGTAAATTGTACTAAAGAGACAAATTTTCGAAAAAAGTTTTTTTGAAAATTAAAGAAAAAAAAACAATAAATTCATTTAAAAAAATTTAAACAGTTTAAAGAAAAGGAAAAATATTTCAGAGAAATAGAAAAATGATGATAAAATGAGTAAAAATATAAAATTTACATAAAAATAAATTAAAAAAGAAAAGTTTTTACAAAATTAGAAAAATTAAATTCTTTGAACAAAATAGAAATTATAAGATAAAAAGTAACTAGTTTTAAAGAAATGAATTTTTTTCTAAGATATAGAGAATGAAAGATAAATTGAAGGAAAATTTTGGAAATTTAAGGATATTTCAAAAAGTTTGATAGAATAAGAAAAAATAAGAACATGCATTAAAAAAAAATTAAGATATATTTTGAAAAATGGAAAAAATCATACAAAAAATGTTTTAAAAATTAACAATCTATGAAAAGTAAAAAAATTACAAAAAATAATCAATTCCAAAAAAATTGTGAAAAATAAACGAAAAAATAAGAAACAGTAAAAATAAAATAATAAAATGTAAAAAAATAGGTAAAAAGTCTAAATAAAAGAAAAGACAATTTCCTTTAAAAATAAATAATTCAAGGAAATTATTCACAAAATAGTGAAAGTTAAAAAAAAAATCTGAAAACAGCTGAAAAAATGTGTTAAACATAATATATATTTTAAAAATAATTCTATCAACAAATAGTTTTTTTTAAGAACTGTGAAATCTACGAATTTTATAATATATAAATTTACGAAAAAATATTCTAAATGCAAAGAAAATTGAATATGCACAAAAAAATATAACAAAAAAGTAAAAAATTAAGAAGCAAAAAGAAGATTTCTAAAAAGTGATAAAAATTAAGAAATTGTGTAAAAATATGAAAAAAAATTAAAATACTGAAAACATTTTTGAAAAATAAGAAAATTATTTTTAAGAAATTAAATATTTCCAGAAAATGATATTTTTTATCGACGACTTTTTTCCAAAAGTTTTAGTATTTACGAACATGATTTTTTTAAATTGACAAAATAAATAACAGACTCAATAAAAAAACGTAAATTGTACTAAAAACGCAAATTTTCGAAAAAGATGTTTTGAAAATTTAAAAAAAAAACAATAAATTCATTATCTTAAAAATAAAAAATTTAATTATAAAAATTAAACAGATTAGAGAAAAAGAAAAATATTTTAAAGCAATAGAAAAATGATGATAAAATAAGTAAAAATATAAAATTTACATAAAAATAAATAAAAAAAGAAAAGTTTTTACAATCTTAAAAAAATTATATTCTTTAAACAAATTAGAAATTATAAGATAAAAAGTAACTAGTTTTAAAGAAATGAATTTTTTTCTAAGATTTAGAAAATGAAAGATAAATTGAAGGAAAATTTTGGAAATTTAAGGATATTTCAAAATAAGTTTGATGGAATAAGAAAAAATAAGAACATGGATTAAAAAATAATAAAGATATATTTTGAAAAATGGAGAAAATCATTAAATTTTTTTTTTAAATTAACAATCTATGAAAAATGAAATAATTACAAAAAATAATCAAAACTAAAAAAATTGTGAAAAATAAACGAAAAAATAAGAAACAGTAGAAATAAAATAAGAAAATGTAAAAAAATAAGTAAAACGTCTATATGTAAAAAAAATGTATAAAATAAAAAAAAAAGTCTAGGAAATTAATGACAAAATGTTGAAAGTTCAAAAAAAATCTGGAAACAGCTGAAAAAAATTCGTTAAACATAATATATATTTTAAAAATAATTCTATCAACAAATAGTTTTTTTTTAAGAATTGTGAAATCTAAGAATCTTAAAATAGAATAAATAAATTTACGTAAAAATATTCTAAACATAAAGAAAATTGAAAATACACAAAAAAGATACAAAAAAAAAAAAAAAAATTAAAAAGCAAAAGAAAGATTTCTAAAGTGATAAAAATTAAAAAATCGTGTAAAAATACGAAAAAAAAATTAAAATACTGAAAACATTTTTGAAAAATTATTTTTAAAAAAATTAAAAAATTCCGGAAAATGATACTATTTAAATTTCTATTGAGTAGAAAAATGATTATTAATTTAGAGAATGCATCAAAAGGCATATAAAGATTTTAAAAAACTATCAAAGGAAAAAATTGACAATAAAGGTAGAAAATTTGAAAAAAACAGAAAATATTTAATCTCTGCTTAAATTAAGTCAAAATTAAATGCAAAATCTAAAATCTTTATTAATAGTTAATGGAAAAATGTAAATATATGCTGTAATGAATACAATTATATTTTTGTGTAAAATTTATTAAATAATTGATTTATTAGTGACATTTTTAAAAAAAAACAACGTTTATTGGCTCGAAAATATGTCAACAGGACGAAAAAAATGACAATAGAAAAAAATAGGGATTTAATAGGGAAAATATACATAAAATAATCCTAAAATTTAAATAATGAAAAAGAGAAAAAACGAAAAACCAAAGTAAGAAAATATTTAAAAATTGAGAAAAATAAACTTATTTTAAAAGAATGTGGATAAAAAATACTAAATAAATTTTTTGATTAATTTCAAAAATATAAGAAAAATTTTCGAGAAAGAGAAAATATTTCCAAAGAATAAAAAAATTATCATTTTCAGAAAATCAAAAAATGTTTTAAATATGATAAAAATTATTGTTGGTAGGTACAAATATAATACATTTTCAAAAATAAAATGTTTTTTATTTTAAAAATTTAATAAAACTGTTTCTTGAGTTTTTTTACTTAGATTTGTAATTTACTTTAAACTTAAATTTATAATTGTCTTTTTTTAAAATTAATTTTTTATTTATATTTGTGCTATTTTTATAAATATAACACATTTTCAATAATAAAATGTTTTTTCTTTTAAAAAATTGATAAAACTGTTCCTTGAAATTTGTACCTAGATTTGAATTTTTTTTTAAATTTAAATTTATAATTAAAATAAATTTATAATTGTCATTTTTTAAACATAATTTCTAATTTATATTGACTTTATGAGTAACTGCGAATACAAATTTTAACGAATAATATACCTAGATATTCCTGATAAAATAATTAACTCTTCTTTCCACATTTTCGAAGCATCAGTCATTTCCTGTCCTCCATACGATATGGAAAATTCATTTTTTAATGCTACTACCTCCTAAAAAGAAAAATATTTACTATTCTTATATCTTACTGTTAAAAAAAGTAAAAATATGAGGAATATAATTCTAAACATGTTTAAGCCAAAAATTAACAACATAGAAAATGAATAAAAAAATTATTATTTTAATTTAGATGATAATTTATATCATTTTATCCGTTATATTTTATATATAATAATAGTCGTTGTAATTTCAGGCTTGGGTCCGTAAATAGTTTGATTCACTATAAAAGTAAATTCTATAGTGAAGTAGACTATTTACGGACACAAGCCTTTGTAATTTTGAAAATATAACCTTAAAAACATACCTTAAATGTTAAATTAGTGATACTAGTCAAATAGTCTGTTGGTTTATTAATAAATTCGAACACTGTATAAATTCCTTTATCAAATAATTGAGAGATAATGGAATCTGTTAATTTTGCGTGAAATGAAGAATTTAATCGAGCCATTTCATTTGTATCAATTTTTTGCAATTTGTATATTCAATTTCAATCAGTGGCAACACTGGTATTTATGTCGTCTGCTATTCATCTGTTTACAGGTTACAGTCAAAATTTGACACTCATTTTCAAAATAATAATAGCCCAAAAATAATTAAATAATATTTTTCATATCGTATAAAACAATTTAAAAAAAAAACAATATTAGTTAATTGACAGAAAAAAATGGTTTTCTACGATTACGAAACAGATATTTAAATAAAGGATGTAAATCCAGACTACGTAAATCAATAATTATCTCTCAAATAAATCAAAAGTTCATTAATCCATCCCAAACCTTATATCCGGTTTCGGTACTTCATTTTTTCCATTTTTCATTCAACGACAACACGATAAAGTTCATCAGTCGATTACAGTCGATTTTTCACAAGATCAGACGAAAGTCCGTAAAATATCGTAGAGAAAAATTAAATTCGGATTTATTTTTGTCTCAAAATTAGTTTAAACCATCATGTCTAATAGAAATACTTTAATTTCTTGTTTTTTTAAAATTTCCTGGAAAAACGCTTTCGACAAATATTTACAAGGGAGAAAACTTCGGGAAATCGTTCGTTAAGCTTCCGTTAATTTTTGTTCTCTTGAAAGGTTACATTATTTTAATTCTATGCAGTTCTCGGGAAAATTAGTTGTCTGAAATACCAACCAATCGAACTACTACCAGGTAAATATCAATAATAATTTATTTTTGAATCACAAGTGTTTGAAAAAAAAAAAAAATTGACACGTGGCATCGAAAAATGAGACTATTTGCAATTTTACAAAAAAAAACTTTCAAGTATTTAAAATAAAATAATTCTAATAATTAATAAACAAATATTTCAGTATAATAATTTTATTTCCAAGAAATTCTCAAATTTTGTCAAACACGTGTGATTTATTCTTAGATTACGCTTGTATTTAATTGAAATAAAATTTAATTACTACACATTTTTTCCGCAAATAATTGTTTTACATGTCTTGAAATGCAGTTTATTTTTTAAAAATGTGTTTAACAAAATATTTTTTACAATAATCTTTGAGGTTATGTTACGCATGAAAAAGTAAAATTAACTGGTAAAATTTTGAATTTATCTTTCCCTTTGTTCAGTTCCAGAAATTCGTTTCCTATCCGATTTAACAAATTTTTGAAAAATATTCAGTTAAATTAATACAAATTTAAATTTAATGTTAAATTAATATTTTCACACAAGTCGTTCTCGACTTTCAGTAAAATAAACCAATTTAAACATAGGAAAATTTATTTACATGACAATAATTCATAATCATTATTAAAATAAAATAATTTCCCAAAAAAAAAAAAAAAAAAAAAACGTGCTTTTCTTGGATGCAAAAAAAGTCACTGATTTGATTGCCCGCGCCGGAAGTCCACCCTTTTTGTTTTTAACTTTGGACCAATGAGGAGCTTGGATTTCACCATGTTGCCAAATATCCATGATTGTCTGGCCAATGAGGTGACGAGTTGTAACGCGCTCTCGTGGCGGCTTTTGCAATTTCTCGAAAGCGATCTTTCTCAGCTCGCTGATGAAATTTGTCGGAATCCGTCGCCATGTTTAGAAGTGTCTGCGTCCTTGAGCGAGTCAAGCGAAAATGTTTAGTAAAATATTAGATATATCGAATTTGCAGCAAATTACGTGAGGTACCCATTTGTAATTTGTTGCTCGGTAATCACGGGTGTAACGGTTATTCCCGTGGATGGGCGACCTAGGAAGCGGAATCTTGTGATTCCGAAAATGGTAAGTCGTCTTCGTATTGGGACAACGCCAATATGGCGGTCGAATAATTCCCTTTGTATCTAGGCGAGGTTCTTTGAAAATTGCGTTTTCTCGTTTTTTAACGTTTCGCACGAAAATCGTTTCTGGATAGTGATGACGACAAATTATCAGATACGCGAGTGATAAATGATCAGTTCTACTTGGATTTTGAGAAAATAAACTCTTTTTTTTCTACCAGACGACGATTAGACGCCCCGAGTGTTCAAACGCTTTATCGGTTTATTCGTGCAATTTTAAAAATGACATTGCTTTTTCTCGTTATTGCGATGACGCGGATAAATGTAGATGTTGAAGGAAAATTTTTTTTCTACTCGTTAATCCTGACGTTGAGCTCCTTCTGGAAAAAATCGAAAGTGCACCCACGCACGGGTCGATTTTGATTTCGGCGCTTTTTTATGAGATAGTTTAACGCACTTTATTGGTATTTTTTTAATAATATGACAGAAAGTGCGTCTGTGTTGTAGGAGTTTTTATTATTTCGAATAAAAATGAGATTAGACAATATAAAAATAATAAAAAAAAAGAAATTTTGTGAAAATATTCGAGAATATTTTTTTGTCATTTAAGTTTTTTGATTTTCTGTGCGTTAATTCTATATTAATACATTTGAGGAATTTGTGTAATAATATTTTAGGTGATTTTCGATTTTAAAGAATATATTTATTCTGGCTTATTGTAGTTTTTTTCTAAATTTTATAACCTGGTTGTAGTATCTGACATATATTTACGAAATATGTTTTTTTTAATATAATTATATGATGCATCATTCTTGGAATATATTATATGTAAATTTGTAGTATTTTAAAAAAAATAAGAAAATTTATGATATTAAAAAAAGTTATTTCTCGTTTTCAGCGTCTTGGTAATTTAGACTTTTGTTATTATTTTTGAAAAGATAAAAGTATTGAACGTTAAATGACTCATTGTATTTCTAAGCCTTTTTTGCGTCAGTTTCAATTGCAGATAATTTTTTGTGTAAATGTAAAAACATTCGAAATAATAAATTCTTTGTAAAAAAAAATTCTCTAGTTTTAAATTACATTTCTCTTTATTGTTTACTTTGATTCATTTTTATTCAATTATTAGTAATTTGTTATTCACGATTAATTTAATTTATAATAAAAGTTATTTAAAAAAAAGGCACGAGAAGATAACATTTTTAATTCTCGAAAAAAATTCTTCTGGCAATAAAATTAAAGTGAATTAAATTGTGCGTTCTAAGTAAACACTTTTTTGAAACTGGGAGTGTATAAAAGTTGAGTTTGGAGACGCATGAATATTTTCTAAATCTCATTAGTTCGAACTTTCAATTGGCAGAATTTCATTAAACAGAACTTTCATGAAGTCGAATATTTATTTTACAGAATTTGTTTTCAATCGAATGTGAATTAATTCGAATTGTTACTTAGTAGAATTTTCAAGTCTCCGAACTCATATTTAACATAAATCTCACTTTATAGAATATCTGTTTAACAGAATGTTAACTTGGCCGAATTTTTAAGTGTCAGAATGTCCATTTGGTCGAATTTTCATTTGTCCTAATTTCGACCAAATGGACATTCTGACACTTAAAAATTCGGCCAAGTTAACATTCTGTTAAACAGAAATTCTATAAAGTGAGATTTATGCTAAATATGAGTTCGGAGATTTGAAAATTCTACTAGGTAACAATTCGAATTAATTCACATTCGATTGAAAACAAATTCTGTAAAATAAACATTCGACTTCATGAAAATTCTGTTTAATGAAATTCTGCCAATTGAAAGTTCGAACTAATGAGATTTAGAAAATATTCATGCGCCTCTTGAGTTTGAGTGAAAAGAAAATTGAAAAAGAGACTAATTTTGATTGTATTATTTTGCAGAATCATGTGTAATGAGTGATAAACAATCTGGGACTACTTTACCACCCCTCAGCGGGGGTGGAGCTAACAATGGAGGATCCCAACAGACTGTTAACATTCATCAAGTTCTTACAACTGCTCAAGGACTTAATGTTCTTTCTACTGGAAGTGGACAACAATTTGTCTTCACTTCTCAGGTTCCGGGCCTCACGCAGGTGATTTTTTTTCTTGATTGGAACGAATTTTTTACGTGAGACGCATGATTAATTCCCGGGACGTATGATTAGGTTCTAAAATTAATTATGTAGAATATTTATTTCATAGAATTTCATTAGGAAGAATCTTCTTTTAGTCGAAATTTCACATTTTCGAATATGTTTTCAATCGAACATAAATTAATCCGAATTTTGAACAGAAGTTTTAGGTTGCCGAATTCATATTAAGCAGAATTTTCATTTTACAGAAATCCTTTTAACCAACTTTTCATTTAAAAGAATTTCAATTTAAACGAATTTTAATTTAGAAGAATGTTGATTTTACAGAATTTTAGATTAATCGAATTTTTAAATACCAGAGTATTCATTTGTCTGAATTGACATTTGATAGAAAACTTAAAATGCAGAATGTTCATTTGTCCGAAATTGTAAATGGCCGAAAAAGTATCTGACAGAAATATTTTGGCGCGAGTTTTGAAATTGATCAATCAGATCGGCCATTTACAATTTCGGACAAATGAACATTCTGCATTTTAAGTTTTCTATCAAATGTCAATTCGGACAAATGAATATTCTGGTATTTAAAAATTCGATCAAT
The DNA here is from genome assembly GCA_037103525.1 of Ganaspis brasiliensis. Taxonomy (NCBI): domain Eukaryota; kingdom Metazoa; phylum Arthropoda; class Insecta; order Hymenoptera; family Figitidae; genus Ganaspis; species Ganaspis brasiliensis. Next base: position 2,054,191 of record JAZKLR010000254.1, on the reverse strand, counting down.
TTAAAAATCTGTAAAACCAACATTCTTCTAAATTAAAATTCGTTTAAATTGGAATTCTTTTAAATGAAAAGTTGGTTAAAAGGATTTCTGGAAAATGAAAATTCTGTTTAATATGAATTCGGCAACCTAAAAATTCTGTTAGGTCAAAATTTGGATTAATTTATGTTCGATTGAAAACATATTCGAAAATGTGAACTTTCGACTAAAAGAAGATTCTTCCTAATGAAATTCTATGAAATAAATATTCTACATAATTAATTTTAGAACTTAATCATACGTCCCTTATTACCCACATTTAACTTAAAACAATGTTTATGTTAATCGAAATTAATTTCAAATCAAACAGGCTGGGTATGGTCGGAACTGAAAATCAATTTTCTATCCAAAATGTTTTTTAAAGAATTTTAGACTTGTATTTTTTTGTTTGGCTGCAAAAAAGAATTTCATAGAGATATAAAGATTTTAATTTCTAAAGTCGGAACTCATCGTTTATTTAAAATTCAAGAAAAAAAACCTTTATAAGTGTAATAACTTTTTGAGTAATTGGGATATCTTATTCTTTTTTACGTCTTAAAAGAGTTTTTATTTCTCTTTAAAAATTCATTGAAAATTTTTAAAAATCTTCTAAAGTAACAAAATGGTGTCCGTTTTACTTCTAATTATTGTCTAATTATTTTTTGCAATCACAACTTGCTCAAACTTCCATTGTAGTTGATTTTTTTATTTTTCAAAATATTGTTTTTTATATTTTTCATTCAGCCAAATAATTATTTACGTATATTTCATATTTTCAAATTATCGCGTAATATGAAGATCGTTTGATTAAAATGCTATTTGACATAAAACCTCGAATATCTTGTGTTACAAAATCATCATATCTATAATTGTACATCCGGTTATTAAAAAATGGCGCCAAATTTAAAATTATCTATGCAGAATGTTTCTATATTTTGTAATTGAGTATTTTTAAAGGCGACATTTTCTTTTAACCGGATGTGCAGTTATAGAAATGATGATTTTGTAACACAAGATATTCGAGGTTTTATGTCAAATAGCATTTTAATCAAACGACCTTTATATTAGGTAATAAATTAAAAATATGAAATATATAATAATGATTTGTCTGGTGAAAAATATGAAAAAAAGTATTTCGGAAAATACAAAATTTTCAAGAACAAAAAATAATTTCAAATAAATTTACAGTAATTTGAAAAAGAGAGTTGAATACAATAATAATTATGTTAAATTGAGATGTTGCTAAAGGATAATTCTATTAAATAAAAACTAAAAACAAATTTTATTTGGGAATTACTTGATGTTAAGTTACCTATTATAATTAAAATGTGGGGAAAAATTTAAGTATAAATAAATTAATTTAAAAATGTCTTTTTTAAAGTAAATTTACTGTTTTAAGGGCTGTTTTTAAAAATAAAAATGTATGTTTTTCATTATATATGAAAGCATCAATAATTATATAAAATAAGATATTCATTCTCGGTTAAAATTAAATTAGTCGCAGTTGGAATCCTTTTAACTATATTTGTTATGTCTTGGTGAAGTTTTATTTATTATCTGTGTTTTTAAACTTGTAATTTTAGGTATGATTGTGTTTTATTTTATTCATTTACGCTCTATTTAAATAGCATTAATATATGACGCTTTACTATTGTTTTAAATTATAAATTTTTATTTTATGAAATTTGTTAATATTTTAAAAGTCATTTAGGATGAATTATTTTTTTCTCAAGTAGGTCGTGGTTTTTTAAAATGTATTTTTAAAAAAACCAAAAATTGGCAGATGAATTTTGTGCACTATAAAAATGTTCAAATACAATTTTTGTGGTAAAAAAATATCTTAGTTTTGTCTTGTAAAATGCGAAATAACTTAGAAGTCAAGCTAGAAAAAAAATGTTAAATTTATAAGAATTGACTAATGAATACAACTTTTTTTATATTTTTTCCAAAAATAGATATCTAAATAAATTTTTTGACAAATAATGGTTTTTACTCCAAATTACAATAAAGTATATTTTTAAAAAGTAATCAAGTTAAGTCTGAACTGTTCTTTAAAAAATGAAAAGTTCAAAAAATGTTTTTCTTTTGTTTATTTTATTTTTTTTAATTATTCAAGTTGTTTAACTTGCGTGCACAACATTTTCTTGGTATTTTTTTTATTCGAATTGCAACAGAATTTTATCAGAAAACATTTTAACATTCAACGATTATTGTAATCGACTCCTAGTTAAATTTATCGGTATTTTAAACAATTAAATAGTAAACTCTAAATTCAATCGATATATATACTACATTGGATAAAATGAAAATTTTTTCTTAATAATTATTAGATAAATTTTTAGTCAGTTTTAACTATTAATATTAAGTTATTTTCATACCTTGTGTTTTTAATGAATTTCAAATTCAATCCAACCAAACTAATTTTAATTTTAATGCTAGTTTCAAAATTTGTTGAAATTGGAAGCGATCAGTGCAGAAACTGTTCAAGTTACATAATAAAAAGTTTTTGGTTAAGAATAAAAACTTATTTCTTTTATAATTATAAGAATTGTATTAAATGGTTTTAGTTTATATTTTACCAACTTATAATTTAATAAATTCTTTATAAATGATTTGTTTTTTTGATTAATATAAGGTGTAAAAATATGTTTTAAACTTGAGTATTTACGCGGTTTTATAAGTCTGGAACTTTTATCTCGTAAATTAATAACACAATAACAATATTTTTCTCAGAATTTAGGGATTTAAAATTGTAAATTTACTGAAAAAAATGGAAAAATAGTTCAATACTGAAACAGACTAAACTAAAGCATACTTTATACACTAGAGTGTATATTTTGTAACACACATATATAACATGCATTTATTTACACATACACGCAACTTTTACGTATGAATATATTTTTTAAAGTATTTGAAAATAAATATCGCATGAGGGAGGATTCGAACTCGCGTCACGACGGAAACACGCACTTAAATCTATCGTTAAACGACCGCAGCTATTATCGCTAATGCCAAAAAAATTTGATCTGTTTATAAAAACTGCGCGCTCGGTCAATCTAAAATATTAAATACTATTTAAAAACATGTATCTCTCACAAAAATGTCAAGACATCCACCTCTAAATTATTTTAATGTAAAATTTACTGCACAATTTTTCTCAGTGTGTAGGTACTTTTGCCGCACATATTAAAAAAAGCATTTTTTTTATGTATACTCCTTAAAAAATTACCACAAGTTTTTTGAATTTCACGAAGAGAAAGAAAAGGCTATTATAATTATTATTGTCTGATAAAATTCAAATTTTTGCCGGATTTTAACTTTTTTCTTGAATTTTTAAAATTTTGTAACATAACATAACCTCAAAAAATTGTTTTATATGTATTTAGTTAGCTCAAATACCAAAACTAATGTCAAAAATGATTTATGAATAATTTGCAGTAACTGAAAGGTTTTGAGTGTTTTTGTAATACATTTAATGATCTCGTATTTACATTATTCCGAACTTTGAAATCACCGAACTCGCATTTAGCAGAATATGCAACTCCCCAAATTTGCAACTGTCAGAACTTCTAAATCCATGAAGTTGCATTTGTCCGAACTTTAAAATCACCTAATTTACATTCGTCCGAACTTGTATATGGCCGAACTTTTAAATCGCCGAACTGGCATTTGTGCGATTCCAATTGAAATTTACGTTATTTTCAGACAGGTTAACGGCAGAAAATGAAACTTTAAAATCTTATTATATTTAATATGACTAATGTTTTACATAAATATTTAGGTCAAAATATTAAATAGTCTACGAGAATTGAAATTTCGAAACAAAAATTTAAAATAACAATGGCTTCCGTTCTATCAGTCGTATCAAGGTTTTCTTTTTTTTTTTAATGACCAGGAAAATATAAGGAATATTTCTATTTTAGGACAATTTTTTATAATTTTTATATTAAAAAAGTTATTAAATAAAAATTATATAACTTTTAAGCAGCGAGATGAAACATAATGACCCAAATGCTAAAACGAACTTACCTGTGTTCTTTTCAAGATTCCAAAAGAAATGAACTTTACAGTTACTTTCTTGATATTTAATTTTAGTAAATTATAAATGTAAACATTGGAGTTTTCTGTTTGTAAACAAATCAATATGGTTGCGCGCGCATTTTCATTTGAAAGGAATAAAGTCATGGTTATACGAAGTCGCAGTGATGCCAACGACTGAAATCAAATGCATCTGCGCACATCATTTATAAATTATTAAAATTAAATATCAAGAAAGTAACTGTGAAGTTAATTTCTTTTGGAATCTTGAAAAGAACACTGGTAAGTTTGTTTTAGCATTTGGGTCATTGAGTTTTATCTTGCTGCTTAAAAGTTATATAATTTTTATTTAATAACTTTTTTAATATAAAAATTATGAAAAATTGCCTTTAAATAGAAATATTCCTTATATTTTCCTGGTCAATTAAAAAAAAGAAAACCTTGATACGACTGATAGACCGGAAGCTATTGTTATCTTAAATTTTTGTTTCGAAATTTCAATTCTCGTAAACTATTTAATATTTTGACCTAAATATTTATGTAAAACATGAGTCATATTAAATATAATAAGATTTTAAAGTTTCATTTTCTGTCGTTAACCTGTCTGAAAATAACGTAAATTTCAATTGGAATCGCACAAATGCTAATTCGGTGATTTCAAAGTTCGGACAAATGCAGTTTCGGGTAATTAAAAGAAAATGTTAATGATAGTGTACTTTAATGTACATTTTGACCAAAAAAAACATGCATATTTTTGTCATAATATCGGTTTTTTCGAGACCCTACTGACCAGTTTTTTGAAATGCATGTTGAATAGAAAGTTAAGAAAACTACGTTCTATCTGGGGGCGGGAGGGGGGGGGAGTAACAAAAATAGGGCTAAGTGGTTTATGAACGTTCAAAAACGCCTAGTGTTCTAAAATTCTCGGTAAAATATAATCCGAGAAGGAAGGGAAGAAAATTGCGGTAAATTACCGAGAAGACGAGAATTTATGAGAATTAACGAGAATATTTGTTTTTATGGTTTTTTAATTTGGTTTTATGCTTTAATTATATTATTTTATAATAAATAGGTTAAAGAAAATGCATAGAACAGTTATTTAAATTTTAATTATATAATTTATTAATTATATTATATAATTGAAACAACGAATATGTACATAAAACTGTAAGATCAACGTTTCTATAAACAATTAAACATATATCACACTTTTAACAGTATTGAAACAGTCTTTGGGTCAAACCACTGACTTTCGACCAAAGGTGGTCGCTGACATATTTTAAAAAATATTAAAACCTATATTATATGTATTATTGAAGTATCTAAATTCAACTTCTGAAGTTGTTTTAGTTAAATTTTTTATTTTTCAGCCGTAAATTGTAATTAAAGGAGCAAGTGTCAAGAAAAAATGGCGTTTTTAATGCATGTTTTATACGCTTTTAATTCAGAAAAAAAACATTTATTTCCTGTACTATAAAGAAAATCCGTTTAATTAGTATCCAAATATTTATTTTCATTAATATAATTTTGTGTAAAATGAAAAATAATAGTAATAAAATTAACTTAAAGTTGATAAAAAATCTGTCAATTTTTGTCATTTTTAAAGTCTATTTTTTAGAAATCTACTTAACAAATGTTAATGAAACTTACCATAATGATTAATTTGTATAGTTTAAACATATTTTCACTGGAAAGAAGTCAAATATTTATTTTATTATTAAATAATTCAGTCTTGAAATTTTGAATTTAACCACAAAACACACATTTTTGAACTTGCACACTTTTTTCTGGATGGATTTATAAAATTAACACTTTCCACATGTCTAAGTTTCTATAAAAACTACAACATATTAAATTTTCGCGAATGTAAGTTGTTTAGTTTACGAATTATTTAAGTTTAAAATTTAATAAAAAAAAGGTTATTTTTTATATTTTAAAATACACTCTGAAGTTTGACAATCGATTATTGGCTTTAAATTCAAAAGATTTTTATTTACAATTTGTCAGTTAAATAATTTAATCTATTAATTTATATATTACAATAAACAATATTTAAAAACCATTGAAAATTGAATGTATTTTTTTTCCTAATTGTATTTTAGTTTCTTATAATTAATCAAATAAATCTCAGTAACTAATGATCAGAAACATTTTCAGTTTGAAATGCTTATTTGTTAAAATAATTAGGGAAAACATTGTATTTATTTTTATTTTTAATTCTCTACTTTTCTCTATTAATTAATAATTTAATAATCCTTAATATTCATTAATGAAAATATTTATGAATTCAAATAAAATCATAGATAAATAGATTTTTAAACGTGTACTAGACGTAATATCATATAAATTATAAATAATAAATAATTAAAACCATTCAACCATAATCCCAAAAAAAACTTTATTATTTTCAAATAATTCCTCGAAAGGTTCAAAAGAAAGTTTTTTTCTTTTTTCGCAATTCTCATTGCACAAAATACCTACAGAACAACGCATAACAAAGAAAGTTTTTAATCAATCAAAGTTTTGATTAATAGGTTAAAATAAAACTGACAAATTGTAAATACAAATCTTTTGAATTTAAAGCTAATAATCGATTGTCAAACTTCAGAGTGTATTTTAAAATATAAAAAATAACCTTTTTTTTATTAAATTTTAAACTTAAATAATTCGTAAACTAAACAACTTACATTCGCGAAAATTTAATATGTTGTAGATTTTATAGAAACTTCGACATGTTGAAAGTGTTAATTTTATAAATCCATCCAGAAAAAAGTTGTGCAAGTTCAAAAATGTGTGTTTTGTGGTTAAATTCAAAATTTCAAGACTGAATTATTTAATAATAAAATAAATATTTGACTTCTTTCCAGTGAAAATATGTTTAAACTACACAAATTAATCATTATGGTAAGTTTCATTAACATTTGTTAAGTAGATTTCTAAAAAATAGACTTTAAAAATGACAAAAATTGACAGATTTTTTATCAACTTTAAGTTAATTTTATTACTATTATTTTTCATTTTACACAAAATTATATTAATGAAAATAAATATTTGGATAATAATTAAACGGATTTTCTTTATAGTACAGGAAATAAATGTTTTTTTTCTGAATTAAAAGCGTATAAAACATGCATTAAAAACGCCATTTTTTCTTGACACTTGCTCCTTTAATTACAATTTACGGCTGAAAAATAAAAAATTTAACTAAAACAAATTCAGAAGTTGAATTTAGATACTTCAATAATACATATAATATAGGTTTTAATATTTTTTAAAATATGTCAGCGACCACCTTTGGTCGAAAGTCAGTGGTTTGACCCCTTTGCGATTTGCACTTTCCGTTAAAATTTAAATGCCAAAGTAATTGAAAAAGTTACTTTAAGATTAATTTTATTGAATGACTTAAATCTATAAAAATCTGGTAACTCTCTATAATATTTTTAAGTTTACGCCCAACAATAAATGAATGCGAAAAGTAAAATAGAATAGACCAATCAAAAAAGGTATTCCAATGTGACAAATTACTTGATTCGTCTATTCTATTTCACTATTTCTCCAATCCACTGAATGTGTACAAATTCTAGTCATTTAAACAGTTTTTGAATCTTCTCATAAATTCTCCGAGAAAAAACGATCCGGTAATTTACCGCAATCTTCTTTCTCTTCTTGACGTAAACTACCGCCTTTGGAACACTACAAACGCCTATCCTTAAAACTGATTCTTATAAAAATATTTTTACAATATGCATGAAAACGCAAAAAATGATGATTCTAATACCGAAACTGAAGGAAATGAAATCCATTCAGTTCATTCCTTTTGCTGTGAAACGAGGCATTTGTCTGATTATAAAATGATAAATTAAACAATGATAATAATATGACTAGGAATGAGTAATTAAAATTCTTGTGAATTTTTCTAGGTTTTACCGAGTGGTGCAACGACAACAGCTAATCTACAGCAATTGGGTGTCACACGAATCGTTAATATTGGCAATACAACTCCCCGTGTTGTTGGACTGGCGAGTGCGAGCGGTTCACCTCTTTCATCACCCTCCCGTCAAACACCGACTAAAGTCGTTTTGACAACCTCGCCGAAACTTGTGCGAACTTCCCTTGGAAATATGTTTGTTGCCCCAACAACACAATTGACGGGGCAGTCGCCACCTGCAAGAAAAAAATTAAAACTCAGTGATAGCACTGAGAAATCAACTGCTGTCGATGACTCGATTAGTTACAGAAGACGAATAATGGAGCACAAAATGAAGCGTATGCGCTCGATTAGAGAAAAATACGCCGACAATGTCGCGGAACTTTTCTTTCTTCATGCCAACGGGAATCTCATGGATTTTCAAACCTGGAGAAAGAGATCACCAACGTCTCAGTATCTACATTTTCTCAGACAGCACAAACTTGACCCTGACGATGATAATGAGGATCTCACGGTGCCATTGCCATTACTGCCTGAAGCTTCTGTTTCCCAATCAGCCACTGTTAATCAACCTGTCAGTCAGGGTGCCGAGGTTAAGGTATCAGGTATTGGAGTCACTCCTGTCGCGGTTTCGACCACTTTACCTACTGCCGTTGCTCAACTCAGTCAACAAGGTAAATTCATTTATTGTTTATCTTCTTATCTCATGTTATTTGGTTTTAATTTTCAGCAAAAATGTAATAAAATCATTCTGGATTTAAAAGAATTAAAATTTATTATTATTATTTCGACGGAAATGACATTTTGACGAAACGATATTTGGATGAAATGACACTTTAACGAAACGAAATTTGGACGAATCTCTTTTGGTATTGGGATCTGAAATCTTGACGTCATTAAGCAAGATGTCCGACACAATGAGGTCGATTTACTGTAAACAGCTGCAAACTTGTGTCAGAAATCGACATTTTTAATTATTGCTATTTATTAAAGCAAATAATAGTTTTCAAAATACACGAAATTTACAAAGCAATATTTAAACTTCTGTTATTTTTTGTATTTTTCTCTTAAGAGAAAATTAATAATAATTATGAATTAATAAATTCATGACATTAATAAAAAGATTGAAGAAAATAAAACTTCAAGGAAATAATTCCAAAAAAGTCAAAAATATTTGAATATTAACTAAAATAATTTAAGGCTGGCTATAAAAATAAAAAATTTATGGACAATAATTTTTGAAAAATTGAAAAAAATGTTAAAAGTTTGAGGAAAATAATTGAATTAAGAATTTGAGTACAATAATTGAGATATTGACGAAATAATTAAAATGTGAAGAACCTAATTCAATAATGATATAAATAATTGAAAGTTGGTGTAGAAATTAAACTTTTTAGACAATAGATGAAAATTTGAAACAGATAATACAAGTTTCAAGAAAATAATTCAAAAATGTGAAAAATAACTGAAATTTGGAAAAAAATTAATGAAAAATGAGAAATATAATTTAAAAATGGAGTAACAAATAACAAATTAAATACATTGATTAAAAAGTTGTACACAATAATTGAAGAATTAACGATATAATTAAAATGTGGAGAAAGTAATTAAATGACCTAAATAATTAAAATCTGGTGTCAAAGTTAATAAATTCATGACAATAATAAAAAAATTTAAGAAAATGTAACTTTAAGGAAATAATTCCAAAATGTCAAAAATATTTGAATATTAACAAAATTAATTGAAGGCTGGTTATAAAAATAAAAAATATATGGACAATAATTTTTGAAAAAAATGTTAAAAGTTTAAGGAAAATAATTGAAAGTTGAAGAAAATAACTGAAATTTGAAGAGAACAATTCAAGATAAAAAGAATGAAGAAAATGATTGAAAGTTAAAGAAAATAATTAAAAACTGGTGTGAGAAATTTAAAAATCCATGACAATTAAAAAAAATTGAATAAAATAGTTGAAATTTGTAGAAAATAACTCTAAAATGTCAAAAATAATAGAAATATGAAAAAAATAATTGAAAAATAACAAATGTAAATTGAACCTTTGTAGAAAATTTAAATATTCTTGCCAATAATCAAAATATTAAAGAACATAATTACAATTTTAAGAAAATAATTGAAAAATTACAAAAATAAATGGAAAATTGTAATATTCATAACAATTTACTAAATTTAAATTTACTAAATAATATTTACTACACAATAAATTAACTAAAAAAATTTAATTTACTAAAAAAGTGAGAAAAGTGAGTTTTTTTTCTTCAAAAAAGTTAGTTTTGAAGCAAATAATAGTTTTCTAAATAAACGAAGTTTACAAAGCAATATTTAAACTTATGTCATTTTTTTTTATTTTTCTCTTAAGAACATAACATTGTCTTCTAGAAGTATTTTAACAATTTGTTTAATGTTTAAGGTTTTATACCTATGGTCAAATAACATTTAGTTTTAAAGAAAATAAAATTTAAAGATTCTGTGTAGGTTGCTACAAAAGTAATTATGGTCGTGAATATTTAAATTTCCTACAATAAGTTTCAATTTATTTTTTAAATTTTTCAATTATTTTCTTCAAACTTTAATTATTTTTGTCATTATTCAAGTATTTTTGCTATTTTTCCATTATTTTCTACATATTATTCTATTATTTTTGCCATTTTAGAATTGTTTTCTACAAATTTCAATAATTTTATTCAATTTTTTTATTGTCATGAATTTTTAATTTTTTTACACCAGTTGTAAATTGTTTTCTTCAAATTTCAATCATTTTCCTCAAACTTCGAATATTTTTTTTTAATTTTTCAATTATCGTATTTAAATTTTTAATTTTTACTCTAGCTTACAATAATTTGTGTCATTATTCAATTAGTTTCTTCACATTTTGATTATTACGTTAATATCTCAATTATCGTATTAAAATTTTTATTTTTTTACACCATTCTTAAATAAGTTTTTTCAATGTTTAATGTTTTTTTCATTCATCAATTATTTTCTTCTAATTTCAATTATTTCGTTTCAATTTTCCAATTTTTATCTTAATTTTTTAATTTTTAATCAATTTTTCATGTAGACATTTTACAATTTTTTTTTAAATTTGAATTATTTTTGTCATTTTTAAATTATTTTCTTCAAAAAATTAAATTTTTTTCTTCATATTATTATTATTATTATCTATTATAACTTAATGAATATTTAAATTTCTTTGATATTTTTGAATTAATCTCTTCAAATTTTAATTATTTTTTTCAAACTTCAATTAATTTCTTTAACTTTCAATTATGTTTCTCAAACTTCTAATATTTTTCTCAATTTTCCAATTATTGTCTATAAATTTTTAATTTTTACACCAGCTTTCATTTATTTATTTTATTATTCAATTAGTTAATTAAATTAACTAAATTAAACTAAAATTAATAACTACCTAATTTGCGATTATTAAAGAATTTTCAGCATTATACGATAACAATGAATTTTTTTTTAAAATTGTCCTGGAATTTTCCCAAAATTTGTTCTGGAATTAAAAAGGATTTTTCATTACTTGCTTCTTCTTTTAAAAGATATTCGAAAAAGAAAAAGGGCCATTTAAGAAATTTTCAAAAATTCAAGACCCTTTTTTGATTACTCAAATCAGTCATTTTTATGCAATTCACCATTTTTCATTAATATTAAGTGTTTATCTATTAAAGAATATAAATATTTTATGTACTATTACATTTTTTCAAGGGAAGAAATATTACTTTAAAAATGAGAAATTTTGACATTTTTTATGTGTAATTTTTTTTCAATTTTAATACTTCGAATAAAGTTTTATCAACAAATTTGCATGCTAACATATAAATTTACAGATTCGAATTTATGTTACAATTGATATTTTGTTTAATTTTTACAAAAATAAACGTTTTTAATGGCATTTTATAACATATTGCAAATACCATTTTTTAACTTACAAAGAATCTTTAAATTTTATTTTCTCTGAAAGTTATTTGACTATATAAAACCATAAATATTAAACAAATTGCATATAAAAACAATATATATTAATTCCAGATTTATTTATATATTGCTTTGTAAACTTCGTTTATTTTGAAAACTATTATTTGCTTTAAAACTAACTTTTTTTTAAGAAAAAAAAACGCACTTTTCTCACTTTTTTAGTAAATTGTCATGAATATTTCAACTTTTTATTTATTTTTGTCATTTTTCAATTCTTTTCTTAAAATTTTAATTATGTTATTTAATATTTTGATTATTGGCAAGACTATTAAAATTTTCTACAAAGGTTCAATTTACTTTTGTTATTTTTCATTTATTTTCTTCAAATTTCAATTACTTTTGTCATTTTTCTAGTATTTTTGTCATTGTAGAATTATTTTCTACAAATTTTAACTATTTTATTCAATTTTTTTTATTGTCATGAATTTTTAAATTTCTTACACTAGTTTTTAAATTATTTTCTTCATTCTTTTTACCTTGAATTGTTCTCTTCAAATTTCAGTTATTTTCTTCAAACTTCAATTAATTTCTTCAACTTTCAATTATTTTCCTCAAACTTTTAACATTTTTTCAATTTTTTAAAAATTATTGTCCATATATTTTTTTTTTTTATAACCAGCCTTTTATTAATTTTGTTAATATACAAATATTTTTAACATTTTAGAATTATTTCCCTTAAGTTCCATTTTCTTAAATCTTTTTATTATTGTCATGAATTTATTAACTTTGACACCAGATTTCAATTATTTAGGTCATTTAATTACTTTCTCCACATTTTATTTATATCGTTAATTCTTCAATTAATGTGTACAACTTTTTAATTAATGTACTAAATTTGTTATTTGTTACTCCATTTTTAAATTATATTTCTCATTTTTCATTAATTTTTTCCCAAATTTCAGTTATTTTTGACATTTTTGAATTATTTTCTTGAAACTTTTATTATCTATTTCAAATTTTCAACTATTGTCTAAAAAGTTCCATTTCTACACCAACTTTCAATTATTTATATCATTATTCAATTAGTTTCTTCAAATTTTAATTATTTCGTCAATATCTCAATTATTGTACTCAAATTCTTAATTGTTTGCGCCAGTCACAATTTTCTTTTCAAATTTTAATTATTTTTGAAACTTCAATTTTTTTTTTCTTTTTAATCAATATTTCAATTATAGTTTTGTCATTTTACAATTTTGTTTCAAATTTGAATTATTTTTGTTATTTTTCAATTATTTTCTTCATATTTCAATTATCAAAATTTGGCTCGTTCAAATTAATATTTTTCTGTACATTTAATTAATTGTTACTTATGTTTCTCTAATGCTTGAATTTCTTCATTAAACCTTTTTTTTTGTTTATTATTAATTAATTTCTAATTGGTTAAAAGTTCAAGTAATAATAATTACTACTTTAAATTGAAAATTATCTGATAAATGTACAAATAATATACTGGGTGTCCAGAAGTCAGGGAAAAATCAGGATTTTTAAAAAAAAATCTTTGAAAGTCAGGCAAATTTTCCTCATACGAACCATAAACAAAAATTCAAAAATTTTATAACTTTAAATAATTGTAAAAAATATATGTAAAGTTAGAAATGTGCAAAGAATTAAGGTATTAGTCGCGTAAATGCTCCCGCAAAACTCCCGCAAAATAAAAAGAACAAAAAATAAACTTTTATATCAACTCACTTGCTTCCTTGTGACCTCTTCTAATATAATATATGTAATTTTCACGATTTTGAGTCAGGTACTATAAGTTATCGTGATGTATTGCTTTACCCGTTTTCGACATTTTTCAATAAAACCACGTGAAAATGAAAAATTATGAATTTTTAAATTATTGTATTTTTTATACGGCGTGGTCAATAAAATTAATTTTTTTTTTAAAGGATTTATTTTATCTCAAAGTGTAACTTAGTAGTTTTATTTGAAAAACTGACGACTTGTTTTTTTATAATTGAATATAAGAGACATTTTTTACATGCATTTTGTGCTATTGCATGTATCTCATTTCATAGATAAATACCTCATGAATACAGATACAAAGTTTTAAAAAAATCTGACGAAAATCATTTTACGCGACTAATACCTTAAAGAGAATTTTTATCATACATAGCAAGATTTAAAATAATTAAAAAAAATTGTAGTCAGGGAAAAGTCAGTGATTTTTGAAAATGGAAATTTGCGGCCACCCTGATAATATATTAAAAAATTCAGTTATTATAGAAAAATAAATAACAATTAATTTAGGTAATTTAATTATTGATTTTTGCTTTCAATTAAATTTAATGGTTGAATAGAAGTTTAAATTCCCTGTTTGAGTATCTTTTTTATGTATTTTTAACTGTTAAGTGAACAAAAACGATGTTTTTTGAAATAATGGTTGAACATGAATTATGTGAAAGACTGATTTACGCACTTAGGACATATACCAGGTAGGCCACAAGGGGGGCGTCATGGCATGGTGTTTGCCATCCGAGCAGCCATTCAGACCTCACCAGTGTCCGTTCACCCTTCACCCACTACTACATTAGCACCCGCTCTCATTATAGGTGATTACTGTAGGCCTGTTGTTCGATGTTTAAATCGTTAATTTATCTATTCATTTATTATTACTTTACTATTATTATCCTTTTCTGGAAAATGTATTTTATGTCTACAGACTCGACTAAATTTGTTTATTGTAGACAAATTGCATGACATATTATGCAATGCTTAAAATTCTATAATTTCTTTTTGTTTCAATTTTGAAGGACGAATTGGACACGTACTCGAGAACAGGTCATGTTTCAAGTCATTATTTTGCTTTTTAACATAGAAAAAATAAATTTTAATCTAATTTTATTTAGACAAAATGTGGCAAATTTAATTTAAAACCATTAAAATCCATAATTGGATAAAAATTTTAAAAATTTGTGATTTAGAAACGTTTTAGAGAAACTATAAATTTGGTTCTGAATCTCAAAAATCTTTAATTTTTAACCAATTATGAATTTTAATGTTTTATTTCGTTTTAAATTAAATTTGCCGTATTTTGTGTAAATAAAATTAGATTATAAGTTATTTTTTCTATTTTAAAAACCAAATTACTTCAAACTTAACTTCTTCTCGAGTAGGTGTCCAATTCCTTCTTAATATTTTAGTTTCATAATACTTACTTTGGTAAAAAGATATTTCTAAAAAAAAATACGTATAATTGTAATAATCTTTGTACTTATAAAAAATTAAAAATAACATTTAAGGTTTTTTTTAACTGATTAAAAGTATAAATAATTTTAAAAAATCCATTTTGTATTTTAAAATGTAACTGAAAAATAAAATTAAATGACGGTAATTAAGTTTCTGAAAAATCTTAGAATTTTAATTTCTTCAAGTTACTTATTTTAAAGTTTAAATTTAGGAGAACTTGAGTTTTAAAAAACCAAAATTCAAAATAAATTATCTACTTTCAATGTTTTTTAGCGTTTACTTAAAAATTCATTTGTATTTATTTTTAATTTGTATTAATTTTAATATTTATCTTTATTTTATTCAATTTTAACTGTTCTCTGAAATTAATATCCATTTCTATAGAAAATTTTAATAGAATTTTATTTATGAATACGTACTGAAATTTATTTTCGAAATATTCTTTTTCCATTGTACTTATGTTGAATTTAATTTAAAGCAGATCGCTTTTTAACAAGCCTACTGTGATTCTTTAATGAAGATTTAAATATCTCGCTTAATAGATTAATTATTTTAAAAATTAGCCAACCCATTCTTTTACTGAGTTGAAAATATTTTTATTTAGTTTTCGTATAATTTTAATCATCGTTGTTAAACTGCATGTTTTATTTAATGTTGTTAAATATAGATTTATTAAGAAAAAATTTACAAATGAAATGAAATTACACATTTTTGCATGCCTTTTTATTATTTTATTAGAGTACATCTAAATTGTCTCAGGACTATTTATTATTCTTTACCATTTTTTCACCGTTTTTTTTCAACTCTGTCACTCATATCCCTTAAATTGATTGAAATTTCAAATTTTCCAAATTTGAATCAATCCAAATTTTCATGAGTTTAAAATTCAATCAATCCAAATTTAAATGAATTCGAATCATAATCAATTCTAAATTGAATTTATCCAAATTTTAAACTTCAACTTTTCATAATTTAGATTTGTCACATATTTGTGCAAAATAATTCACCTTTTTATAAATTTAAGAGAATGAAAAACTTTTATCCCTGTCATTTGTCTCGGAAATTTTTATAAAGTTGAAGTTTTGTGTTTAGAAAATGTCTTGAAACAAAATATTATTCTAAACTCTCGTTTAGAATTGTACGATTAAAATGATTAAATTAAGATTGAGTTTAGAATTAATAAAAGGATTAATTTTAAATTTCTAACCCACTAATTCAATACCGCTGTTTCATTAAATGTTTGTTGTGAAATAGTCTCAATTTTGTGGGGTATATTAAAGTCAAGCAATGTAAGACTGCATAGCTTTATCTATTCAGTCCAAGGGCAGTTTTGATACAAAATACTACTAAGATTAAAACATTTTTACACTGCATTTATATTGTAAGAGTCGTTTTTCTTTTTTTCAACTGTTATTATTTCTTCTTTCTTTTTTTTTTCTTTCTTTCTTCTGATTAGATTTTTAATGAAAGTTGATATTGTGTTTCAATGAAAATAAGATGTATGTTCTTTTTTATTTTAGGCGGAACTCCCCTAGTTTTAGAACCACCACAAACAGTCACAACAACAAATTCTGCTAGTCCTGCGACAGAAAAATCATCAACAGGAGGCAATTCAATGAATCGATCATCGCCTGCTACTCTTGCTGTTAATCAACCTGTTGTTAAACTCGTTAAACTACCAACTTCTTCTGTAACAACCTCCTGTGATACTACGAGTAATCAAGAACAAATTGTTGAAAAGGCCAAACAGGTAAGAGTTTTTATTTATTGTTTTAATTGTGAAAAGAAAAAAAGATTCAAATTCTTTATCTTTTTATTCATTTTTCAATAATTTCCTCTATTTTTTTGGTTATTAAAAATTATTGCTTTTTAGAAAATTATAAATATTTCAGTTCTATTTGTACCTAGATAATTTTTAACTTATAATAATATTTTCATTTTTTTATTTTCAATGTCCAGTTACTAATTTTAATTTAAAACAAAGTGTCTAGCGATTCGATAGATTCGAATATTTGCCGGGAATTTAGTATTATCTTTTTTAAGAGAAAGATAATTACCGGAAATTCGTAAAAAGATGTAATAATTTTTAAAACATTCTCAAATTAAAAAATGTTTTTTCACACCAAACAAAAGTATTATTGAAATTAATTTCACCAAATTTTGAAAGTTTCAATTGTAGGTTTTTTTTTTTTTTTAGTAAAAATTAGATTGAGCTTACATTTGTTTTCAAATAATATTTATTTTATTAATATTTCGTGTTTTTTTTTTTTTTTTAATCTGGTTAAAATCGGTCATTTTCACCCAATTTTGACAAACAGTAGCTCATTTGTCTCTTTGAAACATTCTACACAGTTTTCTTTGTTGGATTTTGTTAAACAGTATTTTTTTAAAAAAATTGATAAAAATAAAATTTTTTGTTTAACAACTTTAGAATAAAATATTAATTAACAAACTTAAATAAAAAAAATTGCAGAGAATATTTCAAAGAGACAAATGAGCTATTATTTATTAAAATTGAATGAAAATTACAGGTAGTCACTAGATTTAAAGAAAAAACACAAAATGTTTAATAATTATTATTATTTGAGTATTTAAACCAAATTTTTTCTCAGAAATATGAAATTTGATCATCAAAATTTGATTTTTAACTACAAAAATTGTTAAAAAGACTGGCTATCAAAGAATTGTATTTTGTTCAAAAATTAAAATTTTTTAAAAATCTGTGCCCTAGTTTGTGCTGAGTAATTAAAAAAGCGAGTAAAAAAATTGGTGATAAAAAAACAATTGAAATTACAGAAGTCGTTCAATTAAAAATAATTTTAGTTTCGTCAAGAATAACAATTTTAAACTGGTCAAAATTTTTTACAGCAATTTATATAATTTTGTTTTTATTGACATTTAACATTTTTTCTTGTTTTTTCGTTGATTTCATTATTTTTAGAATTTTTAACAAATGTTTCAATTAATCTAGTTGCATTTCTTTTAAGATTCTCTTCGTGGCTTTTATATATATGAACTTATTTTTTTATTTTCTTTATTTTTTAATTTCTTGCTTACTTTTAATTTTTAATGTTTTCTTTTTTGCTTTAACCATTTTTTCATAGATTGAAAAGTGATTTCATCAATTTTTTCATTGTTTTTTTTTTTTTTTTTTTATTAATTTCTTTTTGTTTTTTGAGAAAGAAGGTGAAGTAAAATTGTTTCATTTCGTGGTTTCTTTTAGATTTGTTCATCTTTTCGTACATTTTCTCAATTAATTTTTACAATTTGTGTATTTTTTCGTATATTTATTTACTCTTCAATAAAATTTCTACATTTTTTTAATAAAAATAAAATGTTTTTATTATTTGTATTGTTTTAAAAATGTGTCTAATGTTTAAAAAATTATATATTTTTTTTAAGTTTTCACTTTTTTTCTAATTATTTTTAGTTATTTTTAGTCGATTGTGAACAATTTTTATAGTTTTTAATATTTTTTGTAAATTCTTTATAGTTAGATTTTTTTTTAAAAAGATTTTCTCCATTTTTCAATCTTTTGTTATATTAATTTCTATTAGATGCTCTTTTTTTATCTTATTCTCTTGAACATTTCTCCATTGTTTCATTTTCTAATTTTTTCTTTGATTTTATTTTATGTTAATTTAATCTTGTATTCTATCTTCTCATTTTATCAATTATCATTTGTTTACTTTTTGGAAGTTTTTTTCCAGTCTCAAAATTGTTAAATTGTTTTTCTAAAGGTTTCGAAATTTTCATTAAATGTATTTGTTTTTTTCCCGTTATTTTTTAAACTTCTTTAAATTTTTAAAGATTCTCTCTTTAGTAGAAAGTTTTTTTTTTTAATTGATTTTTAAAATTTATTTTCTTAAGTTAAAAAAAAATATCCTAAAAGCTTTTTAAATTTTTAAATATATATTTTGCCTTTGTTTTTCATTTTTGTGTAGTCTTTCTTGAATAATTTTCTCAATTTTTGAATTTTATAAAAAATTTACTAATTTTTTTTTTTTTATTTTCTGAGTCGTTTTTTACATTTTCTTAATATATTTTTTAATTGTCTAATTTTGTAGTAGATTATCCCCGTTTTTCTTATTTTTGCA
Organism: Ganaspis brasiliensis; assembly: GCA_037103525.1. Lineage (NCBI taxonomy): Eukaryota > Metazoa > Arthropoda > Insecta > Hymenoptera > Figitidae > Ganaspis > Ganaspis brasiliensis. The sequence continues at coordinate 2,034,922 of JAZKLR010000254.1, read as the reverse complement.
TTCATAATAAGATTTTCAATATTTTTTGTAATTTTACCATTTATTTCATAATTTGTTAGAGTTTTAAAATAAATACTTATTTTTCATTTTTTTATAATTCCTTGTTCGATGATTTTTTATAGATTTTCTAATATTTTCAGTTTTTTCTAATTTGTCTACATTGTTTTAGTGTTATTTAAAAGTTTCTCTTTCTTTAAAATTATTTTCATGATTTTTTATAATTTCTTTTATTTTTTCGGATGTTTACTTACCTTTTTGATCTAATTTTATTTTATTTTTTTGTATTTTTCCCCCTATTTTCTAAATGAAAGTGACACATACTGTATTTTTTAAAACTGTTTTTTTTTTAAAAGTATTTAATATTTAAATAATACAGTTACTAATATTCGAAAATAATCATTTGCTAGACACTATAACTGTAACTTTTACTTTCTATTTCTAAATAGACAGTCTAAATATTTCAATTTAAATGTTAATTCAATTTTTGTCACATTTTCTATATTTTCCTGTTTTTAACTATTTTTTAGGAGGCGTATGTTATGCAAAGGATCACTGAATTGCAGAGAGAAGGCTTGTGGTCAGAGCGTCGATTACCTAAACTTCAAGAACCCGCGAGAACGAAAGCTCACTGGGATTATTTGTTGGAAGAGATGGTTTGGCTTGCTGCTGATTTTGCCCAAGAACGAAAGTGGAAAAAAGCGGCGGCCAAGAAATGCGCCCGAATGGTTCAAAAGCATTTCCAGGAAAAGGCCAGCCAAGCTCAAAAGGCAGAGAAACTCCAAGAGCTTCGATTGAAAAAGATCGCCGGCTTTGTCGCAAAAGAGATAAAGACTTTCTGGTCAAATGTCGAAAAGGTAATTTAAAGTTGTTTTTTTTTTAAAGAATAACACTTTTATTTTTACCCCACACTTATAAGCCGGCAATTTGTAACTTTTGCCATGTTCTGATTGTGTGCTCGTTGTGGGAACATTAATTCTAACTGATAGATAATCGACTGGATTTTCTACTTCTATTCGGTCATAATTTCTTTAGATACAATCAATTTTTAATTTAAATTTCTTTGAAATCTGGTATTTTTAATATTGTTCCTGCCTATAAAAATATTATAATCGATATTCAACAGATAATAAATATCTCTCAATAGAGACTTATAATTTTGAAAAGCGTAAATTTTTAATACATTTGCACTGATTAAATTTCTTTTTATTGCAGTTGGTAGAATATAAACAACACACAAGGTTAGAAGAAAAGAGGAAAAAGGCTTTGGATCAGCATCTAAATTTTATCGTCGACCAGACCGAAAAATACTCAACGTGGTTAACCGAAGGCCTTAATAAAACTGAGGGAAGTCAAAGCATGCCTGTGTCCATAAACAGTTCTCGTATTTCATCGCCTGTACCCCTAGGAAAACAAAATTCAGACGGTAATTATATTTTATTGTTAAAGAAAAAGATTTTTAAAGAATCCTTTTTGTCAGTTTGTAAGAATTTTTTTTTTAAAAAAGCTTCTGAGTTTTCATTTTTCTAATCAATGATGACAAAATACCGTTTCTGAAGGTGCGAGATCCATTCAACTCAATCCTATTAGCTGATGTTATCGAGGCATTTGTCTGAGAGTTTATTTTACTTTGCAAGAAAAGAATTTTATTTTTTAATTAAAATAATTAACAGTTGAATTAATTTTTAAAATATTTTATCTTTATTCTCTTGTTAAAAACAATTTAATCGATAAATTTCAGACGAATTTGAGCCAAACCAAAGTTCCGATGATGATGAAGAAACGATAGCAAAAGCGGAGGAAGAGATCAAGTCAAATCACAAGGAAGAAGTTGAATTATTGAAAAAAGAATCAATTATTCCTTTGGAGGATTTGCTGAAGGATTTGCCTCCGAATTATCTGGATGAGCGGAATAAAAGTCTATCCCCTGAATCGAAAGAAACTTTTGAAGAAGAGAATGAAAAGAGTGCCGACGGAGATACGGAATTCACCGTTGCCTCTGAAGAATCTTCCGACGACGAAGACACGATTCAGGAACAGGAAAAATTGGAGAAGAATGATGATCACAAACAAGAGCTGGACGATCTTAAAGCTGAGAATGAGATGTCAATAGACGAATTGATGTCGAAATACGGAGCCGGACAAGATACTCCCATGGATGTCGATAAAGTTTCAGATCAAGGTATTATTATTGTTAAAAGTATAATAAAGCGTGTGCAGAATTTAGTTATAATTTAATTAATATCAAGGCTGATAAAAATCATGATTTTTTGAAAGAAAGTTCAATTTTTTTACACTAAAGCTTCACTTATTTTTATCCGGTCGACGCAAATCCATGAGAAAAGTCGCACTTATTTTAACTTTCACGTAGTTATAGAGAACTTCTCTAAATGGCTGGTCCAATTCGCAACAACCAATGAAAATTTTAGTTAGTTTTGATTGGTTGCCAAATGAAAATAAGTGAGACTTTGAATCGTTAAAATAAATGCGACTTCAAATAAGCGAGACTTTAAATAAGTAAAGTTTCAGTGTGTTTAAATCGGATTTTTTTTATTTAAATCAAAAATTGATTTTTTAAAAATATAATCAGTATATAAAATCTCCAAATGAGAAAAAATTAGAAAACAACACAAGAATGAAACAGTGACACAAAATATATAAAAAAGTATAAACTCTTTTCAAATAATTGAACTATTTACGGACATTTTTTTTTTAAATTAAAATAATAAATAAGAGAATAATTAACAAAACGTTCAAATATATATTACTAAAGAGTACAAAATTTTAAATTTACAGAATTATTTGACAAATTGAATAAAAAAGAATGAATAATATTTTGGAAAATTTAAAAAAAAAAAAAAAAATTAAAGAAAAGAAATTTTATGAAATAGAAGAACGATGTTTAAATGAGAATATATACAAAATTAAATTTACATAATATAACATAAAAGAATAAAAGCTTTCAAAAAAGTAGAAAATTGAGAAATTTAAAAAATGTAAATGAATCATCAAATAAATGTTTTAAAAAATTCGTGATTACAAGATAAAAACTAAACAATCGAATAGAAGAAAAAGTTTCTAAAAAATAGAAAACTTGAAGAATTAATTAAAACGCAAGAAAGGACTAAAAAAAATTGCGAAAAATCAAGAAAATTATATAAATAGGAAGAAAATGGAGAAATGTTTTTTTCCTTAATCTAAAAAACTGCAAAAAAATGTATAAAGTACAAAAAATAGTAAAATTTGGTTAGAATATACTAAAAAATTAGAATTAATAAAAATGAAATAAAAAATGTATATAGGTATCAAGATAAATAAAAAGTCCACAAAAGAAATTTAAAAAATTTTTAAAAATAAAGAAGTTTAAGGAAATTAAACCAAAAACATTTTCATAATATTACACTTAAAACAAGTCCAATAATAAATTTTAAAAAATAAAGAAAATCTAACAATTTTTTGAAAAATAAGTAAGTAAGTTTGCAAAAAATCTCGCAAAAAATAGACAATATGTGAAAACAAATTGAATAAATTTACAAAAAAAAAAAAAATAAGCCTGATTATTTTTAAAAATATGGAAATAATTATAAAAATCAAAAAAATAAAAAGGTTAGTGAATGTTATAATAACGAAATTGTGTAAAGTGATATTAAATAATTTGCATGCAAAAAAATAAAATTAAAGAGAATATTAATAAAAAGAAAAATAGAAAAAAAATGTGAAAATTAATGGAAAAAAAATCTTAAAATTTTATAAAAATAAGTATAAGATAAAAATTAAACAGTTTCGAAAAAGTTAAAGCACTTAGAAATATTGTAAGATTTAAAAAAAATGTTACTGTGAATATGAAAAATAATTAATATTATTTAATTATTTTGCATTAATTAATATGCGTCTAAATTTGAATTGGTTGAAATCTAAAAGTTGAATCAAATTGGAATACGAGTTAATTAACTTTTGGAATTTATTTAAATTATAATGACTTAAAGATATAAAAATTTAATACTATTATTTGCTATCTACTAAAATTTGTAAATCGTTGGTATTTTGATCATCTATTCGGGAATTTGACGGTAATTTTATACATCTTGAAAAAAAATCCAGGAATTCACAAAGAAAAAAACTCATGATTTTTTAAGGAGGAATTGGATACGTACTCGAGAAAAGGTGTCTAAAGTCATTTTTTTGCTTTTTAACATAAAAGAAAACTAACTTTTAATCTAATTTTATTTAGACAAAATGTGGAAAATTTAATTTAAAACAAAATAAACCGTTAAAATTCAAAATTTGTTAAAAGTTAAAGATTTTTGAGATTTAGAACCAAATTTACAGTTTCTCTAAAACGTTTCTAAATCACAAAATTATAAAATTTTTCTTCAATTACAAGTTTTAATGGATTCTTTTGTTTTATATTAAATTTGTCACCTTTTGTTTAAAAAAAAAAAGTTAAAAGTTACAGTACCGTCGGAAATTGTCAGTCCACCCATTTTTTAAGGTTTGAAAAACATCTTTAAACGTACAAAGTACAAATATTAAAATTTTTTTGTGTTTATTTCCTTAAAGTAGATAAAATTTTGAGGAAAATAAGGCCTGAGTGAAGTGAGTTAGTCAATTTTTCTTTGAAATATGTTAAAAAATGTTGAATTTTTAATGTCTTAGAAAAATTGAAATTACTCTCGAAATAATATAGGTTTTTTAAAGTTTCTATGCTTGTTTTAAAGGAAATTTTCTGGAGAATAAGACTATTGCTTAGGCATTAATGTGCAATTTTTTTCCTAGCATATGCAAGGCTCGGAAGTTGGACCAAAAAATATATAAAAATTATTGTTTATATCTTGATATCAAATACAGCTATATAAAATATACCAAGGTCATAATTGTCAATAACTTTCGGAAGGAAGTAATATAATATATATATTGGAATTTTAAAAATTATTTTTATGTCAAAATAGTGTCTTCAAAATTTGATAAATTTTTTGGTCCAACTTCCGAGCCTTGCATATGCTAGGAAAAAAATTGCACATTAATGCTTAAACAACAATGTTATTCTCCAGTAAATTCCCTTTAAAACAAGCATAGGAACTTTAAAAAACCTTTATTATTTTAAGAGTAATTTCAATTTTTGTAAAACATTAAAAATTCCACATTTTTTAACATATTTCAATGAAAAATTAACTAACTCACTTCACTCAGGCCTGATTTTCCTCAAAATTTTATCTACTTTAAGGAAATAAACACAGAAAAATTTTATAATTATACTTTGTACGTTTAAAGACGTTTTTCAAACCTTAAAAAATAGGTGGACTGACAATTCAAAAGCAAAATAATTACTTTAAACAATATCCTCTTCTCGAGTATTTGTCCGTAACTCTTCCCTAAAAAGTTTTGAAATATTCGTAGAAAGGCATTTCCAACTGAGTTTTTAATTTTATAAAAAAAATTTAAAAAGATGTATAGCTGTTTTAGGATTTAAAAAATCTTTGAAAATCACATTTTATTACTTTTTAGTAGATTTTTCATAATTTTCTTATATTTGAGTTCAATCGTGAGATTTTAGATACTTACCTATTTTTGGTAATTTTTTCATATTTTGATAAATTGTTTAAAAAGATTTTTTCTGGGTTTTTTTGTTTTATCCCTTTTCGTTAATTTTTTGTTCGTAGTTTTTATTCTTTATTTCTTTTTTTAATTAATTAATTTTTGTTTTAGATTATTTATTTTCTTAAAAAAGTTCCTTCAAGCATATGTTCTTTTATTTCAAGTCTTTATGATTTTTCCTAGAATTTCTAATAATTTTTTTATTTTTTCGCTCTTTATTCGATTGTTAATGATCCTCTTACTTTTTATATATCTTCTTATTCTTTAAATTTGTTGTCAGTTATTATATTTTTGTGTAATTTTAATTTTTGTTATTTTACCATTTTTTTCGTAAGTTGTCAGATTAATGTTTGAATTTCGTTTTTAAAATTATTTTTGAATTTCTTCATTTTCTGGATAATTCCCTTAGTTTTTTTTTTTATTTAGTTTTTAAGCAGTCTTTTAATTTTTTTTTGTCATCTTTTTACTTGGTTTTCTATATATTTTTTTGTTTACTTTATTTAGACAAATTTATCCATTTTTAGTAGATTTATCCCGATTTTCTTATTTTTGTGTTCATTCATAAAGTTTTTAATTTTAAAAAAGTGTTCTAATTGGTTTGATTTTTAAAAACATTTTCTCTGTTTTTAAATTTTTTTTTTTTTCTAGTACTTTTTTTAGTGCTTATTTTTATTACAAATTTCACCGTAAAAAACTGTGTCAAATTCGAATTGATTTTCTACTTTGAGATTCGATTTATATAAAGTGATATTTATATTTCTTTTATTATCCGTGATGATAAAATACCATTTCTGAAGGTGCGAGATCCATTCAACTCAATCCTATCAGCTGATGTTATCGAGGCATTTGTCTGAGAGTATTTATTTCAATAAAAAATATTCTACTGTTTTTGTTCTCGTCTCAATTAAATGTTCTATGTTTCAGAATCTGAAGAAGGATCTGATAAAGAAGAAGACGAAGACGAGAAAAGTGAAGAGTCAGAAAGTGAAAGTGAATACGACGATAAAGATCAAGATTCTCAGACTCAAAGTGAAGACGAGACGGGCGTTGGTCTTAAATCTCTTCTCGAAGATTTGTCCGGAGAACAATCACTTAAAAATACCGTAAGTACCGTAATAAAAAAAAAACAAAAAATTATAATCAATAAATATGATCGTTTTGTGCACAGAAAATGTGTTTAAAAACTTTTTTCCCTTAAACTCTCGTTTGGAATTGCTATAAAAATCTTTCTGTTGAAATTAAATAAAACAGGTAATTTTTTTTATTATTCTAACCCACAAAGTCAATTCCGCTGTTTCATTAAATTTTTCTTGTGAAATAGTCTCAATTTTGTGGGCAAATTAAAGTCAAGCTATGTAAGACTGCATAGATTTATTTATTCAGTCCAAGGGCAGTTTTGATACAAAATATTTCTTAAAATAAAGCATTTTTTCAATTATGTAATGGTAAACATTTTTATTAATGAGAATTTAAACCAATTCTATCTTTAATTCATTCAAATTTCAATTTTTTCTTATTTTCATTGTCATCCTCAAATTTAATCCTTAAAAACGTCAGTTTACTTCAATTTGATTTCAAATTTAATTTATTCAAATATTAAATTATCTAAATTTCAATTACGTAATTCCAATTTTAAATCTCAATCGATCGAAATTTAAATTTATTGAAATTTCAATGTACCACAATTTTTAATCTAACAAAAAAATTTTCTAATTTTCAGACTCAAGATGCAGAATGTAATGAAATGGACGATGTTGCTGCTCTCGCAGAAAGTATACAACCCAAAGGAAATACTTTATTAACAACAAGTGTAAGTTTTAATTACTTTTTAAAATAAAAATGCCTTCTCTATCCAAAGCAGCTATGCTTTTTTTATTCGCTTGCTGCTATTTCAGGAAGGTAGAGAAATGAGACTGTCGCTTTTTTTAAATGGACGTAAAAAGAACGTTCTTTTCAGTGACGTCACGACAAATATGATCAAATCTTAATAATTGTATTCTTTTCCCATTTTCCTCTTGTTTTTAAAAAAAAAATCACCTAAAATACCCATAAAATCAATTGAAAAAAAATTAAACAATAATTATTAAATTTAAACAAAATAGTTGAAAAATGATCGGAATAACTGTTAGAAATAATTGCAAATTGAACAACTGGATTGAAAATCAAAAACAATAATTGAAATTTAAGAAAATAAAAAAAAATTAAGGAAATAAATTGAAAATTTAAGAAATAGATTAAAATTTGAAAAAATAATAAATAATTGAAAAAAAAAATTCCAAAATGACAAAAATAATTGCCAATTGAGAATAAAATTAAAAAAATGGTTATATTAATAAACAACAGAACAAAATAATTTAAAAAATCAAAGAATAATTAAAAAATTTTAAAATAATAATTGGAGAAAATAGTTGAAAAATTAAAAAAATATGTGAAAAATGACGAAAGTAATTGTTAATCGAAGTCAAAATTCAAAAAATGACTAGATTAATAGACAACTGAAAAAATTAAACAAGAAATATTAAATTATAGGAATAAATTGTAGGAATTAATTTCACATTTATCAACTGGATTAAAAATCGAAAAAAAAATGAAAATTGAAAAAAAAATAGTTCAGAATTGAAGAAAGCAATTAAAAATTGAAGGATGGAATTGTAATCTAAAGAATATACTTAAAAATTGAAAAAAAAATGTAATTATAAAGAGCCAAGAAAAACAAAATTAAAAACCGAACAATGTAAACAAAAATTAAAAAATGGAATTAAAAATTAAAGAAAGTTAATGGTAATAGAAAAAAAGGCAATAATTTTTTAATATTAAATAATTGAAAATTTAAAAGTGGAATTTATATCTGAAGAAAATAACTAAGAATTGAAGAGAAAAGTTCTAGAATTGAATAATTGAGTTGAAATGTTAAAACAATTTTTATCAGTGAAAAAAATAATTGGAAAATTGCAAAAATTATCTAATATTAAGGATTATTTGAAAATCGTTAAAAATAATTGAAAATTTAAAAAAATATTCAAGAACTGAAGAAAATATCTGGAAAATGACGAAAATAATTGTCAATTGAAAACAAATATCAAAAAATGGCAAGATTAATGGGCACCTGAAAAAAAATTGAAAAAATTAAACAAGAAATATTAAATTTAAAGAAAATAATTGCAAGTTGAAAATTTAAGGAAATTATAGGAATAATTGTTGGAAATAATTGTACATTTAATAACTGGAATGAAGATCGAAAAAAAGAATAAAAATTGAAACTAATAATTGAAAAGCAATTTAAAATTGAAGAATGAAATTGAAATTTAAAGAATATACTTAAAAATAAAAAAAAAAGTAATTGAAAAAAGACGAAAATTAATTAATATAGAAGAAAACAAATTGAAAATTGAAGATTGGAATTAAAAATTAAAGAAAATAATTGAATAATTGTATTTAAAATAAAAGGAACATAATAATAATAGAAAAAAGGCGGTAATTTTTTGATATTAAAGAAACAAATAGAAAATTGGTTAGTGGAATTTCAATTTAAAGAAAATAACTGAGAATTGAAGAGAATAGTTCTAAAATTGAATAATTGAATTGAAATTTTAAAGCAATTTTTATGAGTGAAAAAAATAATTATAAAAATCCGAGAATTATTGAAATTGAGGAATTAATTAAAAATCGATAAAAATAATTGAAAATTAAAGAAAATATTTGAGAATTGAAGAAAATAATTAAAAATTAAAGAAATAAATTGGAAATTAAAGAAAATTATTGATAACTGAAAGAAAAATTACAATATGACGAAAATAATTAAATATTGATGAAAAATAATTAACTATTAAAAAAATTATTAATCATTGAAAAGAAAAACTCGAAAAATGGTGAGAATAGTCGGCATTCGAGCAAAAAATTTTTTTAAATTAATAAATAATCATAAAATTGAAGAAAAATAATAGATTATCAATTGAAAACTGATAAAAATAATGGAAAAAGTTGTAGAAAATAAATGAAAATTGAAGAATTGTATTGAAATTTCAAGAAAATAATTGATAATTGAGAAAATGCGAGAATTATTGAGTAGATTATCCAGATCGAAAATAATTAATAATTGAAGGAAATAGTTAAAAAATGACGAAAATAATTATCAATTGAAACCAAAATTTAAAAAATGATTAGATTAATAGACAATTGGAAAAAATAATTGCAACTTGATGATAGGAATATTTGTTGGAAATAATTGCACATTTAACAACTGGCTTGAAAATCGAAAAAAAAAAAATTAATTTAACAAAATAATTGAAAAACGAAGAATGCAGTTGAAAATTGAAGAAAATAATTGAGAATTGAACAAAATAATTAAAATTGGAAAATTTCTTATTAGACTATTATTTTCTGAATGGTGGTTAAGATTTGTGGCCTTTGGTCTTTTGGTAAACAATTTAGTCAAAAAAATAATTAAAAATTAAAGAAATAAATTGAATATTAAAGAATTTAAATTGACATTTTAAGAAAATAGATAATAAAATTAAAATTATATGAACTTATATTTATAAATTTTAATTAATTTAAATGCATTGTTTGAAAAGTATCTGAATTAAACAAAAAAATATCTAAATGCTAAACTTCAGGTGTGGATAGAATGAATGAATGAATCTTTAAAATAGTAGAGTAAGTGAAAAAAAAAATTGAACAAAGAAACCCCTGTGATCCCTGTATACACATTTTTTTAATATTTGCCCTTTATTCTAAAAGTTTCACACAAATTTTTTATTTATAGTTTCAGAGCTTTAACAGCTAAAATTAATTTTTCACTGTTTGTTTCTGTTTTTGCAGGTTGTCACCAAAGTTCCTTTCCTTTTGAAGCACTCGTTGCGTGAATATCAGCACATTGGATTAGATTGGCTTGTGACAATGTTTGACAGAAAATTAAATGGAATTCTTGCTGATGAGATGGGTTTGGGAAAAACAATTCAAACAATAGCTTTGTTGGCGCATCTGGCATGCGAAAAAGGAAACTGGGGTCCGCACTTGATTATAGTTCCTACGTCTGTGATGTTAAATTGGGAAATGGAGTGCAAAAAGTGGTGTCCGGGTTTCAAAATTTTAACTTACTACGGCACGCAAAAGGACCGAAAACAAAAGAGAACTGGTTGGACAAAGCCGAATGCATTTCACATCTGTATAACGTCTTACAAACTTGTTATTCAAGATCATCAAAGCTTCAGGAGAAAAAAGTGGAAGTATTTAATTTTGGACGAGGCTCAAAATATCAAGAATTTCAAGTCACAGCGGTGGCAGTTGCTTCTTAATTTTCAAACACAAAGGTGAGGATTTTCATTGATTTTAATTTTTTTTTTTAATTTTAATTCTCTCGCTGTCCGACAACAGTTTAGATTATTTTCTCCTGTCTCTACTGTTTTCTTTTTTAACCAGCGAGATAGAAATAGTCTTCATAAAAACTCGTGTGTCCGATTATGAGGAATTTTCTAGGACATGCGTATCCTGTCTGGAGAAACATTTATTATAATAATAAATTCAACCTTTTTATTTTATGTTTTTAATGTTTTGTCAAATTTTGCAGGCTTTACAGTCCTAAAAAGATTCCCTAAAAATTTTCCCTAATATCCCATATTTTTCATAAAAACTAGGAATTTGTAAAAATAAACTTTAAAAAAATTTTGATTCCAAGCTTCAATTTATTCTAAGTTTCAAATTACAATTAATTCAAAATTTAACAATTAAAATTCGCTTCCAAGTAAGCAAAACAATTTGAGAAAGTAATAAATTAGTAATATAAAAGTTATTTAGAGAATTTATTTTAAAAAAATAAATTTATATAATCAGTTTCCTATTTTTTCAAAAATATTCTTTGTCACTGTAAAGCCTGAGTTTGTCAATATATTTTTTTTTAGTTTTACAAATTGAATGACAAATTTAAATAATATTCAATTAATTTTTGCAGGAGACTGTTATTAACGGGAACACCACTTCAGAATAATCTGATGGAACTTTGGTCGTTGATGCACTTTCTTATGCCAAATGTTTTTCAATCTCATAGAGAATTTAAAGAATGGTTCAGTAATCCAGTGACTGGCATGATTGAGGGAAGCAGCGAGTACAATGACAGCATTATTCGACGACTACATAAGGTTTGTACGTAACTATAAATTTTCGAGATAATCAACACTGATTTTCGCTGCCGACCACAACGCAGAAATTTCCATTTTTTCGATTGTGTTTAATTCAAACAGCGAGAGAGTAAAATTTTTCATAAAAACTCGTGTGTCAGATAATGAGGAAAAACTATATGGCATACGTATCCTGTCTGAAAAAACAAATTTAGTTAAAATTTTCACTTTTGAGCGTTTCAAAAGTTGAAGGATATTAGACATAATATCGTTCAAGTAAAAAGAAAATTAATTTAAAAATTGTGTAAAAAAGAGAAATGTTTCAAGAATTAATATTTTTGTTCTAGGTATTGCGACCGTTTTTACTTAGAAGGTTAAAATCCGAGGTGGAAAAACAATTACCGAAGAAATACGAACATGTTGTGATGTGTAGATTATCAAAGAGACAACGATATCTTTATGATGATTTTATGTCCAGAGCTAAGTGAGTAATGTGTTGTTTTTTCTTTTCTTGATATTTTGATTTTTTCGAAAATAAATCACTAATTTTGTGTTTTTTTATTTTTTTATTAAAGGACGAAGGAAACACTCGCTAATGGAAATTTATTGAGTGTCATCAATGTTTTAATGCAGCTTAGAAAAGTCTGTAATCATCCAAATCTTTTCGAAGTTCGTCCAACGGTGTCGCCATTTCAAATGGAGGGCATTGAATTTGTCACGTCTTCTTTAGCTTATGGTGCTCTCGATTACGATCCTTTTCAGGTAATTTAGTTTTTTTTTTTAATTTAATTTAATTCACTATCGTCAAATAAATCATTTTAAATTGGGAACTAGTTAAAAATATAATTATAAATTAAATAAAAAATATTTGGAGTATTATGAGTTCTTTTATTATATCGATCTTTAACTCACAAATGGTTAAATTTAGCCATTTATATCAAACGGATCGAGTATTGGCACATTTACCTTATTTAAATATTGTTGTATTAAAAATAATTAATAATCTTTTGTACTTTTTTTAGCATGTGGATCTCTCGTGCTTGAATCTGCTTTTGATAAAGATAGAATTTATGATGACTGCTTTTGTGGCGCACAGAGTAAGGCGCTTGCACACTCCCAAAAAACTCATCGAAGAAATTGACACCGCACCAGAACCGGCACCCAGGTGTCCTTCAGGAAAGATAAAAATTAACGTTCGGCTGTCTAATCAAATGAAATCTATGAATGCTCAACACGTCAAGACAAAAAGTTTAACTGGTACTTTGTCGTCTCCGAAAGTAGGAACATCTCCTCTGGTTAAAAGTGCGAATAACCAAACGCCAACTGGCCAAGGTTGGTTTATTTTTCATTATGTCTCAAACCACTGACTTTTGACCAAACGTGGTCGCTGACATATTTTAAAAAATATTAAAACGTCAGAGTGTCTAGCGATTCGGGAATTTGCAGGGAATTTAATATTTCGTGAAAAACCCCGGGAATTTGTAAATAGATGCGGGAAATCCGGGAATTTTTTGGAAATGTAGGGAAAATATAATATAGTGTACTTTAAAAAATTTAAAATATTGCGCGAACTAAAGCTTTTTAGCTCGGAAAGACCTCGAGTAGACTAAACCCAAGAAAATATTTTAAGATTAAAGTAAATAATTTAAAAAATAAGAAAATAAACGAAACTGAAGAAAATGATGAACAAATGGAAGAATATAACTGAAATTTGGAGAAAATATAAAATTAAAGGAAACTATTGAATTGACTAAAATGATTGAAATTTTAAAGAAAATGATTGAAAACGGATTAATGTAATTATGAATAATCAAAAATAGAAGAGTATAACTGAAATTTGAAGGAAATAGTTGAAAATTGTAAAAACTATTGAAAAATGACAAAAATAATGTAAATTAAAAAAAAAAAAAGTTTAAATAGAAACGCAGAAACTACATAAAAATACATAAGGGAGCTTGTAAATATCAATTATAAAGAATATTTATTGAATAAAATAACTGTAAATTCAACAAAATAGTTAAAGGTAAAAAAAATCAAGAAATTAGGAAAATTGTAAAGAAATTGCTAAAAATGTGAAAAAATCGATTGAAATGGGAAATAAATAATTTAGATTTTAAGAAGATAATTGATAATCACGAAAATAATTGAAATTTAAAGAACATTATTTAAATTTAAGAAAACATTACTTTAAGTTGAAGAAAAAAACACTAAAGTAAAAAGATTAGAGAATAAAATAATTAAAAAAAGGTAGTACAATTAAAATTGTATAACATAATTTCATCACTTAAAGAATCTAACAAAAAGTTTAAAAAAATAAGAAATAAGGGGAAAATTTTTTTAAATAAAGTTAATATTTTAAAATTGAAGAAAATAATTGTAAAATCCTGAAAACTATTACAAATTCAAGCAAATAATTACGAATTAAAGAAATAATTGAAAACTGAAGAATTTATTTTTAAATACTGTAAAATGTAAATAAAACTTAAAAAGAATAATTTAGAATTAAAGGAATTGAAATTTTTTAAATTTAGAAACATAATTAAGATTTATTTTATTAATTATTAGAAACTAAAATACAATTAACAAAGAAAAATACATTCGTTTTTAATGATTTTTTTTAAAAAAATTAATTATTGTAATAAAGTGGAAGTTAAAATGGAAAATTATTAATTATTAAAAATTAAATAATTTCTCTATGAGTGAGTAATAAAATTAGAGACTAAATTTATTTACAATTTTGCATTTCTTAATTATAAATTGAGATTTAACAAAAATCAATCCACAGGTCAGTAAAATTTATATATTAATATTTTCTTACAACACTTTGATCATAATTTAGAAAATTGTAAAATATAAATTTACAAATTTAGAATTTTGTTTTATTAATATTAATCGTTATAAACTGACAAAATATCAATAATAGTTTTGAATTTAAAATCAATAATCGATTGTCAAACTTATGAGTGTATTTTAAAATATAAAAAATAACCTTTTTTCATTAAATTTTTAACTTAAATAATTCATAAACTGCAACTTACCTTCGCGAAAAATGTAATATGTTGTAGATTTTATAAAAACTTAAATATATGGAAAGTATTAATTTTTTTAATATATCCAGAAAAATGTTGTCTAAGTTCAAAAATGTGTGTTTCGTGGTTAATTTTAAAATTTCAAAATAAAATTATTCAATAACAAAATAAATATTCGTCTTCTTTCTAGTGAAAACATAATTAAAGTGCGCAAATAAATAATTATGGCAATTTTCGTTAATATTTGTTAAGTATTTTTCTAAAAAAAAATAAACTTTTAAAAGTGATAAAAATTTATAGATTTTTTATTAACTTTAAGTTAATTTTATAACTATTATTTTTCATCTTACACAAAATTATATTAATGAAAATAAATATTTGGATACTCACTAAGGAGGATCTCTCGATTAATATAACCTCAAATTAAAAAATTACTGTTCCCATAAAATAAAACTGTTATTAAAATTGATTTCACCAAATTTTGATAGACCTAGTTGTATATTTTCCAGAAAAAATTATGTTTAGCTACAATTTGTTGTTAAATAAGAATGATTTAACATTTTATGTTTTTTCTTAAATTTTAATAAAGAACTGCAATTTTCATCCAATACTGAAAAATTTTTCATTTTTCTCTTTGAAAAATTCTCTACATTTTTATTGGTTAATTTTGTTAAATAATATTTTGTTTAAAAATTATTAAACAAATAAAATTTGTTTGTCACGTATTTTTTAAACAGAAAATTATTTAACAATATTTTTTAAAGAGAAAAACGAGCTATTATTTTTCAGAATTGGATGAAAATTGCAGTTGTTCAATTCGACAACAAATTGTAGCTAAACTTAATTTTTTCTGGAAAACGTACAACTGGGCCTTTCAAAATTTGGTAAAATTAATTTTAATAATATTTTTATTTATGATGAAAAATAAATATTTAGCTAAAACAACTTTAGAAGTTGAATTTAGATACTTCAATAATAATACATATAATATAGGTTTTAATATTTTTTAAAATGTTAGCGACCACCTTCGGTCGAAAGTCAGTGGTTTGACCCAAATAAATAATGTTCCGTTTATCAGAAAAGTGGATTATTTTGAAAAAAAAAAGATTGGTTAATTTAAGTAAATTGGCATAATTTTATTGAAATTTAAAGAAAAACCTTTTTTTGGGCCTAGATAGTCACATGTTAAATTTGTAAAAATTTCCATGATATTGATTTGTCTTTTTATGTAGAAATGGTAATGTAAAAAATTTAAATTTTAGGTGTGACGCTGAGAGTTGCTGGTGGTCAACAATTGCAAGGTTACTCTGTTCAATTGGTACCCCATCAAGGAAGTGTGAAAGGTATTTTTTCTCTTTTTATTACTGATAATACAATAAACTTTGGTAATGTTGTAATTTTTTAAAATATGTAAATAGACGGACTCGTGTAATATGTTTAATACCTCAATACAATATATAATAATAAATAATAATAATAAGAATACTGATAATAAAATAAAGGAAATTTCAAATCGGTTAAGATTGAACTTTTTTTTCTGTTTATCAATTTGGTTTTTATAATTATAACTTGCAGAACGTTTTAAAAGTAATTATTATTTATTTTTGAAACAACTGTTTTTTTTTTTTTTTTTTTATAAGAATCTAAAAAATGTGGAATTAATTAGCATCATCGATCCGTGATTAGGACTCTTGTGACTGATCGCTTTTGCACTGATGCGAGATAAAAATTTCTCGGGCCAGCTTGTTCACTGATCACTCTTTCGTGAACATTCTAGAACCAAGAAAACAATCGCTTTTTTCATTATTTTTATTGAATTATAAACACGAAAACTGTTCTTTATCTTTAAAATAACGCAATATTTAGTTTCAAATTATTAATGTGTAAAAATTTGATTTTCAGCAATACCGCTGCCACACAATTTGCAAACAACAACCTCCAGTTCAACTTCTGCGGCAACAAATCCGCAGAAAATAACAGTGTCCAATCCAAATATTCGGGAAGGTATACAAAGACTGACTACACAAACGGTTACGGTTAAACAAGGTGATTCCGTCCAGAGGATAGCGGTTCCTTCAGGTTTTGCGCAGTTGGTACAAACTGCAATCGGAAGGCACATTCTTTTAACATCGAATCAACAAAATGCCAACACAGTTGTAACACCAAGCGGACAGCGTTTAACTGTTCTCTCAAAATCGCTGGTAGGCCTCTCAACGACTTCCGGTGTCAATAAAGTGATCAGCGGAGTGGTGACTACAACCTCAGGAGGAAGACCCATCGTGCGAGTTCCACAGTTGAGCGTCAACGCAACCCCGGCCCAATTAACTGGACAAATTCGTCCCAGCATTGTCGCGAAACCCCTTGTTAAAGATAAAGTTGTTTGTAAAGAGGAACCCAAATCGGAATTTCATATGCCTGCACTTGAGGAGAATCGTCGAAGACGCAGACAAAATAAACTCCGATTAATGACGAACGTGAATGAGAGTCGATGCGCCGCCTGTCCATTGTACGGCGAGGATCTCTTCACCGCTCTTAGATTAGGAAAACCGGCAACTGGCTGTCAGTGGCACAGTGGATGGATGCATTGCGCCACCAATAAAGAGACTGCACGCACGAGAAAAGAGTTTTTCTCAAGAACTGAGGCACTGGCCGAGGCGATCAAATCAACCGAACAAATTGTCGAGGAATTGAAAGCGATCTTTGACAAGTTTCTCGTTTACGTACCCGCAGTTCAGGCGCCAATGCCACGATTCCATGTCTCGCATCCCTCGCCACACAAATCCTGGTCAGACGAGCGACTCCGGCTCGAATTGAAGCATCATCTGTCACCAAAACTCGCGCTGTTTCATCCAATCGCAAGATCAACCCTGACTCAGTTCCCGGAACCAAGACTCATTCAATACGATTGTGGTAAATTGCAATCGCTGGATCAATTGTTGAGGCGACTCAAGTCTGGCAGTCATAGGGTTCTAATTTTCACGCAAATGACAAGAATGCTCGATGTCTTGGAAGCTTTTCTCAATTTTCATGGGCACATTTACTTACGACTGGATGGAGCTACCAAAGTCGATCAGCGACAGGTTTTAATGGAGAGATTCAACGCGGACAAGAGAATATTTTGCTTTATCCTGTCAACAAGATCGGGAGGAGTCGGTGTCAATTTGACGGGTGCGGATACTGTTATTTTTTATGACAGTGACTGGAATCCGACAATGGACGCTCAGGCTCAGGACAGATGTCACAGAATCGGACAAACGAGGGATGTTCACATTTATAGGTCAGTCTTGATTTTTTTTTTAAGTAAACTACTTTTATATCTTGAATTTGTGCACTTTTTAAAAGTATTTTCAGGGTGGCCGCAGGTCAGGGAAAAGTCAGGGATTATCCAAAAAATTCTTTAAAAGACAGGGAATTTTTTCTTAAGGGAACCACAATTAAAAATTCATGATTTTATTACTTCAAACCAGCAAAATAAGACGCGCGCAAGCGCGCGATTAGTTTCTCATACATTTTCAAATTATAAAATACAATAATAAATGTAAAAATCGGTAAATACTATTTATCTAATAAGAAAATTAAATATAATATTTAAAAATCAGTTAATATAAATAAAATAAATATTTATTTAGGACAAAATTTATAATATTTTAGAATTAAAAAGAATTGCAAAAAATAATTGAATTTAACATATAATTGCAAATTTTGAAAATTAATTGAAAAAAAAAATTAAATCAATTAAAAATTGGGGAAAGTAATTTAAACAATCATAAAAATGTTTTAAACATAAAGAAAATAATTGAAATTTGAGAAAAATACTTAAGAATCTTAAAAGTAAATTACAAATTGAATAATGAAAAATTATTGAAAATAATTGAAAATTGAAAAAACATGGTTACAAATTGAGATAAATAAGTTAAAAAAAAAAAATAATAATAATAATAAAATAATTAAAATTTGAGAAAATAATTAAACAAATTACATAAAATATTTTAAATAAAGGAAAGTTTAACAAAATTTGACTAAAATACTTAAACTTTCAGAAGTTTATTGAAATATAAAAAATAATTAAAAATTAAAGAAAATAAATGAAAAAAGATAAAAATAATTTAAAATTGAACAGAACAAGTTTTAATTAAAGAGAAATAAGTGAAAATTTTCGGCAATTATAAAAAAGACCGAGAAAAAAAAATATAAAAAATAATATAAATAATGAAATAATTGAAAAGTCAGATAAATAATAATTAATTTTTGAAATTATGAAACAAATTTAAAGAATTGAAAATTGAAGGAAATAGATTTTGGAAAATTATTGAAAAATGTTTTTAAATTTTAAAACTTGACGAAAATAATTAAAATATGATACAAACAATGATAAGTTGTAACAAATAAATGATATTTAAGTGTGATAATTGAAAAAACTACAGAATTTTTTTTAAATAAAGAAAAAATAATTGAAATTTGAAAAAAATACATGAAGATCTTAGAAATCAATTTTAAAAAAAGGGAAAATAAATAAAAATTGAAGAAAACAATTGAAATTTTAGAAAAATTCTTAAAAATTTTAGAAAATGTGAATAACTAAAAATTAGAGAAAAGACTGGAAGAATGCTAAAAATAATTGAAATTTACGATAATTAATAAAATTTTTTGGAAATTATGAAAACAAATAAAAATTGAAGAAAATAATAGAAATTTTAGAAAATTACTTGAAAAATTTTAGAAATTAATTTTATAATATGAGAAAAACTAAAAATATTGACTAAAAATATTGTCTGGAAGAAAGCTAAAAATAATTGAAATTTACGATAATTAATTACAAAAAAAAAAAAAAAAAAAATCTGAAATTCTGATAACAAATGAAAAAAATTAAAAATGGAAGAAAATATTTGAATTTTCAGAAAAATACTTAAAAATCTTAGAAAATAATTTTAGAAAATGAGAATAATGATTAACAATCGAGAAAAATATTTGTAAAATGATCAAATTAATTCAAAATTGAAAAAATAATTGAAATATGCTGAAAATAATTTAAGATTGGGAAAGAAAATTAAATTATGATGAAAATAATTTAAATATGAAAAATTGAAGACATTCAATAAAAGTTGAGAGAAATAACTGAAAAAATCATAGAGTATATGTTTAAAAAGAAAATAATAATAATAATAATTACAAAATTACTTGAAAAATTTTAATTAAAGAGAATAATTAAAAAATCGCAGAAATAACGAAAATTTATGAAAATAATTGCAATATCGGATAAATAATTGAAAGTTTTAAAAGTAATGACAAAATAATGAATTTAATTATAAATTGATGAAAATTAAGAAAAATTGCAGAATTTATTTTGAAGCAAAAGAAAATAATTAAAAAATCGTTAAATAATGAAAAATTGAAGACAATAATTTAAATTTGAGATAATAACTGAAAATTTAGGAAATTAATTGCACGTGTACATATTTTCAACTTCTTCAAAAACCATAATAAAATTTTAAATCATTTTTCGAAACTTTTTTTTTATTCAAATGACAATTAAAAACCAGCACAAAATATAATAACAGGGACTAACTTCACTTCAGTTTTAAAACATGGACAGAAAAGATGAATAAATATTAATACTAACTAACTTCAGGAGTTTACGGAGATTATTATTATTTAATTCCAAATAAACAAAGCAAAATTTAAAAAACTGTAAAATTGGTGGTCAGGAAAATGAAAAATTAGTAAGGGAAAAATCAGGGAATTTTAAAAATAAAATTTTTCGGCTATTCTGAGTTTAAAAAAAAATTCAAAATCTTTCGTAGAGCCGTTTTTGAGAAAATGGGTTTTTTATTTTAAAATATTAGTTTTTCCGTATTTTATGAATAATATTGTGTAATATAACTAGAAAAATTTACATGAAACATATCTTTATAAAGATTTTGTAATTTTTAAAAATCTTTCAAATTTCTAAATTATTAAAGCTGGTGCGATTCCAAGTAAAATTTACGTTATTTTCAGGCAGGTTAACGGCGGGCAATGAAACTTAAAAAATGTATTATATTTAATTTAACTAATGTTTTACATAAATATTGAGGTCCAAATATTAATTAGTTTGCGAAGATAAAAAAAAAGTTAAATTAACTATATCTTCCGTTCTATCAGTCTTATCAAGGTTTTCTTTTTTTTAAAATGCTCAGAAAATATAAGGAATATTTCCTTTTTAGGGTGGTTTTTTATAATTTTAATATTAAAAAAGTTATTAAATAAAAATTATATAACTTTTAAGCAGCGAAATAAAACTTAATGACCCTAATGCTAAAACGAACTTGCCTGTGTTCTTTACAAGATTCCAAAAGAAATGAACTTTACAGTTACTTTCTTGATATTTAATTTTAATAAATTATAAATGTAAACATTGGAGATTTTTGTAAGTAAACAAATCAATATGGTTGCGCTCGCATTTCCATCTGAGAGGAATGAAGTCATGGTTATACGAAGGCGCAGTGATTAAATAATTAAAATTAAATATCAAGAAAGTAACAGTGAAGTTCATTTCTTTTGGAATCTTGAAAGGAACGCAGGTAAGTTCGTTTTAGCATTTGGGTCATTGAGTTTTATCTTGCTGCTTAAAAGTTATATAATTTTTATTTAATAACTTTTTTAATATTAAAATTATAAAAAATTACCCTAAAAAAGAAATATTCCTTATATTTTTCTGAGCATTTAAAAAAAAAAGAAAACATTGATTCGACTAATGGAACGGAAGATATTGCTATTTTAATTTTTTTTTTTAAATTTAAATTCTCGTAAACTAATTAATATTTTGACCTAAATAGTTATTTAAAACATTAGTCATATTCAATATAATAATATTGCTCGCCGTAAACGTAAATTTCACTTGGAGAAATTAATTTATCTTTTTATGATTTCAATCAATTATATTTAATTTGAAATAAATTGTAAACTGCTGAATTGGCAGTGACTTTTACCTAATTTATCAATAGAAAACTCTTCAATTTTCAGTTATTTTATTCAATGTTCAATAATTCTCGCCTTTTTTCAATTATCAATTATTTTTTTAAAATTTTAAACAATTCTTTAATTATCTTCTTCAATTTTCAAATAATTTCTTTCATTTATTTTCTAAAATTGTTTCAAGAATTTTTTTCTATTATCGATTATTATTCTCGCCATTTTTCGAATTTTTTTTTACTTTTTTTTCAATTGTCAATTATTTTCTCAAAATTTTAATTTTATACCTTAACCTTTATTTTAATTCTTCAATTTTTAATTATTTTTTTCACTTCTCAATTATTATTTTCAATTTAAATTGCAGTCTTTAATTCAATATATTCAATAATTTTCAATTATTTTTTTCAATATTCATTTCTTTCTTTTGCTTCAAAATAAATTCTGTAATTTTTCTATTATTTTCTCCAATTTCTAATTATTTTCATTCTTTTTGCATAATTTTCAAAAATTTCAATTTTTTATCTGCAATTTTAATTATTTTCATCATATTGCAATTATTTTTTAAAATTTTAATTTCTCATTAATTTTTTTCATCTTATCATTGTTTTTATTATATTTCAATTATTTTCTTCAAGTTCCAAATTTTAAAATCATTTTTTTAATTATTTCCCCCAATTTTTAATTACATGTTCTTATTTTTTAAAATTATTTTCTAAGATTTTAAATTATTTTTCTAAAATTTCCTATTATTTTCTTTTATTTTTAATCATCTTTAATTCTTTTCACAATTTCCAAATTTTAAACTATTTATCAGAAATTTTCATTTTTCTATTCAATTTTCTTGTATTTTATGTACCTACACATATATTCTGTATTTTTTTCAATTAGGTATTTCTCTTAAATTAAAAATTGTTCTTTTCAATTTTAATTTATGTTTATCTTTTTTCATTTAGTTTCCCTAAATTTTAATTCTTTTTTTTTTCAATAAACTTCTAAAAGTTGCAAGTATTTTTCTGAAATTTTCTTGAATTTTCTTTTATTTAAAATATATTCTGTAATTTTTTAAAATTATTTTCTCAAATTTAAATTATTTTCTTAAATTTTAAACGCATATTAATTAATGCAAAATAACGAAATAATATTAATTATTCTCCATATTCACAATAATCCTTTTTTTAATGCTTGCAATACTTCTAAGAAATTTCACTTTTTCTAAACTGTTTAATTTTTAACTTATGATTACTTATTTTTACGTAATTTTAAGATTTTTCTCTTCATTACTTTTGATATTTATTTGTTTTTGTCTTTTTATTTCAGGATTTTCTTTAATTTTCTTCTTTTTATGCAAACTATTTAATATTATTTTACACAATTTTGTTATTATAACATTAACTTAATTTTTTATTTCGTTGATTATTTTAATTACTTCCATATTTTTAAAAATAAATCCGCTCATTTTTTTGTAAATTTATTCAATTTGTTTTCACATCTTGTCTATTTTTTGCACTTAGTTATTCTTTTATAAATTTTTTAGATTTTCGTTATTTTTCTAAATTTATTGTTGCAATATTAAAAAAATGTTTTTGGTTTAATTTGCGTAAACTTTTTTTGTTAAGGATTTTTAAATTTCTTTTGTAGACTTTTCTTGATACCCATATAAATTTTTTATTTTATTTTTATTAATTCTAATTTTTTAGTAGATTTTAAACAAATGTAATTATTTTTTGTACTTTATACTTTTTTTACAGTTTGTTAGATTAAGGAAAAAAACATTTCTTCATTTGATTCCTATTTATTTAATTTTTTTTGATGTTTCACTATTTTTCTAATTTTAAAATTTTGTTCTCTTTTTTAATATATTTTAACGTTTTGTTAATGATCATTTTATTTACTATTTTAATTTTAAAACAATGTGCATAAATAGTTTAATTTTTTGAAAAGAGTTTTATTACTTGATTTTATTTTTCATTAATATTTGATGAAGAAAATAAATTTTAAGTCTTTTATTTTCATTGTTAAAAGTTGTTTAATACAAAGATTATTTATTAATTTTATGTTTACAGACTGGTTAGTGAGAAAACAATAGAAGAGAATATCTTAAAGAAAGCGAATCAAAAACGAATGCTCGGCGATTTGGCAATTGAGGGTGGAAACTTTACAACCGCATACTTTAAGAGCGTAAGTATCCTTTTTGTCATATTTTTATTTAATTACTTTTATCAAAACTATTCTTTATTAAATAAAATAAATATTTTATCACCAATTTTGTGTAATAATAATGTGAATTTGTTTCTTATTTAACAGTCAACAATTCAAGATATCTTTAATGTCGATCAAGCGGAAAGTGACGCGTCCACTCGAATGGCTGAAGTTCTCGATCAAACTCGAGAACGAGAAAGAATCCTTCAAAGAGATGGCTCATCATTGTCACAAGCTCCAGTTGGGGAAGAAAAAGCAGCGATTGGTGCTTTGGAATCTGCTCTTGCCGCCGTTGAAGAAGATCTTGACGTCCAGGCAGCTAAAACTGCTAAGGCCGAAGCCGTTGCTGATTTAGCAGAATTCGATGAAAATATTCCACTGGATGAACCCGACAAGGATGAAACGCAAATCAGCAAAGCAGAGATTGAAGTTCAAAATCTAGTTTCACAGGTATTTTTTTCAATTTCTTTAATTTATATAGATTTAGTGATATTATATTACACTTTATGACAGTGGAAAATGACTTCTTCAGGGTGTCTACTCGTCCTGAAAATGTCCTGGATTTTTAATTTCTGCCCTTGAATTTTTTCATTTTTTTGTGTTTACCTCGTACTTTTTACTTCCTATACTTCGAAAATAAATGATATAAAATCTGAAAAAATTTATTTATTAAATTTTGCTTTAATTCTCTCGCTGTCCGACAACAGTTTAGATTATTTACTGTTGTCTCTACTGTTTTATTTTTTAACCAGCGAGATAGAAATAGTCTTCATAAAAACTCGTGTGTCCGATTATGAGGAATTTTCTAGGACATGCGTATCCTGTCTGGAGAAACATTTATTATAATAATAAATTCAATCTTTTTATTTTATGTTTTTAATGTTATGTCAAAGCAGGCCTAAAAAGTTTCCCTAAAAGTTCCCTGTTTTTAAAAATTTCACCTAATATACTTAAATTTATTCAAAGTTTTAAATTACAATTATTTCAAAATTTAACGATTAAAATTCAAAAATGAATTATTTTGTGATTCATTTTAGTTTAATTTGAATCTTTCCGATATTTTAAAAATTTTCTAACTTTTTTATAAATTCTTTTCTTGGTTAATAATTTTTTTATCGCTGTTTAATTTATTAATAATAAAATTTCTACTCGTCCTTGAATTTTTTCATTTTTTGTGTTTAACTTGTACTTTTTGCTTCCATGCATAGAAAATAAATGATATAAAATCTGAAAAATTCATATTTTTTAACCTGACAATCATATTTTTTTTCAAAAATGTCTAAAAATAAAATCCGATGCTTTATTTGTTAATAAATTATTTTAACTGTTTTTCATAACGTCAAACAAATAAAAAATTGAAATAAATAAAGTTTTTTACTCTATCATCTTGTTACTTTTGTTTGTTTTAAATGCTTTCAATAATAATAAATATATTACTGTATTATTTTTCAATATTGTTTAAATTGCTTAAACTATGTATTGTTATTATTTATTAACAATTTTTAATTATGGATAAAAGTACAACTGTCAATATAAGATTAAAAAATATATTCTTAATTAACAAAAAGAAATTGTTCATCCAATTATTAAGTTATAAATTAAGAAATGTTTTATAACATATGATTATGCTGCAGGAAGAAAGTTCAAAAATTCAAAATTCCTATTCTCTAAGGAAGAAATAAAAATTGTTAATAATGAACAATTATAATAATTAATAAATAATTTAAACAATTTAAGAAATTTTTAAAAATAACACAGGAATATATTTTTTGTTCTTAAAACATTTAAGACAAACAGAACTATAGTTTTTTCTATAATTTTCAACAGTTTTCAGTATACAATTATTCTTTTTAAATTTTATAATTATTCTTTAATCTTTTTAAATTATTTTTTTCTGTTGCCGATTATTCTCGCCATTTTTTAAATTTTTCTTTCTATTGTCAATTATTTTCCTCATTTCTTAATTATTTTAGTCATTCTGTAATTTTTTTTTCAATTACCAACAATTTTTTTATAATTTCAATTTTATTCTTTAGTTTTCAATTTATTTCTTCAATTTTCATTTATTTTATACAATTTTTTCCATAATTTTCATCAGTTTTGAATTGACAATTTATTATTCTCCTTTAATTTTATGATTATTCATAATTTAATTTTTAAAATTTTTTTGTTCTAATGCCTATTATTCTCACCATTTTTAGATTTTTTTTCAATTGTTAATTTTCTTTTTAATAGTTTAAAATTATTTTATTATTATTCTTTAAATTATTTTCGTCAGTATTTAATTATTTTTGTCGTATGGTAGTTTTTCTTTTAATTAACAATTATTTTCTAGAAATTTACATTTTATTCTTTAATTTCCAAAATATTTCTTAAATTTTAATTATTTTCTTCAAACTTCAAATATTTTCTTTAAATTTTAATTATTTTTATCGATATTCCATTAATTCCTCAATATTCAATAATTC
The DNA here is from genome assembly GCA_037103525.1 of Ganaspis brasiliensis. Lineage (NCBI taxonomy): Eukaryota > Metazoa > Arthropoda > Insecta > Hymenoptera > Figitidae > Ganaspis > Ganaspis brasiliensis. The sequence continues at coordinate 2,008,567 of JAZKLR010000254.1, read as the reverse complement.
TCAGGTTTTTTCAGTTTTTGTATTCACTCGTAAAAATTGTTTTAAAATTTCAATTTTAAGTGACTTGTTCTCACTATTTTCTTTAGTTTTTAATTCCATTCTCTAATTTCAATTTGCAATTATTTTTTTTAAATTGATTTTTGTTGTTTAAGTTTTTTAATTATTTCTTTTTAGTTTATTATTCTAGTCATTTTTCGAATTTTGTTTTCAGTTCACAATTATTTTCGTCATTTTTTATATATTTTCTTCAATTATTCTCATAATTTTTGAACTATTTCCCTCAATTAGTAATTATTTGCCGCGATTTTCAATTATTTCCTACAATTTTTTTAATTATTATCTTAAAATTTTATAAGTATTCTTTGATTTTTTTAATTAGGTTGTTCGTTTGTATTAATCTAGTTATTTTTTGAATTTTGTTTTCAATTGACAATTATTTTCGTCATTTTTCACATATTTTCTCCAATTTTTCAACTATTCTCGTCATATTTCAATTATTTTACGCAATTTTCAATTATTTCCTACAATTTTTTCAATTTTTAATTATTATCTTTAAATTTTATAATTATTCTTTGATTTTTTAAATCAAGTTTTTCGGTTGTGTATTAATCTAGCCATTTTTTAATTTTTTTTCTATTGTCAATTATTTTTGTCATTTTGTAATTTTGTTTTCAATTATCAATTATTTTTTTTAATTTAATTCTTAAATTTTCTATTGATTACCTTAAGTTTTTATTATTTTCTTCAAGTGCAATTACTTTTTTCCATTTTCATTTCTGTTGTTCAATTTGCAATTATTTTCAACAGTTATCCCTGTAATTTTTCAATTATTCTGTTTAAATTTAATATTTATTTGTTTTTAATAACCACTGTTCAATTTTTTAAACTATTCTTTACAATTATCCAATTTTTTATTATTTTCTTCAATTTCAATTTTTTTTTTCGATTTTCAATCCAGTTGTTCAATTTGCAATTATTTCCAACAGTTATTCCTGTAATTTTTCAATTATTTTGTTTAAGTTTATTGTTATTTTTTAATTTTTAAACTATTTGTTTCAATTGTGTAATTATTTTTCGAATTTTGTTTTGAATTGTCAATTATTTTCATCATTTTTCAATTTCGTATTTTTCATTATTTGAATTTGCAAAAATTTATATATTTAAATGACCTACAACAATTAAAAGTTTGTTGCGCGCTTGGGCACGCGTTTATGTTGCTAATTATATAAATAATGAAAATGTTTCGTTATGTCTTTTATTTACAATGAGAAATTTAATATTTAAAACCGTGAATTTTATGAACCAAATTTAGTGGATACCCTGAATTAAGAAGAAAACACTGTTTAGATAAATTTTTTCAGTTTATAGAATTTTTTGTCAATTCAAGTTTAAGATTACTTTCTAAATAAAAATGTTATGTATTATCCTTGTATATTAAACAAAATTATTATTAATTAGAAAGAGAATATTAATAAATTTGTATTTTATTGTTTAGTTAACACCAATAGAACGATACGCAATGAACTTCATTGAAGAATCAGAGGGAGCTTTTTCAGCCGCGCAATTGGCCGCTGCCGAACGAGAACTGGAGCAGCAGAAAAAAGAATGGGAATTGGATCGACTGCGAGCGTTGCGTGAGGAGGAAGAGAGACAAATGCGATTGGCGGACGACGACGAAGGAAAACCCCTTACTTATAGCCGCGAGGACGCGGAAAATCAGGTTAATAGTTCTACTAATTCTAGGAAACTTAGTAATAAAAGAGTCCCGGCGGTTAGGAAAACATTGCGTAGAAATTTGCGTAAAGTCGAAGATTCATCGGACAGTGAAACTGAAACAGAGACGGAAACTGAATCGCAAGAGGAGGGGGAGCTTGTCGAGGATAGTCCTGACGAAGAGTCAAGTCACACAGAAAGTCAGAGTCAGGACGACGATGACGAGGAAGAGGAGGAGGAGGAGAATGGCCAGGTCGACAGTCAAAATGAGTCTGAGAACGGAGGTGGTTACTCGAAACGTAAAGGCAGTTCAAGCAAGTCATCACAAAAAAATAAACTCGATTTAAACAGTCCAAGAACCAGATCTCGAGGAAATGTTAAAATCAATCTCTGGACCTTGGACGTGAGTCCCATTCTACCTGGAGCCATTAAACAAAAACCTCGAGGTTTCTATTCAAGAAAAAGATTCGAGGACGGTTTCACCCTACCATTGCCTCCCAATGATAAAAAATCTCATTTAACTGAAAATTACACCAAAAAATTGCAAGATTCGGAAGTTTTACTCTCGCCCACCTTGAGCTTGGAGAAATTGGAGAATTGTAAAATTAATTTTTCTCCCAAGGAGAAAATTGCCAAAAAGAATAGTGTCGCGCAGATTAATGGCTTTGAGGATGAGTCTGATGTTGTAAAATGTGAAAGTGCGGAAAATTTGGAGAAAAGTGAGGATTTGGAATCGCCGGTACATGTGACAAGGTCATGTCATAAAGCGTCGAATTTCGGAAAGAATAATGACGAGGATACGGAAAATTGTGATGTTAATAATGCCTCGCAGAATCGAAAATTTTTTGCCAAGCGCTCTCGAGTCATCGGCGAGAGCTCCAAGGACTCGAAAAATTCTGATGAGCCCAAGAATCAAACGAAAACAAAACCTAAATTACAGGAGGGAGTTAAAAACTCGACCAAGAATCTTGTGCCACACGTTTTGCTCTCTGCGTGCGCGTCTCCAAAATTAAAATCCAGCCTGGAGAAAGAATCTCGGTCGCTGAGTCCGACGGTCAAAGTCCCAGGAAAGAAAGCTGAGGAGATTAAGCATAATACGAGATCGGCGGCTAAGTCGGATTTGAAAATTGAACAGGAGATTTGTAAAGATGTAAAGGAAATTAAGGAGAGTAAAGAGAGTAATGATAGTAAAGATAGTAAAGATTGTAAAGAAAGTAAGGTTAATAAGGATAGTAAGGAAAGTAAAGTTAGTAAGGATAGTAAGGAGAGTAAGGTTAGTAAGGAGAGTAAGGTTAGTAAGGAAAGTAAGGTTAGTAAGGATAGTAAGGATAATAAAGATGGTAAGGTTGTTAAAGAGAATCAAGATGTTAAAGAGAGCAAAGTTAAAGAAAGAAAAGATAGAGATGTTAAAAGTGGTAAAGATCGGAGAGATAGCAAAGATATTAAAGAGAATAAAGAGGCTAATGAGAGTGAAGATAGCAAGGATGTTAAAGAAAGAAGAGATGTTAAAGAAAGTAAAGATGTTAAGGATAGTAAAGATCGTAAAAATATCAAAGAACGTAAAGATAACAAGGATATTAAAGAGAATAAAGAGGTTAAAGAGAACAAAGAAGTTAAAGATAGCAAAGAGGTTAAAGAAAACAAAGAGAGTAAAGAGACTAAAGAGAGTGAAGATACCAAGGAAGTTAAAGAAAGCAAAGACCTCAAGGATAGTAAAGATCGTAAAAATATAAAAGAACGTAAAGATAGTAAAGAGTCCAAAGAGGTGAAAAATGCTAAAGACATCAAAGAAACAAAAGGTAACAAAGACCTTTTGTCGAAAAAGGTTGAAATTAAAGACACTAAAAACTCGAAGGAGATCGAGGAGAATAAAGAAACCAACGAAAGTGTTACCGAAACTAAAGAAAAGGAAGAATCGGTCAAAAAGCAACAACCCGAGGAAAATTCCGAGACCGAAATAAAACCCAAATTGCCCGAAATTCCCCGAATAACGACCCGGAGAGGGAAATTAAATGCCGAAATACCGGAAATTAATTTAGAACCCGATGAAAAAGTGCCGGAACCTGAGGTGAAAATTTTGGAGAAAACACGAAAGACTAGATCCGGTGTTTCAATTCCAAAGAATCCAGTGCAAATTTTGAAACGACGGCCGGACACTCCTTTGCCGAATTTACACACGTTTTCGGTTCCAGGTAGACCCGGACGACCGAGAAAGAAGCCACTTGTCGTCGCCGAGGACGAGGGAAAATCGGTTTTCGTTGTTCCGAGTTTTGGTCCACGAAAAGCAAAAAAGAGGGATTCTAGTCCTGTTGTTAATAAAGCAATTGAGAGTGAAACTGTGACTAGACGCCGACCCGACACACCACTGCCCGAGACTTTCAAATTAAAAATCAAGAAATCCAAGGTCGAGGTTATTTCGTCGAGATCGACATCGCCAATTGGACAGAAAATTCGAGCGAGTCGAAAATCAATCACGGAAATTGAATCTAATGGGAGTTTGGACACGGACGATGTTAATCGACCTCAAAGAACCGCCAAGGTTGTCGCGATTTTGACTCTGGACTCGCACTCGAAGCAGAATAATAAAACAGGTCCTCAGCCTATTCTCGAGGTGAAACTAAACAAGGTGGATATCGAGGAGACAAAGAATGGCGAACATTCCAAAGAAACGAATAATTTAGATGATAAAGGTGATGTTTCCAAGAAGAATATGACTGCTTCGATAACGAATCCAACGATCTCTTTAAATAGATGTGAAACTTCGACGATAACGACCAGAGCGTCCGTGAAATTAGATAAACAGAAAATAATTGATTTGGATAGTGAGGTGGATATTGTTGAACCTTCCAGCTCGACGAGGCTTTTGAAAAAGAGAATTAAAAGAAGTAAATTGGCTTCTTTAACGAAACTGGAGGGAAAACCGGGCGATAATCAAGCAATGGAAATTGTTGATGTTGAGGACGATAAAAATGAACCGCCAATCAAGAGGTCACTTCGATTTCAAGCTCCTCCTCTGGAAAAGCTCAACAGTTCCGTGTAATAAGTGTTAATAATGATTTAAACGTTTATAAATAAGGAAATATAAATTTATTTTCAAGCTGATGACTCTGTTGTTGTAATATTTAATATATTTTTTAACGATGAAACGGTGGGGCGAAGTTATTTTTGAGTCACTGATTTAGAAAAAAAAAAAAAAAAAAGTTGAATTTCTTGTTATTTGTTTTTTTTTGCGTGGGGGGGCTTTGAATGAAATGTAAATAATTAAAATTTTCGTTTTGTACTAAGTACAATTTGTAATATTTTTTAACACTGTAAAAAAAAGAAGCGTGTAATTTTTAACGCTTTGTAAATGACGGATTAGATTTACGGTTTAAGTTATACTATTTGGTAAATAATAGAGACTCATGACTGTTGTATTATATTAGATACGAAGACGAAAGAAAAACCTTGTATCTCGGTTCGTTGAAGCTTAGAAATAATGCGATATTTGTGGTAGTACGAATTGAAAGAGAAGTCACTGTCTTATGTTTATTGTGAGAATCGTGATCTGATCTAACAAAAGAGTAGAAAAACAAAAAAAAAATGAAAAGAAATTGTCCGGTTAAACGTTTAAAAAAAGGCTCTTGCCTCGAGTAATTATTAAGTTGTGTGCCTGTATTTTGTATGATCGAATGAGTCCTTAAAAAGGAAATAAACGAAATATTCCTTGCTATAAAAAAACAATGTGTTTACTTATTTCTTGGTACATTTCCAAGTCAGTTCAATCAAAGGTTCAGTTCCGTTTTGGTGTCAAAATTTGCTCGGTGTGCTTGTTTATGTTTGGAAGTAATTTGAAATGCAATTTTTCATGTCAGTTTGGTGTGGCAAGGCTGTCCATGGCCGCACAATAAAGGCTGAAACGCCAATTTTACTGTAAATTATCATTATTATTATTCTATTTTAAAGCATGCGTGAGAACTGATCAATACTCACAAAAATGGCACCAAAACACTGCCTTTGCCATTCCAAACTTGGAGACAGCCAAGATATAAGCAGGCACATTTACGAGCCCCGCGAAAACCAAACTTTTTTTTTCCTTGCAGCTAGAAATTTAATTGATTGATAAAAGTCATTTTTATAACGACGAGCCTTTGAATGAACCAGGCTTTCTTTCCTCCTTGGGTAAAACCATTTTATTTCAACCAAAGTGATAAAGGATTAATTTAAAAAAAAAATTGATACTTTCAGAAATGATTCGGTGATATTTTTCAAGTAAAAATTACAGGGAATTATTTGAAATTTATTATTTCTTTTAAGAGAGGCATCACACAGTGGGATTACTTTTGGACAAAAATCTGTCTACTTCTCAATTTTCAATTGAATTAAAAGTTTTTTTTTTAAATACTCAGGAAGGTTACTACCAGCCATCACTGCTTAAAAATATTCATGATTAATATTAACGTCAAAAAATTGTCTTAACTTTGGAATTTTTATTTAGATCTTATTGAAATTTGGTGTTAATGACCGATTGTTGTAATAAATCAATACTTACAATTTTTAAACGTAATTGTATATAAATCAGGGCTGTTATTTGCATTGAAATCTAAATTTGAATCAAAAAAATTTTACAATTCTCCGATTGTCTAATATAAAACATCACAAACTATAAACAAATTTGTGGATAAATGTTGAAAATTTCTATTTTATTATTTTAATCTTTATGAAATCTAAAAAATTGTGCTAATACAGATGATCAAAATACCTACGATTTACAAATTTTTGCTATTATATATTCACAATAATTCCTTTTTTTTAATATTCTTACAAGATTTCTAAGAGATTTCAATTTTTCAAAACTGTTTAGTTTTTATCTTATAATTTCTTATTTTTGCAAAATTTTAAGTTTTTTTCTACTTTTACTTTTGATATTTTTATTTTTTTTATTGGTCTCTTTATTTTAGGATTTTCTTTAATTTTCCTCTTTTTATGCAAATTATTTAATTATATTTTACACATTATAACATTCACTAAACTTTTTATTTCGTTGATTTTCATAATTATTTCCATATTTTTAAAAAAAACATACTCTCATTTTTTTTGTAAGTTTATTTAAGTTTTTTCACATCTTGTCTATTTTTTGCGAGATTTTTTGCAAACTTGTTCTTTCATAAAGTTTTTAGATTTTCTTTTTTTTCTAAATTTATTGTTAGATTTATTTTAAGTGTACTAATAAAAAAATGTGTTTGGTTTAATTTGCTTAAACTTTTTTATTTTTAAAAGATTTTTAAGTTTCTTTTGTGGACTTTCTTTTTATTTATCTTGGTATATAAATTTTTTAATTTTATTTTTTGTATTTTTTACATTTTTTTAGTTTATTAGATTACGGAAAAGAAGATTTCTCTATTTTCTTCCTACTTATTTAATTTTTTTGATGTTTCACTATTTTTTTTAGTTCTTTCTTGCATTTTAATCAATTCTTTAATTTTTGTCATCATTTTTCCACTTCTAAGAAGCATTTTCCTTTTTTCAAAAATTGTTTAGTTTTTATCTTATAATTACAAATTTTTAAAAACATTTATTTGGTGCATTTATATTTCCCAATTTTCTACTTTTTTGAAAAGCTTTTATTTTTTTATTTTATATTATGTGAATTTAATCTTGTACTAAATATTCTCATTTGAACATCGCGTTCTTGTATTTCATAGAATTTCTTTTCTTTTAATTTTTTTTAAATTTTACATAATTTTATTTATTCTTTTTTTATTCAATTTGTAAAATAATTATTTAATTTTTCTAATTTTAAAATTCTGTTCTCTTCAGTAATATATTTTAACGTTTTTTAAATTATCTTCTTATTTATTATTTTAATTAAAAAGAATATCACTATTTTTAGTAGAAAATTACTAATTGTAGTAGAAAACTACTGATTTGACAGTTTAATAACTACTAATTGAGAAAGTGAACTTTCACAATTTCAATTAGTAAATATTTTACTATCAAATTAGTAGTTTTCTACTAATAATTAATAATTTTCTACTAAAAAATAGTGATGTTTTTCACTATTAAATAGTAACTGATTTCTCGCTAATTTATTAGTAGAAAATCACTAATTCAGATTAAGAGCATATTCCAATTTGATCAACTTTTAAATTTCTATTCTAACAAAATTTTATTAATTTTGTACTACTTCAAGTATTTTTTTACAGTTTGTTAGATGAAGGAAAAAAACACTTCTTCATTTTCTTACTATTAATTTAATTTTCTTAATGTTTAATTATTTTTTAGTCCTTCCTTGCATTCTAATTTTATTAATTATTTAATTTTTGTCATAATTTTTTCATTTCTTAGAAACATATTTCCTTCTTTTCAATTGTTTAATTTTTATCTTATAACGATCTTTTGAAAACATTTATTTGATGATTTTATCTACATTTTTTAAATTTCTCAATTTTCAACTTTTTTGAAACCCTGTATTCTTTTATTTTATTTTATGTAAATTTAATATTGTACTAAATAGTTTAATTTTATGAAAAGAGTTTCTACTTCTTTATTTATTTTTATGTCACTGTTTCATTTTTGTGTTTTTTTAAAAAAAATTTCTTCATTTCTTTAATAAACTACTTACAAATAAATATTTGGAGATTTTATTTAAATTTAATGTATCTTATCAATAAAGTATTTTTTCTCAGAGCACATCAACACGAAATCGAATAATCATCTTTTGCACATAATTCAGAAGGTTTGAAAAATGAAGAATAAACAAAATGATTATAGTCAAAATGGTTAAAATGAAGGGACAATTTTTGAGAGTTTATAATTCCTAAAATAATTTTAAATTTCAATTTTCTTTTGTGTAGAATTTCTACACCACTTTTGAATTATTTTTGCCATTTTTAAACTACATTTGTCAATTTTTAAGTATTTGTGCAATTTTGAATTTAATTTTTTCAAATATCAATTTCATTGTCTTCAGTTTTTAAATTATTGTCATAAATATTTAAATTTATTACACGAGTTTTCTTTTATTTTTGTAATTTTTCAATTATTTTCTTAAAATTTCAATTATGTTCTTTAATCTTTAAATTATTGTTAGGAGTATTTAAAATTTCAATTTACTTTTGTTATTTTTTAATTATTTTCTTCAAATTTCAATTACTTTTGTTATCCAATTTTTTATTTGATATTTCTATTATTTTTGCTATTTTAGAATTATTTTCTACAAATTTCAATTATTTTATTCAATTTTTTTTTTGTAGTCATTAATTTTTAAATTTCTTACATTAGTTTTCAATTATTTTCTTCATATTTGAATGATTTTCTTCATTCTTTTTATTACTGTCACGAATTTATTAATTTTTTACACCCTTTTCAATTATTTTCTACAAATTTTAATTATTTCCTACAACCTTTAATTACTTTCTTCATATTTATTTTTTTTTTACATTTTTTAATTATTCTCTTCCAATTTCAATTATTTTCTTCAAACTTTAATTATTTGTTTCAACTTTTAATTATTTTTCTTAAACTTCTAATATTTTCTTCAATTATTGTCAATAAATGTTTAATTTTGACACCGTCTTTCAACTATTTTTGTCATTAGTCAATTAGTTTCTTAACATTTCAATTATTTTGTCAATATCTTAATTATTGTATTAAAAATTTAAATTTTTTATACCAGTTTCAAATTATTTTTTCAAATTTTTATTATTTTTGGCATTCTTCAACTATTTTCTTGTAATTTCAATTATTTTTGAAACTTTTCAATTATTTCAATTCAAATTTATTTTTGTCTTCATTTTTCGATTTTTAATTCATTATTCAGTTAATTTTGTCATTTTATTTTATTTTTTAAATTTCAATTATTTTTGTCATTTTTTAATTATTTTCGCCACTTTCGAGTTAGTTTTTTTTAAATTTGAAAAAACTAGCATTTCAAACTCATTATTGCTTATTCACTTTTTTCATTTAAAAACTCACTATTTACTAACTTTTTTCACTATTTTCAATCTGCAAGTCAGCTGGCAGCCCTGATTTTTAAAAATTTTCATTTTTTCGAAATTAAAAATTTGAAACATTTCCAATTTTTCATTCTATTATCTTTAACAATTTAAGGCAATTTTATATGCACAAATTAAGCTAGAAATAAAATTGGCACTTCTAGCCTTAAATTATGAGTTATGAAAAACTGTCATTTTTTCAGCTACAAAAAATTGCAAAAAAAAACTAGGATTATTCTTACAAATGTGAAAAGAATTATTTTTATTTATCTAGAATAATTGAATTAATTATCTTTAAATGATTGAAGCACTTTATTAAAATATACAATAATAAATGAAATATGAATTCAAAGTTCTCCTAAAAAAAGATCTAAATTAGTATATTTCAGAAGTTATTTACAGAAAGATGAATTTATTAAAAGAAGCTTTAACCTGCTTAATTTGAAGTAATTACGTTGAACTTTCAAATTTTCTTGACACTTTTTAATTGTTTATTTAAAAATAGAAGAGTTTTTAAATTGGAAATCAAAAATTTCTTCATTTTCGTGACCTTTGCAAATTAATAATTTTGTTGGAAGACGTTATGAAAATGGTATTTAGCATAAAATAAAAATATTATTAAGATTGATTTTAACCTTTTCTGAAAGCCACAATTGTACATTTTCTTTAAAAAATTTGTAACCAAATAGTAATTATTATTTAACATTTTGTGTTTTTTCTTTAAAGTTTGCGAACAATTAAAAAAAAAAATTCATTGTAAAAATTATTTAACAATTGTAATTTTTATACAATTTTTACAAATAATAAATATTTTAATTTTTTTGTTCACAAACTTTGAATAAAAAACACTAAATGTTAAATAATTATTATTTTCATAACAAGTTTTGTCTGAAACTACTTTTTTTAAAAAAAGTGGGTGAAATTAATTTCAATAATATTTTTATTTTATGTGAAAACTATTTTCTAGTTTAAGGTTATTCAAAACCTTTTTCAAAAAAATTTTTTTTAATGGTCAGTCTCTTCTATTTTGAAAATTATTTCGAGCAAATTTCGAACTGAGAAAACTTCATTTTAACTACCTTCAGACATCAAGATATTTATGATTTTTATGTTAAATTTATTTTTTATCATCGAAAAAAATGTTTATTTTCGGACGGGAATTTTGAATAAGAAAATACATATTGCAAAAAAAAATCACTGTTTTAAACCTGTCGAATGTTTTTTCTTTTTTTAAATACTTTTTTATTTAACAGATCTACCCAAAAACTATTTCGTATTTTTTTCTCACGGTAAGTCTCAGTTTTATATCTAGCTGCAAGTTTTTTTTTCTAGCAAAACTTTTTTTCCGTGTCAATGAACGACAAGAGGCAAGAAATGCATGATTTTTACATGGAATTTCTGATTTGTTTTATTATAGAAAATTATTTTTATTTATAGATATGGTTATCGGAGAGTACAATGGAACAGATGCCGGTTAGTATGAGTAAAAGAATTGTTTTATTCGTCATTGAATTGGAGATTTTCATATAATTGCTAAATGAAAATTAATTTAGATGTGGTGTCCACCAACGCCTCCAACCACCGAAGACGATGTCTACATTGATTATTCTCTGGGTTTTTTGTACGAAAATACACCAATGTCGGAAGCCCAATTGCCGCCGGTGTTTGTTAAAAAAGAGCCAAAACGCAGACTGGATCCAGTTATTAGCGAACGAGATAGTAAGTCATTTTTTGTTTAATTAAAAAAAAAATTAAGATTGATTAACAGGCTTCACATTTTTTACGGCCCCCTATTTTCCCTAGAAGACCCCTATTTTGCGATTGGTCCCTAAATGTCCCCTATTTTGCAATTGATCCCTAAAAGATCCTATTTGTAAACTTTTTCTAAAATCTCTTTTTTTTTTACAAAAATCTATTTAAAAAGGTATCTAGTTATTACTTAACCGGGAATTTCTTCGTGGATCTAAAAGTTCTGACAAATTTGATTGAAAATCAATTTTTTTTCCATATATCACAGATCTATAATAATAATCCACAAGATTCTCTCATGGGACGTGTGATTAAGTTCTAAAATTCTTTATTTAGAATATTTATTTCATAGAATTTCATTAGGAAGAATCTTCTATTAGTCGAAATTTCACATTATCGAATATCTTTTCAATCGAACATAAATTAATCCGAATTTTGACCTAACAGAATTTTCAGATCACCGAATTCATATTTAACAGAATTTTCATTTTACAGAAATCCTTTTAGCCAACTTTTCATTTAAAAGAATTCCAGTTTAAACGAATTTTAATTTAAAAGAATTTTTATTTTACAGAATTTTAGGTTAATCAAATTTTTAAATACCAGAATATTCATTTGAGAGAATCTTCATTTGTCCGAAATTCTTTTTTACGAATTGACATTTGATAGAAAACTTAAAATGCAGAATGTTCATTTGTCCGAAATTGAAAATGTCCGAAAAAGTATCCGATAGAAATATTTTGGCGCGAATTTTGAAATTGACCAATCAGAAAATATGAAGAAAATTGTAATTGGTCAATATCAAAATTCGCGCAAAAATATTTCTGTCGGATACTTTTTCGGCTATTTTCAATTTCGGACAAATGAACAATTCTGCATTTTAAGTTTTCTATCAAATGTCAATTTGTACTTATACAAATGAAAGATTCTCTCAAATGAATATTCTGGTATTTAAAAATTCGATTATCCTAAAATTCTGTAAAATAAAAATTCTTCTAAATTAAAATTCGTTCAAATTGAAATTCTTTTAAATGAAAAGTTGGTTCAAAGGATTTCTGTAAGATGAAAATTCTGTTAAATTTTGACTAAAAAAAAATTCTTCCTAATGAAATTCTATGAAATAAATAATTAATTTTAGAACTTATTCATATGTCCCCAATTATTCCTTCATTTGATTCACACCTGAAGTTTGTCACTTAGATATTTTTTGCCATAAATCAGATACTTTTTAAAAAATTCATTTAAATTGAATTGTCAATTATTTTACTCAATTCTCAATTAGTTTCTTTAATATTTAATTATTTTAGTCATTTTGTAATTTTCCTTTAAATTATCAACTATTTTTTTATAATTTGAATTTTATTCTTTAATCTTCAATTTATTTCTTTAATTTTTCATTATTTTCTTCAATTTTTAATTGTATTATTTGTTTTTCAATTATTTTATTCAAAATTCAATAATTCTCGCATTTTCTCAATTATCAAATATTTTTTTGAAATTTCAATACAATCCTTTAAATTCCAATTCATTTCTTCAATTTTTATTTATTATCTACTATTTTCAATTGACAATTTATTAATGTCCAGGAAGTTAGAACCGTAAATGTCGATTATTCTCACCATTTTTACAATTTTTTTTCAATTGTTAATTATTTGTTTTCGTAGTTAATTATTTTTTTCAATATTTAATTATTTTCGTAATATTGTAGTTTTGCTTTTAATTATCAATTATTTTCTTAATATTTTCATTTAATTCTTTAATTTCTAATTTATTTCTTCAATTTTTAATAATTTTCTTCAATTCTCAAGTATTTCCTTTAATTTTCAATTATTTTTATCGATTTTCGATTCATCGATTCATCAATATTCAATAATTCTTGAATTTCTTCAATTATTTTTTCCACTTATAAAAATTGTTTTAAAATTCCCTTTCCATTATTCAACTCTAGAACTATTCTCTTCAATTCTCAATTATTTTCTTCAAATATAAATTATCGCCTTTTTTCTATTATTTTTTTTTTAATTTTAAATACAATTGTTCAATTATTTTCTTTAATTTTGTAAATCCATTCATCAATTTTTTATTTCCATTCTTCAGTTTTTAATTGTTTTTTTTTTCTATATTTTTTTTTAATTTTTAAGTATATTCTTTAAATTTCAATTCCATTCTTCCATCTTTAATTGCTTTCTTCAATTTTCAATTATTTTTTTCGATTTTCAATTTAGTTGTTAAATGTGCAATTATTTCCAACAATTATTCCTACAATTTTCTTAATTTTTCAATTTGCAATTATTTTCTTTAAATTTAATATTTCTTGTTTAATTTTTTGAATTATTTTTTCAATTGACTAATAATATAGTTATTCGAATTTTGTTTTCAATTATCAATTATTTTCGTCATTTCGTAATTTTTGTTTCAATTACCAATTATTTTTTTTAATTTCAATTAAAATCTTAATTTTTCAATTTATTTCCTCCATTTTTTATTATTTTTTGCAATTTCAATTATTTTTTTAATTTTCAATCCAGTTGTTAAATTTGCAATTATTTCCAACAGTTATTACTATATTTTTTCAACTATTTTGTTTAAATTTAATATTTATTGTTTAATTTAAATTTTTTAAACTATTCTTTTCAATTGTGTAATTATGTAGCCATTTTTCGAATTTTGTTTTTAACTGTGAATTACTTTTGTCATTTCTTATATATATTCTTCAATTTCGTAATTTTCATTATTTGAATTTGCAAAGATTTATAGTTTTAAATGACCAAGAACAGTGCAAAGTTTGTTAATGTTGCCAGAGAAATTATAATACGTAATTGTTTTTGAATGTTTAAGATAAATTATTGTCTAAAAATTTAGATTTTAATATTTATTGATAATAAAACTTTTCATGTTTTAATTATAATTAATAAGATTATAAGAATGTGTAAATTTTAAATTTAAGTATAAAGTTATATTTTAAATAGAAAGACGAATTTCGCAAAATTAAAAATACTGTTTTAATTGTTCAAAAATTTGTGTCCGGAAATCTAAAAAATTGGCCGGGAATTTAATTTTATAAAAAAAGTGTCCACCCTGATATTCAAGATAAAAACTGGGAAATTTGTAAAAAGATTAGAAATTTTTTTAAAGTATATCTCTCGGTTAAATTCAGGTTACTAGAAAAAAATTCTAGTGTCCTTTAAAGGATTTAAAACTTTTTGGAAACTATATTTTTGAGAAGAAAAAACGTCCTTTTTTAGGGGGAAAAAGTTTGGAATGTTAAAAGTTGTTTATTTACCCACATTTTTAGATAATCAAACTTTTCTCTCACATAGCTTTTTTAACAAATTTTTAATGTCTGTGAAGCCTGTATATCTTTCGTTTTTTGTAATATTTCTCTGTTTTTTTTTTAAAAAACTTCTTTTTAATGGCAAATTTATTTATTTTTTCATTTCTTAGAAAAATTATTTTAGTTAATTTTATGCATAATTTCTTATTTATAAATAATTGTCTCTTTTTTTCATAACCTTTTAAATTATTTTTAAAAATTTTATTTTAATGCACTTTTAAAATGTTTTATATCATTTTTTTTATTTTTGCGGGTTTAAATGTTTTTATTTTACCATTTCCAAGATTTATTTTTGAAGTTTAAATAATATTTTAAGATTTTCTCGTTCTTTCAAAACTCTTTTTCATATATTTTTTCCAATTTCCTTATTTTCTACATAATTTTGAAGCTGTTTAATCTTTAATAAAATTTATCATTTCTTTTGTAGACTTTTTACCAAACTTTTAACATTTTCCTCTTTTATACAGATGTTTTCTCATGTTTAGTAGTTTTTCCCGAATTTTCACATTTTAAAATATTTTTTGTAATTTTCTAAATTTTTCGTTCATTCCATTCGATTTTTTTTATCAAAAGAATTTAATTTATTCATTTTTTTATTAAATGCTCTTATTTTGTGATTCTTTCAAGCTTTCAGCTTATTAAATATTTTCACTTTTTTTTTCCATTCATCAATTTTTTTTGAAGACTTTTAATACTTTTCAATTTTTAGTCATTTTTCTCCTTTTATTTCTATCGAAATTTTGTCAGCCTTCTTCTTTGTTTGTATTCTTCACTTTCGAAATTCCCGTTTTGAAAAAATCTATTATTTCCTTTTTTACCAGAAATTTAAGAAAAAAATAAGGACAATCTTGTCCTAATTCTCCGCTTATACTTGAAAAATATACATATTGTATATTATAAACAAAAAATTATTTTACAAAAGCTCTACTTAACTTTTTAATGAAAAAAAAAAAGTGTAATTCGTCACTTCTTGTGTATAAATTAATAATCTTCCTATTGAAAAATGGTCTTTAATACTTAGAATTTAATCACTTTAGATCGCCGTCCAACAAAAGTGCGACACAAGGAGGAATCCGTTTTCGCTCCTCGGTCACTTTTCGATAGGCCTTCGCCTGCTTTGGCAAAAATGAGACGCGACATGAAATTGCACAAACTCCGTGGAATGGTGAGACCTGCAGTAACTGGAATGTCGGGATTGAAACCTCCTCTGTTAAAATCGCCAGCCGAGCAAGAAAATATTTTGGATTGGACAATTCACGAAGACTGGTCTCTACTCCAGTCAATTCAAGTTTATCAAAGTCTACCTTTGAATTTGGTTGTTCTCTCGCCAGGACAAACACCAAATTGGGACTTGGTCGCCGATATTGTAAATAATACTTGCAGAATTTATAGATCACCCAAACAATGTAGAAATAGATACGAATCTGTCATTGTTCCGAGGGAAGAAGGCAAACTTCTTTACGACACCACGCCGAAAAAGCAGAAAAAGCAAAAGGGTGTTTATAAAATGCCGCAAGTCACTGAGGTATGTAATTTATTTTATGTGTGATTAAAATGAATATGGTTTTCTCATTTCTCTTAGTTTATAGTTCAAATTAACCCTCAACTGCTAGACTGGGTCTGACAGACCCGGTTAGAATGTTAGACCCCATGGCATAATCTCAAACTAAAAATTAGTTTTTAGCATGAAAATAAAGTAAAATAAAATTACTTTTAATAATAATAGTAAAATTTACTTTCTTTTGGTGTATTTTAGAACTAATAGTTTTAATAGATGCCCTGAAAATAAAAAAAACGTTAAAAAATCAAGAATTAAAACTAGGTACAACAGAATAAAAAGAAAATTTTTTCCAAACATTAAAATATTTACGGATATGTTTTTTCAAGTTGAGAAAAATCATGGAAAAATGTTAATATTTTACTAATGAGGAAAGACATTGAAAATAATTGTTTTACAAATTAAGGAAAATAGAATAAATAAATTTCGTTTTTAATTGAAAATTAAAATAAAATGTAAAATTGTACATTTTTAAGAACAGAAAAAATGTTTTTAAGAAATAGGAAGATTATGATGAAATGAAAAATTTATTGTTGGATGAAATTGACATAAAATAGGAAAAAGGAAGAAGAGTATTTAAAAAATTATAAAAAAGTAATAAATTATTAAAATTAATTACGGATATATTTTTTCAAGTTAAGAAAAATTCTAAAAAAATGTTAATATTTTACTAATAAGAAAATACATTGAAAACAATTTTTTGTAGAAATTAAGGAAAAAACAATAAATAAATTTCTTTATTAGTTAGAAATTAAAATAAAATGAAATTGAACATTTTTAAGAGAAGAAAAAATGTTTCTAAGAAATAGGGAAATCATGCTAAATAAATAAATTAATAAATTACAAGCTAATTAATTAAATTTAAAGCGAAACCAAAAAGTTTAAAGTAATAGAAAAAACTAAAAACATCAAATAAAAAATTAAATAATTAATTAAAAATCGTTTCTTCTAATATTATGTAACTATGGAGAGCAATTAAATTTTTACTTTAAAACAAAATACATAAGTTTAAAATCTATATAAAGAATAACAAATATTTTGTTATATAACAATTTTTAGGAAATTATTTTTATTTTCAAAGTAAAGAAAATTTAAAAATAATATAGATACGATTTTAACTATAGAGAGCAATCAAATCCTTACTTTAAAACAAAATAAGTTTAAAGTACAGAATAACAAATATTTTGTTATAACAATTTTTAGAAAATTATTCCCAAAGTAAAAAAAAAATTTTAAATAATATGGAAACGATTTAAACAAAAGGCATCTTTTTAAAACATTAGATATATTTTCAAAAAAATTCTAACAATAAATTTTATTTAAAAAAATCATAAAAGTGAGGAAAAAAATTGTATCTCCAACCAAAGTAAGAAAATAAATAAATTTTGCGTCTTCATAAAGGAAGCTTTGTAATCTTTAAAATTTTCGATTTTGTAAAAATTTTTTGAGCACCTTTCTTCATCGAAAAAAATCGTTTTTTAACAAAATTTTTTTCATATTAAAAATTCAACTTAATAAATACAAAAATCATATTCCTTACCTCAAAACTAATCGATTGATCTATATAAAGTTTATAATTGATCAAAAATTCGTAGAATAATTCATGTTTTTTCATATAAAATATGTCATCCAAAGGATCAATTATTGTGAAATAAAAATTAAAGGTAAAAAAAAAGAAAAAGAAACATCATGAATTATTATGCAAATTTTTAGTCAATTATAGACTTTATATAGGTAAATCGATTCGTTTTAAGAAAAGGAATATGCTTCTTTTATTTATTAAATTGTAATATAAATGTTAAATTTTTTTTGCAAAAAACAATACTTTTGGTGAAAAATAGTGCTTAAAAAAATTTGGTTGGGTGTTTCCAAAATCCCTGTGTCCAAATTTAAATATTTATGAGCTTAATTCGCCATTCAAATTTTATTAAAATCCGTTAAGGCGTTCTCGAGATATCTTTGCGACAAAAAAGTTACTACACACACACACACACACACACACACACACATTATTTTTATAAAAATTTAGGCTTTTTAGATGAATAAAAGTCGATTAAGACTATTTTTAGAAAATCGAAAATCTTAACGATCAGAAAGCTTCCTCTATGAGAAAGCAAAATTTCATTATTTTCCTTCTTTGGCGGGAGTTAAATTTTTTTTCTTCAAATTTATGATTTTTTAAAATAAAATCTATTGTTAGAATTGGTTTGAAAATATATCTAATGTTTTAATAAAATTTCTCTTTTTTTAAAAATCGTTTCCATATTATTTTAAATTTTTCTTTACTTTGGGAATAATTTTCTAAAAATTGTTATAACAAAATATTTGTTATTCTGTACTTTAAACTTATTTTGTTTTAAAGTAAGGATTTGATTGCTCTCTATAGTTAAAATCGTATCTATATTATTTTTAAATTTTCTTTACTTTGAAAATAAAAATAATTTCCTAAAAATTGTTATATAACAAAATATTTGTTATTCTTTATATAGATTTTAAACTTATGTATTTTGTTTTAAAGTAAAAATTTAATTGCTCTCCATAGTTACATAATATTAGAAGAAACGATTTTTAATTAATTATTTAATTTTTTATTTGATGTTTTTAGTTTTTCCTATTACTTTAAACTTTTTGGTTTCCCTTTAAATTTAATTAATTAGCTTGTAATTTTTTTGTTCTTTTATAATTTTTTTTTATTATATTTTTCTGTATTTTTTTTTTAAATGATTTATTACTTTTTAAAATTTATTAACGACTCTTCTTTTTTTCCACTTTATGAAAATTTGTTCCTACAATAAATTTTTTATTTTAGCATAATTTCCCTATTTCTTAGAAACAATTTTTCTTCTCTTAAAAATGTTCAATTTCATTTTATTTTAATTTCTAACTAATAAAGAAATTTATTTATTGTTTTTTCCTTAATTTCTAAAAAAAATTGTTTTCAATGTATTTTCTTAGTATTAAAATATTAACATTTTTTTAGAATTTTTCTTAACTTGAAAAAATATATTCGTAATTATTTTAATTTTTGGAAAAAATTTCTTTTTATTCTGTTGTAGTTTTAATTCTTAATATTTTAAAATTTACTATTGTTTGATTTTTCGTATATTATCGCGCGATGTCTTGATTTAAAATAAAAAAAATTTAAATGTTTTTTCTTTAATTCAGGATTTTTCACTTTTTCTGTAATTTCTTTATTTTTTCTTTTTTTCGTAGTATTTCTGATGTTTTACATTTTTTAAATAATAGTTTTACTTTGTTTTTGTAATTATTATTGAAACTAATCTCAATATTTTATTCAAACCAACTTAACATTTAATTATTGTTATTAATCATTAAGCGAACAAATCCGTGAAAATTGTAGTTTATTTTCCGGAAAATCCGAGAATTTGTCGATCAATTCAAAATGATTATTTGCCAGATACCCTGCTTTAAATTTAAATTTATAATTATTCTTTATGTGGGAAACTATGGACAAGAAAGTCATCATTTGTAAGATTTGGTAGAATATTTTTTTAGTTTCATTTATTCTGTCCTTCTCTAGAAACTATCAAATATGTCCGACTTAAGGATTGTCACCGGCAATTGAAGGAAATGAGCTAGAAGTCTGAAATTTTGACATATTGTTCCTCAAATCAATTCAGGAAGCCTTGATTTTTTTCAAAATTTTTCACCACGTAGTTTTTGTTTAAAAAATTAAAATAAATGTGCAATTTAACACAGGTTCTTATGGAAACTCACTTAAATCCTCGAAAAAAATGTGATGGAAATGAGCTTAAATTCTGAAATTTAGATATTAGGAAGAAAATGTCGTCAAATTTTAATTAAAAAAGTTTAGAAAAAACTGACCATGGATTTACTGAATAAATAATTATCAAAGTTGTTTTTCACCAAAAATGAATGATGACCTTGAAACTAGCACTTGCGCGGTAACATTACACTTAATTCAAATGTAGTAATACAAAAGCCATAAATTTTTCTTCTACACTAAAAAATGTTAATTGTTTTTGTTAATAACACAAGTTGTACATCTTTACCTTTATAATATTAAAGTCACTTTTATATTTCACAACTTCAAGACTCTTTGATTTCAAGAAATACACAAAATTTGAGGTTAGGATTACATAAACACTACGTCTGCGCACAACAAATCTAAAGTGGATATTGCCAACATAATTTCTACTAGTTTTTGCAGGAAGCTTATTTAGCAAAATTTGTAACATTTAAATAAAAATAAAATATGCATTATGTATTTTTCCAACTTTTTTAAATAAATCAATCGATAAATATTATATATTAATATTTTTTAGCAAGTTTGAGAAATACATATTTTAATTTTTTTTAAGTTGAAACCCTGCGTAATAATGTAGCTAATACACGGGGATTAGGAAACAATCCCTTTACCGCGCATCTCGCCATTGACAATCCTTAAGAGTGAAAATTTACATTATTTGTACACGGCATTTAGTATTGTTTAAAAAAACAAGATTTTGCTGTGTTTTCGGAAGTGAATGATAATTTTATAATAGTGATAATTATTCATTTTTGTCTGAAAACAATGAAATCAAAACCAAAACCCAAATTCACCTTTTATCATATTTCCACACAACGGAGTAGCTTTACAGAAAGAAAACGAATTATTTAAGCTTAAAACTAAAATGCTTTCGACTTATAACACTTAAAAAGTAATTTATTGTAAAAATAAACTGCAGAAATTACACTGTCTAAAAAGACACTCTTATGTCGGCCATATTTATTTTAAAACAAGTGTCTCTTCACTACCCGCGATGGTAATTTCCTCTGTCTGTAAATTTAGAAAATAATTCCATTTCCTCTTTTTTTTTTTTCTAGCAACAAAGTAAAACAAATCGACCGATGAGAACTTCCCAGCTGTACAATCAGGACAAGAATTATTCATTTACGTCTATTTCAAGTCAGAGGTATGACTCGATAAAAAACGTGTCGAATAAGAAAGCACCCACGACGAAGCCACTGTGCATGAATCCATCAATGAAGAATCCGAAACACGCCGCAGTTCTGTCCGATTGTGGTATTCAGTACGAAGCTCCATTGACTCCGATGGAAATAGCTGTGCGAAAGGCCGACAGGATCGCCAAAGAGAAGATGAAAAATGCCGTTTTGACGGCGGAACAACAGCAGCAACAAGCTGCCGCTCGCCTCGTACAGCAACAGCAGCAGCTTCAACATCAGCAAATTCAGTTGCAGCAGGCGCAGCCAACAACTGGAGCTTCGCCACAGGTTCATAAAGTGTCTCAAACAACGACAACAACCACAACAACCTCGGCTCTGCCCTCAATAAAGACAGCTGCCACCACCGTTTCTTCTCCCTCAGTATCGTCCGCGCCATCGACTCCCGTCAAAACTCGCCCCGGAACCGCTCTCGCAATCCAGGATGCCCGAACAACTCCCACTGTCGTCAGTGTCGCAAATATATCAACTCCCCAGAGAATAGCGACCGTGAATCTAGTCTCGACCGGGCAGAATTCCACTGTCACAACGCCGAGGAATTTTGTCGGCGTGACTACCGCCGGTGGAAAACAAGTCACTCAAGCCCAATTGCAGTACTTTGGACAGCAGCAACTTCTCAGGCAACAGCACGGGATAAAAGTACTTCAGGCGCAGACAGCTGGCGCTCAAAAGGTCGCAGTCTCCGTTCCAACTGGGACGGCAGCCCAACAGCGAGCGGCGACTCTGATGAAGCAGAGTGTCGCTGCGTCAGGAACGGTTCAAACTACTGGTGGAAAGCAGCCGGTGACGAGACCCGTCACTGACACGGAGATGGCCGCCTTGCTCAAGAGACAGGCTGCATCCGCAGCCCTGCAACAGGCAAAGACTGTTACCCAGGTTCAAGTCCCGGGACAAACGGGACTGACTCCGGCACAGATCTTTGCCCAGGCTGGACTGCAGGTTCAACCTAGCACCTCCACGGGAGGAACACCTGTGGCTACTCTTGTCAAGACGGCGGGAATGGGTGTGCGAGCTGCCACCTCGCAACAGATCAGACAACTGCAGCTTCATCCTCAGATGCTGGCGCAGAGAAAATTGCCAGGTCAGAAGGTCGCTCAGCTGGCGCAGGTCACTGGGAAAGGTGGTGTGCAGACACAGCTCATTGTTCAGAAACAGTCGATGCCCACGACAATGACGGTTCAGCATCTTCAGCAAGTTATGAAGCAGGTGCAGCCATCGACTGTTCAGCAATTTGGTCATGTAAGTTGTTTTTCCTTATCGTTAGAGATTTGAAATAATGCAATTTGAAATAATGTGATTATGATGTCGATGAAGTTAGAGAAACAACGTCAACAAATCGGCACCTTGACATGCAAACCTCGTAACTCCACTTTTATGAAAAATGACTTTTTAGTGTAATTCGTTGCATTTGCTATGAATGAATACATATTTAAGAAGATATAACTCTAATACAATAAATAATGTCAAATAATCATAATTGAAAATCGCAAAATGTACAGGAATCAATGGTGCGTGTCAACAGTTTTCTTGCTCTCATGTAAAGTTGCGTCAAATAGAGTTACGAGGTTTGCATGTTAAGGTGACGAAATGAAGATTGCAGTAATTGTACAATTTGTCGGTAATTAGTTTTAAAAAAACTAATTTTGTCTTTCTTATTTTTTAAAAACAACCGACTAAATGTCGTGTTTGTCGCTTTCAAGAAAACGAAAACGACAAAGTAAACAAACATAACAATCAATGTTTAGCACACGTATGTAACTTGTAAATTTTCAGTTCCAAAACGAAAATTCAAATTTATTTAGTTTAAAAAATGTTTAAACAATTAAAGACCTTCACGACAAAATCATAGACAATCTCGACCACGAATTTTAAGTAAATGACAAAATAAACAAACAACAATTTATGATATCTTATTAAATTTCAAGTTCCGAGAAATATACTTTGGTTTACGACAAAATCATAAACAATTTCAATTCACAATTTTAGGTGAACGACAAAATAAACATACATAACAATTTCTGTTAAGTGCAATTATCTTGTTAAATTTCAAGTTTAAAGACATATACTCCGGTTCATTTAGTTGAAAAATTGTTTAAACAAATAAAGACCTTTACGACAAAATCATAAACAATCTCAACTAACAATTTCAGGTGAACGACAAAAAAAACAAACATAACAATTCATGTTAAGTGCAATTATCTTGCAAAATTTTAAGTTCCAAGTCAAAAATCCAGGTTAATTCAGTTAAACAATTATTAAAATCATAGAAGACTTTTACGACAAAATCATAAACAGATTTAACTAACAATTTCAGTTAATTCATTTAAAAATTTATTTAAACAAACAAAGACCTTTACGACAAAATCATAAACAATCCTAACCAAGAATTTCAAGTAAATAACAAAATAAACAAACAACACAATTTATACTAAGTGCCTTTTAATTGTCAATTTTCAAGTTCCAAGACTGATATTCCAGTTAAAAAATTGTGTAAAGAATTAAAAACCTTTACCACAAAATCATAAACAAACATAACAATTTATGTTAAGTGCAATTATCTTCTTAAATTTTAAGTTCCAAGTCATATACTCCAGTAATATTAGTTCAAAAATCGTTTAAACAATCATAGACCTTTACCAGAAACTTATAAACAATCTCAACAAAGAATTTTAAGTAAATGACAAAATAAACAAACAACACAGTTTATGTTATGTACAGTGTTTTCTTAAATTTCAAGTTAAAAGACCAATATTTTAGTTAATTCAATTTAAAATTTGTTTAAACAATCAAAGACCTTTTCGAGAAAATCATAAACAATCTTAACCAAAAATTTCAAGCAAATGACAAAATAATTAAATATAACAAATCATGTAAAGTGCAATTCACTTGTTAAATTTTAAGTTCCAAGACAAATATTTCAGTTAATTCATTTAAAAATTTGTTTAAACAAACAAATACCTTTAAGACAAAATCATAAACAATCTCAACCAAGAATTTCAAGTAAATGACAAAATAAACATACAACACAATTTATACTAAGTGTTTTTTTCTTATTAAATTTCAAGTTCTAAGACTGATATTTATTTTAAGTAAATGACAAAATAAACAACCAACAATTTATGTTAGGTGCAATTTTCTTGTCAAATTTCAAGTTCTAAGACAAATTTTTTAGTTAATTCAGCTAAAAATTTGTTTAAACAATCAAAGACCTTTACAACAAAATCATAAACAATTTCAACCAAGAATTTCAAGTAAATGACAAAATAAAGAAACACAAAATTTATTTTTAGTGCAATTTTCATTTCATTTAGTTGAAAAATTGTTTAAACAAATAAAGACCTTTACGACAAAATCATAAACAATCTCAACTAACAATTTCAGGTGAACGACAAAAAAAACAAACATAACAATTCATGTTAAGTGCAATTATCTTGCAAAATTTTAAGTTCCAAGTCAAAAATCCAGGTTAATTCAGTTAAACAATTATTAAAATCATAGAAGACTTTTACGACAAAATCATAAACAGATTTAACTAACAATTTCAGTTAATTCATTTAAAAATTTATTTAAACAAACAAAGACCTTTACGACAAAATCATAAACAATCCTAACCAAGAATTTCAAGTAAATAACAAAATAAACAAACAACACAATTTATACTAAGTGCAATTATCTTGTTAAATTTCAAGTTCCAAGACAAATATTCCAGTTATTTCAGTTAAAAAATTGTTTAAAGAATTTAAAACCTTTACGACAAAATCATAAATAATCTCAACAAAAAATTTCAAGCTAATGACAAAATAAACAAACATAACAATTTATGTTAAGTGCAATTATCTTCTTAAATTTTAAGTTCCAAGTCACATACTCCAGTAAATTTAGTTCAAAAATCGTTTAAACAATCAAAGACCTTTACCAGAAAATCGTAAACAATCTCAACAAAGAATTTCAAGCATATGACAAAATAAACAAACAACATAATTTAGGTTAAGTACAGTTTTTTGTTAAATTTCAAGTTCAAATACTGATATTTTAGTTAATTCAGTTAAAAATTTGTTAAAACAAACAAATACCTTTACGACAATGTCATAAACAATCTCAACCGAGTATTTTAAGTAAATGACAAAGTAAACATATGTAACAAATCATGTAAAAAACAATTATCTTGTTAAATTTCAAGTTCCAAGACTGATATTTCAGTTATTTCAGTTAAAATGTTGTTTAAACAATTAAAAACCTTTACCACAAAATCATAAACAATCTCAACAAAAAATTTCAAGCAAATGACAAAATAAACAAACGTAACAGTTTATGTTAAGTGCAATTATCTTCTTAAATTTTATGTTCCGAGTCACATACTCAAGTAAATTTAGTTCAAAAATCGTTTAAACATTCAAAGACCTTTACGAGAAAACCATAAACAATCTCAACAAAGAATTTCATGTAAATGACATAATTAACAAACATAACAATTTATGTTAAGTGCAATTATCTTCTTAAATTTTAAGTTCCAAGTCACATACTCCAGTAAATTTAGTTCAAAAATCGTTTAAACCATCAAAGACCTTTACCAGAAAATCGTAAACAATCTCAACAAAGAATTTCAAGCATATGACAAAATAAACAAACAACATAATTTAGGTTAAGTACAGTTTTTTTGTTAAATTTCAAGTTCCAATACCAATATTTTAGTTAATTCAGTTAAAAATTTGTTAAAACAATTAAAGACCTTTACGAGAAAACCATAAACAATCTTAACAAAAAATTTCAAGGAAATGACATAATAAACAAACATAACAGTTTATGTTAAGTGCAATTATCTTCTTAAATTTTAAGGGCATGTGATGGACAATGACGTCACGAGTATAGGCAAAATTTTTCCGTAAACTTTCTCTTAAAATAATAAATATTTTGACACCAAATTTTGTAGAATTACTCAAAATATCATTAGGAAGGTCTCTCAGACCCAAGTTTGTCTAATTTTTCCCTTATAGTTAACTTTTTAAAAAATTACCTGATTTTCGGAAAATCAAAAAAATTTGTTTTAAGACAAAATTTAGACAAACTTGGGTCCAAGAGACCTTAATGATATTTTAAGTAATTCTACAAAGTTTGGTGTCAAGATATTTTTTATTTTAACAGAAAGTTTACGGACAATTTTGCCTATACCCGTGACGTCATTTTGCATCACATGCCCTTAAGTACCAAGACCAATATTTTAGTTAATTCCGTTGAAAATTTGTTAAAACAATTAAAGACCTTTACGACAAAATCATAAACAATCTCAACCAAAAATTTCAAGTACATGACAAAATAAACAAACAACACAATTTCTACTAATTGCCTTTTAATTGTCAATTTTCAAGTTCCAAGACTGATATTCCAGTTAAAAAATTGTGTAAAGAATTAAAAACCTTTACCACAAAATCATAAACAAACATAACAATTTATGTTAAGTGCAATTATCTTCTTAAATTTTAAGTTCCAAGTCATATACTCCAGTAATATTAGTTCAAAAATCGTTTAAACAATCATAGACCTTTACCTGAAACTTATAAACAATCTCAACAAAGAATTTTAAGTAAATGACAAAATAAACAAACAACACAGTTTATGTTATGTACAGTGTTTTCTTAAATTTCAAGTTAAAAGACCAATATTTTAGTTAATTCAATTTAAAATTTGTTTAAACAATCAAAGACCTTTTCGAGAAAATCATAAACAATCTTAACCAAAAATTTCAAGCAAATGACAAAATAATTAAATATAACAAATCATGTAAAGTGCAATTCACTTGTTAAATTTTAAGTTCCAAGACAAATATTTCAGTTAATTCATTTAAAAATTTGTTTAAACAAACAAATACCTTTAAGACAAAATCATAAACAATCTCAACCAAGAATTTCAAGTAAATGACAAAATAAACATACAACACAATTTATACTAAGTGTTTTTTTCTTATTAAATTTCAAGTTCTAAGACTGATATTTATTTTAAGTAAATGACAAAATAAACAACCAACAATTTATGTTAGGTGCAATTTTCTTGTCAAATTTCAAGTTCTAAGACAAATTTTTTAGTTAATTCAGCTAAAAATTTGTTTAAACAATCAAAGACCTTTACAACAAAATCATAAACAATTTCAACCAAGAATTTCAAGTAAATGACAAAATAAAGAAACACAAAATTTATTTTTAGTGCAATTTTCTTTTTAAATTTTAAGTTCCAAGATGAATATGTCAGTTATTTCAGTTGAAAAATTGTTTGAGCAATTAAAGACCTGTACGACAAAAACATGGACAATCTCAGCTAAGAATTTCAAGTAAATGACGAAGTAAACAAACAACAATTTATGTTAAGTGCAATTATCTTCTGAAATTTCAAGTTCCAAGACATAAAAGTTTATGTAGTTGCAAAATCGTTTAAACAATCAAAAACCTTCACGACAAAATCATGAACACTCTCAACTAACAGTTTCAGGTAAAGGACAATATAAACAAACATAACATTTCATGTTAAGTGCAATTATCTTTCGAATTTTCAAGTTTCAAGACAAATGTTCTGGTTAATTCAGTTGCCGTTAAGGACTTTAATTGTTTAAACAAATTTTTAACTGAATTAACCGGAATATTTGTCTTGGAACTTGAAATTTCGCAAGATAATTGCAGTTAACATTAATTTTTATGTTTGTTTATTTTGTTGTTTACCTGAAACTATTAGTTGAGTGTTCATAATTTACCGTAAAGGTATTTAATTGTTTAAATAATTTTTCAGTTGAAATAACTAGAATATTTGACTTGGAAATTGAAATTTCGCAAGATAATTGCACTTAATCTGGACTTTTATGTTTGTTTATTTTGTCATTTATTTGAAAATTTTTTTTGAGATTGTTTATGATTTTGTCTAAAGGTCGTTGATTGTTTAAACGATTTTTGAACTAAATTTACCGGAGTATGTGACTTAGAACTTGAAATTTTGCAAGATAATTGCACTTAACATGAATTTTTATGTTTGTTTTTTTGTCGTTCACCTGAAATTGTTTGTTGAGATTGTTTATGATTTTGTCGTAAAGATCTTTATATGTTTAAACAGTTTTTCAACTAAATGAGCCGGAGTATATGTCTTTAAACTTGAAATTTAACAAAATAATTGCACTTAACATAAATTGTTGTGTTTTTTTATTTTGTCATTTACTTGAAATTGTTAGTTGAGAGGGTTCATGATTTTGCCGTAAAGCTCTTCAATTGTTTAAATAATTTTTCAACAGAATTAACTGGAATATTTGAATTTATCTTGGAACTTGAAATTTTGCAGGAAAATTTCACATTAACATACATTGTTATGTTTGCTGATTTTGTCGTTGTATTTGTTTTATTAAATTAATGTGTATTATTTGGTCGTGTGACTTTTGACTTGTTTAAATAAAACGTAAAAATAGCGATGTGTGTAAAATCCTTTTTTATTTTTTTGCTATTAAATTTTTTTTTTAACAAACAAGTGTTTTTAAAAATTCATAATGCATATTTTAAAAACGACTAGAAGTTGGCAACTTGTTATGCGTATTTAACATTTTAAAGGTTATTTTCGCTATGTTCATACTTGAAGTTAGTTAAACAATTCTATTCTTAAAAACAATAATCTTCATTTGGTGATGTTGTTTCGCTAACTTCATGGACATCTGATTATGCGCTTAAATTTCGTGTAATTATGCGACAATAATTTTAAATTTCTGGAGAACGGTTTAAAAATTTTAATTTAACTCATCATATAATAAGATTTTAGAAATAAAATAAATTTACCTAACCAAGTTTTCTGAAACAATATGAATAATTAAATTTTTTTTTTTCGAAATTTCAATTCTCGTAAACTATTTAATATTTTGACCTAAATATTTATGTAAAACATTAGTCATATTAAATATAATAAAATTCTAAAGTTTCATTGCCCGCCGTTAACCTGCCTGAAAATAACGTAAACCTCACTTGGAATCGCACAAGTAATAAATAAAAAATAGGTTCTAATCTATTTTAAAATGTGGACTGTAAATTTGATATAGAATCAGCCACGTATGCATTTTAAATAATATAATATAATTTTTTTTCCTTTTTGTTTAGGTTACATCGACAGGACAGACTGTGGTTTCACAACCAGGACAAGTGGTCTTAGCAAAGTCACCTTTACAAACTCGAGTTATTCCCGTGGCTTCTCGATCGTTAAAACAAACAATTCAAGTTGTAACTGCTAACAATGCACAATTACGACAATCGAGTCCTATTCAAGGAAAACCCATTGTAGCAACGACTAGAGGAAGTCCTGGGCCTAGCCAAGTTCGACTTCAAACAGTTACTCATTCAACTCATGCTCAGCAACTTCAACAACAACAACAACAGCAGCAGCAGCAACAGCAACAAAATCCACCCGATTCGCAGTAAAATAAACATTTATTTGTAAAAGCCGTTTGAAGAAAATATTTCTTCCATTGATTATTTAACGAGAAGAACATTCCAGAAAACAGAAACAATAATAAGTTTTCACAACTGCTGTAAATTATAGAACTATCGATAAATTCAATGGAATTATCAGTAAATTCAGTGAAACTATCAGTTTAGGCATTCACTTTTTGACGCTCAGTTGTTTTTTTTTTTTTTCAATTGATGTTCTAACTTTAAAGATATCAATTAAAGATTCTGTTATCTTCGAGTATTTCACGTCAAACATTAAGACTTCAGTGAGAATTAAGATACAATTTTGGCTAGAATGAGTAAATCAAGAAATTCTTGTTTCAATGTAAAAAGGCTTGATTCAAAGTAGTCAAGGAAAAAGACTGCAAAAGTGGATTAAAATATTTTATTTCAGGTGAAATTCGATGGTTAAAGTTTAGATAATGACGTTAATTATCAAATTTCATGAAATTATTTGTCATTATGCGTACACAATTTCTATACACATTCCTCTCGTGAAATATTTCTGCCACCACCATTTTTCGTGCTTAAAGGAAAAAAAAAACTCGGAAATTTAAATGATTTTAAAGTTGAATATAAATAAATAAATGGTGGTTTGTTGATGCGTTAAGCTTGTAAATATTGTAGAACAAAACTTTGTGCAAATCTGTTATTAATTCTGAAAAGATTTTTTTGTAAATGTATTGTTGATAATTGAATTTTGAAATATCCGTTTCCTCGGATGTTACTTTAATTAAAGAATCGAATATTCTTTTGCAATTTGTCCCATTAACAAGAGACAGTTGACATTTTCCTAAGTATCAGTAAATAAGTATGTAATAAGGATTGTAGAATAAGTAATTGTATTATTTAAATGTCAAACATCTAATTTTTAAGTATTTAATATGGAAATAACGACATTTTAAATAAGAAAGCTCGTAATTCTGACCTCTGACAATTGTAAGTTGAAGTTAGGATATGATCAAGTATCTGATTTTTAATCTGTAAAATAGACAAATATTTACTTTAAATCCTCTAACAAACACGTAAATGTTCTTTTGGATCAAGATCTATTTTAGTCGTTTTTAACTTTCCGGTTGCTAAAAGTTTTTTAACCAATATATTTTTAGTCCTTTTTTGAATAAAATGTTTATAGTATCGGTGATCTATAAAAATTATTTGTGCACAAAGTTTACAGAAGAAGGATGTCAGGGTTAAATTAATTCTTTTAAATTATTAAAAGTGTTTCCTTTAACAGAAAATGTTTTGTTTTGGGAAAACCTATGTTGTTCGTGTTGTGCAGAGCCGCTTGTAATATTTAAAAAAGAATTAAAAATGCTTCATTTCAATTTTATGGTGTTTTTAATCAAGAACCTAATGTTATTAAATTCTTTAATTTTCTGTTATTAATTTTTCTATTCGAATCTTTTTTAATCCCTAAGATAAAAAAGAATAAATTTCGTATATCTTTTTCTATTCACGTCTATCACGACAATTTCTTGAATATGTAACTAAGATTTTTTTTTTAAATTAATTTTATTGAAATCAAACATTAAGAATTTTTCTAAAAATTCAACAAAATCCACTTAAATTACTAAAATACTTTTTTTTAGATGAGACATTTGATGTATAAAAAAAATGTTTATTGAATTGGTTTATTAAGAATTCTGTAACAAAAATGAAATAAGTGACAAGGATAATTTTTTTTTATTCTACCATTTATTTTGCTCTCTTTATTTTACTTTATTAATTTTTTTTTCTTAAAACTGTATTCAAAATAATTAAAATAATTGAACTTCTCTAATGTAATTCAAGGTAAGAAATTATTATACTACTAGTTTGAGGGGTATCTAAAATAATGTTAATTTTATATTTCTTTTATTTTAGTAAATAATACGAGATTCAGTTTGATTAAATGAATAAATAAGTTAGTGTCTTTGAAAATAGATAATTTATTTTTATTCTACTTATATTATAACGAGATTCATTTGAATTAAATGAATGAGATTTATACACACCATAAATTTCGTTGTTCAGAGGTGCCAAATTTTTTCTGGCATTATTTAGGATATAAAATTATGCTACAGTATAAAAATTAAAAACAAAAAATTATGGATTTTAGAATTTTTATTTTTGTAAAAAATAAAAAGTTTTTTAAATTCAGGCGTTATTTTATTCAAAATTGTAAAAAAGTTACGCAAAGAAATAAGTGCTAAAAAAAATTCAATTTTTTTTATTATAAAGAGATTCATTTGGATTCAATAATCTGAACTGTGGTAAAAATATTCTTTTTTTTCTCATTATAAAGGGATTCATCTGGATTAAATAAATCGGAACTGTGTGTATTCAAAAATATTCATTTTATTTTTATTATAAAGTGATTCATTTGGATTCAATAATCTAAACTGTGGGTATTAAAAATATTCATTTTTTTTCATTATAAAGGGATTCATTCAATTTTGTAAATACAATAATTTTTAGCAATAAATGAATAAATAAAAATGACATCAGAAATTATAACAGAAATGAAATCCAGTGACGTAACTGGGAGGGCAAGGGCCCTGGGGCAAAAAGGAAAATGGGGCCCCAATTATATATAATAATTTACAAGTTTAATTCATTCATTCATTTATTCATTCTGTCCAAACCTGACATTTGCTACTAAATGTTTTTTCTTTTAAAAATTTAAATTATATTTTACCTTTTTAAAATCTTCTAAAATTTTTAATTTATAGCAATTTTAACCTCTTTAAATTTCAGTTAATGTGAACTTGTATTTATTAAAAGTTCAATTAATCCATTTTTCAAAAATTTAAAGTAATTTAAAAAATTCTTCAATTTTTAATCATTCTTTTCTATTATGATTTCAGTAACTTAAACTAAAATTTTCTACTATTTTGATCATTTTTCAATTAATTTTCGCAATTTTTAATTATTTTTAAATTGTTTCCCTAATATTAAATTTATCTTCCTTAAATTTCAATTATTTTAATTAGTTGTTTCAATCACCTTTTTAATTTTAATTATTTATCCCTCGACAATAAATCAGTTTGATTATTTATTCTTAAATTTTATATTATTCATGTCAAATTTAAATTAATTTTTTTAATTTACCTCTATTTTTATCATTTTGCTGTTATTATTTTCAGTTTTTTGTCATTTTCATCATTTCTGAATTAAAATTTACTGAACTTTCAAACATATATCTTACTCTCTAAATCTGAATTAGTTAAAAATAACTAATTATTAGTAAAAAAAGACTAATTGTTAGTAAAAACATATCTAAAAAATAGTTAAAATTTGACTAATTGAATTAGAAAACAGAATTTGACTAAAATATTAGTTATTTTGACATAACCTAAAAATGAATTTGACTAATAATTAGTTTTTTTTTACTAAATGATTAGTCGAAATATAACTATTTGAATTAACTACTGAGTTTTTGCTTTCAAATTAGTTATTTTTAACTAATTCAGATTTTACAATTATTTTGTTCAATTTTCATTTCTTTTTATTATTTTGAAATTATTTTCTCCAGCTTTTAATATTTTAATTATTTTTCAATTAATTTCCTAAATTTGTAGTTATTATCTCAAATTTCGATTATTGTCATCAATTTTCCATGTTTTAAGGACGCTTATACCCTCAAGCAGTTCTCATTCTATCGGACCATGATATTCAAAATTCAATATCTTTTTAATTTCATTTCTTCTTATAATTTTTGGTTTCTAAATAGTATTTTATAGTTAAAATCATTACACAAAAAAATTTTATTAAAAAAAAAATTTTCCGTTGAAAATTTCAAGCTATTATAATTTTTTCTTCCTGATTATTTCAAAAAAGTGAAGAAATACTACGCTTGAATAACATTTTCTTAACAGCGGTACGGTAAATTAATTAAATATTGTTGTAAAAGTTGTATTATATTATAGTTTAAAATATATTAATTTTTTTTAAATTTGTAGAGCCGTTTTTTTTAATTAATTAAAATATAGTCATTTTGTGCGTTTTGTTACTGTTTCCATGTAAAAGTCCCAGATTTATAAATTTATATCTTAAAAACAGAAAAGTAAACTTCAATAAAATTGCAACCATACATGTAAAATAATGCATTTAATATGTCATTAAAATTTTATAAGAATCTGTAGAAAATCGATTTTTGGATAAACCTCCTTAAACGATTTTTCATTTATTTTATTTTGCTTAAAAATAAATACTACAATTTTTCTATTATTTTCTACAATTTCTAATTATTTTCATTATTTTGGCATAATTTTCAAAAGTTTCAATTATTTATCTAAAATTCCAATTATTTTCATTAATTTTCGATTATTTCCTGAATTTTTAATTATTTTCTTTAATTAAAATTACTTAAATAATTTTGTAATTACCTAATTTTTTTATTTAAACATAATATTCTATGGTTTTTTCAATTATTTCTCTTAAACTTTGTTTATTGTTTTTAATCTTTCACATTTATATTTTTTTCATCATATTTCAATTATTTTTCTCAATCTGAAATTATTTTCAGCATATTTCAATTAATTTTTTAAATTTTTAATTAATTTCATCATTTTTTCATTATTTTCCTTGATTGTCAATTCTTATTCTCATTTTCTAAGATTTTTAAGCATTTTTCTAAATTTTCAATTATTTTCTTCAATTTTTTTCAATTGATTTCTGAGAATTTTATGTATTTTTCTGAAATTTCAATTATTTTCTTTATTTAACAAAAATTCTGTAATTTTTCAATTATTGCAATCAAATTTCATTTATTTTTTACAAGTTATTATTGTTTGTATCATATTTCAATTATTTTCTTCAAGTTTCAAATTTTAAAAACATATTTCAATTATTTTCCAAAATTTATTTCTTTCAATTTTCAATTTATTTCATTTGTTTTATAATTTCCAAAATGTTGAACAATTTATCTGACAATTTAATTATTTCATAATTAATTCTTTTTTCTCTTCAATTTTAAATTATTATGTTTTTTTTTCATTTATTTTCTCTAATTTTTAATTATAGACTCTTTTTTCAATAAACTTCTGAAAATTTGTAGGTATTTATCTGAAATTTTATTTAATTTCTTTTATTGAAAATATATTATGTAATTTTTTCAATTACTTTCTCATATTTTAATAATTTTTTTCAATTTTAAATTATTTATCTTAATTTTCAATCATTTTTTTTCAATTTTCAATTATTGTCTCTAATTTTTCATTATTCAATTTCTTTCAACTTATTTTTAAGGTTTTCAAGTATTTTTCTCTAATTTAAATTATTTTCTTTATTTTTAAAACATTTCTATGATATTTTAAATTACTTTTCCCAATTTTTAATTGATTTTTTTTGGCGCTTTTTAATTTAGTCAAACTTTAAATTAATACAATTAGCATGGTTCTTGTATATATATATTTTTTTTAAAGAAGGTCTATTAGAGTTGACCAAGGTCCCCCTGAGCTGAAGGGCCCCGGGTCACTGCCCCACTTTGCCCCTTAACAGTTACGCCACTGGTGACATCAGAAATTAAATCAGAAATGATGCCAGAAGTGACATCAGAAATTATATCAAAACTGATATTAGTTCCAGTCCCAAAATCAGATATAATTTCTGATATCAGTTCTGCTCTCTAAATCTGAATTAGTTAAAAATAACTAATTTGAAAGAAAAAACTCAGTCACTAATTCAAATAGTTATATTTCTACTAATCATTTAGTAAAAAATAACCCAAATAGCACGTAATATTGCAGCAACGTTGCCCTGTAATATTGCTGCAACGTTTCCTGCAATGTTGCTGCAACGTTGCATTGCAATGTTGCTGCAACGTTTCCCTGCAATGTTGCTGCAACGTTTCCGCGCAATGTTGCCGCAACGTTGCACTGCAATGTTGCTGCAACGTTGCATTGAAATGTTGCCGCAACGTTGCAGTAACTTTCAAAATATAGGAGTTCAAAATTTTATAAAGGCTTCATTAACTTTTAAAAATAGTACTTAGTAAAGATGACATTAACGGAATAAAAGGAAAGTTCAACCAATGCAAATTACGTTAACTGTTCATTTTTTCGTATAATCAACGTTGTATTTAAGCGTTGTATTGAGCAACTATATTATTGCAACGTTGCAGCAACATTGCAGTGCAACGTTGCGGCAATATTGCAGGAAACGTTGCAGCAACATTGCGCTGCAATATTGCCAACATTGCACGGCAATGTTGCTGCAACTTTGCTGCAATATTACGTGCTATTTGGGAACTAATTATTAGTCAAATTCATTTTTAGGTTATGTCAAAATAACTGATATTTTAGTAAAATTCTGTTTGTTAATTTAATTAGGCGAATTTGAACTATTTTTTAGTTATGTTTTTAAGGTTGTTACTAACAATTAGTCAGTTTTTTTTACTAATAATTAGTTATTTTTAACTAAATGCTGAAATAAAAACTCAGGCGATTTGACTAATTATTAGTTATTTTGAACTAATTTAGAGAGTGATGTCAGTTCTGATGTCATTTCTGATATCAATTCTGACATCAGTTCTAATGTTAGATTTTTCCACAGGGTAATAGCTGATGATCTGTTATTTTTTGACAATGTTTTGCAGTAGATTCATTATTACATACTTTCATTTAAGTAGGTCTGGTTGCGGGGTGGTAGGGGCCACGAATACATCCCAGTGCCGTTGTCTTCCATATTGTTAATTGTTGGTCGGCCATTTTTACGCAGTGGTGAATGTCAGCGCCTTGTCAGACAGTGATGTTCTAAGGGTTAAATCAGCCAGTTTTCCTGCTTTGGCGCAAATTTTGAATTATGTAATGATATTTTTTGTTTATTTGAGATGATTTATAAAATTTTTGAATTTGTAGGATCCCCACCCTCCTTAGGTTTTTCCAT
Source organism: Ganaspis brasiliensis (assembly GCA_037103525.1). Classification (NCBI taxonomy): domain Eukaryota; kingdom Metazoa; phylum Arthropoda; class Insecta; order Hymenoptera; family Figitidae; genus Ganaspis; species Ganaspis brasiliensis. Next base: position 1,971,919 of record JAZKLR010000254.1, on the reverse strand, counting down.
CGTCCTCGAAGAAAATTTGCATGTTTTTGGTTGTATTAAATCATTGGTGTGTTGTTTTTTCTTCGATGTCGTATGTTGATTGTATATAACAATGGTAGAGACGTATTTAATTTCTATTGCTGCCAGAAATAGTAGTATAAAATTTCCAAAGAATATTTTTTTCTAAAGGTACTATGGTTAAAAAATCAAAATTAGAGAAGTTATAGAGGAAAAAAATTTAAAAATAATAAATTATAAATAATAATAAATAATTAAATTGAAAATAATAATTTTTAAAAAAAAAACTTTGTACTAAAATGTCTAAAAAATAATATTTTAACCTAAATTCCATTTAACCTAAATTCCATTTAACCTAAATCCCATTTAACCTAAATCCCATTTAACCTAAATCCCATTTAACCTAAATTCCGTTTAACCTAAATCTCATTTAACCTAAATTCCATTTAACCTAAATCCCATTTAACCTAAAACACATTTAGTATAAATTCCATTTAACCCAAAATGCATTCAGCCTAAATCTCACTACACCTAAATCCCATTTAACCTAAATCTCATTTAACCTAAATTCCACTTAACAGAAATCCCATTTAACCTAAAACGCATTTAGTCTAAATTCCATTTAACCTAAAATACATTCAGCCTAAATCCCATTTAACCTAAATTCCGTTTAACCTAAATCTCATTTAACCTAAATTCCACTTAACCTAAATCCCATTTAACCTAAAACGCATTTAGTCTAAATTCCATTTAACCTAAAATGCATTCAGCCTAAATCTCTCTTCACCTAAATCCCATTTAACCTAAATCTCATTTAACATAAATTCCACTTAACCTAAATCCCATTGAACCTAAATTCCATTTAACCTAAATCCCATTTAACCTATATTCCATTTAACCTAAAAGGCATTCAGCCTAAATCTCACTTCACCTAAATCCCATTGAACCTAAAAATTTTTTTAATTTAAGAATAAATATAGTTGAATCAAGTAAAGTTTTAGGTTCAATGGGATTTAGATGAAGTGAGATTTAGGCTCAATGCGTTTTAAGTTAAATGGAATTTAGGTTAAATGGAATTTAGACTAAATGCGTTTTAGGTTAAATGGGATTTAGATTAAGTAGAATTTAGGTTAAATGAGATTTAGGTTAAATGGGATTTATGTGAAGTGAGATTTAGGCTGAATGCATTTTAGGTTAAATGGAATTTAGGTTAAATGGAATTTCGGTAAAATGAGATTTAGGTTAAATGAGATTTAGGTTAAATGGAATTTAGATTGAATGGGATTTAGGTAAAATGAAATTTAGGTTTAAAGGAATTTAGGTTAAACGCGATTTAGGTTAAATGAAATTTTGGTTAAATGCAATTTAGGTTAAATGGAATTTTGGCTGAATGCATTTTAGGCTTTTTGATTTTAGGCTTAATGGGATTTAAGCTAAATGAGATTTAGGGAATATTCATGCGCCTCTTTGCAGTAACCTTGTGTGCAGAAGCAAATGCCGTAGTAATAAGTTCATTTTCAATTTAATGGAGGTTATGTTTAAACAGTAAACTAATTTTTAATTGATTTTTAATGAGACTGTGTCAGAGAGTAAGTATCATTTTGACATAAAATTTATCATAAAGATTGGTATATTGTACAAACATAGGTAAATGTTACTTTGTACAACACAAAATTTTTTTTATATTATATTATTATAAATTATTTTAGTACAGGTTTTAACATTAATTAATGAATTAAATAAATAATAAACACTACAACGAAATCATAAAAATCAAACAATAATTAATTCGAACCTAAAAATCTTTGAGTAAGCTTACATTGAAACTTGTTATTTTGTACAAAACTTGAAATTAAATATTTTAACATTAATCAATTAAATTAATTAAACAAATAATGAATATTTAAAATATTCCATAAAAACCAAATATTTAATAATTACTCACATCTTTAATGTTTAGGAGTATAGTAGAAAATAACATTTACCTTTGTTTGTACAATATATCAATCTTTATGTTAAATTTTGTGTCAAATAACTGAGTCTTAAATCATTTACACAAGCGGTTTCATTTGCTTTACATATCTCTTAGAAATCTGTAGATTTCTAATCTTAGAATCTGTAGAAATAAATTGATATCTTGTTAAAATGTCCAATTTACATTGTATATTTGTTTATTTAACAATTAAACAACAACAAAAAATAAAAAATCGAAAACCACAGTTCTTTTACGAATTTTCTTCTGAGTAATTTAAAAAGAAAAATATTCTCTGAGAAAATAAGTTGACTAAATATAACAAATTTTCCACTACCGTAGCGTAGAGAGATTGTTGATATAGCACCTGCAAACCACTTTGTCTACTCTGCCGTACATTTGAAGAAAGTCACTATCTGCATTTTTTTTTCGAAAAATGAGTTTTTTATGTCGTTGGATTCGTAATAAAAAAATTAATTTATCTGTGTAATCCACGATTAAAAATATTAATTAGTTTCGAAGATAATTAGACCCTAATTGGCCTATCTACAGCGACTTTGGTGAAATACATTTGAAGAAAGTCACTATCTGCAAAACGGCGGGCCTATCCAACAGGGAAAAATGTAAAGTGGGTGTCGGACGGTATACAAATACATTTTTCTGGGCCTATGTACATATTAGTACTAAATGTAAATTCGCTAGAATTGACCGAAGGAAGAAAACCTATGTACATAGTGACTTTCTTCGAATGTATTTGAACCCAGTTGAAGTCAATAAAATTAGGTCCTATCCAACAAATAAGTATTAACCACACAGCGGTTGTTGGATAGTGACTTTCTTCAAATGTATCTCAGCGCTTTCACGACTCGGGAGCGAGGTCGTATGTACATAGGACCCCGGCCAAATGTATTTCGAGTAATTTTACGCATGAAAAATGGGCCTATCTGCAGTTTTGCATATAAACAATTAAAATTTATAATTTTTTTTTTGCACACTGTAACCGATTAAACGCGTACTGTTAAACTTCAAGGTCACTGCGGTCGCCGGTATCTTGTTTGTTTTGTTCCGAGTACGTCAACAAAGAAATATGCTAGAGGCTTATTTTCTCAGTGTTGAAAATCGGTTAAGAAGTGTAATCTGTAGTTGATTATGAACAGTAAATTCCATTTTTAAACCACTGTGCGGCGTGGCGTCTGTGTTAGGCTCGAGTGTGGAATCAGCATGAAGCAGAATAGGATTTTTTTGGGATTGCGGCACGCCCACAGTGGGACGTCAGTCGAATCAATGAGGGAATTTTCACGGAATATTTTCGTTTCACTTCGAATACCTGAGGAAGTCTTACTGTCAGGTGACTTAAAAAAATTGCCACATGACTTCTTTTTGTAATAATCACTCTTGCCCTGCTATCTTTTGGTAAAAACCTCTCTCAATAACCCTCCGGTATTTCATCATAAAGCACCACTTAAGGGGTAACATAATATCAATGTGGGAGAAGGTTCTTCAGGTACTGGGAGCGAAATGATGATTCCCCGTTTAGTTTTCACTATTCTAAAGTTAGCGGCTTCGATAGATTATAGAGTGGCGTGGCGTGAAATAACACCTTGACCTAGAAAGGGAAGATAAGAGTTAGAAAGAAGCAACTTTGGGAGGCTCGATGGGAGTTTGTTGCATCAGAACACATAAGAGGGACAAGGATAGAAATATGTTTGTTGCCCCTCCCCCCTATTTAGATAAAGAATTATGTCCCCTCTATATCGCGAGGCGTACTTTACGCCGCTCCTATGCATAGTTTACGATCTGCTGACTTCAAACCTATAAAACAGTTAAGATCATGGTGAAAATTCTCTTAGTCATTGAGGTGACACAGAGAGATTTTACGGTTCACAAGTTCTCACTACTCAACATAAAAAGAGTTCTATATTGACAATAAATTTATTTTCAATTTTTACAATGGCCTTAATCTTGTCTGCACTAACGGTTATTAGTGTGACTGTAATTTTGTTCCGCTATTATGCCAAATATAAATTAAACTACTGGAAACGAAAAGGAGTCGAGAGTCTGCCAACTCATTTAATTTTTGGCAATTTTAAAGATGCCTTATTTTTCAAAACGGCACCTGGAAAGCATCTTGGCCAATTATACAAAGAGGCAAGACAAGATGCACCCTTTGTTGGATTTTATATTTTTCACAAACCGTGTATTCTATTGAGAGATCCGGAACTCATAAAGCATGTTCTGGTCAAAAATTTCGAAAACTTTTCTAATCGTCATTTTGCTGGATCTCAACAGAGGGACAGTATTGGCATGAGAAATCTGTTTGGATTACAAAATCCGGCCTGGAAATACGTGAGATCTAAAATCTCGCCAAATTTAACGAAACTAAAACTAAAGATGATGTTACCTTTTATGACGGAAATTGCAGAATCCATGAGTCAATTTTTGAATGATCATAAAACTGACAAGGAGGGGCATAAAAAAGTTGATGTTCAGGAACTCAGTTACACATATGCAGCTGATTTAATTACATCAGTTGCTCTAGGAACCAAGGTGGATTCGTTCAATGAAAATAATGTACAATTCTCCAAAGCGTGTAAGTTTACAATTCTATTAAAAAATTATTATATTTGTAAATTTTAGTTGTAAGATTAGCTGTTACAAAATTTATACAATTTATAAAACTAACGAAAAATAATTTCCCGGATTTTAATGGAACTTGGTATACTTACGTATATTTAGAAAATTAAAAATTTGTAATTTATGAAAAAAATTCAAATTTTTCATTTTATTTAAAAAGTAGTCAATTTACTAAAATTATTTGTTTAGTTCATAACTTTTTCCACGGATTTCGGAGGATGGTGGCCTTAGTCACTGTGTTTTTTATACCAGAAATAGTACAGATATTTGGTTCAAGGGTGCTTTTTGACAATAATTTTATCAAAAAAATGTTCTGGCAAGCAGTGGAATCAAGAGAAAAAACAAGAACAAAAAGAGGAGATTTTATTGATTCCTTAATTCAGTTAAAAAATGGAAAACAAGATCCTGTCTTTAGTGAGTATATTAATTCAATCAAAACAGAATATTTTATTTAAAATACTAAAAAATATAATACGAAGATAGGATATCTATATTTTGTGAGCAGCTATTATGCATTACTGATTATAGACCTTAAGATTGTTCTCAAGCCTAATTTGTTTTAACATTCCTGAATTTTGAAACAGAGAAACTAACATCATATTCGTAATTAGCAAACTTAAAACTCCAAAATAAAAAGGTTCTCAAGAACTTTTTTAGAAATTCGTCTGCCATATTGGTCTCGACATTTTGAATTATGAAAAGCTGACTTTATATTCGTAATCAGCGACCCCAAAAATCCCAAGGAACAAGTTTCAAGTTAATTTAATCATTGTATCTCCTAGAAAAGAAATTAAATAAGTACTTTAGTTGAAAAGTTAAAACCTTATTTTTTTATTTAATAATGTTCATAGTGTTTATTAAATATTTTAGTATAACCAGAAAAAAGTTTTTTATCACCAAGACTAAACTTACGTTTACATTGTTTATCCTTAAATGAAATATTACTATTCTTGTAAAAATTATTTAAACCGCCGACGATCAACAATTCAACAGATCTTAGGTATGAAATACCATTGTTTTAGTTGGCCCCTGGAAATTTAAAAATTGCATAAATTATTGTAAAAGTTATGACGAATTGGTGATAAAATAATTATAAATTCTCTGCTTGTGAAAAAAATGTAATGTTTTTCTCTCAATGATAATTTGCCTATAATTTACAATTTGTAAATCCTAATGGTATTAATTCTGAATTTTTTTAAAGAATTTGAGGGAGACAATCTTTTTCATCAAGCTGGAACATTTTTCTCTGGATTTGAATCGAGCTCGACTGCAACACACTTTACTTTAATGGAATTAGCCAATCATCCCGAATGTCAAGAGAAAGCACGAGAAGATATTAATGCGGCAATAGAAAAACATGGCTTAACATATGAGGCCTTCAGTGACATGAAATATCTTGATCAATGTGTTTTGGAAGGTGTGAGACTTCATCCTCCAGTTTCCACCATTGACCGAAAAGCAAAAGAAGATTATACGGTATGGAATTTCATATACTGAATTAATGTACCTTATATAAAATGCAAAATTAAATATGAATTTTTAAAAATATGTTGAATTGTCTATTTCGGTAGGAACTCAAAAATATATTTTTTGCTTTTAGATACCAGGCACTGATGTTGTTATTGAAAAAGGAACAGCGATTTATATTTCTCTTTACGGAATACATGAAGATTCAAGATTTTTTGATCGTCCGTTAGTTTTTGATCCTGATAGATATGCCAACAATGAGAAAATTCCTGATGCTTATTTTCCTTTCGGTGTAGGACCTCGAATGTGTGTTGGTAGGTTAAGTACTTTTTACATTATTTTTTTATGTGCTATTAAGTTAAGCCGTGATAATAAATAGTAAGAAATGTGATAAATTGACTGCAATAAGAATTTGTATTGATTATTTTAAGATTTTGTAGCTTTTCTTTTTTTGTTTATATATAGTACAAATATAAATATAAAATAATATATATAGTAAATTAAAAAATCTGTATGTTTCAGGTATGAAAGCAGGTCAGTTACATAGTAAAGTTGTAATAGCTATGATTTTAAGAAATTATGATATTAGACAATTATCTGCTGATAGGAGTTATCTGGATACCCGATCAACTTTCACTGCTGCTGGAAATGGAATTCATCTTCAGTTTACAAAACTCACTTGACATTTTTATTAAAAGCTTTTAATTTTAGTCAATAACTTATATTTATAAAAACGTGGATGAATGCATAAATTAGAAAACTGGGATGTACTTTTGCATGATCTTTCGAAGTGCTTCTTATGTAGACACTCAGAAAATGTTTTTAGTATTAGTTTATTATTATAGTCTTATATGTAAAATAAAAAATTTATTTTGTAACATGTTTAATCTGTTCTATTAATTTAAATTCCACCCTTCAATCTCACGTGCAACTTAAAAAGATACGTAAGTGACATTATTGTCGAAGAAAACCTTGCAGAATAAAAAAAAACCCATGTTGCCCAAAAATCTTTTGGTCCGTTTGGTCGCCATCTTGGATTAAAGGGTGAAAATTAATTTTCAATTATTGCAATAAATATTCATATGACAAATCTTTTGGATAATACTTTTGTCTTGGCAATAATAATATCTGTAATTTTATAACAACATTTTTTATCTTGCTCTAATAATTTAAAAGTTATAAACAAAAGAATAGTAAAATTTAGAAGATAGAAATTTTTTAACATAGTTTATTCTTTTACTAGCAAAATATATTAGTTTTACATACATTTTAGAAATTAAACTATACTAATAAATAAAATAAATCGATAAATAATATTTATCCAATAAGGAGGGCTGCCAGTGGACTTGCAGATTGAAAATAGTGAAAAATAGTATATTAAAAAATTCAAATTTGACAAAAACAATTTGAAAATCGCAAAAATAATTGAAATATGGAGAAAATAATTAAATAATGAAAAAACTAACTGAAAAATTAATTCAAAATCAGAAAATGATGACGAAAATTGATACGGAATAATTGGAATTTGAAGTAAATAATTAAAAAGTTCAAAAAATAATTTAAGTTACAAAAAAATAATTAAAGTGTTAATACTGATTCTGCCAAGATAAAGTACAAATTGTAATTATCAGGTTTAGTCAAAGGGCATGTCTCGTATATATAAATAAAAAAAAAAAATAAATAAACAAATTAAAATTTGAAACAAAAGTTTGAGACTGGTGTGAAAAATTTTAATTTTCGCACAATAAAAATTTAAAAATTGTATAAAATAATTGAAAAATTAACTATACAATTAAAATGTAAAGAAACTAATTGAATAATGACATAAATAAGTGAAAACTGATCTTCAAAGGTTAATAAATTCATGACAATAAAAAAAAGATTGAAGAAAATGATATTTAAAGAAAATAATTCAAAAATGTCAAAAATATTTGAATATTGACAAAAGTAGTTGTAACTTGAAAAAATAATTGAAAAATGACAAAAATAATTAATAATTTAAAAAAAATGAAAAATTAAAAAAAAATACTTGAAAACTTGACAAAACAATTGAAATATTGAAATAAATAAATTAAAACTGGTGTAAAAATTCAAAAATTATAGACAATAATTGTATAGTTAAAAAAAAAAATTATAAGTTTGAGGGAAATAATTGAAAGTTGAAGAGATTAATTGAAGTTTGAAGAAAATAATTGCAATTTGAAGAGAATAATTCAAAAATGGCAAAAAAAATTCAAATATGAAAAAATAATTAAAGTTTGAAGAAAATAATTGAAAAAGGTGTAAAAAAATTAATAAATTCGTAACAATAATAAAAATAATTATGAAAATAATTGAAAACAGGTGTAAGAAATTTAAAAGTTCATGACAATAAAAAAAATTGAATAAAATAATGCAATTTGTAAAAAATAATTCTAAAATTATTTGTTTACTATTTATTTAATATATAAACGGGCGAAGAACAAAATGGCAAAAATAACAACAATATGAGAAAAATAATTAGAAAATAACAAAAATAATTGATTAATTAATTAATTTAATTGATTTTAAGAAACTGATTGAAAAATGACATATGTAATTGAAAGCTGGTGAATAAATAAAAAATTTATAGGGAAAAATTGAAGTTTGAAGAAAAGAATTGAAATTTGTTGAAATTAATTGAAAAACAATTACAAATTTAATAAACTCATGACAGTAACAAAAATAATAAAGAAAATTATTGAAATTTGTAGAAAATAATTGAAAATATAATAAATTTAAAAATTCATGGCAATGAAAAACATTGAATTTATTTATTTATTAATTCACGGGCAAAAGCCCATTACAATATAAAATTAAAAAATTTATTTCAAGTAACAATAAAATTAAAATTTGATATAACAATAATAATTACTGTATTAAATATTAATAGGTTGCATTCAATAATTTGAATAAAATAATAATTGAAATTTGTAGGAAATATTTCTTAATTTGCAAAAATACTTGAATAATGACAAAATTAATTAGAATTTGAAGAAAATTATTCAAAATTAACAAAAGTAGAATAGAAATTGGTGTTGAAAATTTAAATATTCCTGGCAATAATTTAAAGATAGAAAAAAATAATTGAAATGTTGAGAAAATAATTGAAAAATGACAGAAGTAAATGAAAACTTGTGTATTAAATTTAAATATTCATGACAATAATTTAAAAAATGAAGAGAATAATTGATATTTAAAAAAATTAAATTTAAAACCGAAACCTTTTCGGAAGTTTTCAAACTTGCAGCAAACTTGATGAAAGTTTCGGAACTTCAAAAATGGTTAAAAAAGTTATAGAATAATTTAAACTGTATTTAATTTTTTAATTTTAATTTTTAATAAATTCGACTATTCGACACTTTAAATTAATCTAAATATCTCCTCATTAAGGATACCTCATCTGCATATTTTATCTGTAAACTAAAACAATTTTAAAATTTTCTGCTAAAAAGAATCAAAGTTAAAGAATAAAAAGCAGGGACTAACTTCACTTTAGATTTTAAAACGTGGACAGAAAATGATGAATAAATATAAAAACTAACCAACTTCACTTCAAGTTTTAAAACTTGGACAGAAAAAAATGAATAAATTTAAGTTAATAGTAACTATTAATAACTTCAGGAGTTTAGGAGATAATTTTTATTTAATTTTCAATCACTTCTTTAACAATTTGAAGAGCAATTCTTAGCCAATAATAATTCGCAGGGTTGTGCTTCAAATTAACTCAATTATTATTATTTTTATAGAACTGCAAACCCTGTTGCAAGTTAAGTGGTAGGAAACCTATCTCTTTTTATTTTTCTTTATCTTTGGCATGCAAAAAGACAGCAATATGTTATTTAATTTATTTCAATTTATCGATTTTTGAACAAATTCTAAGAACCTTAAAACATCTTTAAACAAATTTTTGTTTTTTTCTGACATTCGATTAAAAGATTCTAAGTTCTACATTACATTGCAGGAATTTTGTCTAAGTTAAATATTTGTCATTGTCAAATAAATAGTCTATCAATGTAGACACTCTAAACAGTCGTGAATGTAGGTAAAATAAACATAAGAAATCAACAGCATTTAACGCAGCAAACCACAGAACAATGATTAAAAAACGATGCCGATACTCATAATAAGCTTAACTATTAATAAAAACTTGTTAAAAATAAACGAATTTTTTTTTACTTCTACTTCCTGTTGAAAGAAGATTTGTATTCCTTGAAACTTACTAATTATTTAAAATACTTCAAATTGTTTTTCTTCCCTCTATTTTTTTCTGGAGAACACGAAAACTCGAGAACAGTTTCACGGATTTAAATAAACTTTGGTATAATTAGTTTTACTACCAAAATATGGAATCAGACTCAAGGGTTTTTAAATATAAACATTGAATAAATATTTATTACATTTTTATATTTTTAAAAATTAGTCTTTTCTTCAAAAGAGTATTTTTAACCTATAATTTTAACTAAATATATTTAAAAATCGTGTTCGTTGTTACAAAACAAATCGATTGACCTATATAAAGTTTATATTTTGTCAAAATTTTAAAGAATAGATAACAAAGTAATAACTTTGATAACAATTTTCCAACTTTTCTAGCAAAGAGTTAAGTGAAAAAGTTTTATCCTATGAAAAGTCTTGGTGACAAAATTTTCCCTTCTTTATTAAAAAAATTCTTATCTACTTTTGAAACACACATTGGTAGAAATAAATCATTTATAAGAAAAAGTGTGAAACAATATTTTCTATCGTTGCATCAGTCATGTTGCAATCTTATATACGCATGCACGAACCAGATTCGAAAATATAAGAGAAGATATTATGAGGGGCTGATAGTAAAAACAAGTTAAAAAATTATCGGGAGCAAAACGAAGTTAAAGTATTATCTATTTGGAAAAATGAAACAAATTACGCACTACGAGTAAAAACGAAACAAAAAGTTGTCAGAGTAAAAACGGAATAAGATTTCACTGGGCGCAAAAACGAGTTAGAATTTTGTCCCGTTTTTGCTCGAACTAATATTTGAATTCACTTTTGATTCCGCTTTAATTACGAACAGTTTATTTCTTTACTTATATTATATTCCTGTTATAAATTCTTATTTTAAATAATCGGATTAAAATAACTTATTAAAAAAGCTCTTTTAGAACCAACATTAAACAAATAATAAACATGTATTCAATATTTTCTGATTCGTTTTAAGATAAGAAATAAGATTTTTGTATCCATTAAGTTGAATTTTTAGCATGGAAAAAAAGTTTGTCAAAAAACGATTTTTTTCGATGAAAAAAGGTGCTCAAGGAAATTTGGTTGGGTATTTTCAAAAATCCCTGGGTCCAAAATTTTGATATTCATAAGCTTAACAAGTCATCCAAATTTTGTTGGAATCCGTTGAAGCGTTCTCGAGATATATATCTTGTACACAAAAAACGGTATACACACACATACACACACATATATTTGGACACTTACTTAAAAATGAAAATTTACGCTTTTTAGATGAAAATAAGTCGATTTAAACTATTTTTGGAAAATTGAAAATCTTAACGATCACAAAGGTTCCTCTATGAGGAAGCAAAATACAGTATATTTGTGAAATAAAAGAAAGCAGCTTATTACAAAATGATTCAAAAAATTTTAAGTTTAGGAAAATAATTACAAATAACATTATACATGCAAATAATCGAGAATTGAAGAAAATACCTAATGGCAATTTGAGATAAACAATGTTCGGAATTGATCAACAAATATTCAGAATAACATATTAAATTTGTGAAAATCATTGCAAAAGAAAAAAGCTATTTAAAAATTGACAAACCTAATTGAAATTTGAGAAAAATGATTGAAGAATTAATAATACATTGAAAATTAAAGACGATAACTTAGATTTGAGATAATAAATAAGAATTTATAAAATTAATTGAAAAATAATTAATATGTCTAATTAAAAAGGTGGAGAAAAAAATTGCAAAAGGATCAAAGAAAATAAAAATGGAAAAAAATAATTGAAAAATGAGATAAATAATTGAAAACTTAGGAAATTAATGGAGGAATATTGAAAATAATTAAAAGTTAAAGAAATTGATTCCAAAATGATAACAATAATAATTGAAAATTAAAGAAAATTGTTAAAATTTGGGAAAAATATTTTAAAATATAGGAAATGAATTGAAGAATAATGAAAATAATAAAAAAAAACTCGAGAAAATATTTGAAAAGTAATAAAAATAATTAAAAATTAAAGACAATATTTTTAACTTGTGAAAAATAATTGAAAAAATTACAACACATATTTGTAATAAAAGAAAATATTTGCATAATGATAAAAATAATTTTAAATTGAAATAATAATTGAATACCTAATGATAATTAAAATTTATTGTGATAAATTATATAAAATTTAAAAATTATTTTAAAAACAATTGAAAATGACAAAAAGTAATTGAAAAATCATAGAAACAATCGCAAATCAAAGAAAATAATGAAAATTTGAGATAAATAATTGCAATTTTCGCTCTTAATCAAGAAGCATTCAAAATAATATAAAATTTGTGAAGATCATTGCAAATTAAGAAAAAAAATTAAAAATTGTCGAAAGTATTTGAAATTTGAGAAAAATAATAATTAAAGAATGATTAAAACATTGAAAATTGGAGACGATAACTTAGATTTGAGATAATTAATAAAAATTTAGGAAATTAATTGAAAAATAATTAATATATCTACTTAAAAAGGTGGATTAAATAATTGCAAAAAGATAAAAGAAAATGAAAATTGACCGAAATATTTGATAAATAAGATAATTAATTAAAAATTTACGAATTTAATTATGATTTAATGATAATAATAGTGAGTATTATTTAAAATTGAAGAAATTTTTAGCTAAATAATAAGAATAAAAATTGAAAGTTGAAGAAAATTGTTAAAATTTGAGGAAAACATTTTAAAATTTAGGAAATTAATTGAAGAGTAATAAAATTAATAAAAAAATCAAGGAAATATTTGCAAAGTAATAAAAATAATTAAAATTTAGAGAAAAAAATTTTAGTTTGTGAAAAATAGTTTAAAAATTTTCAACATATATTTGTAACATAAGAAAATAATTGCAGAAAAATTAAAATAATTGTAAATTGAAAAAATATCTAGATTTGAGATAAATAATAAACTAGTTGAAAATTATGTCCATTTCATGAACATTTCGCTTCCAAGTAAGCCAAATAATTTGCTTCCTCATAGAGGAAGCAATAGTTTAATAATATAAAAGTTAATCGGAGAAGTTATTAAATAAAAATATATTAAATGCAAAAAAATGAGAAAACATTAATTATTTTACTAATTTTTGATCATATTTAAAAGTTTTATAGGTCAATCGATTCGTTTTGAGATAAGGGATATGCTTTTTGTATTCCTTAAGTTTTATTTTTACCATGAAAAAATTTTTTGGCAAAAAACGATTTTTTTTCGTTGATAAAATGTGCTCAACAAAAATTGTTTGGATTTTTTCAAAAATCCCTGTGTCCAAATTTAGATATTCATGAGCTTAATAAGTCATCCAAATTTCATTGGAATCCGTTTAAGCATTCTCAAGATCATTTACATACACACACACACACACACACACACACACACACAAATACATGCAGTTATCTGGACATTTGCTTAAAAATAAAAATTTACGCTTTTTAGATGAAAATGAGACGATTTAGGCTTTTTTTTGTAAAATCAAAAATTTTAACGATCACAAAGCTTCCTCCATAAGGAAGCAAAGATTAGAGAATTAATGAAAAAATAATTGAAAATGACAAAAAGCAATTAAAAATCAATTGAAAAATATATCTAATAAAAAAATAATTGATATAAATAATTGTAAATTGAAGAAAATAATATAAATTTGTAAAAAATAATTGAAAAAATTAGAGACTATATTTGAGATGAACAAGACTACAATTACAATTATTTATTATAATTCTTCAAACGTTAGTTAATTTTAGATTTCATTGATTAAAATTTTAATTAATCCACTCTTTGATAATAAGATAAATTTTAAATTATTTAAAAATTTCTTCAATTTTTCGCAATTCTTTTTTTTTATGATTTTAATTATTTGCTACAATTTTTAACTATTTTTATCATTTTTCAAAAATTTTCTTTAATTTCTAATTATGTTCATAATTTTTCAATTTTTCCCCTAATTTTTTAATTCAATTTCCGTAAGTTTCAATTTTTTTCTTTAATTTTTTTAGATAAAACTTTTTCAATTATAATTATTTCCTTTAGTATCAAATTAGTTTCATTATTTATTAATTCATTTTCAATTTCTTTCGTCATTTTTCAATTATTTTTACAAAATATGATTTTTGTTTTTAAATTTTAATCTTTTTCTTCGATAAAAAGTTTTTTTTATCCACATTCTTATTAAGAAATTTATTTTTTGTCTATAATTTTGCCATATGGAATTCCACAGGGCGACTTTTTTGCTCTATAGAATTTAGACATACCATACACAAGTCGCCGCCCCTGAATATAAATTCCATTATTTCACATTTTTAATCTTAGAAATAATTAAAATTATATTAAAATATAATTACTTTAAAATAATTATATAATTTGACAAATTTTTACTTGTACATAAAAACTTTCATGCTTTTTTTAAGCCTATAACTTTTTTTGGGAACTCCTAAGCTTTAGGGAAAACATTTCGCTTCGTTAGTAGGAAAAGATGAAATTTAAAAGTTTTCTATTAAAAAAGGCTAATTCTGGCACTTGATGAAAACAAAACAATTTCACATTGCCTTTTTAAATAGAAATATTTTAAATTTAATAATTTCTAAACGAAGCAAAACACTTTCCTTAAATTTTAATAGCAATAAGAAAGTTATACTAATTTTAAAATATATTCAAAACTTCAAATTTTTAGGAGCTTTAAAAAAAAGTTATATTAAAAAAACCATCAAAATTTTTCCAAGTAGAAATTTTGTAAATTATTTTATTATTTTAAAGAAATAATTTTCCAATATAATTTCCATTATTTCTAGGATTAAAATAATGGGATTTATATTTCTGATGAGTTTTGATTTTTAAAGTAAAATAATTTTTTAATTATAACGTGTTGAATAAAAGTGCCACATTTAAGGTTACGAAATAACATCATGGACCTTACTCGGGACCTCATATTTTTGATTGATAACACCGCCAAAGAAAATAAATTTACTCCCTAATGATACAGTTATTAAATTCATTAAATTTTGAAGTTTTATATTTCTAAAAACTTTTTTTTAATAGGTATGTCCGCGGCTGTTCTCATACAAAAGTCAATGGTTTGACCCTTTTATAATAATTTTCAAACCGAATGTTAAACAACAACATTGAGTTTTAAAATTAGCATAAAAATTTCGCTAATTCTTATTTACATATATTAAACATTTGATTTAAGAGATACCTATTGACAGAGAAACTTGTTTGTGGTAGGTTTCTTTAAAAAATTCTTTTTTAATAAGTTTTATCAAATATTAAATTTAGATTCTAAGAAAGAAGTCCTTGAAGACATTGTATAATAAAATTTTCAATATTAAAAGTTTTCTGAAAGAAATTATGTTAACGCGCAGAGATACTCAATAAAAAAACATTTAGTGCTAAGGAAAGTATGTTCGAAGAATGTCGGCTCATATATTTTTAATTAATATCTTCGAGTAAAATAAAAAAAATTAAAAGTAATCGTAAAAACGAAACAAATTTTGACTAAAAGCAAAAACGGAATAGAAGGATATCCCGTTTTTGCCCTTAACTTCAAGCGATCCATTTTTCTTCGCAATTGATGATAATTTGTTTTTACGCTGAAACATAATTAACCCATTTTTGCTCCCACCATTTTTATATTCCGTTTTTCCTATCAGCCCCTCAATTGTGTTTTAATTAAGTTTAAATTTGTATTGTTCATACGTTCAAGTGGTTCTTATTCTTTGCGACTCTTTCTTGTTATTCTTTCTTTTTAATAGTATTTTATAATGAAAATTATTGTACTAACTCATTGTGTTAAGAATTTTAAGATATTAATATTTATCTTCTCTAATAACGTCAGAAAACAATAAGAGATGTTAACTTTAAGTATTATTTTTTCAAGCTAAAGCGCGACGTTTTGTCAACTCAGATTCTTAAAACTAAGGTTTGCCATATTTGAGTCGCCATTTTGAATTTTTAAATTTGACTGCAGATTCGTAATTAGCGACCTCGAAAACATAAAAATACGCAGCGGTACCCAACTACCGGGCCGAAAATACTCGAACAGAGCCGGAAGTACCCGAGAAGTGGAAAACGACCAAACCGAGCCGGAAATACCCGATTGGGTCTGGAAACAGTTGATACCTGAAGGGCCCTTTTTCTAAATCGTTTTGAGTCTTGTCATAATTTCGTCCGTCAGTAGTGTAAGGGTTAGTAATGTTTTACTGTAAGGAAATTTTTTATGTATAGTAATGTCAAATAGTAGTCGTTAGTTGTCATGCGGCAAGCTATACAATTCGTCTAGATTTATCAATTTTAACTAAAACATTATTTGCGTCGAACATAAATCAATTAATTTTTATAATCTCTCGTGCATCCACCACACTATTGTTTTTAAGACGAAATATGTTAGGCTGATAGGTTGAAAGTCCTTCGGTGAAGTATAACCAATCCTGCCTACTTCCGATCCGGGAGACTTGTAGGGACTAAAAGATTTATTATCCCACCTGATCCCAGCTGCTGTTACGATCCAGTTAGCCAGCCTTCTCCGAGGACCATCATTAGTCCTCGGAAGACCAGCCGTAGGACAGGATACGGGCTCACCACTACCAGAACCTGCAAAGCCCTGAAAGTGTGTCCGGATCAGATGTGCCAATGTCACTTAGTCCGACTCAGAGAAGGTTCCATCGGATTTTTAGAGAGGAACTTTTCCAGTCTGGACGCGTCCTTCCCTTGGTTTATTTTGTTTATATTAGTCCAGCTATCTTGCTTAACCTTTCTAATTGCATCCCTACAGTTGTTCCTCGTCTTGGAATAAATCCCCCACTAGTACCACTAGTTCCAAATCTCGTCGGCTCTCGTTGTCTGGAAAGTTTGGGCTTCAAGGAACGGACTGGAACCCGTTAATTCGGGCACTCGCAGTAGTGAAGCTTGGTGCTCTAGCTACCTGTGCGAAATCGTTAATTAGGATTCCTGAGCATGAGCCAACCATTCTTGTTAACTGTGGACGACGCGAGTTTCTGAGTGAACTTGGACACTTCTGCCTGCTTGGGACCTCCTGTAGAGTACCTAAGCTGGAATGAAGTAGTCTCGATCTGGAGTTGGCGTCCGGTTGTCTGTCCGGTCTGACCAATGACATCCCAATCTAAGGTGTCACCGTGCCGAAGGATTAATGGCAGTAGGGTAACCAAATCCGAAGCGGATTTGAAAAGTGCGGCGCGGAAGGGGTCCAACCCAGAATAAAAGCTGGGGCCTGGGCGTCAAACGCGCGGCCCTGCAAACGGGGTTCTACAGGGGCTGAATTCTTTTGTCTAGCTTCTCGTTGGAATGGGATGACAGACCCAAATAAATTAAAATTTAATTATCTCAATCTTAAGACCAGCCAAAAGGATGTGGCGGCTGAGGCCAAGGTCCCATCTGGGGTTGAAGGTTCAAAGGTCTCTATCTCAGCAGCTGAAACTGATCCACCACCTGGAACTACGGGCTCTTCAGGCTTCTGCTGAGCCAGGTGCAAAAGAAACCGGCACTACTGATTTGTCTAGAAGGCCTCTCGGTAGGAAACAAATCCTCGGCTCTGTAAAGAAGTGGTGGAGGAGAATGAGGCTAGTAGAAGCCAAAAACGGGAGACACTTGCTCTCCCAGGTGATTTGAGCGGTTCCGCATCTGTGGTGGACGACGATCCAACTTTAGGTAAACCAAGCGGATCTGAGTCCATCAAGAGGAAAAAGGGACCAGACTCATCTCCACGGGGAAACCATCGGTCTCTCAAAGTCCAAAACAAAGACAAATTGCTGTCAGTTATGAGATACAGGGAGGTATTTGTTCGGCCATCAGGGCAAATCCCCTAACGATGGTGGTCTCTAACGTCGGCTATCCTGAGGTAGCCCTTACTGGGGAACAATTTGGGCTCTTCAGAAAGGCCGTAATGCCTTTCTGAGTAGCTGAGAGATTGCCGTGGTTCGAGGCTTCCTTCGGCAGGGGAGGAGTCTTTATTTTTTTCGCTTCTAACCCAGCGGCTAAGGACTGGCTCATCATTGCGGTGGGTGGTCTGAAAACCTAGGAAAGGGGCGACGCTTCGTGTTAGCGAGGTGGAGGTACTCCAAAGGATGCTAAAGACCACCTCATGGATTCCGGGTGAGCCGGAAGAAGTGAAGGAGGTCCTAAAGGCACTGGAGAAGTACAACCCCTAACTAAAAACGTCGTTCTGGCGTGTAGTTAGGGCAAAAGACACCCAGGTGGCTGGAGAAGCTGAAGGAAATAAATTCCTTTTAGTTGTACAGGTCCCTGAGAGTCAAGCGAGAGCTCTAGCAGTTCTCGAGTACAGGCCATTCTACCATCTGTGCGAAGTGAATTTTAAAGTCACTGTCCGAGTGGAGAATGAACCCGGCACGAGTGAAAGAAGTGATCAGTTACCCTAATGTCAACTGATGCGCTTAAATCGAAATTAAGGTCGAGATCTTCCTTTCATTTACTTAAATTAACTTGCATCATTGCAAAGACGCCTCAGCAGTACTGATGAGGGGTACGGCAAGGATACACACAGGTATCTCGTTGATCCAATGAGCTTGGGTTGTACGAGGTACCAAAAAGAGAGCTTCGGGGAAAAAGTTTTATTTGTTACAGGAACCCCAAGGCTAAGAGACCAAGAGCGTGTATCCTGGTGAAAGATGTATCAGTTACTCCTTTGTTGGACATGTGCATTGGTGACTTAATGGCGGTGATCACTGACTTTGTGGGAATTGGAAGGACCAACATTGGATCGGCTTACTTCCCATATGACGGCAGGACCAATCCACCAGTGGATGTTGCAAAACTGATTGAGTACTGTACGGCAAAGGGGCTTTCTCTGGGGTAGGCATGTGATGTTAATTCGCTCCACACACTATGGGGAAGCTCTGATATTAATCAAAGAGGTTTTGACTTGTTGGACTATCTAATTTATACTAATTTAGACATCCTATACACAGGTTTAACACAGACTTTAAGAACTAAGAACAGAGATATTGCACTCGGCTCTGATTCCTTATCTAATAAGATAAGAAAATGGAGAGTATCTGATGAACCTTCATTTTCTGATTGTTTACAGATAACCTTTAATAATTTAAACTTAACCACGGTCAACTCCACACCTAAATGGTTTCGTAATCCCAGGAAAACGGATTGGACTGGCTATGGCTAAGAGGTGAAGACTTAACAAATTTATTTTTGGTGTCCTTTTTTGGTTTCAACGCCAAAAAAACATAGGACTACAAACCGTACTCGACATTTTGTGAAAAAAGAAATTTTAATAACCTTTTAGGGGGTATTGGGGGGGGGGGGTGACCGAGGGAGAAATTTGCTTTTGGTGGTCATATTTGGTTTCTGCGCCCCAAAAAACGTAGGAATGAACACCCAACTCGATTTTTCTGAAAAATTTATATGTCAACCTCGGCGAGGAGGCGTAGGAGGTTAGGGGGAAACCTAAAAAGATTATTAATAATATTTGTTTTAGTTGTTAAAAAAATGTTGTCATTAAATACTATAAATGGTATTAGTAAATATTTTTTACCGATTTTTCCATATTTTTGCAATTTATGGGGTCTTTTCTCGGTCCTGTAAAAAATAGTTAATATTACAAAATTCATAAATAAATTATTGGATGTCATTGTTTGAATCGTTTTGACCGGGGTTAGCTGGGTCGCCCAAATGCATGAGAAATCTAGTATATACTTATACTACATAAAAAACTACATTAATTTACTTAAATTTCACTAGGAGTAATTTATTTCAGTCAATTAACGCTAAAGATAATGCTTTTTAACAATTAGGGATTAAAAAATACGTTTTTTCAATATGAGCAATTTTTTTATTTTATGGTCTTATACTTTCGCTGTTTTACGTTAAATATATTTATTTTTCAATTTATTTTATGAAAAATCAACCCTAAAAACTAAGTTTATAATATAAAGTAATGTTTTAACATTTCAAAGTAACATTTTAATCTAAGGACCAGTTTCTGTCTGATCTGAGAACATTTTTTTTCAGTTGGAACGGTACAGAAATTTTGCCCCATGAATGAATCTTGTAGTTAGAAAAAAACATTTTTCAAGATAACTAATCTACCCCCCCCCCCCGCTTTCTAAGTGTGATGTAGTTTATGAATTACACGAAAGAACATAAATTTATCAGTATATGCCCTAAATATACCAAAATAACCATTTAAAATAAATAAATTGTAAACTATTCATTGCAATTAGTATTCCACAAAATAAGAAAAAGGAATTTATAATTCTAAAGTTGCACCTTAATAAGAGAAAACTAAAGGAATCGAAATTTTTGTTCTACTTAAAGAGGTATTACACTTACCCAGTTTTCCACTTATCCAGGTTGCTTGAGACTAACTCTAGAGGTCTTATTTAAAAAGAAATTAGTTTCTACTCAAAAAGGTTAGTTTTTCACTTTTAGAGGTTTTTTTAAAAAATATTTTGCATTAGTTGTGCAGGGACTGCAAAAAAAGTTCTACTTTTTCTCAGGATAAGAGGATTCCCACTTATCCAGGGACTATTTATGTAGATTCGACTACATATGCTTTTCTAGAAAAAATCGATTGACCACGTATAAAATCAATTAAACCCTCTATTGTTTTTAACAACTTTTTTATTTGGTTTCACACAATTACAATTGATTTTTTTATTGCTTTAATCATCCTCAATCGTTTCAATTTTTAATCGTTATGAATGATTAAATAGATCAAAACAATAAAAATAAAAAACTATTGGTGTTGAGCTATGAGTCCCATATATTCCTAAGTGTTTTGATGCTCTGAATCTGAATCAACCTAAAAAAAAAACCAAAAAATGGCTAAAACAGCACTGTTTGTCTACTAGAAACTAAACCCATCTTTGAATTGATATATATCTAAAGTAAATGGAAAGATTGAATTATGACCTTTAAAATTATTTTTTAAAAATTGTTTCACGATGATTTTTAACAAAGATATAATATATTTTATTTAAAAATGTGTATTTTTCAATTTAAAAAAAACACAAGAATTTTGTGTTATGAAGACCAATTGTCAAAAAAAATGTTTTTTTTTTCATGCAGATATTTCTGTTAAAAATCATTGTAGAGCAATTTTTAAAAAAAGTATTTTAACCCCCTGCCTACTGAAATGACCGTTATTGATAAAAATTGACAATTCGGACGCCTGGTGGGGACTATAGGAAACTCGTTGGATAGTGCGAGAGTGGGGAGAAGTAACCGTAGGCAGAGGGTTAAAAGGCAAAATTCAACCTTTCTATTAAACTTACATAAACCTACACTGAGAAAATGAGACATGCCTGACTACTGTCCGGACAGGAGTGGTTCCTGTCCAAATAAAACATTTTAATTAGACAGCACTCATTGCTTTCTGGACATGAACCATTCCTGTCTGGAAAGGACTCAGTAATGTCTTGGACATTAATGAAATAGACAGTAGTGAACCCTGTCTAGACAGGAATGGTTAATGTCCAGACCTGAATGATAACTCTCCGGTGGTGAATTTAAAAGAAGGTTATAAAATGTAATAGACGTCATTCAAAAAAATGTACATTTGGACAAGACTACACTGAGAGACTGAAGATTTGAATATTTATAAAACTTGTTAAAATTTTATTATGTTAGATTAGAGGTTAGGGAAAAACGTACTTTTTCTTAATATTTCAAATGGGTCAATCCACTGACTTTTGTCTGTAAGCTGTTGCGGCAATATTTTTAATAATTCTAATTTTAAAATATGTGAAACTTTTGATTTTAATATCTGCTTTATTGCTTATTATTATGTACAATAAAATTTAAGAGTTTAGGGATAATCGAGATGTGGTTATAAAAACTAATACACTGTTTAAGAAAAGACGTTTTAGATGCAACAGTTGTCTTTTTGATAAAAAGTAGTAAAAGTGTTATATACTTCATAAGACACATAATCATATTACCTCTAAAGAATTTAAGAGAGATGAAAATAAAGAATTGCAAGAATTATAAAACGCGTGTTAGAAACTTAGAATCATGGGGTGCGCGCGCAGTAAAAAGAAAGATGGCAGTATTTGTTTGACAGGTCAGAGATACAGATGCAAGTTCGTCTTTGATATTTGTATAGTTACAAGTATTCTGTATCTTTATAGTTGTATTTGATGAAATCTGTGTAACGAACAACCTATACTATGATATATACATTACGCACACTTTTAATCCTAAGCTACAAACATATAACATTTCGATGACATCGAATAATTGCGCGCGTCGCTAGAAAAGAGTGTTTTAAACTTTCCTTATATACTAACTAGCAAAAGTTTCATGTGGTTTGAGAAGTGATTTTTTACTAAATTGAAGTGAAAATGGTAATAATATTTAAATTCTGTGTTAAGTATTCCGGATGATATAAAATTTTTCTGAAGACCGATTTTTTTTTAAATATATTTTTGAATAAATATTGTGAAGTGGTAGAATAGCTCATGAGACATATGGCTGCTCGAAAAACTGTCCTAGAAAAAGTCTAATAAAATTTTAGACATGCCATAATAAATAGATCAAAATGTGTTAAAAATTAATATCGCTTTTTCACATTTACTTTTTTCTAACCTCAAATAGTACTAATTCTAATTGTATATATTAATTTTTTTCTCACGAAATTACAATAATAAAAAACAAGGTAACACAATCTCTTTTTTTTTAAAGAACTATTATGATCGAACCTCGATTATCCCTAAATTCTTACGTTCTATTACAAATATAGAAATTGAAAAAAGCAAAAACTGTAATTAAAAGTCTCTCAGTGTATGCGCGTGCACAGTTAGACGTTCTAGAGGTCACGATTCCTCCAGAGATTTTCAAATTTATATAGGTTAAGTGCAGCCTTAGTCCAAAGTCCCGAAAATTAACGTAATTACATAATGATTTTTCAGCAAACGTAATTCCTTCTTAAAGAAACTTTTTGTGTATTTTAATTAATTTATTGTATGTAATATGTGCTTGTTACACCGTTTACCTTAAGATACGCAACTTTCGAAAAAGCACCTTGTGATAAGCTAGCTTATGTTACTGCGTCTAAACAGAAGATAGTCGCCAAAAATATTTTTTCGAGCAAAAATACTTAAAAATGGGGTCTTTAGCCCTTAATGAAGAAAATCGTGAGTAGCGATAGTCCATGTGCGCAGAGAACACAACAGCTCTGCCAAGTGATCTGAAATGAAAATACCAAAAAATATTCTTAAACTAGATCAAATTTGTAAGTGCCTTAAGAATTTCAGATTTTTAAAAAACCCTTTTAAAAGAAATTTGTGGTAACATTCAAATGAACCTGCTTTTTCTTTTTTTGCTTTAACGTAAAAAAACAATAATATATATTTTTTTAAAAATACGCTTCCTGAGGGCCTTTTAATTGAATAAGCTTTAATTTGAACCATCAAACATCCAAATCGGTTCAATCGTTGAAGCGGAATCGTACTCCGCGTGCATCAAAAGGTGTTTCGAGAAAAATGCGTTTAAAGTTTCACAAAGAAAAAATCGTGTAATGTTTGTTTTTTGACACTTACGTCTAATCAGCAATCCAGCACCGTATAGGGTTCCTTCCTCATCCTCAAAGAGCGTGTTTCGATGCACTTGGGAGCTGATTTGTTCAATTCTGGCTTCTTTCTCCAACTCTGATAGATTCGGCTCCGCTGAATCGATGCGTTTTTTGTCAGTCATCACAGCGTAGTTCATGCTATTTGTCCCGATCATAAATAGCATGAAAAATCCATTCTCCAACACCGGCTCTGAAACTGCAAATTTTTGGATTAAAAAGTGTGGCGAAAGTAAATTATGGAAGAAACTATCTTGATATTCCTTGAATTTCATTTCAGAATTCTTATTAAATATTACTTTAATAATTTTTTAAGAATAAAGTTTTTATATTATTTTAAACAGAAAGAATGAGTCTTTGCTATGATTTGTCTCCAAAGTGCTATTAATAAATTTTAATATTTTTTTTTAATTTCTTTTTAAAGCTTTTCTTACTAGCCTACTACAGGATCTAGAATGCCTGCTTTAAATTTTAAGGTATCAATTTTAGGCCAAAATTCACGAAATTCTTAAAAAAGAATTACATCTGGGCCAGTCGATTTACCAAATTTATGATCAAAAACACTTCTTAAAACTAGTTCACAAATGTGACGTCTACATGGGAGGTATAAGAGATTTTTGTCTAACATTTGCTCTAAAATAACACAAGCTCCTTTGATACGACCGGTGTTAGTTGAAGTTGTATCGAAACTTAATGCTTCAACTCTATCTTGTAAATTATAATCACAAAGTGCGTCATAAACAGCATCTGCTTGTACTTTTCCTGTTCCTGATATTAATGGTGGTATTTGTAGTACTCTTGTGTTCCCAAAATGGTTTATTACAATAGCCAATCTTTCTACTTTCGACATGTCAGTTAAAGAAGAAAGTTGCTTACCATCCCACTGAACAACTAGACTATCTAAATTTAAATTTTTAATATTTTCGTTTAATTATGTCGCTTTTTCTTCGCGGATACGCTTTCGTTCTAAATTTATTGTGGATTTGTTTATAATTAAATCTTTTACGTTGTGTCCTAGAGCTTCAGATGTAGCAATTAATATATGAACTGCATTTCGATCACTAATTTTACATTTATCCAGCGCTAAAACTAATTTTGTCGTAATTACGTTCTGATATCCTCTTTCTCTTTCTCGGTTTACTTCGTCTTCTTTTGGAAAATCAAATGCGCCTGATTCTGAGATTGAAGCGTTATCAATTCGATTTCAAAAATTCAAATTTTTGGATATAATATGGCGGACGATATTTAAAATTTTGTTAATTTTCAAGGTGCATCCAATATGTCAGACAATATTTTTAAAAAATTTGTTGATTTTCATAAGACATTGAATCTATGGGCTTCTAGTGTCGCTGATTACGAATCCATAATTACATTTTAAAAATCCAAAATGGTGGATTCAATATGGCGGACCATATTTCTTAAAAATTGGTTTATTTTCGTGAAACTTAATATCTAGGAGATTTTGGGGTCGTTGATTACGAATTTGCAATTAGATTTTATAAATTCAATATGGCGGATCCAATATGGCGGGCGATATTTTTTAAACCTTCGTTAATTTTGTGAGACTTGGTATCTAGAAGTTTTTGGGGTCGCTGATTACGAATTTGCAATCAGATTTTACAATTTCTAAATTGCTGATTCAACATTGCAGACGATATTTTTTTTGTGAAACTCTGTATCGGTTTTATTAATTCAAAATAGCGGATTCTCAATTACTGCCAATCAGCGCCTCCTTTCCATCCCAAAAATTAAAAATAAAAGGTAAAAAATAGAGGAACTAAATGTTTACCATCTCCACGTCGTGAGTGCCGAGTAATGTTAAGAGTAAAATAGACTTGACTGATAATATTTTTTATGATCGATATTTCCAGAACTTAAGAAACCAAGGCTCACGAACAAAAGTCAGTTTTTAAAAAAATATCATCTGCCGTATTAAATTTTTAAAATCTAATTGCAAATTCGTAATCAACGACCCCAAAAACTCCTAGATACCAAGTTTCACGAAAATAAGCCAATTTTTTAGAAATATCGTCCGCCATATTGGATCCACCATTTTGAATTTTTTAAATAAGGATATTCAAGTTGGGTGGGGAGAAATTCAAAATGACGGCTACCTGGATGACAGGTTTGCATTGCAGTCAATGGGACGAAATCAGTTTTTGTACAATAACTTTTAAAAAACAAATTTTTGAACCTATGTTTATTAACAAATTATTTTTCATTTATCGAAAGCTATTTTTTTAAAATAATTAAAATTCATATAAAAATTTTTACACAATTTTATTATTTTAAAAAATAGCTTTCGATAAATGAAAAATAATTTGTTAATAAACATAGGTTCGAAAATTTGTTTTTTAAAAGTTATTGTACAAAAACTGATTTCGTCCCATTGACTGCAATGCAAACCTGTCATCCAGGTAGCCGCCATTTTGAATTTCTCCCCACCCAACTTGAATATCCTTATAATGCAAAAATTTATAGAAACAAACTTGTATTATGTACTTAACAATAATAAAATACAAAAGCAATCGATCCGAACTAAAAAGTTTGTAACTATGTGGAAAAACGTGAAAACTGGTATACATACTTTTAGGTCATAGCTCGGTAACTAGTGGGCCGAATTTAATTTTCTAAACGGGAATTTAAAGCTAATATAGTCTACTACAACTTTTATGTACATTATTTTTTCATCCGATTAGGTAAAAAAATGTTCGGCATTACTTTTTGAAAACAAGGTTTTTTCTGGCAAAAATGATGAAAAATTAGTAAACTTTGAAATGGCATAACTCGGGAACTATTTGGCCAATTAAGTTCATCTTTTTTTAAAGAACTCAAAATTTTATATACTTTTTCTTTTATGAAACATATTTTTCACGTAATATGCACAGAAAACCGACAATTTCAGAAAACGCGATTTTTTGCACCTTTTTTGAAAAATTTACCCGGGTTCCCGGTCGCCACGCCTGCCGAAAACTTAGGGTCTTTAATTGTATGCCAAAATAAATGGTTTAAGCCAAAAACATCGACCTTCCGAGTTATTACCGTATAATACGTTTTTTTCCGACGTATTGGAATGGACTATGAATCTAATTTCTTCATCTGCGTCTCTAAATTAGCACCTTTTTGAAAGGTCCTCCATTCATTATATAATTTTTCCAACTTCACAATGCAATTACATTCGATCTGAGTAATAATTCTTGCCTTTTTTCCACACAACAAAAATTTCTTGTATAGTAAATTTTGCACTCTCACGAATTGTCAGTTTTACAGCACGAATATTAAAAAACAAAACACGAAAAATTTCTTTTTTTAAAGGTAATTTACTCAAATTAAAATTTCGATTACAATTACCAATTAAATAAATATTTTCACGCAATATAATCGAACCCATTATTGTACTGTCTCCAAAATAAGGTTATGTTTTAATCTTGCCTAAGTAGCGATAAACGACCCATGAATAATCGATTCTTAAATAATCGAAACCTCAACAATCGATTCAAGAAAATCGACTCTTTTTAAAAAATAATATTTAGATAATATCAGTGAATGGAATAGAATAAATTTTTGTATATTTTTCAATATTTAATTTAAATAATTAAAATATAAATGAATTAATGCAATATAAATAAATATAAATAGATATAATAAATAATTACAAAGGAATAATTAAAATATATTAAAAAATAGATAGAGTTTTTGTGTTTCAACCAAAATTTTTTAAATCTTAATGAAGGATGAATTTTGTTTTCTCACTCTCTAAATCTGAATTAGTGATTTTCTACGAATGAATTAGCGGGAAATCGTTTTCTATTAAATTGTGAAAAATACACTGTTTTTTAGTAGAAGATTACTAATTATTAGTAAAAAATTACTAATTTAACAGTTGAATAACTACTAATTTAGAAAGTGAACTTTTACAATTTTAATTAGTAGA
The DNA here is from genome assembly GCA_037103525.1 of Ganaspis brasiliensis. Lineage (NCBI taxonomy): Eukaryota > Metazoa > Arthropoda > Insecta > Hymenoptera > Figitidae > Ganaspis > Ganaspis brasiliensis. The sequence goes on along the minus strand of JAZKLR010000254.1, from coordinate 1,944,100 downwards.
TATTTCACTTTTAAATTAGTAGTTTTTTACTATAAAATAGTGAACATTTTTACTATTTAAAGTTACCCAATTTTTCGCTAATTAATTAGTAGAAAATCACTAATTCAGATTTAGAAAGCAGTTTTTTTGATTATATTGATAATCAAAAACTGAATAATTAAAATGTAAAAATGTAAGAGTTATCTTGAAAAAAAAAATTTTTTGTATCCGCCATATTGGATTGGGTTTTTTAAAAATAAATTTTTGACATAAAATTTGTTAATAGCGATCCCAAAAACCCCAATAACGAAGTTTCAAAGGGATTTCTTGAAAAATGTGTAAATTCAAAATTTTTAGTGTGCCATATTATATCCAAAACTCTGAAACATTTATTTTTAACATCATAATCTTCATTTTAGCGATCTCAAAAACCCCCAAATAAAAAGATCTATTGAGTGCCCTTCAATATTCATGTGATAAAACGCTGTAAATATTGCAATGTATTTTTTGACCCATTTTTGAACATCCGCCATTTTAAAAATTTTAAAAATTAAATTTTTCTAAAAACACTATCTTAAAATACCCAGGCACGAGAAACCAATTCTGACGCTGGATGGAGCCTTGATTCTAGCTTTGACACCCAGAGTGGGTAACCGAGACTGGGAACAGTCTTTAAATCACTGTCGTTCAATATTGGTTCAAGATTGGACACCAATGCTCGTTCCATGCTTGATTCAAGACTGCTTGAATCCTCATGCGCGAAGCTTCAACATCCAATCTAGATTCAAGCTTGAATCAACTGTGACACAATTGCTCAACTTATCATATTACATATTTTTTTATATATTGAAGTATATACTTATTAAAAGTATTATTAATTAAATAATAAATATTACAACTGCTGCAGATTTAGTAATTTTATGAATATTTACTATTAATTTTGTATAAAATAAACTAGAAATAAACAAACAAAAATTATGTAATTTTACTTAATTGTAAGATATATTAGAAGTAAATTAAATTTGTAAACAATTATTTTCTTATTTTAAAAAAATAAATTTCAAAGAATCATAACCAAACGAAATAATTTAAAGACCATTTTCAAATTAGAAAAATATTGAAGATATGATTACGTGCTCGATAGCGTAATTTTGTAAAATCATTGATTTCAAAAAAACTTTAATTATACAAATTGAATAAATTTCCTTATTTAAATAAAAGTGCCCTTCAATACATTATATACCTATAAACAATTTTTATAATTTACTTTTGTATTATATATTATTGAAATTAATTATTTAAATAATATTATTAAATTAAAGTTATAAATTATTAGTTAATTTTGTTTACATATTTTGCAAATATTTTACAAAAATATTTATTTATAAAATATTAATAAGTTAGGATTGAGATTGGATTATATAAGCTGTATATCAGTAAATACAAAGGATACATAAATTCTATTCTATTTATTTAAATAATATTTAATTTTTAAATAAAAATATTAAATTAAAGTTATAAATAATTAAATAATAATTAATCATTATCAGTTAATTTTGTTTACATATTTTGCAAATATTGTATAAGAATATTTATTTATAAAATATTAATAAGTTAGGAGATTGGATTGTATAAACTGTTTATCAGTATAAACCTATAAACGAAGGATAAATAAATTCTATTCATTTATTTTTGATAATGAATATGTTCCAGAACTATTAAAATGTAAATAGCATATAATCCAGGTCTGAACCTCACAAAGTTATTTCTATTGACTCTCAACTACCCGTCGTAGCCGAGTGGTACTAATAGTACTTGTGAGACCAGTACTGACATACGGTTGTCAGATCTGGTTTAATACATCCCCATCAGTCATGGAGAAAATAAAAGTTTTTGAAAGAAACGTCCTGAGAGTGTGTAGAAGATTGTATAGAACAAAAGAATCCAATTTTACCAAATGTGTATCTAATAAAGTGTTATATGATACAGCAAAGGTGCCCAGAATAGACAATTTTATAATCAAATTAATAAGAAATCACGTGTCGAATGCAGGTCAAAATAAGGAAAATCCACTAATCTTTGGTCCATTTTTTCCAAACACGAATTACTTCGAAAAAACAAGATTGACGGGATATATACCACCGGAAGCGTTTTTATATTTAGATAGCGAGGGATATATTCAAACAGACGCTAATGTACCGGGGATATACCATTTAAAAAGGCATGCGATGAACAAAAAAATAAAAAACAAAGCAAATGAAATCATGGACCCGTCTCTTGTCAGATACTCAATCAGTATACCTGACAGAGACGCTGTTGATAATTATAAGCGTAACTCAAAGCGTTATTGGTGGCTGTAACAAAAAAAAAAATTTTTCCTTTCTTAAAAAAGACAGTATGAGAATAACTCGAAAAATCTCGAAATTATAGACATATTTAACCACTAAAATCACATATTATAAACTTACATAATAATTGCTAAAGCACGTAATAAGTTTTTTATTTGTGTAAAAAGAGAATAGCATACATTATGAATGATATTTTCAGATATTTCACACGTTCAAACATGAACGTAATGAACATAACCTATACTGAATTGAAATCGTATATGATTAGGGTTGTAAGCTGTGAATCGTTTCATTGAAACATTGAAACTTTCATTGAAACTTTCAATGTTTCATGGACGAAAGTTTCAAAGTTTCATGAAACTTTGAGTGGAGGGGATAGAATTTAAATGTCGCGCCTTCAAATTTATTTGTCAAGTAAGGTAAGGTTAGTTTGCCCATGTATTTGCGCCATATTGAAACTTTGAAATGTTTCATGAAGCATTGAAACTTTCATGAAACATTTCAATTAGGAAAGTTTCATGAAACTTTCCAACCCTATATATGATTGGTCAGGGCCGAGATTGCGCGGGCTTATTTAAAAACCTGTAATTAAACCTAATACAATTTTTTAAATATTATTAACAAATACTTGAGTATCATTAAATATAATAATAAAAATTAAAGTCTTAATTGAAATTATGTAATGAAAGCTAAAAAAAATTTACTTTATGAATATATATTTGACACGTACAGAAACGAACATAATGAACATAACCTATACTGACTTGAAATCATCTTAATAGTCAGGACCGAAATTGCGCGGGCTTATTTAAAAACATAAACGTTCCCTAAATACCTTAGTAGTATTAAATTTAATAATAAGACTTAAATATATCCATAAATTAATATTTTGTCTGTTTGTCAATTTTTCATTTAAAAAAAGATAAAACAAATAAATACTACTTCTATATGTACACCTACATAATATTATATTAATTAAAGTTTATATACTTAAATTATTGTATATTAATTAATTACCTAAATAAGTTTATTTTTATTTAAGAATTAATAAGTAAAAATTACAAAACTTCTATTATAATAAATTTGGTCAAATTGATTGAAATAAATTTTAAAAAATAAATTAATTAATCCTGTGCAGCACACTGAAATGATTTTTTGTGATCCTTTCTTAGAAAATCTCGAAAGAACTTAAAACTCTCTAATTAACTCGAAAATCCCGAAATTGGGGCACACACTTTTACCATTAAAATCATATATAAAAACATTATAAATACTGCTAAGGGATGCAAAATTTTTTTTATTTATGTAAAAAGCAAAAAACATTCTTTGTGAATATTAGGGTGGCCGTTAAAAATGACATTTTGGAATTTAATCCATTTCCGCCCCTCATTTTGTCACAAATAAAAAAAATCGATACCTGTTCTTTTAAATTGATATTTAGTGATGCCTATATGCTACTGAAATTTTGCATGTATTTTACATGCATCAAAAAACTTTTTTTCGTAGATATCCTGTAAAATCGTTGAAAATCTATAATTTTTTACAGGACTACTTTGTTTCTCTTTACAAATACTAACAGAATAACTCTCAATTATTTGCATATGAAACCTATTAGGTTTACTATTTTTTACAGGACCCAAAAGTTGACCAAAAGTAAACCAAAATAAGTTATTATATTGGCAAACAATATTAATTCTCAAAAAAAAAAACGAAAAAATTTCGATTCCTAATTATGATTTCTACGGTTTTTGAGGTCGCTGAATTCGAATATGTTTGTTATATTCAAAAATTTAAAATGGTGAATTCAAGATGGCGGACAAGATTTTTAAAATTGTTTAATTTGTCTGAAAATGATAACTCGGGGTTTTTTTGGGTTAGCTAAATTGGAATATGTTTCTTAAATTAAAAAATTCAAATTGGCGGATTCAAGATAGTAAACAACAAATTTTAAAAATCGTTGATTTTGACTGAAAATGGTTATTTCAGGATTTTTGGAGGCATTGAATTCGGATATGTTAGGTAACTTGAAAAATTCATAATAGAAGCTTTAAGATGGAGGACAAAAATGTAAAAATTCTTTAAATTTATCTTAAAAAATCACCTATGAACTAATCAGCTCTTTGGGACAACATTCGATTGAAAGAGGTGAAGATAATTATCCTTTCTTTAAAAAGCTATTATTAGAAAAACTCGAAAGGACTCGAAAATTTAAAACTTTAACGGTAGCATATCGATTACCAGAACCTATCAATATCCTGAAATTTCATTTTCCCGAAAACAAATGTAATGCAAGCACGAAGAAAAAGGCAGTGTAATTAACGGGAGCATGGAAAATTATACGAAATACAGAGGGCTTCTTTTAGGTTTAAAGGCGAAGCGGGTTTAAAGTAGTAGATTATAATATTGTTATATGCCTACACTAATTTAAACCCGCTTCGTCTTAAAACCTAATAGAATCCCCCTGTATTTCGTAAAATTTTACAATCCACTAATTTATATAATTAATATATAATATTAATATTTTAACGATAAATATAAATGATAAATGTAAACTAATAAAGTGTAAATCCTGTTTTAATTAAAATTTTCACTATACATTTCTTAGAATGACAAAATATATCATTATTATCATGAATCGATAACAATTGATGAGAGTCTAAAAATATCTATTAAATGCCCTACACTGAAAGAAATATTTCCGTGGAACTGCAATAATTATGGGCAGATTGGCAATATTTTATTGCTGTTTTGGGAACTGCCATCCCTGGTAGATGGCCGGAACCGTGGGAGAACGAATCTGGGTTCTTTCAGAGTACTCGTTCGTTCCCGTAGGGTTCTTTGTTGAATATTGGCAAAATATAATAAAAATTGGGCAAAAGGGTTATTATTAGGATAAAGTGTAACTTTCTTAATAAGATTGATAAGGTTTTGGGTGGCAAAATAATGTTTTTAAACAAAAAAATAGAAAATTCTAAAATTGATACTTTAAAGGTGTTTCCACACACGGCACGTGTCAACTTTTGATAGAGTTCGCGGCAGATTTAAATATGTCCATCTGATTTGGAAAATTTAAGAGTTAAAAACGTGTACATTTCTATAGAAATGTGCATTTAATTAGAAATGAAAATGTGTAATTTGACGAAGGAAGATAAAAAAGTGAATTTTTAAGTTAGAAATAATAAAGTGTAGCAACATATCCTGGCAACTTAGCCTAAAAACAAATAATGTTTTTTTCCTAAAATAATTGGTATTTAATTAGTTAATTTATTATTTCATAACTATTTCCCTATTTTTTCTTTAAATCTTATCCTTTTTTCCCACTTCAAGTATAATAAGAAAATATACACATAAAATATAACCTCAAAGTGTCACATATTGTTTTTTATATCTCTCCCTAATGTAAATAAAAGTTAATATAAACAAATTAGAATTTTCCAAGTAAAATTAAGAGATATGTGTCTTTTCGATTTATAAAAAAAAATCATTTATACACGAAAGTTTAAGTATTTCAACTTTTTCTAAAAAAAAAACCATTTTCAATTTGACTTTTGTGACATTTGAGACTTTTGTGTGTCATTTATTGTCAAATTATGAAAATCAATTTTCTTTTCTTGATTCTTGTTAGATACTATAAGGTTCTTTAAAAATCCTTATAAACTTTCTGAACATCTTAAAAATTAAAAAAGTCTCGACTAATTTTCCAAAACTAAAACAAAACAATTTTCTCGTAAACACCACCTACGACTCATTTTGCTCAAGATTTAATATTTCTGGTATATTATCTTTCTCTAGTTTATTATTATTTTTTTGTAATTTACCTGACAAAAAACAACAAGTTTACAAAAATAAAAACTCTAAATTTTTTCAAGATTTTCCAATTTTTCTTCAAAATTGTTACAATAATGAACTTTAATCCAAATTTTATCGTTTTCATTTCTAATAATTGTTTCGAGCTCTACAAAATAAAGTCAAATTATCGTCATATTGTGACAATTTTAAAGATCAGAAAGCTCAAATCTTTTAAAAATTTCTAGTTTTTTATAAATAGGTATTTTTCTAAAATATTATTTATAATAAACTCTAAATTTTTAAAAGATTTGAGCTTTCTGATCTTTAAAATTGTCACAATATGACGATAAATTGACTTTATTTTGTAGAGCTCAAAATAAATATTAAAAATGAAAAAAAATAAAATTTGTATTAAAGTTCATTAGGGTAATATTTTTGAAAAAAAATTAAAAAATCATAAAATCTTGAAAACCAGTTTCTTCTTTTCTGGTGAGCAAAATATTTGATTTACAGTTTTTTTCGCAGGTAAATTACAAGAAAATTATAAGAAACTTGAAGAAATTAATTTTTTAGAAAAATACTTATTTATAAAAAACTCGAAATTTTTAAAAAGATTTGAGATTTTTAATATTTGGAATTAGCATAATATGACGATAATTTGATTGTATTTTGTAGAGCTTAAAATAAATATTAAAAATGAAAATTAATTAAAGTTTATTATGATATTATTTTTTAAGAAAAATTGAAAAATCTCGAAAACCAGATTTTTGTTTTCTGGTGACCAAAGTATTGTATTTAGAATTTTTTAATTTTGTGCACTTGCTTTTTGTCAGGTAAATTACAAAAAAATAATAATAAACTAGAGAAAGATAATATACCAGAAATATTAAATCTTGAGCAAAATTAGTCGTAGGTGGTGTTTACGAGAAAATTGTTTTGTTTTAGTTTTGGAAAATTAGTCGAGACTTTTTTAATTTTTAAGATGTTCAGAAAGTTTATAAGGATTTTTAAAGAACCTTATAGTATCTAACAAGAATCAAGAAAAGAAAATTGATTTTCATAATTTGACAATAAATGACACACAAAAGTCTCAAATGTCACAAAAGTCAAATTGAAAATGGTTTTTTTTTTAGAAAAAGTTGAAATACTTAAAATTTCGTGTATAAATGATTTCTTTTATAAATCGAAAAGACACATGTCTCTTAATTTTACTTGGAAGATTCTAATTTGTTTATATTAACTTTTATTTACATTAGGGAGAGATATAAAAAACAATATGTGACACTTTGAGGCTATATTTAATGTGTATATTTTCTTATTATACTTGAAGTGGGAAAAAAGGATAAGATTCAAAGAAAAAATAGGAAAATAGTTATGAAATAATAAATTAACTAATTAAATACCAATTATTTTAGGAAAAAAACATTATTTGTTTTTAGGCTAAGTTGCCAGGATATGTTGCTACACTTTATTATTTCTAACTTAAAAATTCACTTTTTTATCTTCCTTCGTCAAATTACACATTTTCATTTCTAATTAAATGCACATTTCTATAGAAATGTACACGTTTTTAATTCTTAAATTTTCCAAATCAGATGGACATATTTAAATCTGCCGCGAACTCTATCAAAAGTTGACACGTGCCGTGTGTGGAAACACCTTTAAAGTATCAATTTTAGAATTTTCTATTTTTTTGTTTAAAAACATTATTTTGCCACCCAAAACCTTATCAATCTTATTAAGAAAGTTACACTTTATCCTAATAATAACCCTTTTGCCCAATTTTTATTATATTTTGCCAATATTCAACAAAGAACCCTACGGGAACGAACGAGTACTCTGAAAGAACCCAGATTCGTTCTCCCACGGTTCCGGCCATCTACCAGGGATACGTATTTGTGTTTTAGCCATACGACTGTGTGAAACCGCGAGTGACATTGTAAGGTTAGGTAAAATCGACAGTGGCGCACCGATGCATTATGTCAAACTTCTACATAACCTGTCAACCATACTCAAATGTCTAATCTGATCACATGTATTTTTTCAGTGTACTAATTAAAATAGTAGTTATTTCAGCATGACTAATTCAACTAGTAAGGCATTAAAGGTAAATTTTTTCATGTTTATAGGTTATTATCTACAAAGTGTTTGTATCAAACCTGCAAACAAAATATTGACGTTTTTTGTTCTTAAGAGACAAAAAAATTTTAGTTAATGTTGATTTATTAGAAATAATTAATAATAATAATAATTTTTTTATTATGTGCAATAAAATAATAAATAATCTGTTATGTAGCACAAAATAGCACAAACTGTTAGAAGATTAAAAATATGCGTTAGTTAATAGATAAAATCAAAAGGGTGGCGTCAAAATAGAGAATATTGTATAAGATATTAATATCTATTGGACCAATATATTTAACTTTTATATAGAAATTAATTAAACTTGGTACATAAGGGTTTTCGGGATTGCTGATTTTGAATCCGATTATAATATTTTAAAATATTCAACATTTTTGCAAACTCAATAATTTCTAATAAATCAACATTAACTAAACTATTTTATTGTCTCTTAAGAACAAGAAACGTCAATATTTTGTTTGCAGGTTTGATGCAATCACTTTGTAAATAATAACCTATACAAACAATAGTTTTGTCTAATCAGTTGATACTGAAATTTTCTAATGCTTGACACTCCTCAAGGTAAATTATTATTTTTTCTTAATGTGGCAAGAAAATCAGAAAATAAACTACTAAGACTATACTAATAATCTATTTTTTATTCAAGAAGAACAACCATATTTTTGGTCCGATTCCAAGGTTAGTTTATATTTGATCCAATTCAAAAATGTATTACCTAATACATACAAGGAAACATTTCTCTCAGGGATCAGAATATAGCTTAGAAAATCTGTCAGTATATTTAACATTCTTAAAACTGTTTCATATTAAAGACATCACTGAAAAAAAGGTTTGTTTGGCTGAACAAAAATTTTGTTGGCTCAACCAAATTCTTTTGTTGATATACACTCAACAAAATTATTTTGTTGTGCCAACAAAATTCTTTTGTTAATTATTTAGGGTAATTTCAACAACAAAATTTGGTAGTCCCAACAAAACTTTTTAGAGCTTAACAAATATTTTGATGGCTATTATAATAAAGAAAAAAAAGTTAAACACAGATTGTGCAAATGGAAATTCCAATATTGTTTTGATTTGTTAAATAAATGAATGTTTTTAATTAAAAAATATTTAATATTTTTTGTATCTTACTGTGAAATAATGTGTAGTTATAATAATACACGTAAATATTTCTAGGCATGAAATTTATTTAAAAACATGTGTTTATTTTTAATTTTTAAAACAATAATTGAAAGTAGTTTCATACTATTAAAAATGGAATTATTCCTTAATTATTTCTTATGTTAAATAAAGTATTTTCCACAAAAAAAAAACAGAATATAAAGTAGATAGTTTTATAGGTTAGGTTTAGATTCTTGAAAACAACATATTGTGCTTAAACGTTTATTAACCTGCCACGTAAGAATCGAAATATAAATTTACTCTTTTAAAAAACCATAATATTTATTCACTTATATGACTAATTATCGACTTATGTATCATTCAGCAATACATTCTGTCAATTTTGTCACTAAACATAAAATCATAAATAAGTCCCTTTTTATTATCTTTATAAAGTATATTTTATAGTTATATTTTTTTAATTTCAAAAGTTAACTTTGTAGACATTTGATTTAGTTATCACCCATTATATAATATTCTTTTTTTTTGTTTTAAAAAACAAAAAATTCCAATTTATATCGATGTCTTTATGAAAACCAGACGAGAACATGCGTCAAACAGAATCGTATAGAATGCGCATGCGCCATCACATATTTGGTAATGCCAACAAAAGATTTTAATAAACTCAAACAAAATTTTTATTAAATACTACAAAATTATTTTATAATTTAAACTGTTTTTTGGTAATTCTAACTCTGAAATTTGACAAAGCCAACAAAAAATCATTAACAAAACTATTTTGTTATGATTACATTGCTATTTTTTCAGTGTATAGTTTCTTTTTAATTTATAAATAAAGACTATGTTAAATAAAAGATTAATCAAATGGAAGTTTTTTGCAATAGAAACTCTAAGTATTAAAATAAAATTCGCTGTAAAAACAAATTTGTTGCGTCATCCTCATCAGGCTGCTTTAAAGTGACGCAAATAGTCATCGAAATGTCGCAATTGACCTGATAAAAACAAATTTTGTTCCGTAGAAATTCTTTTAAATAGAAAGGCATTAACCGAGATTAAGTGAGCTTGACAAATAATTACTTTTTGTTAATGTTACAGGTTTAGGAATATGGTATAAAATTTATGAGATAACAAAAATTAAAAATAGTAAATTAAAAGATAAAAAACGCCTATTATCGGTTTTCTAATTCTCGAAAATTCTTACAAACTCACGAATTGTTTAGAAATTTCTTGGTCTTTTGTTTTTACAATTTCCAGACGAATTCCAGGTTTTCTCTTGATGTACTAAACTTTGGGTAATTTCTCAGATTTCGCTGATCGCTAGACATCCTAAATTTAGAATAATTTTTATATCCTTTTATAAATTTGATTTGAATGTAGTAATTTAAAAATTAATTTAAAAACAAAAGGTTTCACCTTATATAGGCCAAAACAGAGGTCAAATAATTTTTATTATTATAACCTAAATATTAAAAATTAATGTTTTTTAAAAAACAGAATTTATTAATAATAATAATAATTGATTATAAAATAAATGAAATATTTTTTTTAGATTTAAATTAATATATAGGAATAAATATAATATTATTTTTATTTTCTTTTTAAATTTAATTTTTTTCAATAAAAAATTAATAAAAGTTAATAGAAGTTTTCACTAGGGGAAAGTGGGGCAAAACCGCTAAGCGGGGCAAAGACGTTTTTCAAAATATCTCCCTTATTTCTAGACCGTTTCAACTTATGTTTAAAGTTTATCATAATTGTAACTGGAGCCATTGTTTTATAAAAAAAAATCTTGAAAATATAAAATGCTTTAGCAAATATACCAAAAAAATCGTTTTTACAAGTAAGAGATGAAAATTTTATTGATCAAAACTAGTAAATTTTAAATCTAAATGTGAATTCTAAAAATTTTTAAATGTCACGTTCTAATAGAGTAATCATTTATCTACACAATCTCTGTGGAATCCAGGTTTAATTTTCAATCTAAATATATAAAATTTTAAATTAAAAAAAGGTTTTTCATTTGGGGCAAAGACGTTTGGAAAATATTTCATAAAAAACAATTGAATATTAAAAACTGCATTAGCATGTAATTTTAAATGATGCAAGTTTCATGCTAATCAACTGTTAATCTGCATTTTTTCATCAAAACAAATAAGTATTTTTGTCTGTTTAATTTATTGTTATTATTATTATTATTTAATCATTAAATTATTTATTAGCGTTTACTACTAATTTAAAAAAAAATTATGAATTTTGAATATTAAATAAGCATTATTATTTAATCATATTTTCGCATGGTTATTTAAAAAACATTCTATTTTTGAAAAGTCGATAAAGTAGATTTTGAAACAAAATAAAAAACAATTAAATTGAAAATATGAGGTTAAAAATACAAGTCGTCATTATTTTTCAATAAAATCGATTAAATCTCTTAAAAAATCTGTAAAATATTTATGTTTTATAATTATTGCACCAATAAATGTTATTTAAAGTATATTTTAGATCATTTATTATATTTGCAATAATAATATTAGCAAAAACGTCTTTGCCCCAACAGTTGGGGCAAAGCCGCTAATTTGAATCTTTTTAAATACAATTAAATAATGTAATTATGATTATGAAAAATGTAATAACGACTATTAAAATCTGTTACTGGTTAGTTTTAGTCGTGTCACAAACAAAAATGACTCCAATTGAATGTATAGTTAAAAATTTGTGCATCGGTAAACTTAAACCTAGCGGTTTTGCCCCACCTTCCCCTAATATGATTATTGGTGACCAATTTTTTACCAATTTGATTAGTTTTAAAAAATGAATATAATTTTTAATTTTGGTATTTTAAAATCTAAGTTTTAAATATGCTACAGACAGTAATTAATTAAAAACTGTTAAAATCTTGTAGAAAAAAATTTTGAAAAAAATCACTAACAAAAACATACATTTTAAAAACAGTTTAGCACTCTGCAAAATTAAAAAATAAATTTTTCATGTTGGTAATTGCAAAACTTATTTTTAAATATAGGGTACAGATTTCAAAAAACTAAAAAATTTCTACGAAAATTTCTTCTCCGCAAAAATTAATAATTTTACATTATTTTGTAAACAGTTTTCAATTTTCCTAAAACATTACAACAAACAAGTGTGCAATAATACTGACTTCTTTCGCTGAATCGGAATCCGGACTTAGAATAACCATATTGGGTAAAATTTTTAGATTATCTTAAACAACTGATAAAAAAATAATTTTTATTTTCGCGGGACACCACACTAATGTATTCCTACGTATTTTTCTCCGCTGAATCCAAACCCAAAGTTTTGTTCCTGACAAAAAAATTTTATGTTGTTTTTTTTGAGCAGTTTTTTCAGTTTATCTAAAAAGTTTTAACCGATTTAATTATTCTGATTTTGGATTCGGATTCAGCGTAGCGAAATACGTAGGAATAAATTAGCGGGTAGTAGGGTGGGTCGAAAAAAAAATTTCTTTTTTCATAGGAGTCTCAGGTTTAAATACAGTAACCTTAAAATGTAAGCTTCTTTATTTTTTGTAAAAAAAAAGATTCGGGGGTCAAAGACCTCCGAAAGAAAATAAGAAGCGACTTGATTACCTATTTTAATTTGTAAAAAAGGTGAGTTCTGAAACGTTTCGAGAAAATTCATTATTAATTTTCTCGAAAATTATTAAGGATATTAAACAAAAAAACTCACACGACTCAAAATATGTAATTTAAAAAGTCTTACATCTCTTGTAAAAAACAATTTTCAAACATTTTAATATTTATTGAGATATAATTGCAAAAAAGTAAATTTTCATGGGTTTTTTTATGGTTTTGACCATGATAACCAAATTTGCGCCAATTTTAAATGTAATTTTCGTAATCAGCGAATTAAAAAATCACAAACATAATAAAAAATTTGTGTCTCATATAGGTCCCTTTCTTCATAATACGTCACAATTATAAATAAAAATAGAAATTAAAAAATATAATTACAATCTTTTATTAAAACTTTATTTCTACCTTGACTCTTGAAAGTAAACGTTTAAATTTTTTAGAAAAAGGTAAAGTTTCGTTTATAAATATGAATTATCGATTTTCATTGTTGGAAAGAATATTGATTTTTTTAACTTTTCTATTCTTGTACAAAAGCATAAAATCTATTGATTCAATGTTTCCATGACGACTTATTTTGTCAACATTCATCTGTTTTTTGTATACCATTTTTCCTTTCGTTTAAATATTTGTAAAAAAATAACTTTCAATATAGCAGAAAATGATAATACAAGAGATAGTTTGTATCATTAAATAATATGATTCTATCACAGTTTAGTATAATTCATTGTGAATTGTGTTATCCAAGACGTCTATTTACTTATCAATTTTTAAACGTCTATAAAATGTTTTTTTTGTAAATTATTTTGTTACTTTTTGTCGTTTCTAAAAAGGATCACTGTGCCGTTGACACGTAAAAAATTTGTTTTTATTTTCTTGACCTGATTTGGAGTGATCGCTATATTCATCTACAACAGTTTAGTATAAAGTTTAAAATTAGGGATAGCATAAAAATTCTTTTACTACTAAATGTAAGAATCTTTATATCCAAACTTGAAAAAAGAACTTTGGAGATAGACATTTGGTCAGGAAAATTTTTTTGATTTATAGGCAATAATGTTAAACAACAAATTTATATGAGCAACGTTTCGATGACTTGGTTTGCCATCCTCTTTAGATATTTGTTTCTTAGGCAGAATATCAAATTCCAATACAATTGTATTGTCTTATTCAAAACTCTAAATTCGTTATATTTCTACATTACAGTGACTGCGAATAACTTCGAAAGGCATAAATCCAAACCTTGAAAATATTGATTATTAAATGTAAGTCGCAGGTTTTTTAAAATAGAGTCTAGGTTGCTTCAGAACAGTCTTTTTGTAGTTATCAAACTTAAACATCTTTTCTATGAATATAAAAACCTTTTGAGCCAATCAGAATAAAACAAATACACTTCTTCTTGACCAATCAGACAATGCCAAGTGCACTTCTAATATTCTTTAAGACAACTGTATTTCAGAGTTTCATTACGTTTACTGACTTCGCTACTGGTGTAACTGTTGAATTCTCACAATGAAGTTGGTTAACTATTGCTTACACTTCGCCACTATCCTTTTTGTCAAGCAAGTTCTTGGAATAAGGACAAGCAACGCTTACACTAAAGGATTAATCAAATACCTTAAAGAAGAATCAAAACTGCATCAGGTAATGTTTATTATTGAGGGCCAGATCACAAAACCAGACATCAGAGCAAATCGCATAATGAAAGAAGTAGCTAAAAAGTTTCCAACACTCAGCATTATCACTCAAAAAGCGGGATCTAATCTGAACACAACTTATCTAAAATCTCTCAACAGACCCAGAAAAACTACTCTGTTTATTTTGCTTCAATATAGCATGACAAAAAAGGCTTTCAAAAATTACGAAAATGTTGTCAAAAAGCTGCAATTGTTGTCGCAAACCTACTCACTACCAAAGTTGCTAATTGTATATTTCAGTGACGGAAAAAAATCCGCACCTTTGTGGATGTCTGTTCTTTATAGTTTGTGTCAATTCGACTTTTTGGACGCTGCTGTATTGGAGTTGTTAAAAGAATCTGATAGTTTGCTCATAAGTTGTGCAAATAATTCTGGTCTACTGTACGAGTCAAATCTGTTTAAGAACAAAGTTAAGATTCAAAAAGTCGCCATGTCAAGTCAATGGTTTCCAAACAAGCTACAAAATCTGCATGGCTACAAGCTTAAACTGTTATTACTTCCCAATTCAAACTACACTTATAGTCAAAGCTACATAAAAGAATTGAAAAAATTCATTTATATCTTATCGAAATCGATAAATTTTACGGCACAAACAGAAAATTATTCCATGAAAAACACATCTAAATTTTTTAGCTTTTTGAGAAATGCAAAAAGAGAGATGGTTCCAAATAAAATCCTGTTAACATTGGATGGCACAGGAAAGACTTTCAACATGCGAATTTTGCAATTCTCCAGCTTTAAAGCTGTAATTCCAAAATGCGTAAATTCGACAAAAGACCTGGTACTATCCGGAGAATTTATTCAAATGCTTTGTATCACTTTAAGCATAATCGTCTTTTTTCGAATTTTAACTTTAACCAAAAAGTTGAACGACAACACATGGAAAACTTTAAACCTTGCAAAAATCATAATGGGAATGTCCGTTGACGCGGAACCAACAAAATTGTCTGACAGAATTATTTTTGGATCGCTAATGCTTGCGTGTATTGTATACATAAGCTACTTTTTCACGGTCATTTTAGACATCAATCTAGAAGCAGAACCAGAAATTTCAACACTTGAAGAACTAGCAAAGTCAAGTTTGACGCCAATGATGTCTTTGGACAAGAAGGATGTATTGTTGCAAAGTTTAATTCCTGAAATTAAAAAATTGGGGAGTAAAGCTGTTACGACTCTAGGAATGGCGTTCGAATGTTTACAGCATTTGGTCAACCACAAAAACGTCAGCTGTATTCTGAATGATGCTGAAAATGCCGTTACTGACTTTATGATGAAAACCAGTGATTCAAGATTAAAAATATTGGAACAACCATTAGCAGTGCTTCCCATGACGTGGGCAGCAAGATCCTTTTCACCGTATCTTGATCGATTCAATGAAATCATTTTAAGAGCTACAGATTTCGGTTTACTGACAAATTACTTTCAAAGCAATGAAAAGAAATTTAGTCCTGTTACACAACCAGAAGAAATTACAAAGGAGAAGCTTTTGCTTATTGTTTTCTACGTATCGGTTATTGGATATTCTATCTCCATAATTGTCTTTCTCATCGAATTGATTACTTGTATTAAGTTTGGAAAAATATGTACTACGTATAATTGTTGTTTTCTACATTAATCGTTTCCAAATCTGCACGGAATTGCAGTGGCAGAGAGACTTCCACAAGATTTCGCTAGTGGTAAGATTTGTGTCCTTATTTAACTTATGATAAGGGACGAATCATAGCAAAGACTCATTTTTTCTGTTTACAATAATATAAAAACTTAATTCTTAAAAAATTATTAAAGTAATATTTAATAAGAATCCTATATAATAATTTGCCAGTGTCTCTTTAGCTGAACATTTTCGTTTCAAAATGGGCGGAGATTTGGCATTGTTCTCCTACTGTTCTCCTTTTATCTGCATTACAATGAGTCTATTGTTGTCCTTTTGTCCAAATAACAATGAGCTCATTATTAGCCTTTTGTCGAAATTGACAGTGTCCCTTTTCCCTTTAGCTGAAAAGTTTTGTTTCAAAATGGGCGGAGATTTGGCATTGTTCTCCTATTGTTCTCCTTTTGTCCAAATAACAACGAGATCATTATTAGCCTTTTGTCGAAATTACAATAACCTTATTATTAGCCTTTTGTCAAAATTACAATGAGGTGATTATTAACCTTTTCTTTACCTTTAAGGAGTAAGGGTATTCTGGGCGTTTACTTGAAATTACCAAATGATTCGATTGGTAATTTCTGTGGGTAAGGTTCGCCTCTTTTTGAAAAATGATGTTGATGAGAGGGGATAGTTTTGTTCTGTAAGGCCGAGTGAAAAGATGGTCCTGAGTCTAAAAACGCGAAGAGGATCTGAGGTAAATTTTTGACAGGTTAAGTAATTTTACTTGTTTATAAGGGTCGTCCAAAAATGTACGGTAAAACAATATTCCATAATTTATTTAATAATTTATTAAAATCAACCACAACAATTTGCAATTGTTTAAACAAATTATTGTTAATAATAATTAATTATTTACAAATGCACCCAGGAAGACACAACTTTTTCCTAATTTTTCAAAATTAATGGTCTCTGGTTAGAATAACGCAAATTATTTGTCATAATTTATCATTTTTACTGTGTTTAAAAAATTTATAATTGTTTAGTTTTAACTTTTATTCTAAAACCCTCAGCGAAATTTAATTTTTACTATCCTATTAATTGTTTATACTTAATACCACAAGATTTTCAGCAAAACTAACTGCAACTTCCCTTTGTCATTATTTAAATAAATTATTGTTAATAATCATTAATTAATTACAAATAAACCAAGACATATTTTTTTCCTTATTTTACAAGTTGTGTCATTCAAGGATCATTTATATAGAATCAATAATTATTATCAATAATTGGTTTAAACTATTTTAAAAGTTTTGGCTACGGATAATTTTGCAGAACAGCTTATTGCTTTCAATTTAAAAAGTTATTAAGGTAAGAAACCTACAAATCGCTAGGATTTTTAGGATATAAGTTATACATGAACAATACATTGTTTAAACAAAGTAAAAATAATAAATTATAGTCAATAATTTTTCCTACTTTAACCAGAGCCCATTTATTTGTAAAATTAAGAAAAATTTCTGTCTTTCTAGGTGCATTTATAAGGAATAAATAATTATTAACCAATAATTTGTTTAAACAATTGCAAATTGTTGTTGTGGTTATTTTTATTAAATCCATTTTTTCATTTTTAATATAAAAAATAAGAAAGTCAGAAAAACTAGAATTCGCTAGGTTTATTTCAATGATAATTATAAATTAACAAGAATAAATTGTTTAAACAATGTAAAAATTTTAACTTCTAGTGAATAATTTTTCTTACTTTAACTAGAGCCTATTTATTTGTAAAATTAGGAAAAAATTGTATTTTTTTATGTTTATTTGTAAAAAATTAATTATTAATAACAATAATTTGTTTAAACAATTGCAAATTGTTGTTGTGGTTAATTTTACTGAATTCTTTTTTCATTTTAAATATAAAAAATATATAAGTCCGAAAAAACTACATTTCGCTAGGTTTATTTCAATAATAGCTATAAATTGATAATAATAAATTGTTTAAACAAATTAAAAATAATAATTTATAGTCAATAATTTTTCTTTTTCTAACCAGAGCCCATTAATTTGTAAAATTAGGAAAACGTTGTGTCTTTCTAGGTGCATTTGTCAAAAAGTTAATTATTATTAACAATAATTTGTTTTAACAATTGCAAATTGTTGTTGTGGTTAACTTTACTAAATACTAAATACTAAATGAAAAATACTTGAAAATATCTATAAATATTCGTAAATTGACAATATGTAATAATTTTGTTAAAAAATCCTTAAGAAACTATTAATTTGTAATTTAAACAAATTTGTCATTTTTTTCCATTTATGGGGGTTGTTTATAACGCTATAAAAAATAGTTAATATTAATAAATTATTAAATAAATTATGGAATATTGTTGTTTGAGGACTTTTCAAGATGTGATTCACTGTATTGCTATTTTGAGTGATTTTTGAGGATTTGGTAGCGAATTTACGAAAAAGTGCGTTTTTCCCATGTTAAATCAATGGGATATTTCAAGGGGTTTAAGGTTATTTAAGATTTTTTAATTGTATGCCAAAATAAATGGTTTAAGCCAAAAACATCGACCTTCCGAGTTATTACCGTATAATACGTTTTTTCCCGACGTATTGGAATGGACTATGAATCTAAATTTCTTCATCTGCGTCTTTAAATTAGCACCTTTTTGAAACGTCCTCCATTCATTATATAATTTTTCCAACTTTACAATGCAATTACATTCGATCTGAGTAATAATTCTTGCCTTTTTTCCACACAACAAAAATTTCTTGTATAGTAAATTTTGCACTCTCACGAATTGTCAGTTTTACAGCACGAATATTAAAAAACAAAACACGAAAAATTTCTTTTTTTAAAGGTAATTTACTCAAATTAAAATTTCGATTACAATTACCAATTAAATAAATAGTTTCATGCAATTTCATCGAACCCATTGTACTGTCTCCAAAATAAGGTTATGTTTTAATCTTGCCTAAGTGGCGATAAACGACCCATGAATAATCGATTCTTAAATAATCGAAACCTCAACAATCGATTCAAGAAAATCGACTCTTTTAAAAAAATAATATTTAGATAATATCAGTGAATGGAATAGAATAAATTTTTGTATATACTTCAATATTTAATTTAGATATTTAAAATATAAATGAATTAATGCAATATAAATAAATATAAATAGATATAATAAATAATTACAAAGGAATAATTAAAATATATTAAAGAATAGATAGAGTTTTTGTGTTTCAACCAAAATTTTTTAAATCTTAATGAAGGATGAATTTTGTTTTCTCACTCTCTAAATCTGAATTAGTGATTTTCTACGAATGAATTAGCGGGAAATCGTTTTCTATTAAATTGTGTTTTGATTATATTGATAATCAAAAACTGAATAATTAAAATGTAAAAATGTAAGAGTTATCTTGAAAAAATAAAATTTTTGTATCCGCCATATTTGATTGGGTTTTTTAAAAATAAATTTTTGACATAAAATTTGTTAATAGCGATCCCCAAAAACCCGAATAACGAAGTTTCAAAGGGATTTCTTGAAAAATGTGTAAATTCAAAATTTTGAGTGTGCCATATTATTTCCAAAACTCTGAAACATTTATTTTTAACATCATAATTTTGAATGAGTACTTAACGTTATAATATTTTTTATTTATCGTATAATAATATTTTAAAATGATTTTACTAATTTTGTGTTTGTATTGAAAATTTTACTGGGAATAAAAAAATTGTGTCATGTACTCTAAGATGGACAAGCCCAAAATCTCAATGTATTTATTTTCATATTTTCGATTTTACACTTTTCTCAATAATTTTTTAAACCAATTAAAATTTGTTATTTTACAACACAAAATGTGATGTTATCGTTAAAAAATATGATATACCTATCGATAGTTTTCGATATCTAATTACTTTTTACTGTGAATCTATTAAATTGAAGTATTTAGAAATGCTATTTCTTAATAAAAAAAAAAATTAAATTAAATTAATTTTTAATATATAATATTTTATTCGGTTTTGATTCTAGAGCAATAAATCAAAAGGGTGTTCATCTTGGGTCCCTTTATTTTTTATATATGAAACGTTTGTATCCTAAAATTACTGAAATTACAATAAAGCATGTTTATAAAAAACGTATTTACTTTATCCAGCAGGGTTTTTTAAATAGCATAAAGATGAAATCAATTTTTATGTAAATAACTTTCTTTTTTTCAGGTCCCACTGGAGAAGAGAATACAATGGATTCTACAAATAAAAAAATATACTTTATATTAGATGAAAAAGATCAAAACATTCTTATTCGGGGAGAAATGCTTACTGATAAATAATCACATCTACAAATTTCAAGAACTATTAGAAGTCGATTTTGGTAGTCATTTTCAAATGCAAAATGTGGGTTATTTACAAATGTTGGATAAAGTTAAACCCATTAGAAAAGATAAAAAACATATTCAAATCCTATTCGGTGGTTCAAAAAAAAAGGTCACTGGATTTGTACTTGCTATTCAAATACTCTCTTTGTTTATGAAAGCATAAATAAAAAATTTTTAAATAATGATCAATGTCAATATCTAGCTAGATTATATCCGTTTACACCTAATGTAGTTTTTCCCACTGTTCAAAAACAACCCAATTATGTGGATTGTGGTGTTTATGCAAATGCTTTTGCAACTTCTGTATATTGTAATGTTAAACCTGAAAGTGTATATGTATACAATTTTCAAAAACTAGTAGAAGTCGAATGTGGATGCTATTTTCAAATAAATATTATAAAAATAATATAAAAGAAGGTTTTGTTTCCATTGTATAAAATAAATATAAAAAAATACTTTTATTCATTAAAGAAAATTCAAAGATTTTCAAAAATTCTTTTATTCACATTTTCATTTATTACGTTTTAAATAAAATAGCCTAAGGTATGAGATTCACATATTCCTTTGATTTTGATGACTTTAATCCGAATCCGGCATCAGAATTGGCGCAACACTTCTAGATTTGACCCTAACCTTAAAAACACCTAAATATGCGGCTAAAAAAAATTTATTCAAAAAAGAAAAAGTCCCGTTATAACTTTTATTATTTTTGGGGAACATTGTTTTTGGAGAAATCCAAAGTGACCCAAAGCACCCTGGCCAGGGGCACATTGGGCCATGATTAAAATGTTACTGTTTACATAAAGAGTTTCATATAAAGAGTAAAAAGTATGTATATCCTATACATTTTCTGGGATATCCATACGATATCCTATGGATATTGAAATTTCCGCTTTCTCAGATATCCTGAAATTATCCACCAGCCATCTTTAGATGGCTAGAGAAATCGAGGGATATTTTCTGGATATCCAGGGGATATCCGCTGCTATCAGGAAATAAACCAATTTTTTATTTAAATAAAAAAATACGTATTTTACAATTTTTTTTAAATCATGCTTTTTGTCAGGACTGAAAATAATTTGAATTTATAATTCTGTTAAATAATGTTATTTTTTAATATTATTTCATTTTCATCTATTTTTAAGTATATAAGTCAAAAAATCAAATAGACAACAATTAGAAAAATATTTTAGAAGTTTTCCTTGTCTTTGTGCACCTCTAGGGATTCCTTTGGTACAGTATTCTTTTCATAATTATATGTTAAATTACATCAAATATTTCTGCACATTAGGGTGGTGCAACATTAGGGTTTATAAATTGTTTTGCTGCTACCTCCCAAAAAGTTTCCAAATAAAAAAAAATTCCCCTATTTGTTTTTAAACTTGGACAATATTTAGGGGTGGCTCAAACCCCTTAAAATTTCCCATTGATTTTACATGGAAAAAATGCACTTTTTCGTAAATTCCCTAGAGAATCCTCAAAAATTAGTCAGAACTTACTAACAGCGAATCACACCTCAAAAAGCCCTCAAGCAACAATATTTAATAATTTATTTTTATAATTTATTATTATTAACTATTTTTATAGGGTTATAAACAACCCCCACTAGTAGAATCTTGGCCAAAAAAACTTGTTTGTTGGTTTTGATTTGTGTTTTTAAAACTTTTTTGAGGTAATTTAAAAAAGTAGAACCAATCTAACAATTCTGACTTGGGAATCGGATTCAGCAAAGAAAAATACAGCGGAGCTCCTCCAAGAAAACATGCATTACAGAATGGCTCCAGTGCCGCCATTTTGAAATATTTTTTATTGAAAATTTGTCACCTTTTACTTTAACACACAAAACCTCAAGTGCTCAAAACGTTGCATAATAATGCCATTTTTTAGCTCAATTTGTAAAATAAATCGAAAAAACGGTATTATTATGCAACGTTTTGAGCTTCTTAGGTTTTGTGTGAAAATATAGATAATAACTTCCAAAAAGATTGTAATTGTCTTCATTTTCCTTCCATTAAATCAAAATTCTTGAAGAAAAGTGTTCTTTTTTGCGTTTATACAGTGGTGTTACCCCTTAACCCTTTGCGTCACAGTGTTACGTATAAGTAACACCTGTAACAGTACAGTATATTTATTATAAATAAAGTAATTTAAGATATTATTTGTAAATTTTCACATTTTCCTACATAGCAGGCATGTATCTAACGATCAAAGTTATTATTACAATTTAATTATGCATAAATAAATAATTATAAACAAATAAAGTGAAAAAAATGATGTTTTTTTAAAAAAAAATCGTTTGTGAAAAATGTAGGTCATTAACAGCTATCAATTACTTATGTAATCGATGTTTTTGGGATCACTGATTAAAAATTTGAAATCAGATTTAAAAAATTCAAAATGGCGGATCCAAAATGGCGGATTGAAAATTGCGAAATAAAAAAAAAATCAAAGATCGATCAGATCCTCTTGAAACTTGTTACCAGGGGGTTTTTGAGGTCGCTGATTACGAATTACAAGTCAGATTTAAAAAATTCAAAATGGCGGATCCAAAATGGCGGATTGAAAATTGCGAAATAAAAAAAAAATCAAAGATCGATCAGATCCTCTTGAAACTTGTTACCAGGGGGTTTTTGAGGTCGCTGATTACGAATTACAAGTCAGATTTAAAAAATTCAAAATGGCGGATCCAAAATGGCGGATTGAAAATTGCGAAATAAAAAAAAATCAAAGATCGATCAGATCCTCTTGAAACTTGTTACTAAAGGGTTTTTGAGGTCGCTGATTACGAATCACAAGTCAGATTTAAAAAATTCAAAATGGCGGATCCAAAATGGCGGATTGAAAATTGCGAAATAAAAAAAAAATCAAAGATCGATCAGATCCTCTTGAAACTTGTTACCAGGGGGTTTTTGAGGTCGCTGATTACGAATTACAAGTCAGATTTAAAAAATTCAAAATGGCGGATCCAAAATGGCGGATTGAAAATTGCGAAATAAAAAAAAAATCAAAGATCGATCAGATCCTCTTGAAACTTGTTACCAGGGGGTTTTTGAGGTCGCTGATTACGAATTACAAGTCAGATTTAAAAAATTCAAAATGGCGGATCCAAAATGGCGGATTGAAAATTGCGAAATAAAAAAAAAATCAAAGATCGATCAGATCCTCTTGAAACTTGTTACTAAAGGGTTTTTGAGGTCGCTGATTACGAATTACAAGTCAGATTTTAAAAATTCAAAATGGCGGATCCAAGATGGCGGATACAAAAATCAAAAGTCGATTAGATCGTATTGTAATTTGTTACTGGGGCGTTTTTGGGATCGTCGATAACGAATCTGATGAAATATTTTTAAAATTCGAAATGTCAGATTCAATATCGCTCGTGGAGGCAGTAATTACCAACTCTAAGTCTAGATTTTAAACTTTAATATGCGATATGAAAATTTTAATTTTGTTGTTTGCTTGCTCTTTGCGTTACCCGGAACTAACAACGTGGATGTGGCAAGCTTCTAGTCCCTTCTTTTTCTTTTTTTTTAATTTTTAAATTTTTAAATTTTTTTTTTAATTTTTAATTTTTAAATTTTTTTTTGTTTTTTGTTTTGTTTTTTTAAAAAATGTTATTTCTACTTACTATTTTTAAAATTGTTAATCATGCGTTCAAAAAAATTCTATAAATATTATTTTATGTACCTATCACAACAACGATTGGTACATTACTAAACAATTTTATACATTTATTTATGACAATAAATAACAATGTATATCGTAAAAACTGCCTACTTATGGTAAAGTATGAAGCAATTTCTCTTTGACGACAAGCAAAGAGGAACATCACAAGTTTTGCACATCCAGTTAGTAAAATTTGGTTTTTCTTTTGTACTGCAATTAGTACAACGTCTGTGGCTTTGTATGCTCAAAGGCATGTGTTTAGCGTTTTCACGTCGCATTTTTTCTGGAATCTGTGGCTTTGAAGAAGGAATCTCAGTTGGATTAGACTTTCTTCCGTTCTTACCTTTTAGGCTGTAATCAACCAACTCCCCAACAAGATGTAGTCTGAAGTCTTTGGATGTTTGGAGTGAATTTTTATGCAGATCTTTATAAATTATAAAAGCATTCAGGACAGCTGTGTCAAGCATAAAGAAGAAAAGTCTAGGCCACCACTTTTTGGATTTTCGATTTATCGAATATGTTGATCTCATTTGATCCGCCTTATCTACAAACCCCATATTCTTATTATAATCGTACACCATCAGTGGACATTTTAAAGATTGCAACGTGCCATTTTTTTGCCTCCTATTTACTAGACCCATAATTCCTGGATCATGAAAGTTAGACAAAAATTGTACTGCACGATTATCTTTCCACTTGACCCAACGTAAGCCTGTAAATGAAGTTCTATATTCACTTTCTCCTCTTGCCATACTGTTGTCTCGCACTTGTTTCTTTGGTAAAAGTTTACGATTTTTGCGAACTGTTCCACACGCAAAAATTTTATCTTCTTTCAGAGAGTGCATAAGATTGACACTCGTAAAAAAATTATCGAAATAGACGTGGTAATTTCCATCTACTAATTCTCTTGTTAAATCAAGGACAACTCGTTCGCCTAATCCATAAGAATTATTACCTTCAGATTTCCCAGTATAGATTTGAAATTCGCAAACAAATCCTTTCTCGTCAGCACGAATCCATACTTTGTACCCACGTTTGACAGGTTTGGCAGGCATATATTGCTTTATGGAACTTCTGCCTTTAAATTTTACCATAGTTTCGTCAATAGATTGATGTTTGTGAGGATTCCACATTTTTTTATAATTTTCATTCAATTTATCAATTACAAAACGTAACTTATAGAGCTTATCATATGCTGGATCCCCTTTCTTTGCCTCTTTCGTATTATCATTCAAATGAAAATTTCCCAGCAAAAAACTGAAACGATTTACAGACATCAAACTGCTAATGTAGGGATCTTTCAATTGAACATTATTTGACCAATAATCTTTATAAGAGGGCAATCGTTTTATCCCCATCATTATATTAATTCCCAGAAATGTTTGCATTTCAGACATAGTTACAGGCGTAAAATTATTTTCTCCTTTTGTTTGAGAACAATATAAATTTGTTTGATCAACAATATGTTGAATCAAACTTTCAGGGAATAAGGAAAGAAATATATCAAGGGGAGATTTAATGTCAGTTGTTAAATTAGATCCTACAGTTTTGGCGAATTCAATGTCAGCTTTTTTTCTACTGCATTGTTCCCAAATCTGATCCAAGTCGGATAAACGCTGATTGTAAGGTAAATCATCATAATCATCTTGCTCACTGCTTAAAACTTCCACAAGATGATCGTCATTGTATTGATATTTTGTGGAATTTTCAGAATGAGTATCTTCATCTGCATCATTGACATCATCGCAAAGGTCATCCTCTGATTCGCAATCACTTGGTATTTCTACCAACTCTGTATCATCATCCATTTTGAGTAGATGCAGCTCAAGTTCAGAAAATGTAACTTGATATGTACCAAGCCAAAATAGTCTCAAAGTGTTAACTTTTAGTACTGACTCCTATATCTAGTCAAAACAGCAGGAAACACTTTCATTGAAGAATTGTGTTCTTTAAAATGTAATTACTGTCGAGTCATAAGTTTGTTTGAAAATGAGACTACTAGAGTAGAGTGTAATGTTGTAGGAGTGATGCAGATATGACACATAAATTATTCAGCAATGTGCTAAGAAGGATGCAGTATTAATGTACTGATGTTGCAGAAATGATGCAGTAATATTGCAGCAGTGATTCAGTCATGTTCCATTAATATTTTGTCAATTGTGTATCAATGTATCAATAATGTATCTTGAGAAATGATGCAGTAACATTGTAACAATAATTCAGTAATGTTGTTTCAATGCTCTGTCAATTATGTTTCAATGTACCAATAATGTATTTTGCAGAAATGATAGAGTAATGTTGTCGCAATAACTCAATAATGTTGCATCAATAGTTTATCAATTATGCATCAATGTATCAATGATGTACCTTGCAGAAATGATGGAGTTATATTCTAACAATAATTCAGTTATGTTGTCTCAATGCTCTCTCTATCAATCTACAGCCATGTTACATAAATAAGGCTGCAATGCAACATCAATTGTTATACATATATATTTTTATAATCCTATGATCTATTATTGCTTCTTAGTTTATCATTCTACCTATTTGCTTGGTTGTAAAGAAGAAGGATGTTAGACTCTAAATTGTTTACAACCTGCTTCTTCGAAATGTAAATTACCCTAAGTAGAGAATGCAAGGTGTTTTCTTCTTTTGAAGGTTATTTTTTCATACTCTAAAATCAGATAATGTTTTAATTGAATATTTTTCGAACTATGAGAAATCAAACATCGGCGGATTGCACAGATTGCTATGCACGCTCGTCTTTTCTTTTTACAGTCCTGTAAAATCGGAGAATCGCTTCTAAGGTTCCTTTCTTCGCAGAAAGTCATAATAAGTAATTAATTACATCACTAAAAAAATTTTAATTTATTGTGCTAAAATTGATTAAATATGTAGTTATTACACTCTGACTAATAAAATTAACATAATAACAATTATAAATTTTTGTTTTCCAGTAACTTAAAAAAATATGATTATACCTTTTATATCATTATTATCCTTATTATTATACAGCAGTCTATTCTAAATGCACTTTAAATTTAGTGTCAACTGTGGTAAACTTTTTATTTTTAATTTCATAAAGTGTCAAAAAATTCGTCATTAGCGACTCCGAACACCCCTGAATAACATGTTTCAAGATAATTCAATCAATTTATGATTTTGTGTCCATCATATTGACTCTGACGTTTTAAATTTTAAAAATATTTCACTAAATTCGTTATCAGCGTCCCCAAAAACCTCCGAATGACAAGTTTCAAGACAAGCCGACCGATTTTGATTTCTGTGTCCACCATATTGGATCCGCCATTTTGAATTTTTGAAAACGGACTTCAGATTCGTAATCAGCGACCCCAAAAACCCCCGAGTAACAAGTTTCAAGACAAGCCGACCGATTTTGATTTCTGTGTCCGCCATATTGGATCCGCCATTTTGAATTTTTGAAAACGGACTTCAGATTCGTAATCAGCGACCCCAAAAACCCCCGAGTAACAAGTTTCGAGCCAATCCGATCAATTTTTAATTTTTCGTCCGCCATATTGGATCCGCCATTTTGAATTTTTGAAAACGGACTTCAGATTCGTAATCAGCGACCCCAAAAACCCCCGAGTAACAAGTTTCAAGCCAATCCGATCAATTTTTAATTTTTCGTCCGCCATATTGGATCCGCCATTTTGAATTTTTGAAAACGGACTTCAGATTCGTAATCAGCGACCCCAAAAACCCCCGAGTAACAAGTTTCAAGCCAATCCGATCAATTTTTAATTTTTCGTCCGCCATATTGGATCCGCCATTTTGAATTTTTGAAAACGGACTTCAGATTCGTAATCAGCGACCCCGAAAACTATATATAGCACATGTTTCAAGAAATCAATTCTTTCTGAAAAAAACGTGACACAAAGGGTTAAAATACCTTCAAAAGTTGTTACTAACATAATAGTCTAAAATAATAAGACAGATTATACACTGTTAAAAAAATGATATATGCGCTTACAACTTTACACCGGTGTTAAGAAATCGGTGCGATTTTGGCCGTGCACTACACCGGCCGAGTGTAAACTTAAAACAAATTGGCATTTACAACCAAGCGGTGTAAACGGACTATCAAATCGCACCAAAAAGTGCGATTGTCAGTTTCTTTGTCTAACTGTCCCTCTCTTCGCCCCCTTTGTCAACATCTGAGAATAGCCATTTTTACGTTTTCTTCTAATTTTCGTTTTCATTGAATCCACTAGCAGACAACTATATATATGACATGACTAGAAGTTTCCGATGCGCGAACGCGCGACATGTTTTTCCCACGTTCAAAATTGAAACAGACAATTATTAATAAACTAAATGATTACTAAATATTTAAATATGATAAATTCAGTTTATCAAAAACATAATATACCTAATGTAACTTAATATATAAAGTGAAAAACAATAAAACACAGAAGTAAATAAAAACAAAAAAAGATTACTCGACGACATAACCTAAACAAAGTAATGAAAATAATGTCATATCAATTTATTCAATTCTCTAGTCTATTTTATGTGGCATATAAATTTCCGGAATATTATTTCAGCTTCTTTAAGATATTTTAAATCCAGAATTGTATTTAAAAACAATTGGAATTTATTTTTATAATTTAGAAAAACAGGAACAGGGTTTATAATAGAGAAAAATATCAACTGTTGTAGAATCGAATGTTTTTTACAAAATGTATTCTATGTGGCAAATAAATATCCTAAATATTGTTTTAGTTTTTCTAAGATATTCCAAACTCAAAACTGTATTTAAAAAAAATTGGATGATATTTCTATAATTTATTAAAACAAAAACAGGTTTTAGAATAGAGACAAAATATCAATTTTTGTAAAACCGAATACTTTTTCCAAATTCTATTCTATGTGGTATATAAATTTGCTAAATATGTTTAGCAATTCCTTAGGCTGTGTTAAAATAAGAACGTATTAAAAAAAATTAGATTATATTTTTAAATTTTATCGAAACAAAAACAAGTTTTAGAATAGACACAAAATATCAATTTTTGTAAAACAGAATATTTTTTCCAAATTTTAATCTATGTGTCATAAATTTCCCAATTATTTTTTTAGATTCTTAAAGATATTTTAAATTTAGAATTGTATTTAAAAAAATTAAATAATATTTTTATAATTTATAAAATACATTTCTGAATTTAAAATATCTTAATAAATCTAAAATAATATTTAGGAAATTTATGTGCCACATAGAATAAAATTCGAAAAAAATATTCGGTTTGACCAAAATTAATATTTTGTCTCTATTCTAAAACCTGTTTTTGATTCCATAAATTATAGAAATATCATATACTTTTTTTTAAATACAGGTATTAAAAATTAAATATCTTAAAAAATAACAATTAAAATTTGGGAAATTTATATGACACATAGAATAGAAATTAGAAAAGATATTCAGTCATACAAAAATTGATATTTGGCCTCTGGTATACAACCTGATTTTGTTCCCATAAATTATAAAAATATCATATATATATTTTTTAAATACAATTCTAAATTTGGATTTTCTTAAAGATTCTAAAATAATATTTGGTAAATTTATTAGCCATAGAATGTATAAAAAATATTCGATTGTACAAAAATTGACATTTGGTCTCTGGTCTAAAACCTGATTTTCTTCTCATAAATAATAAAAATATCAGCAATTTTGTTTAAATATTGTTCTGAATTTGGATTTTCTTAAAGATTATAAAATAATATTTAGGAAATTTTTTTGCCATAGAACGTGTACAAAATATTCGATTCTACAAAAATTGACATTTCGTCTCTGGTCTAAAACCCGATTTTTTTCTCATAAATTATAAAAATATCAGCTATTTTTTTTTTTTTTTTCAATTCTCAATTTGGATTTTCTTAAGATTATAAAATAATATTTGGGAAATTTATTTGCCATCGAATGTGAAAAATATATTCGATTCTACAAAAATTGATATTTGCTCTCTGGTCTAAAAAATGATTTTCTTCTCATAAATAATAAAAATATCAGCTATTTTTTTTAAATATTGTTCTGCATTTGGATTTTCTTAAAGATTACAAAATAATATTTAGGAAATTTATTTTCCATAGAATGTGTAAAAAATATTCGTTTCTACAAAAATTGATATTTGGTCTCAGGTCTAAAACCCGATTTCGTTCAAATAAATTGTAAAATATCATCAATTTTTTTTTATTGTTCTGAATTTGGATTTTCTTAAAGATTCTAAAATAATATTTGGGAAATTTATTTGCCATCGAATGTGTAAAAAATATTCGATTCTATAAAAATTGACACCTGCTCTCCAGTCTAATCCCTGATTTTCTTCTTGTAAATAATAAATATATCAGCTATTTTTTTTTTCTGAATTCCGATTGTCTTAAAGATTTTAAAATTATATTTGGGAAATTTATTTGCCATAAAATGTGTAAAAAATATTCGATTCAACAAAAATTGATATTTGGTCACAGGTCTAAAACCTGATTTCGTTCAAATAAATTGTAAAATATCATCAATTTTTTTTTATTGTTTTGAATTTGGATTTTCTTAAAGATTCTAAAATAATATTTGGGAAATTTATTTGCCATCGAATGTGTAAAAAATATTTGATTCTATAAAAATTGACATTTGCTCTCCAGTCTAATACCTGATTTTCTTCTTGTAAATAATAAAAATATCAGCTATTTTTTTTTTTCTGAATTTGGATTTTCTTAAGATTATAAAATAATATTTGGGAAATTTATTTGCCATCGAATGTGTAAAATATATTCGATTCTACAAAAATTGATATTTGCTCTCGGGTCTAAAAAATGATTTTCTTCTCATAAATAATAAAAATATCAGCAATTTTTTTTAAATTCAATTCTGAATTTGGATTTTCTTAAAGATTATAAAATAATATTCAGAAGATTTATTTTCCATAGAATGTGTAAAAAATATTTGATTCTACAAGAATTGATATTTGGTCTCAGGTCTAAAACCCGATTTCGTTCTTATAAATTATAAAAATATCATCTATTTTTGTTTAAATACAATTCTGAATTTGGATTTACTTAAAGATTCTAAAATAATATTTGGGAAATTTATTTGCCATCGAATGTGTAAAAAATACTCGATTCTACAAAAATTGACATTTGGTCTCAGGTCTAAAACCCGATTTCGTTCTTATAAATTATAAAAATATCATCTATTTTTGTTTAAATACAATTCTGAATTTTGATTTTCTTAAAGATTCTAAAATAATATTTGGAAAATTTATTTGCCATAGAATGTTTAAAAAATATTCAATTCTACAAAAATTTTTATTTGGTCTGTAGTCTAAAACCTGATTTTGTTTCCATAATTTATAAGAATATCATTAAATAGAGTTTTGAATTTAGAAAATTAGAATATCTTAAAGAATATTTGAAAAATATTTAGCAACTTTTTGTGCCTTGTTGAATAGAATTTCAAGTAAATATTGTGCTTTACAAAAATTGTCTAGTCTTAGAACCGTTTTTGTTTCCATGAATTATAAATATATTTTTGTTAATTTCTTCTTAAATTTTGTTTTTATTTGAACATATGTTCAAGAATTTAAAAAATACTTAGGATCTTTAAGTGCCACATAGAATAGAATTTGAAAAATATATTCTCTTTTACAAAAAATTGGTATGTCATATGGCAGGGATCACAGTGGTTTCTTCGTTCAATTTTAGGTAAAAAAGGGGATTTCGATTTTCAAAAAGGGGATTTTGGAAATTAAGAAAAAAGGGTTATATTAATAATTTAAGTTTTCTTTTACAAAATTTTAATGTTGAGTCAGAATTTATGAAGTGGCCCCCTATTTCACCAACATTGACAAAAGATAAAAGTCAATACATTTTTTTGTAGTATTAACTAACACAAATTAGTTGCTAAAATGGTTTTTGAAAATTTTGAAAATTTAAAAAGTTATAAACAATTATAATTTTATGTACCCTATTTTTGAAAAATTCATAGTTTAAAGAGTTCAAATTAAAAATGAACATTAATACCCGGAGTTTACTGACAATAATTGTAACTTTTAAGTACCATAACTGATGTACCAAAAAAAAAATTTTTCTATGAAAATTTTTTTATTTTTAATAAACAAATTACATTATTTTCCTGTTCCAAATCGCAAATTAAAGTTTTCCTTTGAGATTACGAAACTCCATACATTCAAGAAGATGTTTATGCAAAAAAATTTTGGTATTCCTTAATATTAAAAAAATTACATGGTTTTTTGTTGCGCGCCCTGTTACGCTTGAGTGCAGTGCACCGGCCGCGACGCGACGCCACGGCAGTGGGACAAAACCGGCTTTTCGTGGACAAATTAACTTGTAGGTCAGAATTCTTGACGGATTAACATGTATTTTTTTTTAATTTACAGCTTATTAAATTGCGCTAAGAACTATTGTGGCCGACTTGTTTAATTGTTGCTTGTGTCAAAATTTATTAACAATTAAGCAATAAATAATTAAATATATTTTTTAAAATTTTATCTAAAAGCTTTGAAATTCAAAGAAAGTACACTTTCTTACAATTATAGTTCAAAAATAAACAATTTCTGTCATAAGTATTTGTTATAAACAATTCTTATAAATAATTAAGCAATTTTTAATTTTTAATTTTGTTGAATTAAAAAAATTTGTTTAGAGTAAAAGCCTGAATTCGTTCTTCATAAATTGACATTTGCTAGAATGTAATTAAATAGCAATAAATTCATTGGTTATAAACAATTACGCAACAATTCATAATTTTTATAAATTAAAAATTCTTTTTTAGACTATTTGTCTGAATTTGTTCTTCATAAATGAACATTTGGCAGAATGTGATTAAATGTCAATAATTTTATTTGTTATAAAAATTTTTGATAAACAATTAAGCAACAATCCATACTTTTGATTATTTTTATATTTATAACAAATAAAATTAATGACATTTAGATACATTATGCCAAATGTGCATTTATAAAGAACGTATTCAGGCACTTAGTCTAAAAAAGAATATTTAAATCATCAAAAATACGGATTGTTGCTTAATTGTTTATAAAAATAGTTTATAACTAATGAATTAATTGCTATTTAGTTACATTCTAGCAAATGTCAATTTATGAAGAACGAATTCAGGCTTTTACTCTAAACAAATTTTTTTAATTCAACAAAATTAAAAATTAAAAATTGCTTAATTATTTATAAGAATTGTTTATAACAAATACTTATGACAGAAATTGTTTATTTTTGAACTATAATTGTAAGAAAGTGTACTTTCTTTGAATTTCAAAGCTTTTAGATAAAATTTTAAAAAATATATTTAATTATTTATTGCTTAATTGTTAATAAATTTTGACACAAGCAACAATTAAACAAGTCGGCCACAATAGTTCTTAGCGCAATTTAATAAGCTGTAAATTAAAAAAAAATACATGTTAATCCGTCAAGAATTCTGACCTACAAGTTAATTTGTCCACGAAAAGCCGGTTTTGTCCCACTGCCGTGGCGTCGCGTCGCGGCCGGTGCACTGCACTCAAGCGTAACAGGGCGCGCAACAAAAAACCATGTAATTTTTTTAATATTAAGGAATACCAAAATTTTTTTGCATAAACATCTTCTTGAATGTATGGAGTTTCGTAATCTCAAAGGAAAACTTTAATTTGCGATTTGGAACAGGAAAATAATGTAATTTGTTTATTAAAAATAAAAAAATTTTCATAGAAAAATTTTTTTTTTGGTACATCAGTTATGGTACTTAAAAGTTACAATTATTGTCAGTAAACTCCGGGTATTAATGTTCATTTTTAATTTGAACTCTTTAAACTATGAATTTTTCAAAAATAGGGTACATAAAATTATAATTGTTTATAACTTTTTAAATTTTCAAAATTTTCAAAAACCATTTTAGCAACTAATTTGTGTTAGTTAATACTACAAAAAAATGTATTGACTTTTATCTTCTGTCAATGTTGGTGAAATAGGGGGCCACTTCATAAATTCTGACTCTGATTTCTTTTTTTCAAAACAGTTTTATTAAGTAATTTAGTCTTTTTTTGTTTAATTTGTTAATGAAAATTTCAAAAGAAAGAGCACTTTCGGAAATACAAAAATTTATCTTTTAATAGGTTGTCTGTTCAATGACGAGAAGATGGTTGTTGCAATTAAATATTTTTAAAAATTATTTTCAACTTCAAATGGTTTTTTAAATTATTTATTTAATAATTAGATTTTAAACAGGAAACATAAAAATCTGTGATGTAAAATTTTCTGATATAATGTTAAAGAAATTAAATTAAAAATCTTTCAGCGAAATATAACAAAATCAATTCAAATTATTTTTATTAATCTCTTTTATTGTACTTTTATATTTTCTAATTCAAAACAATTAATTTTTGTTTGAAATAAATAAATATATTTCATAAACAATTTTTTTTCATCTAATAAAATAAATTTGATGTATTTCAGCAAGAATACATGGTTTTATTTTATGATGCAAAACTAGTAATATTTGTTTAAAACGAGTAAAAAATATTTATTAAAAAATTTTTTTATCCAATAAATTAATTTGCTTTAATTAATAAATTAAGAATACATGGTAATAAGAAAATTATATAACTTTTTAAAATAATTTTAATTTATTTATGATTTTTTTATGTTTCCTGTTTAAAATGTAAATAAGTTCAATAAATAATAATAAAAAACCATTTCAAGTTAAAAATTATTTTTAAACATTTAAATTCAATAACTACTTTCTCATCATTCTACAGACACCCTAAAAAAGGATAAATTTTTGCATTTCCGAAAGTGAAAAAATATAAACTTTTTTAAAAAAAGAAGGTCAAAGAAGAGAAAAATGTTGATTTTAGGTGTTTTAGGTGATTTTTCTAAAAAAAAGGGGAAAATAAGGGGAAAAGGGGGAAAAAAGGGGATTAGGTGAAAAAGGGGAGAAACTGTGATCCCTGCATATGGTCATATGTTATGTTTGCGTTGTCAATTCTGTTGAGCATAACCCCTCACAACAAAAGGATATCCCTAGGATATCCTCAGAATATCGGAAATAATGTCAGGATATCCTGAAAATGTCCCCAGGATATCCCCAGGATATCAAAAGGATATCCTGCGGATATCCAAGCCGCCGCAATAAGGATATTCTCAGGATATCCTCAGGATATCCCTAGGATATCCTCAGGATATCCCAAGGATGTCCTCAGGATATCCCAAGGATGTCCTCAGGATATCCCAAGGATGTCCTCAGGATATCCCAAGGATGTCCTCAGGATATCCCAAGGATATTTTTGAAAAAAAATTATAATAAAGTAGATATTAATTTACTTATTTATAATTTTTTATGTCCTTCCTTATATATAATAATTTAATGGTTAAACGCATCGGAAAAATCTTATGGGATACGGGGATCGAACCTACTTAACTATGATGGATGCCAAGCTTACGCGTAGCCTTAAACCTCTCGGCTACTTAGCACTTGCTATTCAAAATGCAATGAATCTTTGTTACTCTTCCGTAAAGTTTAGTGGCCTTCCTCAAAACCAAAGGATATCCTACGGATATCCTTCAGGATATCCTCAGGACATCCTGAAATAATGTTAAAATAACCTGAAAACGTCCCTAGGATATCCCTAGGATGTCCTGAGGATATCCTAAGGATATCCCTAGGACATCCTAAGGATATCCTTAGAACATCCTAAGGATATCCTCAGGACATCCTCAGGATATATTCATGCTTTTATAAGGATGATGCGTATAAATACTTTATGAATATTTATAGGCTAAAAACTATGCTATTCCTTAGGCTCTAAAACATTTTGCATACTTATGGCTATTGGTCACGTGCAGGTATCTCTTAGACGCCTTGAGGGGAATTGGTATACCCCCACCACTTGCTTAAATTTAGTTTCTACGGAATACCGGGAGGTTCTTCTGTGTTTTAAGTTGTAACGTATTGGGGGCATACCGTTTCTTCTCATCACGTCCATGCGCCATGTGATAAAAGCCCGTTGGTCACAGCAACAAATTACAAATTATACCTGCTATTGGTTATAGTATTCTTTTAATTGGTTTTAGTATAGTTTTTCAACAATTTGTTTAAACAATAATTTTTTTAATTACAACTTTTTATCTGATAATTTTTTAATGTTGTTTTTAATATGAAGATAGTGATAACTTGAGACATTGCTTTTTCCTCCTGATGTAGCTTATAATGATAGTTCACGAGCGTATAGCATAGTGGTTGGAGCGTTGCGTTGGGCTTTAGGCCCAGGAGTTGCGAGTAGTTCGAGATCTCTTAGCGTTAAATAGATTTTGGTAAAAATACACAACCTGTTTGTTAAATTTACGTACAATTACCTGTGTGGGTAGTTGTGAGTTACCAAAAAGCTTGTGTATTTTTATCTAAATATCATTGGGTATTTGTTTAAAAGGCTTTAGGTAAAATTACTGAAAATCTTGTGCACTTTAATCCATAAAATCTTTGGGTTTTTTGGTTCCAAAACATTATAGGTAAAATTACCCAAGTAATTTCTTTCAGTGATAGTGTAGCTCGCCAACACAAAGGTACCCTTGTACAAAAAAGTTATATTTGGTTATTAATTTGCATAAGTATAAGATATTTTAAAATTTCTAACGTGTGGTAATCTAAATTCCATGTGTCAAACTTGTGGAAACATCTGAGTATTTGTGGATCTATAGATTATTGATTTTCATGACATTTTCATTACAATTATCAAAATATTGTAGATGGATAACAATAATGTGAATTGTTATCCCTTGCAAAAAAGTAGTACTGGATTCAGTACTGGGAAGAAGTACTGGGTTAAGTACTGTAAAATCAGTACTTTTTCGCGCAATATAATTTTTTAAGCACAATAACACATTTTTTCTCAAATTTTAGTGGAATTGTGATTTTGAGTTCAATGTATTCCTCTCTATTTAATTTACAACGAAAAACTATTGCGCAGCCGTAGCACCCATACAAACTTAGTGCGCAGCATGAAAAAATTATTAACAATCCATGGTGAAAAAAGTACTGACTTTCCAGTACTGAACCCAGTACTTGTCTCAGTACTGAACCCAGTACTTGTCTCAGTACTGAACCCAGTACTTCTTCCCAGTCCTTAACCCAGAACTAAATCCAGTACTTCTTTTTGTAAGGGATAAAGACTACCACTTTTGTACAAATCAATTATTGACATTTTTAATATTTTAATATTTTTAATCAGTGGATATTTTTATTATTATTTTCATAAACAGTGCATTAAAATATGTAATTATACGTAATTTCAATAAAATTGAAATTTTGTGCTTTTCGGAATTTCAAGCCAAAAAAGCTGTCCTGGTTTAAGAAACAACATTTTTCTTTCTAAATTTGAAGAAATGAATATTTACTTATTCAGAAGTCAAAAGTGTTACACTTTTTAATAAGTGTATACATGTACACTTCCAAATAAGTGACATTTCTCTCTAAATAAGGGGCTGTTCAAGTATTACGTGAGCATATTTTAAGAGGTTTTTGGCCCCCTTCCCTTCCTCATGTCAGCATTTTTCAATGGATGAAAAAATAATTTTGTATGGAGAGTTAGCATTTTGGAACCCCCTTCCCCCTCCTTGATGCTTAAATAATACTTAAATGGCCCCTAAGTGATATTTTCACTTATTTTAAGTGCATATACACCAGACCCGTAGTGAGCTTTTCTGGCGCCCGAGTCAAACTTAAAAATTTTCGCCCCCCTCCCCTACTCATTTATAAAAAATTTTGCAACCTTGGTTTTATTTGATTTAATTTTACATTGCTAATTTTTTTTTTGTTTGCAAATGTATTTATACTTTATAGAGAAAAATTGATAGACTTATTCACCCACTTTTTTTATTTTTAAACATTTTGCTTCCTCATTAAGTTGTTACATAATTATATGAACTCGAAAATGACGGTGTCACTCAAAAAGTCAAAACTTCAACCCCCTCTACTTTATACAAATTTTTTTCAAAAAAGCTAATATTGCGGGGATTTGATATTATCATGTAGGGCAAAAATTTACCAAAGTTATAGGACATTCTAATTTTTGACTGGGGCAGTTCAGAAATAATGCCCCTTATGTACTTTAATTTCTTTTAAATAATTGATTTGTATTATCGAGCATTTAGCAGGGACTTTTACGAAATGTGACTTTTGTTTTGTTTTAAAATTAATACTATTGCAGTTCCCGTGTGGAAAAGTTCCCAGTATTTCCCAGTTTGTAAGTGGGCGCCAGTTGGGGCCTACCTAGCCCAGGTGGGCCCCACCTAGCCCCCAACTGGCGCCCACTTACACTGCGAAATACTCGGAACTTTCCACACGGGTTGAAACGCAAAGTGGGGTAAGTCATAATGTATAAAATTCCTCTTTTGGTGCAAATGATATGTTAATTTTTATGGCTCCCAACTACAAAAACATTTTTTTTTTGATAATTTAAAAATTATTATTCTGTTTTAATTTCGTTAAATTTTGGCGCCCCCATGCGGTTGCGCCAGCAGCAAGCGCCTCAGTCACCTAACTCTTAATACGGCACTAGCTAGTAATTCTGTTTGTGCTGGGTATATCCTAAGGATATCCTAAGGATGTCCTGAGGATGTCCTGAGGATGTCCTGAGCATGTCCTGAGGATGTCCTGAGCATGTCCTGAGGATGACCTGAGCATGTCCTGAGGATGTCCTGAGGATGTCCTGAGGATATCCTGGGGATATCACGGGGATATCCTGAGGATATCCTGAGGATATCTTAAATTTCATTTTATGAATATCCATGGGATATCCCTAGGATGTCCCCAGGATATCGGCGGATATCCTTAGGATATCCCTAGGATATCCAAACCGCCGCTTTTAGGATATCCTGAAAATATCCTTGGATATCCCTGGGATATCCTAGGCATATCCACGGGACATTTTTAGGATATCCCGGGATATCCGGTGCTGTGAGGGACCATTAAAACGTTTGTGGCTTTGTTGTTTAGCTGTGTGTAATATCATTTGTGCTCTTGACAATTTTAAATATTAACTTGAGTGTATGACTTTTGAGTAAAAATGTGTATTGATAGTTTAGAATTTGTGTTTTTATGGATGTGATTGTAGGTTATTTGTAATCGCGAGTGGCACTCGCACCAATCAGTGTTGATGTCTCATGTGTCATAACAACTTCGCACCGTAACACTGGCGTTGCAATTTAAAAGTGTAACTTACAAAAAATCAACACTTTTAAGGATGCATTGCATTTTCTTCGCACTTTTTGGTGTAAAGTACGTTTCTTTTTTTTAACAGTGTAACATCTTATAAAACAAACATCTTTATTTACTTATAAAATTTTAATAATAAACAATTAGTTTGTTATCTAAAACTTTTTTTTGAATGTCTACATAATATAAAATAGTTTGAAAAGAATTAATGATGCCGCGAGAAATGCCAACACTTCAAAGCATCATGCAAATGTACATCACAGTTTTTTCGTTGATTCATTCATCCACGTTTTAATAAATATAAGTTATTGACAAAAATTAAAAGCTTTTAATAAAAATGTCATTTGATTTTTGTAAACTGAAGATTAATCCCATTTCCAGCAGCAGTGAAAGTTGATCGGGAATCCAGATAACTCTTATCAGTAGATAATTGTCTAAGGTCATAATTTCTTAAAATCATAGCTATTACAACTTTAGCATGTAACTGGCCTGCTTTCATACCTGAAACAAACAGATTTTTGAATTAACTGTATATATTATGTTATATTTATATTTAATGTATTAGCCTCTGCTAACGGTGTCGATTTCTTATCATCTCACAAAAAATCTACCACGTATGAAATAGGTTCAATTATTTTTAATTATTATATATATGAGAGTGAGACTTTTTTATTTGCATTTTAAAACTAAATTTTTTTAGATTTTTCAAAATTCCTTTTGTAGGATTATTTAGAATACTATTTAAAAACTTAAATTACTAAATCGTATTAATTAAATTAACTATTAAAAGTTTGTTCAGACTATTTTCAACATGTTAAAATAATGATTTTACATCGAGAAGCAATTTTAATCTAAAATGGAAGACAAAGTTTAATAAAGACTTTTGTTATCCAGAAATATGCAGGCTTAAAATTTTAAGCATTTAGATAAAACTTAAAAAAACATTCAAGTTTCTGAAACTAATATTTAAGAATTAAAAAGAATACAAGAAAACTTTCAAAAACTTAATATAGTGATAGAATTCGAGTTGGAGGCATAAGTAAAAAGCTTTCTCGGAGATGAAAAGTATTTTAGTGTTTTTATTAATTTAGTTTCGCCAAATGGCCTTATTCTTTCTTTATAACTCTAAGTAAACGCTAAATTTTAACTATGAATATTGAAAATAATTATTTCTGAATAGTTTATCCCATTTTTTATCACTTATTATCACGGCTTAAGTTAATAGCACATCAAAAAATAATGTAAAATTTACTTAACCTACCAACACACATTCGAGGTCCTACGCCGAAAGGAAAATAAGCATCAGGAATTTTCTCATGGTTGGAATATCTTTCAGGATCAAAAACTGACGGACGATCAAAGAATCTTGAGTCTTCCTGTATTCCGTAAAGAGAAATATAAAGCGCCGTTCCTTTTTCAATAACAACATCAGTGCCTGGTATCTAAAAGCAAAAAATATATTTTTGAGTTCCTACTTAATATACCATTGAGCATATTTTTAAAAATTCATATTTAATTTTGCATTTTATATAAGGTACATTAATTCAGTATATGAAATTTCATACCGTATAATCCTGCTCTGCTTTTCGGTCAATGGTGGAAACTGGAGGATGAAGCCTGATACCTTCAGCAATACATTGTTCAAGATATTTCATGTCACTGAAGGCCTCATATGTTAACCCATGTTTTTCTATTGCCGCATTAATATCTCGTCGTGCTTTCTCTTGACATTCGGGATGATTGGCTAATTCCATTAAAGTAAAGTGTGTTGCAGTCGAGCTCGATTCAAATCCAGAGAAAAATGTTCCAGCTTGATGAAAAAGATTGTCTCCCTCAAATTCTTTAAAAAAATTCAGAATTAATACCATTAGGATTTATAAATTGTAAATTATAGGCAAATTATCATAGAGAGAAAAGTTTTCTTCTGTCAGTGCTAAAATGCATTGGATTAAGAGAAAATTATCCTTATAATTTATGCAATTTTTTAAATTTCCAGGGGTCAACTAAAACGACCGTGTTTCACGTCTAAGTTCTTTTGATCGCCGCACAGTGGGATAAAATGACAAAAATCTCCCCTTCGTAATGGGATGGTACATGCAAAAGTTCAATTTTTTCTCAACCCCCCCCCCCCTCCCCCCTGTAAGCGTAGACGTATTTTTTGAACAGCCCAAAAAGTACAAAAAAATGATTTTTTACAATTTTTATATCTTTTGCACAACAATTCTTTTGCATACTTAATAATGTATGGATTTAATGTTTATGGGTGTGACAGTAGTAAAAAGAAAGTTTTTACGCTTAAAAATTGTTATAAACAATTTATATAAACAATTACACTTTACGAGAAGTTCAGCATAAAAAAATATTTTTTTTTGCAAATTTGCTTTAGATTATAGCAATTGAACTTTATTTTTGTTAAACCAAACTTTTGTGAGAATTTTCGTTAATTGTTTTAATTTTAAAGCATTAAGATCAAAACAAATATGCAATAGCAATGCAGATGCATTTTGTTATATATGTGGACAGTTCGATGTTCCAAAGAATTGTAAACCAATCAATGACAATATTGGACAAATTTACAAAGATTGCTTTGATTTAGAGATAGCCGATCAAAATGAAAATTGGGTTCCACACAAAATTTGCTTATCCTGTCACATAATGTTAACTCGTTGGAATAATACTAAGGAGGATAAGTACTTTAAATTTAAAAAACCATTGAAACAAGAAGATTGTTACTTTTGCATGACCAATGTAGAAGGTTATAATAACAAGAATAAAGGAAAAATATTGTACGCTGATGTGACAACTGTAACAAAACCAGAAATTTTTTGTGATACACCTTCTTCTTCAAAAAATTTTGAAATCGACTGTTCAAAAGTAGAAGATGTATTTAGAGATATAGATGACGACATGAGTATTGATGACAAAGATGACTATTACATTCCAACTGGTGAACAGGAAGAAGAAATACATGAAAAGTTCACACAAGAAGAACTCAGCAATCTCATCAGAGATTTAAAACTACCAAAAGATGTTGCAGAATATCTTGCATCAGTTCTTAAGAAGAAAAAAATGCTATCGAAAGGAACTACATCTTCCTTTTATCGCGATAGGGAAAAGGAATTCAGAAAATATTTTACAGAAGACAAAAAGCAGTCATTGGTATATTGTTCTGACATTAATGGGTTAATGGATCAATTAAAACCTGGCGTATACAAAGATGAAGATTGGAGGTTATTCATAGACTCTTCTAAAAGAAGTTTTAAAGCAGTATTACTTCATAATACTAATATTTATGGTTCGATTCCTATGGCTCATTCTACAGAACTTAAAGAAAGCTATGAATCTGTAAAACTAGTTTTAGATAAAATAAAATATCAAGAACATAACTGGCAAATTTGTGGGGATTTTAAGATCTTAAGTATTATGCTTGGACAACAAGCAGGTTTCACAAAAACGCCCTGTTTTTTGTGTCTGTGGGATAGTAGAGATAGAAAGAATCATTACAAAAAAAAAAAGGAATGGCCAAAAAGAAAATCTTTTAAACCAGGATCGAAAAATATCATTAAGAAGCCATTGATTCATCCCTCAAAGGTATTGCTTCCACCATTGCACATTAAACTAGGAGCAGCAAAACAGTTTGTTAAGAGTTTAGATAAAAATGGAAAATGTTTTAAATACCTAGAACAAAAATTCCCTGAGGTCTCTGATGCCAAACTAAATGAGGGAGTTTTTGATGGCCCACAAATTCGAAAATTATTAAAAGATGAGAAATTTGTCAGAAACATGAGTAAAACTGAGAAAAATGCATGGATTAGTTTTAAACTAATTGTTGAAAATTTTCTGGAGAACAACAAAAGCGAGAATTGGGAAGAAATGGCAAATAATATGATAACAAACTTCGGAAAGCAAGGATGCTTGATGAGCTTGAAGCTACATTTCTTAGAATCACATCTAAAGTACTTCCCCGAAAATTTAGGAGACTACAGTGAGGAACAGGTAGAGCGATTTCATCAAGACCTTAAAGAAATGGAACGTCGTTATCAAGGAAGGTGGGGCGTAAATATGATGGCCGACTTTTGCTGGATGATGAAAAGGGATGTTGTACCAGGTAGTGTGAACTTAAAGAGAAAACCGCTACACAGATCTTTCGAAAACAAAAGAGTGCGCTACCATAAAAAGGAATAAAGGAAAATTATATACTTCAGAACTGACATATTGAATTTTGACAATCTGTTTTCAGATTTGCAATCAGTCACCCCACAAACCACTAGATACCAAATTTTATGTAAATTTTAATATTTTAACAAAATTCATCAGCCATATTCTTGCCGCCAAGTAAATCTTAATATGTTTTTTAATTCGGCCGCCATATTGGATCCGCCATTTTAAATTTAGAAAATTTAACTTCGGATTCGTAATCAGCGACCCAAAAAACCCCCAGATACCAAGTTTGAAGTAAATCTTCGATTTTTTTCAAAATTCGTCCGCCATATTGGATCCGCCATTTTGAATTTTGAAAATCTAACTTCAGATTCGTAATCAGCGACCCAAAAAAACCCCAGATACCAAGTTTGAAGTAAATCTTCAAATTTTTTCACAATTCGTCCGTCATATTGGATCCGCCATTTTGAATTTTGAAAATCGAACTTCAGATTCATAATCAGCGACCCAAAAAACCTCCAGATACCAAGTTTGAAGTAAATCCATAAATTTTTTTAAAAAATCGCCTACCTCTCAAAATCCGACATGTTTTTTGAGGTTAGAAAAAAATCCTGACGTGATGGAGCAAAATGGACTTCGGATTCGTGTTCAGCGCGTCAAAATACATAGGGCTAAGGTATTCCGGTCAAAAGTACATGACACTTTTTTTTTTTTGTGGGTATGTGTTATAAGCCGCCTAGAGATTTTCCTTGCAAAACAGTCATTTTTTAATTAATTTTTATAACTTTTATTGACAAATTATATAAACAACTATACTTTACGGGAAGTTATGTCTCAAAAAAATTTTTTTTTTTTTAAATTTGCTTTGGATAATAGCGAATTAACTCTTTTTTTATTAAACCGAACTTTCGCGATAATTTTTCTTAATTGTTT
This sequence comes from Ganaspis brasiliensis, assembly GCA_037103525.1. NCBI lineage: Eukaryota > Metazoa > Arthropoda > Insecta > Hymenoptera > Figitidae > Ganaspis > Ganaspis brasiliensis. The sequence goes on along the minus strand of JAZKLR010000254.1, from coordinate 1,899,443 downwards.
AAACAATTTTTATAAACAATTGCACTGTATGGAACTTTTTGGTTAAAGATTTATCAAATTTTTAACGAATTATGTTTAATGTAAGCCTGCCAGAGATTCTTCTGGCAAAATAGTCGTTTTGCAATTAATTTTATAATTGTTACAAACAAATTATGTAAACAATTACATTTTACGGAAAGTCATGTCTAAAAAAGATTGTTTTTTTTTTTATAAATTTGCTTTGGTTTATTTCGATTAAACTTTTTTCTTGTTAAACCGAATTTTTGCGATAATTTTTCTGAATTGTTTAAACAATTTTTATAAACAATTGCAGTGTATGAAACTTTTTGGGCACAAATGAATCGAATTTTTTATCAATAATGTTTATAATTATAAGCCGCCTAGAGATTTTCCTTGCATAACAGTTATTTTTCAATTAATTTTATAACTTTTATTGACAAATTATATAAACAACTATACTTTTCGGGAAGTTATGTCTAAAAAAATTTTTTTTTTAAATTTGCTTTGAATTATAGCAAATTAAATCTCTTTTTGTTAAACCGAACTTTCAAGATAATTTTTTTTAATTATTTAAAAAATTTTTAGATAATTTTTTTTTATCTAAGCAGACCAGAGATTTTTCTTGCAAAACAGTCACTTTGCAATTTATTTTTTAATTTCTATACACAAATTATACAAACAATTACACTTTACGGGAAATTTACACTTTTTACAAAATTGCTTTTGAGTATAGCGATTAAAGTTTCTTTTTGTTAAACCAAAATTTTGCGATAATTTTTCTTAATTGTTTAAACAATTTTTATAAACAATTGCAACTGTATGGATCTTTTTGGGCAAAAATGTATAGAATTTTTTACGAATTATGTTTAATGTAAGCCTCCCAGAGATTCTTCTTGCGAAACAGTCATTTTGCAATTAATTTTATAATTGTTATAAACAAATTATGTAAACAATTACATTTTACAGGAAGTTATGTCTAAAAAAAATTTTTTTTTTTTTTAATAATTTGCCTTGGATTATTTCGATCAAACTTTCTTCTTGTTAAACCGAACTTTCGCGATAAATTTTCTTAATTGTTTAAACAATTTTGATAAACAATTTCACTGTATGTAGATTTTTGGGCACTAATTTCTTGAATTTTATACGAATAATGTTTAATTTAAGTCCCCCAGAGATTTTCCTAGTAAAAAGGCCAATTTGCCATCAACTTTTTCATTTTTATAAACAAATTATGTAAACAATGACATATTACAATTATTTTTATGAAAATATTAATATCCGTTTTATAAATTACAATTATTTCAGACGAATAGGCTTTATTCAAAAAAAACAATGTTTTGCTTTAACTTTTCTTATTTTTATAAATAAATAGCATTAACAATTGAACGTGACAAACAAATTTGGGTAAAATGAAATAGCACTTTACCCTTGTTTGGATAAAACTCAATACCATTTTTCCTAAGGAGATATTCTTTTACAATTAAGTTGACTATTTTTATAGATTCGATTCATTTGTGACCAAAAACGTGCATACAGTGCAATTGTTTAAAAAAATCGTTTAAACAATTAAGGAACATTATCGCAAAAGTTTTGCTTAAGAAAAAGAAAGCTAAATCGGTATAATCCAAAGAAAATTATAAAAAATAAAATTTTTTTAGGCTTAGCTTCTCGTAAAGTGTAATTGTTTATATAATTTGTTTATAGAAATTATAAAATTAATTGCAAAATAACTGTTTTGCAAAGAAAATCTCTGGGCGGCTTAGATAAAACATTATTCGTAAAAAATTCGATACATTTTTTCCCAAAAATGGTCATACGATGGATTTGTTTATAAAAATTGTTTAAACAATTAAGAAAAACACATAGTATTTTACATTTCACATGTATTTATCTTATCCACTGAAAAAAACTTTTCAATGCTTAATGATGAAAAGTGTCCTGGAGAGTATAAAAAGAAAACAACATATTTTCAAAAAATATTGTTATAAACAAATAATATAAACAAATTAAGTACTTCAACACTTTTTAGTAAAAAAAATCTCGTTTTCAATATTATTAAGGATAATTTGTTTTGCAATAAATATCCCTTTTTTATAAACAATCTATCTAACAACACTATTTCAAAATATAAGCCTAAATATAAGATAAGACTTTTTTTACCGAAAACTGTTATCTTACTTTATTTGTTTATAAAAATTGATTATAAAAGAACGTAAATTTATTGTAAACGAAGTTCCTACTGAAAAAATTAGTCAAAATTACCAGAAAATACAAAAAGCCTGAGTTTAAAAATGTCCAAATAGAGCATTTGTTTAGATAGATTGTTTATAAAAAAGGGATATTTATTGCAAAACAAATTTTTCTTAATTTTAGTTTGACAAATCTAAGCATAATACAAAAAAACGGAATTCTTTTGATTACAACAATGATATTTTAGTTTAATTTGTTTATCTAGATTGTTTATAAAAAAAGGTAAATTTATTGGAAAATCAAATGTTATAGAAAGAATGTTCACTTTGTATGTTCTATCCAAAATTACCAGAAAATACAAAAAGTTTTAACTTATAATTGACTAAATACAAAATTTGTTTTCATAAATTAAATTCTATAAGTTGTTTATAAAAAAAGGATATTTATTACAGAATAAAATTTCCTTAATATTAAACTTTAGTTTACCAAATCTAAGTATAATATAAAAAACGCGATTTTTTTTGTCACAAAAATGATATTTCAGTTTATTTGTTTAAAGAAATTTGTTTATAAAAAATTGATATTTATTGTAAAACAAATTTTCCTTAATATTTAACTAGAGTTCGCCAAATCTAGCATAATATAAAAAAACGCGACTTTTTGTAACAAAAATGATATTTTAGTTTCTTTGTTTATATTGATTGTTTATAAAAAAAGGTAAATTTATTAGAAAAATAAATTTTGTAGAAGGATTGTTTACTTTGTATGTTATAGTCACAATTACGAGAAGACGCAAAATAGCTTATAAATAATTAAATAGTGCCTTTGTTTATATAAATTATGTATGAAAAAAAGAACAATTTATTGATAAATAATTTTTTTTTAAGAAAATACTTTAATATTGTTGATCTTTGCTTATACCATATTTTGGCAAAATGTGGCAAGAAACTCTAAAAAACTGCCAAAAATTAGAAAATTTATTAAAACTGCCTAGATAGAGTCTAAAATATTCTTCCTTTGTATATATGTTTCAGTATTTTAAATAAAATATTCTATTTTGATTGATTTAATATACTCACTAAAGACAGGATCTTGTTGTCCATTTTTTAACTGAATTAAAGTATCAATAAAATCTCCTCTTGTTGTTCCTGTTTTTTCTCTTAATTCGACAGCACGCCAGAACATTTTTTTGATAAAATAATTGTCGAAAAGCACCTTTGAACCAAATATCTGTACTACTTCTGGTATGAAAAATACCATGACTAAGGCCACCATCCTTCGAAATCCGTGGAAAAAGTTATGAACTAAACAAATAATTTTGGTAAATTGTCTATTTGAAAAATAACGTAAAGCATGACTATTCAAATTTAAATTAATCCACAGTTTTTATTTAATCTAAATTTAAACTCTTTAAAATTTTCCAAATTTTAATTGTTTTCAAATTCTTTAAGCAGAAACTCCAATTTACTTAGATGTTTATAACTATTTCATAATTATATCAATTTTTTATTAATACTATAATATTAATTCTTAAATAATATTCCTATAATTGTGAATTAAATGTATATCGTCAGTCTCCGGGGGAAATTTATGAAGCATACGTTCCTGAAAAGAGGCGTGGCTTCCGCGGCGTACGACTATCAAATTTGAAGGGTGGGAAAATTTTCAACGTTTTAACGAATATCGAGAATTCACTGTATCTTCATAGTTTGTTGCATTTCCTTTTTAAAGATTACACCTCCATTAGTTTCCTTGATTTTTTCCGACTTTCTGACTTATTCTCCTTAAATTAATATCTTCATCTTTTTTGTTATCATTCTTTAATATTCTGATATATTTAAAATTATTAAATTGTATCTTATAATTTTAAGTTTTTTAAAAAAAAATTATTTTCTTTTAGTTTTGTAGTCTACATTGCCTAAAGAAAATGATTCCCAAATTTCAGATTAAAATTCGAATAAATAACAAAGTTATACACAGAATAACGACAAAATCCACACACAAAGCTTTAAACGCGTTTTTTTCAAAACCTAATTTTTAAACTGGCGGACAGCATAACTCGAGGTCTTTTTAATCGATTTTGAAAATCCTTAGATCAATTTCTTCGTTATGAAACCCTCCAAGCATCACCCTTAAAAATCCGATTTACTTTTTTTTTTAAAAAAAGCTTTAAACGCGTTTTTCTCAAAGACATATTTTTTAAACTGGCAGATTTTTTTACTATTTAATTAGTAAGCGATTTTTCGCTAATATATCAGTAAAAAACCACCGCAATTTGTTTTTATAGAGAGCACACAGATTTAAAATAATTTAAACAATTAACCACAAATTTTAGAAGTGAAATTTAGAAGCAGAATAATTTTTTTAATAGAATTGTAAACTTACACGCTTTGGAGAATGGTACATTATTTTCATTGAACGAATCCACCTTGGTTCCTAGAGCAACTGATGTAATTAAATCAGCTGCATATGTGTAACTGAGTTCCTGAACATCAATTTTTGTATGTCCCTGCTTGTCAGTTATATGATAATCCAAATACTGATTCATAGATTCTGCAATTTCCGTCATAAAGGGTAACATCATCTTCAGTTTTAGTTTCGTTAAAGTTGGAGAGATTTTTGATCTAACGTATTTCCAGGCCGGATTTTTTAATCCAAACAGATTTCTCATGCCAATACTGTCCCTCTGTTGAGATCCAGCAAAATGACGATTAGAAAAGTTTTCGAAATTTTTGACCAGAACATGCTTTATGAGTTCAGGATCTCTCAATAGAATGCACGGTTTATGGAAAATATAAAATCCAACGAAGGGGGCATCTCTCCTTGCGGCTTTGTATAATTGGCCAAGATGCTTACCAGGTGCCGTTTTGAAAAATAAGGCATCTTTAAAATTGCCAAAAATTAAATGAGTTGGCAGACTCTCGACTCCTTTTCGTTTCCAGTAGTTTAATTTATATTTGGCATAATAGCGGAACAAAATTACAGTCACACTAATAACCGTTAGTGCAGACAAGATTAAGGCCATTCTTAGAATTTAAAATCAACTTATTACGAATATACAACGCTTTAGATTTTAGTCGATTTTAAATAGACCGAAAAATATTTGTGCCATTGATATAGACTCGAAATCGCAAATATAACTGCGGGGACCGCAGACCCACTAGTGGGACGTCTGTTTGATCAGTGAAGCGGGAGGCGTGTTTTCGGGTCCGTGACACGCCCAGTGGGCCGAAATTGAAATTTACTGTTCAAAATCCCTCACTGACGTCAATTCTTGACGGACTAGATAATTTTTTTTTTTAAATTACTCAGAATTAAATTTCTAAAAACATAGCTGAGCCCAATTAGCAATATTTCAATATATTTCATAACAGTTAAAATTTAAGTAGGCAATTTTATTTTACATGCCTCAAATGACAAAAAAACTATTTTCTAATTCAGCACACAGTACAATCCTAAAAGTACGATAAAAAGACAATTATTGTTATTGAAATTCTGAAATCGTTATGGATTTTAGTTAATTGGACTTAACATATATCCATGTACTAAGAAAAAATCAGTAAGATTTATTCAAGCCTATAATTTAAACACAATACAGTAGCTATATTTATTTTAAATAATGATATACATACATTTAGGTTACTACGGAGCTACACGCTGAGTAGCGGCGCGGCGGCATGACACCAGCCCGCGCTATCGTAACTTAATAATTTTTTTCTCGAAAACTATAAGACATACCATCCTGTTCTTCGGCTTAAATTTTTAAGCACATTATAGGCTATGTTTATGAATTTTTTGAAAAAAATCGAAGATATGATTATGATTTTTTTTTAGATAAATAATTTTTTTTTGTTAATAAAAATTTAATTATAAACAATTTTTTATTTGTTATAATTTTTCTTAAAAGAGCATTCAAATTCGAGTAATTTAAAAAAAAAATTGATCTAAATTGCTTGAAAATTACGGAAGTTATGATTAAACAAAAAAAATAATACTCAAAATTTTGAATTTGAATATTTTCAAAAATATTTTGAATTTTTCAAAAATACTTGAGATTTCTTTTTTTAACCACTAAAGGAACCCAAATCATAAATTTCATAAATATTAATTAATGTGACTGAAATTGGTGTGATCACTTGGTATGGACTCGACCATTGTTTTCAGTGGCCTAACTGGGGGGGGGGGGGGCAAGGGCCCTGGCGCAAAAAGGAAAATAGGGCCCCAATTATATATAATAATTTACAAGTTTAATTAATTCACCAGCAAAATAAAACGCGCGCAAGTGCGCGATAAGTTTTTCATGCATTTTAGAAATTATAAAATACTAGAGGGGCTTTAATTAATTATTTAACTTTTAACTTTTATTAATTATTATACTAAGTATATAAATATACCAAATATACTTTATTTAAATTTATTATATTTATTTCAATGAATTTGTTTTCAAGATACTCTTCGGGGAATTAACCAACGTCGTATCTCAAAACCTAGAATTTAAAAATATTACTAAACTGTTTAAAATCATTATTAAATTTGCAATTTTCACAACATTTTTAGAAAAATTAAATTAAATTTTATATATAAAAATAAATAAACTTGTTTTGAGTTTCTGAAATAAGCAAAAATGAGAATGAACATTGAGAATGACTTTATTGATTTATCTCAAATTTATCACAAATTTAATCTTTAATCAATACATTTAAAAAAATATTCAGTAATCTTCAGACTAAAATCTTTATATAAATATAAAATATTCATAATTATATATAAATTTTATATTTATTAATCTAAACATCTAAAATCATTTATCTACTTTTATTTAAAAAATTAAAATATCTTGTGAAAAGTATAATTTTACAAATATAAATTGTTTATAAAATTTACACCAAAATTGGTTGAGGAACGGTTTGGTTGAAGAAAGGGGTTAGTTGAAGAAAGGGGTTGGTTGAAGAGGGTGTTGATTGAAGGGGCGATTGGTTGAAGGGTAAATTACTTGAAGGGGATCTTGGTTGAAGGTGGGGATAAGTTAAAGGGGGGTTGGTTAAGGGGGGTGGTTGAAGGGGGATTGGTTGATTGATTGTCACTAAATGTTTTTTTCTTTTAAAATTTTAAATCATATTTCACCTTTTTAGAATCTTCTCAAATTTTTAATTTATAGCAATTTTAACTTCTTCAAATTTCAGTTAATGTGAACTTGCATTGATTAAAAGTTCAATTAATCCACTTTTCAAAAATACAAAATTTAAAGTAATTTAAAAAATTCGTCAATTTTTAATCATTCTTTTCTATTATGGTTTCAATAACTTAAACTACAATTTTCTACTATTTTTATCATTTTTCAATTATTTTATGCAATTTTTAATTATTTTGCTTCCTCATAGAGGAAGCTTTGTGATCGTTAAAATTTTCGATTTTCCAAAAATAGTCTAAATCGACTCATTTTTATCTAAAAAGCGAAAATTTTCATTCCTAAGCAAATGTCCAGATGTATGTGTGTGTGTGTGTGTGTGTATAGCGTTTTTTGTGTACAAGATATCTTGAGAACGCTTTAACGGATTCCAATAAAATTTGGATGACTTATTAAGCTCATGAATATCTAAATTTGGACACAAGGATTTTTGAAAATACCCAACCAAATTTTTTTGAGCACCTTTTTTCATCGAAAAAAATTGTTTTTTGCCAAAAAAATTTTTATGCTAAAAATACAACTTAATGAATACAAAAATCATATTCCTTATCTCAAAACGAATCGATTGACCTATATAACTTGTATAATTGATCAAGAATTCGTAAAATAATTCATATTTTGACATTTTTTTGCATTAAAAACTTTTTTTAACAACTTCCCCAATTAACTTATATATTATTAATTTCTTGCTTCCTCTATGAGGAAGCAAATTATTTTGCTTACTTGGAAGCGAAATATCCATGAAATGGACATAATTCTCACCTAGTTTAAATTGTTTCCCAAATATTAAATTTATCTTCCTTAAATTTCAAATATTTTATTTAGTTGTTTCAATCATTTTTTTAATTTCAATTATTTATCCCACGCCAATAAATCAGTTTGATTATTTATTCTTAAATTTTATATTAGGGGAGACCGGGGCTGTTTGGCGCAGGGGCTGGTTGACGCACTTAAGTTTATTCAAAAGTGAAAAGTCGAATTAATTTTTCTCTTCGGTCAAATTAATGTACTTGATAAACTGTAACTTTTTGGAACTTTTATTTTTTGAAATCAAAGCTGAGATGTTAAGCAAAGTTTCTGTACAATATAGTTTTCATGTACACAAAATTGGCAGAACCAACAGGAGCGTCGGAAGGAAAATTTTGATGGGTGGGCTCACCAAAAATATGTTCAGACATATACACACACATATACACATACACGCGTATACTCATAAAAATTTTTGGGTGGGCTTGGGCCCACCCAGCCCACACGGTTCCGACGCCACTGGAACCAATCAACAAAGAGTGAAAAGTGCGCCAAGTAGCCCCGGTCTCCCCTGTTCATGTCAAATTTAAATTAATTTTTTTAATTTACCATTATTTTTGTCATTTTGCAATTATTATTTTCAATTTTTAGTCATTTTCATAATTTTCTGAATTAAAATTTATTCAACTTTCAAATATACATCTTACTCTTTAAATCTGAATTAGTTAAAAATAACTAATAATTAGTAAAATCGTGGCTAAGTTTTCATTTCAGCAATTAGTTAAAAATAACTAGTTATTAGTAAAGAAATGACTAATTTTTAGTAAAAACATGACTAAAAATAGTTAAAATTTGACTAATTGAATTAGTTAACAGAATTTGACTAAAATATTAGTTATTTTTACATACCTTAAAAACAAATTTGACTAATAATTAGTTATTTTTTACTAAATGATTAGTAGAAATATAACTATTTGAATTAGTGGCTTAGTTTTTGCTTTCAAATTCGTTATTTCTAACTAATTCAGATTTTACAATTATTTTGTTCAATTTTCATTTCTTTTTATTATTTTTAACTTGTTTTCTCCAGCTTTCAATATTTTCTTTATTTTTCAATTAATTTCCTAAATTTTTAGTTATTATCTCAAATTTACCGTACCGGCCGAATTTGTCAGTTCATCCATTTTTTAAGAATTGAAAAACTTCTTTAAGCGTACAAATTATAATTATTAAAATTTTCTTATTTTTATTTCCTAAAAGAAATTCTGAAGAAAATAAGACCTGAATGAACTAATTTAGTCCATTTTTCATTGAAATATATTTAAAAAAGTGGAATTTTTGCTGTTTCACAAAAATTTTAATTTCTAACGAAATAACGATGATATGTTGAAGTTCCTATATGCTTGTTTTCAAGGTAATTTTCTAAGGAATAAAACTATTATATAAGCATTAAGGCCGTCGGAGACAGAGAATCGGCCGTGGTTGACAGTGGTTCTCAAACACGGCCCCCATGTGTTTGGAACACTTAGGAATTTTTTTCGACAAACCCCAACATTTTATCCAGAAAAGTAAATCGTACTGCAAATTCTACTAAAATAAAGATTCTGAAAAATACTTACTTTTGATACATCAAGTATTCCCCGAGCGTCAGTTTCTCGACGAACTTGATGTGACGGAATCTACCTACAATGAAACTTCAAGTTTGGCAATTTTTTCTGGCCAAACCCGACACTTTGTCCAAAAATAGGTCCCGTACTGCAAATTTGAATTTAAAAAAAAAGTTGAGTCTCACTTAGTTTTTGAGATTTAACTTTTTACGTGGCGTCAGTTTCTCGAGGAAAAATAAAATCACTTGACACTTCACTCACTGATTCCCACTTTGACAATTTTGTCCGGCAAAATCTGACACTTTTTCGGAAAATGAACACCGTACTGCACATTTAAATTTAATTACAAATTTTATACGCACTTTGTTTTCTAGATTACACTTTTAATTTCGCGTCAGTTTCTCGAGGAAAGTGAAAAACTTTTCAGTTTCTTCAAAGAAGCTGTCAAACAATATTGTTTGTTGTGCGCTGTTCTGATGCGGCATTTTCGAGTACTATTCACCTCAGCGCTGGATTTGAAATTATACACAGACATACATTATATCCATTATATTATTCAACCTGATTATAGAATTCACTTCTTAGAGACAGAATGTAAAGTATTACAAAATTTAATTTATATCAAGTTCCAAACATGACTTTACAGACTTTTTTTTAAAAAAAATTGCAATTTGTTTGTTATTTCAAGTAAAGTTAGCTCATTGAAAAGACGTATTTAAAATACTTCAAATAATGCAAATTTAGGAAGTAAATAATTTAATGCAAATTATGCATTTATAATTTCTAAAAAAATGAAATATTTGTTAAAATCTAAGAGTTTCAACACAAAATAGTAGGGTTAATTTAGTTTATAAGAAGATTTATAAGAAGATTACATAGGAGATCGGAAATAGAGATTGTATAGGGACTAAAATAATTGTTTAATTTTTTAAAATTAAATAAACAGAGTACCTAATTAATAAATATTTTCTGTTGCAAAAATTAAAGAAAATAAATATTAATCAAATTTGTTATTTATATTATTTTTACAAAATAATAAATCCAATTTTATATGATCTTAGAAACAAAATATGTTTTAGATTACATTTATTTGATTTATTTCATGCTACACTTACATATATCTTGCTTGTATAACAAGCAAACTATAACAAGAAAAAAGTTTACTTCGTTAACTACGTTATTAAAAATAAAAAAATAAAAAAATAAATTATTTATCAAGTAGTTTCATGATTTTATTTTAAAAAAATAAGAAATTTATTACTTCCTAAATTTGCATTATTTGAAGTATTTTAAATACGTCTTTTCAATGAGCTAACTTGACTTGAAATAACAAACAAATTTCAATTTTTTTTTAAAAAAAGTCTAAAGTCATGTTTGGAACTTGATATAAATTAAATTTTGTAACACTTTACATTCTGTCTCTAAGAAGTGAATTCTATAATCAGGTTGAATAATATAATGGATATAATGTATGTCTGTGTATAATTTCAAATCCAGCGCTGAGGTGAATAGTATTCGAAAATGCCGCATCAGAACAGCGCACAACAAACTATGTTGTTTGACAGCTTCTTTGAAGAAACTGAAAAAGTTTTTCACTTTCCTCGAGAAACTGACGCGAAATTAAAAGTGTAATCTAGAAAACAAAGTGCGTATAAAATTTGTAATTAAATTTAAATGTGCAGTACGGTGTTCATTTTCCGAAAAAGTGTCAGATTTTGCCGGACAAAATTGTCAAAGTGGGAATCAGTGAGTGAAGTGTCAAGTGATTTTATTTTTCCTCGAGAAACTGACGCCACGTAAAAAGTTAAATCTCAAAAACTAAGTGAGATTTAACTTTTTTTTTAAATTTAAATTTGCAGTACGGGACCTATTTTTGGACAAAGTGTCGGGTTTGGCCGGAAAAAATTGCCAAACTTGAAGTTTCATTGTAGGTAGATTCCGTCACATCAAGTTCGTCGAGAAACTGACGCTCGGGGAATACTTGATGTATCAAAAGTAAGTATTTTTCAGAATCTTTATTTCAGTAGAATTTGCAGTACGATTTCCTTTTCTAAATAAAATGTTGGTTTTTGTCGAAAAAAATTCCTAAGTGTTCTAAACACATGGGGGCCGTGTTTGAGAACCACTGTCAACCACGGCAGATTCTCTGTCTTCAATGGCCTTAAATATAAATATAAATATAATTCCACGAAAAATGGACTAAATAACTTTATTCAGGTCTTTTTTTCTTTAGAATTTTATCTACTTTTAGGAAATAAAAATAAAATTTTTTTATTAATTATACTTTGTACGCTTAACGAAGTTTTTCAATTCTTAAACAATGGGTGGACTGACAAATTTGGCTGGTACTGTAGATTATTGTCATCAATTTTCCATGTTTTAACGATTTTTCAATTATTTTCTTTTGCTACGCAGATTGTAATAATTAACTGTTTGGAAAAATTAAGATATAAACATCGAGGCATTTCTAAATCTGAAAGTGAAATTAAATAAATGGAAAATAAAGGCAAGAGAACTTTACTATTTACAAAATTACAAATTCAATATTCTCGAATGACAAATGACAAACTTTTTTCCACAACATTCAAAACTATGTTCACAATTTGATTTTAAATTAAAATTACTAATAATTCTTTTCTAATTACTTATTTTCAATTTTAATATAAAAATTATTTTTAAAAGCAGAAAGTTATCGAATGTTAAATAATATGAATTATATGAAAATGATAGTTAATTATTTTACTTACAATATAATACTATTTATAAATACATTTTAATAATTTTTTTGTAATCATTCTATTATATTGCAAAATTATGATGTACAATTAATTTTTAAAATAGGAAAACTCAAAGACGCAACTCAATTTCTGAATTATAATGTTTTTTACAGAGTAAACTTAAAAAATTCGGTTAATTCTGACTAAAGTTACCTAAAAATTAAATATAATAATTTATTTAAATAATAATAATAATAATAATAACAATAATAATAATAATAATGTCTTGATTTAAAATAATGATTATTTTATGCACATTGTAATAATTAACTGTTTAGACAAATTAAAAAACTCATCAAGGTATTTCTAAATCTGAAAGTGAAATTAAATAAATTGAAAATAAAGTCAGAAGAACTGTACTATTTACAAATTCAATATCCTCGCATGACAAATGATAAACATTTATTTTCAAAAATATTTACAATTTGCTTGTCAGTATAATTCCTTTTAAATTACCTACATATTTTCAATTTTAATAGAAAAATAATTTTTAAAAACAGAAAGTTATTTTATTTTAAATAATATAAATTATATAAAAATAAGAATTTATTGTATAACTTGCATTATAATACTACTTCAATACATATTAATTTATTAATAATTCTTTTATAATCATTCTATTACAAATGCAAAATTATTATATAAAATTAATTTTTAAAAAATAGGAAACTCAATAATGGCACTAAATATCTGAATTAAAATGATTTTTATCAAACAAATTTAAAAAATTCTGTTAATTCTGACAAAAGTTAACAAGTAAATATAATAATTTATACAAATAATAATAATAATGTCTTGATTTAAAATAATGATTATTTTATGCACATTGTAATAATTAACTGTTTAGACAAATTAAAAAACTCATCAAGGTATTTCTAAATCTGAAAGTGAAATTAAATAAATTGAAAATAAAGTCAGAAGAACTGTACTATTTACAAATTCAATATCCTCGCATGACAAATGATAAACATTTATTTTCAAAAATATTTACAATTTGCTTGTCAGTATAATTCCTTTTAAATTACCTACATATTTTCAATTTTAATAGAAAAATAATTTTTAAAAACAGAAAGTTATTTTATTTTAAATAATATAAATTATATAAAAATAAGAATTTATTGTATAACTTGCATTATAATACTACTTCAATACATATTAATTTATTAATAATTCTTTTATAATCATTCTATTACAATTGCAAAATTATTATATAAAATTAATTTTTAAAAAATAGGAAACTCAATAATGGCACTAAATATCTGAATTAAAATGATTTTTATCAAACAAATTTAAAAAATTCTGTTAATTCTGACAAAAGTTAACAAGTAAATATAATAATTTATACAAATAATAATAAAAATATCATAATTTAAAATGAATATTATTTTATGCACATTGTAATAATTAACTTTTTAGACTAATTAAAAGACAAATCGAGGTATTTCTAAATCTAAACGAGAAACTGAATAAATTGAAAATAAAGTCAAAAGAATTGTATATATCGTCGAATATGATATAACAAACATTCATTCATAAGGTTCAAAAATATTTACAATTTGATTTTCAATCAATATTTAATAAATTATTTCTAATTACTTAATTTCAATTTTTATAGAAAAACAAATTTTAAAAGCAGAAAGTTATTTAATTTTAAATAATGTGAATTATACAAAAGTAATAATTTATTATATATTACTTACAACATAATAATATTATTTTAATAAATTAATAATTGTTTTATAATTTTTCTCTTATAATTCTAAAGTAACTAAAAAATATTACTGAACATCTGAATTGGAATAATTTTCATAAAACAAACTTCAAAAAATAGTTAACAGTTAACAAGAATAGTTTATTTAAATAGTAATATATAAAAGTTTTTATTGGTAAATTTCTTAATTTTTTGATTTTAAAGCTATATTTAATTTAAAAACTACATGTCATAAACAATAAAACTAAAATATTGCAAAATAATATTTTGTTATTAATTAATTAACTTTTATAAATGAATGAATATATTGTAATTGTTTTTAAAAGAAAAAGCTTTTTTTTCTTTGTGAAACTTTTTAATATTATCTTAACCAACACTCAATTTTTAAGAATAAACAATTGAAACCATTGTTTAATTGTTTCAACAATCTTAGTTAACAAATGCGTCATTTTTGTAACTTTTATAAAAAATATTTCGTTTTTTTGGCAAAAACAATTGAATATAAATTTGATATAAAGCTGTAGGCTAAACTTTAAGTACCTACTTTTTACTGAATTGACTTTGACAAAAAAAAAAAAGATTTTTCTTAGAAAAATATAGATAAATACGAATTTGTTAAGAACAATTGTTTCAACAATAAATTAAACAATGGTTTTAATTATTTATTCGTAATATTTGAGTGTTGGTTAAGATAATATTAAGAACTTTCACAAAGAAAAAAAATCTTTTTCTTTTAAAAACTATTACAATATATTTACCTATTTATAAAAGTTAATTAATTAACAAAATTTTATCAATTTTTTGTAATATTTTAGTTTTATTGTTTATAAAATGTATTTTTTAAATTAAATATAGCTTTTAAACCAACAAAATTAAGAAATTTACCAATAAAGACTTTTATAGACAGTAATTTGTTTATAACAAATGCAAAATTTTTTAATTTATTTGGTGATGCTATTTGGTTATGTTAATTTAAAAATAAAACTTCTTTTCACAGAAAAAAAATATATGAATTTTATAAATGTAAATACAAAAAATGCAACTTTATTTTTCCAAATCGGCCTCGAGGAATCGATTTAAAATCTCATTAGCTTTAATTTGAAAAAAACTTTAAATTTTGATGAAAATTACGAGATGC
This sequence comes from Ganaspis brasiliensis, assembly GCA_037103525.1. Classification (NCBI taxonomy): domain Eukaryota; kingdom Metazoa; phylum Arthropoda; class Insecta; order Hymenoptera; family Figitidae; genus Ganaspis; species Ganaspis brasiliensis. The sequence continues at coordinate 1,884,085 of JAZKLR010000254.1, read as the reverse complement.
CCTAGGGTTATAAAGGGCACTTTATTGACCGCTGGGCTATAAGGAGGAACTTAGAATGTGGCTGTATAGGGGAAAGTCGGGCAGCCCCGGCCCCTTAAGCTTTTTGGCCAATAAATTTTGTAAATATTTCAAGAACAATAATTAAATTGTTTCATGGTGAAGACAAACTATTTGTCAACACTTAAAATGCTTCCAATAATAAAATAAAGATATTAATTAAGAGATACATGAGGACAAATATGAGGAGTAAAATACTAACCCTCAAAAGTTCATCGGGTAAGTCCGGCCACAGTAAAAGAAACTTTTTATTTCAATTATATAACTCAGTAAAGTACCAACAAATTTTGTCTTCAATAATCGTCAGAGAATCATTTATGGATATCAATTGAAAAATAAATTCAATAGTGTCAGAAATTACAAATATAATATTATTTTTATATGACGTTCAATGCGACACTCATTTCTTAAATTGTCCGAACACTTTAAGGTTATATTTACAATATAGTAGTTTTTTATAAAAAAGAAATGAAATAATGGAGTCACTATACTAAAAAAATAAGTTAAATTAAATGATACACCATTTCTAATTTGTTTCAATGATATAAAAATATGGTATTATACATAAAATAAACAGTGGCCGCGGCTACCCGACTTTCCCCTATAGGTAGGTAAAGTGACCATAATACGCCTGAGTTGCATAAAATATTAAATTAAAAAATTAGTTTTATTCTTTTATTTAAATTAATAAATAGGCTAAAGAGCCCTTACAAAAATAATAGGTATGTATATATATATAAAATTATTATTTTTAAAATTAGAATTATTAAATAACTGGCCAAAAATACGCGCGCTAAAGCGCGCGAGAATTGCATTTTTCATTGATAGGTATAATTTGAATACAAAAAACAAACTGAACTTATTTATATTAAATTGATTATACTATCAAATTAAATTTTGTAAATTAATTGTTATTTATTAAAATGTGTTATAAATAATTAAATACAAAGAAATTTTAGAGAATAACTCTGATTCTCTTTCTAAGTTGAAAATAAAAAGTTCTTATAGTGCGTTACAAAAAGATTTATTTAAATAGTTTTTTGAACAAAACATTTTTTAATAATAAAATTAATACAATTTTCTATACAAATTTTATTTATTCCAAACCTCTATTGATATGAAATCTTTATTTTTAATTTTTCTTTGAACAATACGAAATTCGATTTATAACAAACCATTCTCAAAAATTTCTATTAACATAAAATTTAATTTTTCCAAATTAAATTAAATTAAATCTATTAATTTAAATTTAAATTATTTCGAACTTCAATTATAATCAAAATTACAATATAACCAAAGTTTTAAGATTTTTAATTTAATGTAATTTGGAAAAGTGAAAAATTGAAATAATTTGAATTCCCTACATTAGGAATTAAAATAAAAATGAGTTCATTTTCTTTTATTTCAATCTTTATCTAAAAATATTTTAAAATGTTGGAAACAATGTAACCTGAAATCATTTGCAAATTTAAAAACTATTAATTTCAACTTCTAGAAATTTAGAAATTTAAAAACTATTAATTTCAACTTCTAGAAATTGGAAATTTCAAATCGATTAAAACTTATATTTAATTCAAACTTTGATCAATTAATACTTAAATTTACGGATTCTAAATTTTATAATTGATGCAGACTTCTTTTCCTAAGAATTATTTGAGACAATTTAAATTCTTAATTTCCAAAAATCTAAATATCATTCAATTTACATCAACCGAATTAAATATATTTAATTTAACAAACACAAGTCTACCAAAAAATAGGTATAAATTATAAAGACGGCATTTATGTTATATTCCAAAAAATTATAATTAAATTGTCGAATATATTGAAAACATTAAATTATTTTGAATTATTTATACATATTTTTTCATGAATTTACATATTATGTTTAAAGTGTTGTAAATCTTTATTAAGAACTGTAAAGTAGATTATAGTAAAATACGCGTTTATATTTTAATACACTATTGTATAAATAAAATATAAATTTATTTCTTAATTCAAGTTTTAAATTACAGAGAATTAATAAATAAATAGGTAAAATTAGAAATTCTACAATAAAAATACATTTTTTTAAAAGGTATTGATTTAAAAAAAAAAAAAAACATTTATAGGTGTGAATTAATTTTGATCTATTAAAATTTGTTGCAAATTATTAAATAGAAAGAAATTTTAAAAAATTTTCTTCAAAATTTCTATCAATATTTCTCATTTTTCCAAATTAAAAAATTTCTAATTTCTATCTATTCAAATTCAAATTATTTCAAACTTAAAGTAATCAAAATTGAAATATAACTAAAGTTTTAAAATTCATAATCTTCAATATAGGGAAAAGTATATTTCAGTCAATCTTATTTTTTGTTCTTCCAATTGAACTAATTAAAATTCTAATTGATCCTAATTTGAAACCTATAATAAAATTAGAAATTAAATAAGCTTATTAATTTACCAATAAAAAATAAGCATTTTGAGATAAAAAATGCAGCATTTATTTGGAGAAATTTAATTTGGTACGTATTTTTATTTAAAATAGGGAAGAAAGTTTTAAATTAAAAAAAAATGATTCAAAGAGGAATAAATTATAAAAAAGGCATTTAAAAGTCTAAAAAAAATATTTGAAAACAGTGCTCGCTTTTTTCAAATTTTATCATGATATTTCCTTCTTTATTCTTATTTATATTATATTTTTTAGAAGTAATTAAAAGAACAAAATATTATTATGAAAATGATTCATATATTATTATAAATTATAATATAAAATATACATTAATTTTCATATTATGTTTAAAGTGTTTTGAATCATTATTAAAATTTGTAAAGTAGTTTTAAATAAGACACGTTTGTATTGTAATACATTATTATTATTATTATTGAAAATAAAATACATAAATTTGTCAATTGATTTCAAATTTAGATTCAGGAGAATTAATAAATAAATAAATAAAATTAGAAATCTTATAATTGACATAAAAATACATTTTTTCAAAAGTTATTAATTTAAAACAAAAAACATCTATTGTGACAAACTTCAGGTGTGGACAGAATGAAAGAATGAAAGAATGAAGTTTGCGATTATTGTTATTAATAATATAATCTCCGTAAACTCCTGAAGTTAGTTAGTATTTATATTTATTCATATTTTTCTGTCCACGTTTTTAAAGAAGTTTAAAATATATACACATGCAATTAATTCCCTAAATTTTCAGTTATTATCTCCAATTTAGATTATTGTCAGTAATTTTCCATTATATAACGATTTTTTAATTATTTTCTTTTACTTAAAAATAAATTCTGGAATTTTTCTTGATTTTCATCAATTTATAATTATATTCATTATTTTGTCATAACTTTTAAAAATTTCAATTATTTATCCGATATTGCAAGTATTCTCATCAATTTTGGTTATTTCTGCAATTTTTTAATTACTCTCTTTAATTGAAATTTTTTAACTAATTTTGTAATTATTATTTTTTTCTAAACATATACTCTATGATTTTTTCAGTTATTTCTCTCAAATTTTATTGAATGTTTTCAAGATTTTATATTTAAATTATTTTCATCATAATTCAATTTTCTTTATCAATCTTAAATTATTTTTAGCATAATTCAATTATTTTTTTCAATTTTGAATTAATTTTATCATTTTTTAATTATTTTTCTCGATTGTTAATTATTGTTCTCTTTTTCTAAAATTATTTTCTAAGATTTTTAAGTATTTTTCTGAAAATTCAAATATTTTCTTCAATTTTTAATTATTTTCATTTGTTATCAGAATTTCAAATTTTTCTTATTATTAATTATCGTAAATTTCAATTATTTTTAGCATTCTTCCAGTCTTTTCTCCAATTTTTAGTCATTCTCATTCTCTAAAATTATTTTCTAAGATTTTTAAGAATTTTTCTAAAATTTCAATTGTTTTCATTAATTTTTAATTATTTTCATTTGTTTTCATAATTTCAAATTTTGTTTATTAATTATCGTAAATTTCAATTACTTTTAGCTTATTTCTTTAATTCTTTTCTCCAATTTTTAGTTATTTTCTTTTTTTTAATTGATTTCTAAGATCTTCATGTAGTTTTTTCAAATTTCAATTATTCTTTCTTTATTTAAAAAAAATTCTGTAGTTTTTTCAATTATCACATTTAAATGTCATTTATTTTTTACAACTTATCACTGTTTGTATCATATTTTAATTATTTTCGTCAAGTTTTAAAATTTAAAAACATTTTTCAATTATTTTCCAAAATTTATTTTCTCCAATTTTTAATTCTTTACATTTGTTTCATTATTTCAAAAATTGTTTACTATTTATCTGACTTTTCAATTCTTCCATTATTTATATTATTTTTTATATTATTTTCTTCAATTTTCAATTACTTTCGTTCTTTTTCTCGTTATTTGTTATAATTGACAAAAAGTTTTTACTTATTTCTCTTTAATTAAAACTTGTTCTATTCAATTATAAATTATTTTTATCTTTTTTTATTTATTTTCCCTAATTTTTAATTATTTTCTTTTATTTCAATGAACTTCTGAAAGTTTTAAGTATTTTTCTCAAATTTTAATTATTTTTCTTAATTTTAATTTATTTATCTCAATTTCTAAGCATGCTTCTTCAATTTTCAATTATTCTCTCTAATTTTTCATTATTCAATTTTGTTTTAATTTACTTTTAAGATTCTCAAGTATTTTTCTCAAATTTTAATTATTTTCTTCATGTTTAAAACATTTTTATGATTGTTTAAATTAGTTTCCCTAATTTTTAATTGCTTTCATTTTTTTTTCAATTACACTGAAAAAATAGCAATGTAATCATAACAAAATAGTTTTGTTAATGATTTTTTGTTGGCTTTGTCAAATTTCAGAGTTAGAATTACCAAAAAACAGTTTAAATTATAAAATAATTTTGTAGTATTTAATAAAAATTTTGTTTGAGTTTATTAAAATCTTTTGTTGGCATTACCAAATATGTGATGGCGCATGCGCATTCTATACGATTCTGTTTGACGCATGTTCTCGTCTGGTTTTCATAAAGACATCGATATAAATTGGAATTTTTTGTTTTTTAAAACAAAAAAAAAGAATATTATATAATGGGTGATAACTAAATCAAATGTCTACAAAGTTAACTTTTGAAATTAAAAAAATATAACTATAAAATATACTTTATAAAGATAATAAAAAGGGACTTATTTATGATTTTATGTTTAGTGACAAAATTGACAGAATGTATTGCTGAATGATACATAAGTCGATAATTAGTCATATAAGTGAATAAATATTATGGTTTTTTAAAAGAGTAAATTTATATTTCGATTCTTACGTGGCAGGTTAATAAACGTTTAAGCACAATATGTTGTTTTCAAGAATCTAAACCTAACCTATAAAACTATCTACTTTATATTCTGTTTTTTTTTTGTGGAAAATACTTTATTTAACATAAGAAATAATTAAGGAATAATTCCATTTTTAATAGTATGAAACTACTTTCAATTATTGTTTTAAAAATTAAAAATAAACACATGTTTTTAAATAAATTTCATGCCTAGAAATATTTACGTGTATTATTATAACTACACATTATTTCACAGTAAGATACAAAAAATATTAAATATTTTTTAATTAAAAACATTCATTTATTTAACAAATCAAAACAATATTGGAATTTCCATTTGCACAATCTGTGTTTAACTTTTTTTTCTTTATTATAATAGCCATCAAAATATTTGTTAAGCTCTAAAAAGTTTTGTTGGGACTACCAAATTTTTTTGTTGAAATTACCCTAAATAATTAACAAAAGAATTTTGTTGGCACAACAAAATAATTTTGTTGAGTGTATATCAACAAAAGAATTTGGTTGAGCCAACAAAATTTTTGTTCAGCCAAACAAACCTTTTTTTCAGTGTAATTTGCAAAATTTGCAATTATTTTGTTTAATTTCAATTATTTTTTGCAATTCTTTTTAATTTTAAAATATTATAAATTTTGTCCTAAATAAATATTTATTTTATTTATATTAATTAATTTTTAAATATTATATTTAAAATATTTATTTCTTGTTATTAGATAAATAGTATTTATCAATTTTTCTGGTTCCGTACACCATGAGTGTACGCACGGAACCCTATTGGAAAGACTTTGTCGAAAATCGTACCCCCCCCCCCCCCCCTAGCCATCAAACTATTTGACTTAGAAAGTTCAAATTTGGCCCACATATGTATTTTCACGTGTAGATGAAAGGAAAATTATAGAGAACATGATTCTAGTGGTTGATCATAGCGTTGTCAAGAAAATAACAAGATTTTTGAGAAATTTTGATAGTTTTTGGCTGATAACTTTTGCCATTTCTTTGACAGCGCTATCACCACAACAATCTCTATAATTTTTCTGTAATCTACATATGATACTACATTTTTATACCAAATTTGAACTCTCTAAGTCAAATATTTTGGCAGATAAGAGGGGAATACGGTCATTTTTTCGAAAAAATGCGTTTAATTTGTACCATTCCTGACCTTTATCTGCCAAATTATTGTACTTAGAGTGCTGAAATTTGGTACACATATGTAGTTTGACGTCTAGATTACAGAAAAACTATAGAAAACCTTGTTGCAGGCTGTTATCATAGCGTTTTCAGCAAAAAAAAAACGATTTTTTTAAAAAATGCTAAAAAATGGTCGTATCAACCCCCCCCCCCCTGAACTTCCAAACTATTAGACTTAAAGAATTCAAATTTGGTACACAAATGTATTTTCACGTATAGATTACAGGAAAATTATAGAGAACATGATTGTATGTGTTGAACATAGCGTTGTCAAGGAAATAACAATATTTTTGAGCATTTTTTTAACATATGGGCCATAGTTCCCACACAGCACCAGAAATTCCCTGAATTTCCCCTGAATATTGGTCCACATTTCCCGAATATTCGAACCTAATATTCAGGGAAGTTTCGTGGAAGCATCAAAATGTCCGCCATAAAGAATATTGGACGCTAAATTTCCCTGAAAATGTATTTCTAATTTTCAGGGAAGTTCCGCATCTAATATTCCTAGAATATTCAGGGAAAGTTAAAAAAAATTTCCAAAATTTTTTTGATCTGGTAATTGATAAAAATTGTATGTCATATTTGGCACCCGTAGGATTCTAGAACATTAAAAACTACGGCGCAGCCGTAAGTGTCACAGAAACCAAGTTCGACCATTGCGCATCATGTACAGAAGATTTACGAATACTGTGAATATTGAAGGAATATTAGATGCGGAAATTCCCTGAAAATTAGAAATACATTTTCAGGGAAATTTAGCGTCCAATATTCTTTATGGCGGACATTTTGATGCTTCCACGAAACTTCCCTGAATATTAGGTTCGAATATTCGGGAAATGTGGACCAATATTCAGGGGAAATTCAGGGAATTTCTGGTGCTGTGTGGGTTTAGTGTTATAACTTTGACAGCGCTATAATCATCACTTTCTCTATAATTTTCCTGTAATCTACACGTAAATCTACATATGTGTACCAAATTTCAGCATCCTAAGTCAAATAGTTTGGAAGATAAGGGGGGGGGGGGAATAGGTCATTTTTTTAGCAAAAATGCACTAAAAGTGTACAATGCCACCTCCATATCTGCCAAACTATTGTATTAAGAGTGCTGAAATTTGGTATACATATGTAGTTTGCCATATAGATTACAGAAAAACTGTAGAGAACTTTGTTGCAGATCGTTATCATAGTGTTTTTAAGCAAAAACCAACGATTTAAAAAAAATGCTAAAAAATGACCGTATCCCCCCTCCCATAACTTCTAAACAATTTGACTTAGAGAGTTCAAATTTGGTACACAAATGTATTTTCACGTGTAGATTACAGAAAAATGGTAGAGAACATGATTGTAGAAGTTGATCACAGCGTTGTTAAGGAAATAAAATGATTTTTGAGTACTTTTTATGGATATTTGCTAAAATCTCTGGATTTTTCGTTGACAGCGCAATCACCATCACGTTCTCTATAATTTTTATGTAATTTACACCTGAAAATACATTCCTGTACAAAATTTGAACTCTCTAAGTAAAATATTCTGGTAGATAGGGGGGGGGGGTGGTCCATTTTGTATAAAAAATTCATTATATATTATATTATATATAATATATTTATATATTTAATAGTATCAAATATATTTAAAATTATTTTGTTTTGTGTACGGAACTCTCGATTTTAGTGCGAGTGTAACTCGAACTTGCCCGATTTTTTATATTTATTATTGTATTTTATAATTTTTAAAATGTATGAAAAACTAATCGCGCGCTGGCGCGCGTTTTATTTTGCTAGTATATACATTATTTTAAAATTAGAATTAGACTGCGCAGCCGAACAATGAAAACAGACTTAGAAGGCTCGAAGAAATCTATAACATTGGTAATATTAAATAATCATCAAGTAATTAATATTATTAAAAAAAATAGGTACAATAAGATGTGAAAATTCAAATATATTTTATAGAAAAAACCTAATTAAAATTACAAAAGCGTTGAAAGTGTGCTTCTGAAAACTTGTCATATCTTTATTTGAATTAATAAATTTTGTTTGAATAATGTTGTGAAAAAAATTTTATTAAATATAAACTAACTACTGTTATGTCCCATAACCAATTTCTTGGTGCGATACATGCATGTGTATGTACTTGTATGCATCGTACATTATTTAATTGTATTGTAGAATAGTGCATTATTATTAAATGGTGCCTTATAATAGGCAGCCTTAGTAGCAGCATTGATATAAAATAGTTTATTTAAAAACATCTCTGACTAGGCAGTGTTTTGGAAATAATGAGTTGTTGTCTCACGTTGATAACAGAATCTGACTCTGTCCAAGGTAAAGTAAAGCAACGGCGATGTCTTATCATAATGAGATATACTAACTAGTTACCATGGATGGCTACTATCAACTAAAGATAGAAATCCCTAGGTAATATGTACACAGTAAAAAATTTTGTGTTAAATTTAACATTTTTCACATGTCCCAAACGGTCCACTCAAAACTTATGTGTTAATTCAACACAAAAAAATATGTTGAATTTTGTACACAAATTTTAACCTCTTATTTTACGCATTATAATAATTTAAAGCGTGTATATTTTATGCAATTACTATTGTATTTTATCTTTTGCAAGTTAAAATGAATTTTCAATAAGGAATTTATGCTTTTGCAATAAAAAAATAAACATAAATTACAGAGTTACTACTAAAAAATTTGAGGTTATGTTCAAGAATCAAATGACATTTGAAGAATGTGTAAAATCAACACACGAAAAATGTTACATTTTAACACAAAAAATTTAACAAGGACTGTTTTCTACACAAATACACAAAAATTTTAACTGTGTATATGAGCGCAACGCATTCAAGATACATCAATTTTAGGATACAGCAGGAACTCAAATCTTCAATAATTATGTTGTGTTATGTTATGTATACTTGATTGCATAATGGATATGGCGTAAATTAAGCTCATATACATTATATATATTAAATAATAATAGTCATTTTGATATCAGTCATTACCGTTTATTCGCTTTCATACTGGCCCAATACTGGTCTTTGAGTAAACTTTAACATTCATTTATGCAGTTTAACGTTTGAAATCACAATTTAATTGAATAAATGAGTATTGAATCACTCTTTGACTCATTGTAATTAAAGATTATTAAATTAACTAGCAACATTAACGCGCGCGACAAACTTTCCATTGTTGTTGGTCATTTAAAACTATAAATTTTTGCAAATACAAATAATGGAAATTACGAAATTGAAGAACATATCTGAAAAATGACGAAAATAATTAACGGCTGAAAAAAAATTCGAAAAATGACTACATAATTACACAAATGAAATGAATGGTTAAAAAAATTAAAAAATGAACATTAAATTTAAACAAATTAGTTGAAAAATTACAGGAATAACTGTTCGAAATAATTACAAATTGAACAACTGGATTGGAAATCGAAAAAAATAATTAAAATTGAAAAAAAATAATAAAATAGTCGAGCAAATAAATTGACAATTTAAGAATTAAATTAAAATTTGAAAAAAATAATTGATAACTGGAACAAAAATTACAAAATGACAAAAATATTCAACAATTAAAAACAAAATTAAAAAAAATGTCTAGATTAATATACAACCGAACAAAATAATTTAAATAATCAAAGGATAATTATAAAATCATATGTCATTTGAAAACAAAATTAGAAAAATTACTAGATTAATACTGAAAGAAAATAATTGAAAAAATTAAGCAAGAAATATTAAATTTAAAGAAAATAATTGCCAATTAAAAAATAAAGAAAATTATAGGAATAATTATTGGAAATAAATGCACATTTATCAACTGGATTTAAAATCGAAAAAAATAATTCAAAATTGAAGAATTGAAATAAAAATTTGTGGAATATACTTAAAAATTGAAGAATGGAATTAACAATTAAAGAAAACAATTGAACAATTAACTTTAAAATTAAAGAATTCTAATGATAATCAAAATAATAATAGAAAATAGGCGATAATATTAATAATAATAATAACAAGAATTGAATTGAAATTTAAAACGATTTTGATGAGTAAAAAAAGTAATTGAGAAAATCTGAGAATTGTTGAATAATTAGGAATTAATGGAAAATCGATAAAAATAATTGAAAATTAAAGAAAATATTTGAGAATTGAAGAAAATTATTAAAAATTAAAGAATTAAATGAAAATATCAAGAAAATAAATGATAATTAAAAAATAAAATTACAATATGAAAAAATATATAACTATTAAAAAAAAAAAAATTATTAATTGAAAAAAAATTGAAGAATGGTTAGAATAATCGGGATTAGAAAATGTTTTTTTTTAATTAATGAATAATCATAAAATTGGAGGTGAATAATAAATTGTAAATTAAAAACTGATGATAATTATACATAAAATTGTAGAAAATAAATAAAAATTAAAGAATTGTATTGAAATTTCAATAAAATATTTGATAATTGAAAAAAAGTTAACAAAATGATTAAAATAATTAAATATTAAAAACAATCATTTAGAAATGAGGAAAATAATTATAATTGAAAAACAAATTTTTAATCTGTCGAGAATAATCGACAGCAGAACAAAATATTTAAAGAAATTAAAGAATAATTATAAAATTTAAAATAAAATTACAATATGACGAAAGTACTTAACTATTAAAAAAAAATAATTATTAATTGAAAAAAAAACCAAAAAATAATCGGGATTAGAATTTTTTTTTTAATTTAATAAATAATCATAAAATTGAAGGAGAATAATAAATTGTCAATTATAACTGATAAAAATTATGGATAAAATTGTAAAATTTAAATATAAATATAAAATTTAAAGGGAATAATTGTATATTGAAAACTGTTGAAAATAATGGCAACATAAGAATTGAAAAACATTGAATTGTTTCTGGTCATTTACAACTATAAATTTTTGCAAGTTCAAATAAGATAAATAATTTAATGACATTTGTAATTCAAATAAACTTAATATTCTACATAAATATAACTTTTATTCTATGCAAATTAAAATTGCTGCCGACTTCAAGAATTAAACAAATGAGTGAAAGTAAATAAAAAATATTTTGAAAGAGCACGAATTTTCCAATTTTATATTTAGAAAAAAAAATAATAAGAAAAATAAATAAAAAATTTAGTTCCAAATTTCTATTCAGGATTATTTCTATTCTTCAAAAGTTCTAACAATTCAAGTTTTAATTTTTCCAAATTTAAAATAGTTCCAAACTTAAAACCGTTTTAACAAAATGTTGACTCAAATTTATTTAATACTAATTTAACACTTCAATGTAAAGTCGCCAGACTGGGGCGAGACAAGGCTCGACAATAGAGGAATCCTAATCGCAGAAATGGTCTCCAGGAACAATCTGATGGTTGTCAACCAGGGCCATAAATAGACGTTTAGGAGAGACCATAATATCGGATCAATTATCGATCTAACGAGAACAACATCTCTCCTAAACAAGCGCATTAAAGACTAGCACGTCTCTGAGGATCATACCGAAAGTGACCACCAGTATATTAAGTTTTCAGTCTCGGGAGGAGACACACCTAGAGCAAACAAGCAGGTTGCTTCCTGTAAGAAAGGCCCTAGGTAGAACATTAAGAAGCTGTACGTCAAAAAATTCGGTCGGTCCCTTGAAGAATCCCGCCTCATTGAGGAACTTGGATGGGTGAAGAGACCGAACAATCTGGATAGGGAGGTGCGGCCGGTGATGAACATGATAATCACCGCATGCGACGCGTCAATGCCGCGTCGTAGAAGTACCACTCCCAGAAGACGTAATGTATACTGGTGGTCAGAGGAGCTGGCCTCTTTGCGAAAAGCATGCGTCAGAGCAAGAAGGATATACACCCGCTCTAAGGGAGATCCTATGCTAAAGGACGCATATATAGAGGCCAAGAGGATCCTCAGAAAGGAGATTCGAGCTTCACAGCGAAGGTGTTGGAAGACCCTGATCGAGGATGTCGAGAAGGAGCCATGGGGTCTGGGCTATAAAATCGTTACCAAGAAATTAGTAACGAAGCAAAAGACCTCCGGCCTGGAGAATCCCGATTGTGTGCGTCAAATAATCAGGGCCTTGTTTCCACCAGCAGAACCATGGCCTAGGATGGACTGGAGTGACTGTCAAGTTCGTGAGGAGGAACTCTTCACTCTTGCAGAGATTCACGAGGCCGGCAAAAGATTGAAGCCAGGCAAGGCGCCTGGAATCGATGGGATAAGTAACAAGATACTTAAACAAGTGATCGTTGTTTTACCCCAGATTCTCTTAGATTGCTTCAACAACTGCCTAAGAAGAGGAGAGTTCTTCCGGGACTGGAAACGACAGAGGCTGGTCCTCCTAAGGAAAGGTAACAAACCTCTAGATAATGTCTCATCTTACAGGCCAATATGCCTGTTAGATACGATGGGCAAACTTCTAGAGGACATGGTTCTGCAGAGGATGCAGCTCCACTTGACTGGAGAGAATAGTCTATCCGACTATCAACTTGGTTTCCGTAAAGGTCTGTCCACAGTAGATGCCATACAAAAGGCAGTGGACCTAGCCAAGGAAGGAAAGGACAAATTGGGTCCGGGGAAGAAGAAGAGCTTCTGCGCTTTAGTAGCTATACATATACGCAACGCGTTTAACACCGCTAAATGGGAAGATCTCATCAAGTCGATGAGAAACAAAGGAATACCGCCCTACCTGTTGCGGATAATGAATAATTATCTTAGCGACAGGTGGGTAAAATACGAGGAAGACACCTGCACTCTGAAAGAAGAGATACAACGAGGTGCCCCTCAAGGTTCGAGGATAGGACCTTTCGTATGGAACGTCTCCTATGATGACTTCTTGCGAATGGGTCTACCCGAAGGTGCGGTGATCATCGGCTTCGCGGACGACGCGTTGATCGTATGCTCTGCCGAAACTACAGAAGAGCTCGGAATCTTGGTGAACGAATGTCCACGACGAACAAAGAGCTGGCTGGATGCCAGAGGCCTTCAAATGGCCCTGTACAAAACCGAAGCGCTCATGGTCACAAACAGACGTGGTTACGAACTTCGGTGGGCCTTTTGAAAAGAAAATGAGATTGGTGGCGTGTATGTTCCACTCAAAGCTGCTTTATGCAGCACCAGTGTGGGCTCCCTCCCTGCGAACAGATATAAGCAAGACCATCTTGGAGAAGATACTGTCCTCGCAAAGGATTATCACTAAGCGTATAATCTCTGCCTACAGGACAGTATCTGCGAGTGCTGCTCAGGTCCTTGCCAGCGTCCCGCCCTGTAGTACGGGCTACAAGGTACCTGAGAGCAGGTTTTCACATCATACGCAAAAAAAATTATTATTTGAGAATCATAATAATCACAACAATATTTAAAAACAATATATGCCAGGAAGGTCTCTCTTCGGAGAGTGGTCCTACCGTTGATTTCGATCGGGTGCAAGGCCTGGTGGTCAACGCCGGCTCCATGGATTCTGGGGGGAGCCAAACTAACGGATTGTTTAACGCAGGACTAAATGACTGATTGTCTAGCCGATCAGACAATTTATGTCGGCCATATTATGTCGAACATTTTGATTTTGAAAAACTGACTTCAGATTCGTTATCAGAAAAAGTCACATTTTTACATCAGAAACCTGACATTTTTAGACCCCCCCTCTCACGCCCCTAGGCATGTGACGTAGTTTGTGAATACCTATTAGGTATTGAACATATTTTCAGAAAAAGGCACACTGTGCGGTAGCACTGCTTGTCCGAAATATAAAACAGAACTGCAGTAGCTCAAACAGGCAAAAGCTTAAAGTTTCTGTAGATCAATCTGCATAAGTGCAAGGAGGCCAGAGACCACCTCTTGTAGACAGCCGGGGAGCAGAGGATCGATGTCTTGTTCTGAACTGAACAGAAAAAACGATCTTGCTCCCTGATGTCAAACAAATCGGAAAAAGCAGCCATTCTGATCTACAATTCCGAGTTGGGGACAGATAAGTTCCTGGAGACGAGCAGTGGGTAGAAGTGGCAGGGATACGCATGTATAGATGTGATTTCTCACCCAGCGATAAACCAATGCTCGACAAAAGAGAAATCTTGGTCAGAGAAATGAAATTCAAAAAGAATTTGTTGGTTGCGAATCAGGGGAGAACTTAGAAATTTAGGGAAAACAGTCAGGGACTGACAATTCATCTAACGATCACAAAGACCATCATAAATAAATGGATTAAAGATTGACGTGTCCTGGGGGATTATACGTACAGTGAGGATCAGTAGATCGAGTTTTTAGTCTCAAGAGAAGACGTACTGCGGGCCAGGAACCACGGAGTTCTTCGTAAGAAGGGCCTAAAGTGAAACATTAAGAAGATGACAAGGAGAAGTTTGGCCGGTCCCTCGAAGAATCCGGCATTTTCGAGGAGCTAGGATGGATGAAGAGGTCGAACACTCTTTACGTGCGGACGGTAAAAAATATGGTTTGTCACCGCAAGCGACGCGTCTGTGCCGCATAGTAGAAGTACAACCCCAAAAAGGACCTAATATGAGATGGCGAAAATGCTCCATGGAGTCAGGCTTTTAAAATCGTTAACAAGAAATTGTTAACGAGGCAAAAGCCCCCTGGTCTGGACAATCCCGATTGGATCCTTTAAATTATAAAGACATTGTTTCCTCCAGCAGAACCATGGTCTAGAACGGACTGGAGTGACTCTCAATTCGGTGAGAAGAAAATTTTCACTCTTACAGAATCTAAGGAAAGGATGCAAACCTTTAGATAAAATCTTATCCTACAAACCTATTTGTCTGTTAGATACGATGGGCAAACTTCTAGAGAACATGGTCCTGCAGAGAATGCAGTCTCACTTGACCGGTGAGAACAGTCTATCTGATAATCAATTTGGATTCCACAAGGGCCTGTCTACAGTAGACGCCATGCAGAAGGCGGTGGACCTAGACAAAAAAGGAAAAGACAAATTGGGACTAGGAAAGAAAAAGGGCTTGTGTGCGTTAGTGGCCATTGACATACGCAACGCGTTCTATACCGCGCGATGAAAAGATCTCACCCAGTCGATGAGAAACAACGGAATACCGCCCTACCTTTTGCAAATAATAGATAATTATCTTAGCGACAGGTGGGTTATATACTAGGGAGGCACCTGCACTCTGAAGGAAGAGATGCAAAGAGGTGCCCCTCAAGGCTCCAGGATAGGACTTATAATGACTTTTTGCGAATTGATCTACAGCATCAGCTTTGCAGGAGACGCGTTGACCGTGTGCTTTGACGAAACTGCAGAGGCCCTGGGGGTTTTGGTGAACGAATGTTTGAGACGGGCAAAGCGCTCTGGTTGGAGGACAGAGGCCTCCAAATGGCTCTGGAAAAGACCGAAGCGCTGCTAGTCACAGACAGATGCCCCTGGTATCCAGATGAACAGATTCGAGGTCCAGTGGAGGAAAAGTATAAAATAAGTATAAAATACTTAGGTTTAGAGCTGGATAAGTTCCTGAATTTTAAACACTACATCGCTGTAGCATGTCAGAAGGCCGAACAATGTCTTGGGTCTCACTGGAGGGGGCGATGGTTGGGGCCCCCTCCTCCCCACCCCTTTTTTACCTTTGTGTGAAGGTTTTTTTTTCTTCTAAAATGTGTGTTCTGTGAGCTGAAAGGCAAAAAAGGACTGTGTGCACGCGTGTATGTATTTTTTCAACGTATTTATATAATTTTATCTACTGACGACGGATTGTCTCCAATAAAAGAATTTCTCACAATTCAAGGTTTTTTATCATTTTATTTCTCTTTAATTCAGTGAGCGAAATTTCGACCTTTTCCACTCTCCCGGTATTGCTCACATTTACTTAGAGAAGAATAAGAAACTTATTTTTGTGTTAGAAGTTTAAATATGTTTTTTAAAGAGACAAAAGTGAATAATTAGTTGTTTTTAATTACAAAAAACATTAATTAATGAGCAGCATAATTTTGCAAATTACATTTCCAAATAAAATTTTATTTCGAAGGGGGTGAGGTGTTTTGTATGTGAGAAATTTTACCAGGAAGTACAATTTTAAAAATTTGAATTGTAAATAAATTTTTTTGTAAAGTGTGTGATATAAAAATTAATCTTTTAGAGTGTTATCTTCATGAGATAAATTATTATTTTGAAAACTATTGATACTTTTAATTTTTTGATATGCTGCTCTGGTGGTTTCGCCTCTTGATAATGGATTAATTGTAAATCAAGGCCGCTGATTAATCGAACATATTGTGACCTTTCTTTTTTTGTTGATTTCCTGGAGAATAATTAAACAATATTAATTGCCTTATATTATTATTATTATTAAAGTGTAAATTATGAATCTATCACTCGGTGTAATTCAAATAAGGTGAAGAATTTATCGATTTTTCCGAGTCAAGAGGTCAGGTATTATTATTTAAAATAAAATAATACTCATATTATTTAACGTTTAGGCTAATAACATTTTTTTCAAGGAATAATGTAAATTGAAATTGTTATTTTGTATAAAATAAGGTTAAGGCATTTGTTCTAATTCACTGAAAATTTAATTACATTCTGTTTACTTTTATATATTTACTAAATGGTACAAAGAGAAGGAGAAAATTGAGGTTTGGATTATATACATTTTGATTTCAAATCAATTGTTGATTTTTGAATTTACTTCTCTTAACAATGGATCGTATTGTTTGTTAAAATTAATAATATCTTCTTTTCGATTAATTGAGTATTTTTTTAATTTTAGGTATTTCATTTCTGAGACAAGGCATTTATTTGCTAAAGGTTCTTTATCTAGGATTTTAACATTTTGCCAATAAAATTTGTGTTTTAAATTGACGTTTCTATTTTTTATGTTTTTGTGTATATTGGCATTATGGAATGTCTTTTATTTTTATGTTCATTAATTTTTTTCCTTATTGGTCTTTTTGTCTGTCCCACATATGAAGCAGGTCAATCTTGACAATTTATTTTATAAACTGTACGTGTTACGTCATTTTTGTTAGTTTTATCTTTAATTTTCTTAATTATACCATTTAGATTCTTATTCATAAATGGAACTGTGTGTATATTGCATTTTTTGAATGAGAATGAAAATTTTTCATAAAGGTTGTTGTGATATGGTAATTTTAATTTCGATATTAATTTATGTTTCTGATTGTTTTTATCCATTTCAATATTTTTTTTAATTCTTGCTAGTCTTTTTTTAATATTTTTATTAAATTTGATTAATTTATTATTATTATTTACATTAATCTTTAATGCTTATTTTTTTCTTTTTAAAAATATGTTTTATAGTTTTCAAATATTACTTCAAAGTATTATAACTTTTAACACAGGCAAAATTGTAGTACGTAGGAATCCGAAGATAATATCATCATGATTTGGAGCTCTATCTTCAAAATATTGATAAGTCTACATCATCTGATGAGCGATTTCATTAGAATAGAAATTTTGTTGTTGCAATATTTTCTGCAGAAAATAAGAATGATTATTATTTATTATAATTCTTCCTAATTCCAATGTATATTAGCATTCATGGATTTAATAAGAATAGTTTTAGAAACATAAATGTGATAAATTATTCTTATAAAACATTGTTTAGTTTATAGTTAAATTAAAACTAATTGTAGTTCATTTAACTATTTATAATTAAATTGTTTAATGGAAAGTTAAATACAAAATGTAATTTATAGTATTATAAAACTTAATGTAAGAACCTAAATATTTGTACCTATTGAATAAAATTACTATTATTAATTAAAAAACAATGAAATCCTTTTTTTAATTAATTATTTATTTATATTTATTTATTATATATTAGAGTAGGATAAATAGCTAGCATATTTATTATATTAATTTATATTTTTATTTATTGTAATAAACAATAAGATGATTCATATTTTAAAAATAAATTGACGAACTACTAAGTACATTGTCTTTTATAATTATAGATTTGATTAAATTTAAAAATTAAACGTTTAATAAAATTCTCATATTTTAAAATTATTTAAGGCACCACACTTTATTTAAAAAATTTTAATGTAACCAATTTATAATATTTTACTTGAAACATTGTACAATATAAACAAACTATCGTGATACACATACACTTTACAGGTGGAACGGTTTAAAACAGAATAATCCTCCGACGTTGTTTCTTTGGTTCGCCGCCGGAGGGCTGCCATTATTCTGCCTCAGAAATAAAGCTGAACCCTTGTGTTTTATAAAGGATCGAGAAATCAGCATTTTAAAAGGACAAGATACAAGACATCTATTCTTTAACAAAAAATAAAAGGGCGTCAAACTATTATGAATGGTTATGAATAACCTTATATTATTATTAATAAGTTTTTGAAAATACTTTTTTTAGACATTATGAAAAATGTCTAAAAATTAAATTTAAAAATAAAACAAAACTCATTAATTTCATTTATTAAGATATCATTTTTTGAAAATAAAAAATTAAAATTTTTTTTTTTTCTTTTTTTTTTGGCAGAACATAAGAATTTACATTATGTTACTACCTAGATAAAATCTTACCTAAAATTCTACATCAGATCCTACGTTAGGTTTTTAAATAGGATTGTCTATAAGCATTACACATGATTAAAAAATCGCAATCTTGAACCCCCAAATTTTGAACCTTTAAAACAACATGTCTGCCGAGAAGAAAATATGCATGTCAAATATTGTTCGATACTCTACAAAATAGTCCAAGGCAGAAGTCGATTCCAGATTTATTCACTTGCAAAAAGGTTGTAAAATTTTTTTAAAAAAAGTCAGTGTAAAAAACCACGGACCTAGCTTAAAATGAATCCCAAATTAAATAATCGCTTTTTGTGTAATTTGTTATAAATGACAATCAAAAATCAAGCGAATAATTTTTAATTAGAAGATTGGAATCGTTCTTCACAAGAAGATGATTATCTTATCATATTTAAAATGAAAGTACGTGACTTCATAATCTGATTCCATTATGATTTAATATTTCGCTTATTTCCTGAGAATTCACAGATTGCATAATCAGGAAATAGCAATTTTTATACGAAGCAGAAGCATACTAATCTTAATAAATCGTTACAAGTATTTGTTTTTCAACAATGAATTAAGAAATTGAATTCAACTTAAATTTAGTGTTTTCCTCAAGATAAGAAACAAAAAAGGTGAAGAAGAATTATAATTAAAAAAAGACACGTATTATTTGCGAGTCATGAAATAAATACAATGTTACATATATTTTCTTATCTTTATCCTTTTCGTACAAGTACTTACTACTTAAATAGTATTCACAATAAGTTCATTTCAAATTCTATAACAATGGCATTAATCTTGTCTGCATTAGCGATTATTAGTGTGACTTTAATTTTGTTCCGCTTTTATGCCAAATATAAATTAAACTACTGGCAACGAAAAGGAGTCGAGAGTCTACCAACTGATCTAATTTTTGGAAATTTTAAAAATGCCGTACTTTTTAAAACGGCACCTGGATGGCATCTTGGTCAATTACACAAAGTTTCAAAACCAAATGCCCCTTTTGTTGGATTTTATATCTTTCATAAACCGTGCATTCTATTAAGAGATCCTGAACTCATAAAGCAAATCCTTGTAAGAGATTTCGAAAATTTTTCTGATCGGCATTTTGCTGGATCTCAACAGAAGGACAGTATTGGCATGAAAAATCTGTTTGGATTAAAAAATCCTGCCTGGAAATACGTGAGATCGAAAATCTCACCAACTTTAACGAAAGGAAAACTGAAGCTGATGTTACCTTTTATGATGGAAATTGCTGAATCCATGAAACAATTTTTGGATAATCAAAAAACTGACAAAAACGGAGTTAAAAAAGTTGATGTTCAGGAAGTGAGCTACAAATATGCAGCTGATTTAATTACATCCTTTGCTCTGGGAACCAAGGTGGATTCGTTCAATGAATCCAATGTCGAATTCTCTAAAGCGTGTAAGTTTTTGATTCTGTATTAAAAAACTATTATTTTTTTAAATTTCAGTTTTAAGGTCAGCTGTTGCAAAAAATTAGATTTTTTAAATTGCTTCAATTTATGTGAACATGAAACTACATAGTTTTTATGAAACTATCCATACTGAAAGACATTTCATTATAAAACTCAATAAAAATTAAACTAAATTTTAACATAGTCAAATTTAAAAGGAGTTATGACTTTGTCCATGTAATTTTAAGAATTAGATTTGCTGTATATGAATACTGATTACTGAGAAAATATAAAGTTCAATATAGCGACTGTGAGAAATTAAAATTTGACACTTTTAAATTAAACAGTGATAAATTATGATCTTGTACTTTATTATGAAATTTAAAAACTGATGATATATAATAAAACTTAAACTTTATTTTATAGAATTTCTATAACAGTTATTAACAATTTTCAGGTTAATATATTTAATAAAGCTGACTTTGGTGTTGACACATTTAAAATAATCATTATTATTTATTTTCTTTAAAAATTATGTGTACGTCTGCATGAAAAGGGCCCACTTTGTCTGACGTATCAGCTGTTTTACAAATTGCAAGTTTCAAATGAATCTGTCGAGTTTTAAATTTTTCGTCCGCCATATTGGAACCGCCATTTTGAATTTTGAAAAACCGACTTCTAATTGGGTCTCAGCCACCCCAAAACACCTCCAAATTGTTATTTTCAAATGAATCGAACAGTTTTTAAATTTTTTGTCCGTCATGTCATATTGAATCCGACATTTTGAATTTTGAAAGATTGTCATACTAACTACAAATATTCTAACTTTATAACTGTACAGTACAATATTAAATTATATTTTCCCTTTTATTCACTTTTATAATAAAATTTCTTTAAGGGCAAAAATAGTATTTTCTTTCAAATAATAAATATAGTTTTATTTATTTTTATTGTTGTAATTTTTTTTAGCAAATTATGACAAAAAGTAGAATTCTGCATTAAAAATATAAATGTTAAAATTGTTTAGAAAATTGCAATAGGTATACAATAAAACAAATTTCGAATCTTTCCCTGAATTTAAAAGTATTAAGTATCCTATCGAACTAAACTGAACAATAAAAAGTCAAATTAAAATTTCTCCATGGCCACGATTTCTGCATGGGAAGTCATGATTTTCTACTAATTTTATTTTTTAAATAGACAGTTTACCTGAACTATTTGTTTAGTTTTCGACTTTTTCCACGGATTTAAAAGGATGGTGGCCTTAGTCACTGTGTTTTTTATACCAGAAATAGTAGAGTTATTTGGTACAAGAGTGCTTTTTAACTCTAATTTTGTCAAAAAAATTTTTTGGAATGCAATGGATTCGAGAGAAAAAACAGGATCAAGAAGAGGAGATTTTATTGATTCTTTAATTCAGTTAAAAAATGAAACACAAAATCCTGACTTTAGTGAGTATGTTTAATCAATCAAAAGAGAATATTTTATTTAGAATATTAAATTAAATACAGAGAAAGTATATTTAGACTCGGTTTATAGACAGCTTTGAATTTAATAAATAAAATTAATTAATGATTAAGGAAGTATTCCTGAAAATTTGACACTGATAGGTATTTATATATAGAAAATAGAAGTAAAGAATTTATAAGAAATATTGTAAAACAATATTTTCTATCGTTGCATTCGCCATGTTGTCATCTGATGTTGTTCATTCTGAATTTCATAAAGAATTTGAAGGTGACAATCTTTTTCATCAAGCCGGAACATTTTTCTCTGGATTTGAATCAAGCTCGACTGCAGCATCTTTTACTTTAATGGAATTAGCTAATTATCCTGAATGTCAAAAGAAAGCACGAGAAGATATTAATACGGCAATAGAAAAACATGGGTTAACATACGAGGCTTTCAGTGACATGAAATATCTTGATCAATGTATTGCGGAAGGTCTCCGACTTCATCCTCCAGTTTCCACAATTGACCGAAAAGCAAAACAGGATTATACGGTATGGAATTTTATATACTGAATTAAAATACCAAATATAAATAGCATGATATCTTCTAGGAAGCTTCCAGAAAGCTTTCAGGAAGCTTCTAGAAAGCTTTCAGGAACCATAGGATGTCCGCCTCCCAGAAAGCTTCCACCCAACCTTCAGGGAATCTTTAGGGAAGCTTCCACAGAATCTCTAGATTAAAAAAAAATTATTTAAATGTAAGCGTTTGAATATTAATAAATACAGATTAAATATTATCCTAATTGATAGTGAAGACCTGGCATTATGGAGAAAATTTTTAAAACAAATTAAGAGGACGAGGATTCGAACGCGGGTTCGACGCACGCAAATTAACTACCTAACCACTAAGCTATCTAGACGACTGCTAATAGAAAAAAGATCTTTCTCTTAAAGTGCAAAAATTTTTATTGGATGACAAAATGCTGGACTTATCTAAAAATGTTTTCACTACATATTTCATGTATTTAAACATTTTTCATAAAATATTTGTTTTTATAACGGTTAATTCTTATTTAAGGAGATTTATGTATTATTATGAAAATAATTTGATTTATATTTTGTAATTTTTCTACTGTTATTCAGAGTTTCCAACATTTAATACTTATTGTGACAGAAAAAATCGATTAAAGTTTCTTAAAAACAGATTTTCGAATAAATAAATTTATGTAACTTTCAGTTAGCCAGGGCTGATAAAAATCATGGTTTTTTAAAGAAATTAAAATGGATTTTTTTTAAATGCAATCAGTATATAAAATCTCTTCAAATGTTTATTTGTAAGTAGTTTATTTTCCAAACTGAGAGCATTTAATGAAGATCATGACATTTTTTATTTAAAAGAATTTTCTCATTTTTTTAATAGATTGTTTTCTTATCTTTCTACGTTATTGTTATTTTTCAAGTTATTATTTTTTCGTTGCTTTTACCTACTTTTCTTAATTTTGTGATCATATGAATTTAAAGATATTGTTTTGAAATTTTCTCATTTATTTGACATAATTTATTGGATTTTGATTACTTAAATGTTTTATTATTCATTATTTCTTATTAAATGTTCTCAGTTTGAAATATAAACTACTTACAAATAAAGATTTGAGAGATTTTATATACTGATTGCATTTAAAAAAAAATCCATGTTAATTTCTTTAAAAAAATCATGATTTTTATCAGCCCTGGCTAACTGAAATTTACATAAATTTATTTATTAGAAAATTTGGTTTTAAAATCCACAAAATCCATATTTCTTAAATTTTTTTTTAACATTTGAAATGACGAATGAACAAAACTTGTGATTTTTAAAAATTTATTTAAATTTAAAATACGAATTTTAAAGTTTATAAGTTCCGTTAATTTTTTATTAAGAATAATTAAATTTATGCAAGATAGGCATTTGGCGCAAAAACGCACTTTTGAATAATTTTTAAACTTCCTAGAACTTTTTTTAGTTTTTTTTGTTTCCCTAATATTAAATTTATCTTCCTCAAATTTCAATTATTTTATTTAGTTGTTTCAATCCCTTTTTAATTTTAATTATTTATTTATCTCTTGACAATAAATCGGTTTGATTATTTATTCTTAAATTTTGTATTATTTATGTCAAATTACTTCCATGTAAAAGTCCCAAATTTATAAATTTATATCTTAAAAACAGAACGGTAAATTTTAATAAAATTGAAACCATACATGTAAAATAATGCATTTAATATGTCATTAAAATTTCATCAGAGTCTGTAGAAAATTGATTTTTGGGATAAACATCCTTAAACGATTTTACAATTATTTTCTTTTGCTTAAAAATAAATACTAGAATTTTTCTTTTATTTTCTTCAATTTCTAATTATTTTCCTTATTTTGACATAATTTTCAAAAGTTTCAATTATTTATCTAAAATTCCAATTATTTTCATTACTTTTCGATTATTTCTGCAATTTTAAATTGTTTTCTTTAATTAAAATTTTTTAAGTAATTTTGTAATTATATTCTTTTTTTAAACATAATATTCTATTATTTTTTCGATTATTTCTCTTAAAACTTAAACTTTTGTTTACTGCTTTCAATCATTCACATTTAAATAATTCTCATTATATTTCAATTATTTTTCTCAATCTTAAATTATTTTCAGCATATTTCAATTAATTTTTTTAATTTTTAATTAATTTCATCATTTTTTAATTATTTTCCTTGATTCTTATTCTCATTTTCTAAGAATTTTTCTGCATTTTTCCAAATTTTCAATTATTTTCTTCAATTTTTAGTTATTCTCTTTTTTTTCAATTGATTTCTAAGATTTTTATGTAAGTTTTTATCTAAAATTTCAATTGTTTTTTTTTATTTGAAAAAAATTCTGTAATTTTTTCAATTATTGCACTCAAATGTAATTTATTTTTTACCATTTATTATTGTTTGTATCATATTTCAATTATTTTCTTTAAGTTTCAAATTTTAAAAACATATATTTCAATTATTTTCCAAAATTGATTTCCTTCAATTTTCAATTTATTTTATTTGTTTTATAATTTCCAAAATGTTGAACAATTTATCTGACATTTTAATTATTTCATTTTTAATTATTTTATTGTCTTCAATTTTAAATTACGTTTGTTTTTTTTTTTCATTTATTTTCTCTAATTTTTAATTATTGACTTTTTTTTTCAATAAACTTCTGAAAGTTTTTAGGAATTTCTCTGAAATTTTCTTTAACTTTCCTTTATTCAAAATATATTGTGTAATTTTTTCAATAACTTTCTCATATTTTAATTGTTTTTTTTCAATTTTAAATTAGATTTCTTAATTTTCAATCATTTTTTTTTTTTATTTTTCAATTATTGTCTCTAATTTTTCATTATTCAATTTCTTTCAATTTATTTTCAAGGTTTTCAAGTATTTTTCTTTAATTTAAATTATTTTCTTTATTTTTAAAACATTTCCATGATTTTTTAAACTACTTTTCCCAATTTTTAATTGCTTTTTTTTGCGTTGTTTAATTTAGTCAAACTTTAAATTAATACAATTAGCATGGGGCATTTTTCAAGGGCCTCCTGTTCTCAACTTTGCCCCTTAACAGTTACGCCACTGGTTAGGTGTATTAAAATATGATTTTTAAGTTTTTCATGAAAAACCTAATTATAATTGTAGGTTACATGATACATTTATTATGTTGATGGATCCCTTTTCCACAATGTACCTGCTTGCAATATTAGGCTTAATTTCACTGTTTTTACATATTTTATTCTGTGAATTATATTAATTTTCTAAACTTCATAGATTTTTCTTTTATTATCTGTCCATAGTGAATGATAGTTTTTCGTTTTTTCAGATATTTTGTAAATTTTCTAAAATTAGTTCATTATAACCTGTACTTAAAGAGTTGACATTTTGAAAATATTACAACATTTTTTAAAATGCTTATTATCAAAATCATAATGTTAAATTTAATGTATCAATATAATGTTAAAAAATTTTAGTCACAGTAATTGAAATAGGGTATTGAATAGAATTTATTTTTCTATTTAGTTAAAATTTGCTAAAATATGAAATAGGTCCCTCTTCCACGCGCGTTCTTTTTTTTTTAATCTAGAGGTTCTGTGGAAACTTCCCTGAAGATTTTCTAAAGGTTCGATGGAAGCTTTCATAAAGATTCCCTGCAGATTCGATGGAAGCTTCCATGAAGCTTCCCTGGAGGTTGAGTGGAAGCTTCCCTGGAGATTCCGGTGAAAGCTATCGTGCTATTTGGGTATACCTAATACAAAATGCAAAATTAAATAAGAATTTTTGAAAATAATATGTTTAGATACCAGGCACTGATGTTGTTATTGAAAAAGGAACGGCGATTTATATTTCCCTTTACGGAATACAGGAAGACCCAAGATACTTTGATCGTCCGTCAGTTTTTGATCCTAATAGATTTTTCAACAATGGGAAAATTTCTGAAGCTTACATTCCTTTTGGCATAGGACCTCGAAAGTGTGTTGGTAAGTTACCCTGTTGAAAGTAATGGGATAAAAACTTTATTCATTCGAAACTTTTTTAAACTCTATGACCAAAAAGGATAAACTTTGTATATCCTTTTCTATTCATTTCTATATCTTTCTCTATCCTCTTTTTAATCCCATCAATCCATTTGAATCTCTCCTATCCATCACAATGTATATCTTTTTCAATCCAAGAAACTTTATCAACAGACGAATTAAATTTTGTTACCAGCTTTGTTTAATGCAATGTCTTTCTATCCATGACTATTTTCTCCAAATCAATCTATCCAATTTAATCAAAAATTTTCTATACAAATTTATCCTTCATATTTAACCAGTTTAATCTTTTTTGTTATCAAAAATGTTAATACATAAATAGAAGGTTCGAGTTGATTAGCCCAGTTTAGTCCTATAATTATAATCTGTAAATAAAAAGTTATTCTATCGATTGATCGTGTTATTTTTCTTGCTAGTCCCTTCAAGTCGGCGTAGAACTTAGTGTGATAAATAAACTATTCTATTTCTAATTAAAAAGCATTTAAGTGAAATAAAATAATTCTATGCTGATTCCATGCTGAATCTAGATAACAAACAATCTTTTTCAATATCTCCCTTTTCATATCTAAATATAAATGTTTTTGAATTCCACTCTTTATCTCTGATAAAGTAGTAATTAAATTTAAAAATCGGTATGTTTCAGGTGTGAAAGCAGGTCAGTTACACACTAAAGTTGTAATAGCTATGATTTTAAGAAAATATGTTGTCAGTCAATTACCTGCTGATAAGAGTTATCTGGATCCCCGATCAACTTTCACTGCTGCTGGAAATGGGATTAATCTTCAGTTTAAAAAACTCACTGAATATTTTAATTAAATTATGTTATTAATAAGAGAAAAATCAAGCTGAAATTCATAAAAGTTTTACAACTTTTGTTCAAAACTCCGGAAGTTTAAAAGTGTTACTAAATAAGTATTATTTATAGTTGTTGACAATAAAGTTGTGATGATGTACACGTGATGCGCTAACTTTTTATTTCTTATTTTAAGAAACAAGTGTACAAAACTGAAAAACGAGTATTTTGCGGGTGATTTTGTGCATTCTTTAAAATCAATTATTTTTCAAAAATTTGTTTCGTAGTTTGCAATAACCCTGATAAAAAGGAAGAAATCGAAAAAAATAAAATGCTGGAGATTTTTCTAGATATACGGAAATATTCAAGTAATTTGAATGAGCGATTTTTCCTTTTTTAAAATATCACTTCAAAGCAATATAATTCCTGAAGAATTGATTTTTTTCTATTAGTAGTAAAATTGGAGTTATTAAAATTAATTTAGAACATGAATTGCTTTTAATGCGCGAATTCATCTTTGATGGAAGTAACAGCAAAAAGTTTGCAATGGAACTTTAAAGAGTAAAAAATAGTATTGCTCTTAATTGAAAACATAAAACTTTAAAAATGATTTCACCTTGACAATCAAATTTGCGTAAATTTGAACAATTATTTTTGTAATCAGCGCATGAAAATATACTCTCTAAAACTGAATCAGTGAAATTTTCACTGATTTGGAATCAGTGAACAACTTCTCTTTGCTGAATCAGTGAAAATGACTGATCTTCAGTGAATTTCACTGATTCAGCAACGAAAAGTTGTTCACTGATTTCAAAGCAGTGAAAATTTCACTGATTCAGTTTTAGTGAGTAAGTATACCCAATGGAGTAAAAACCATTGGTGCGTTAATGGCCCAATATTGGGAGCCAACAGACTATTCCAAGGGGCTTGAAGTCTCTGAGTTGATACTTTTAAACAATGGTTCTCCTACCCGTGTTGGCACCCCACATAACTTTTATTCAGCAATAGACCTAACCTTTGTCTCACAATAAACTTTCGAAAACGACATACCTCAAATTTTAATGCAACTTGGTACCCAATGGGAAACTGCCATTACTAACCAATGGTACATTAATGACCCAATATTGGGAGCCAACAGACCATCATTGAAGCATTATTGGCAACCATTAATGGACCATTGTTGGTTAAATCATGGAATGTCCACGTCCCTGCCAATAATTGGCAAACCATCATTGGCCCATTATTGGCTGCCATTAATAAGCCAATAATAAAAAAATCTTTAATAAATTCTAAAAATAAATTATTAAATATTAAATTGTTTTAAAATTAAAATATTTTATTTTATTTACTTTCATTTTTAATAAAAAATATTTCTCAGTAACGAAGAGAACTTGCAAAACAATTTCCATTTTGCCGTCTATCCCAATATAGGAGAGGCAGGAGGTAGTGAGTCTTTGAAAATATCAAAGATTTCTACGAAAAATTAAATAAAGCTGACTCCTTATATAAAATTAATGCTGCACTTCAGTTGCGAGAAGCATAGCATGGTCGCCCTCCCTACACGGCGTTGAGTAAAACTAAAATCACGCGCCGCGCGGCTTCAAACCGGATACTTCAGGAAAACAAAAACCGGCTTACAGTCATTTAAATCTTTTAACTGCAAATAAATATGATTTTGACAAAAATAAACTTTTAATAACTGTTTAATAATAAATAATAATAATTAGTAAATGTATTTTATTAGAAACTTTTTATTCTGTGAATATTTATTTCATAATTTAATAGAAAATTTCAAAAGATATAGAACAAAATTTTCTTCTATTAAGATAAATATCACTCAAGTCACTTGAAAATTTCGGAATCTCTAAATCAAAATTAATAAACGATATAGAAAATTAAGCAAAATAAAGCATTTAAAGAAATAAAAATAGAACAAAACATTTTAAATTTATTAATAAAATGTATTTATCTTTCGGGATAAATTAAAATTAAATTAATATATGATTAATGAATTCTTAATTAAGTCTTAATAGAACGTTCAATTGAAGGGACCAGACATTAAATTCTAAAAAGTTATTTTAATGAAATAACTAATATCTAATTATTAAGTAAACAATTAAATAAGCCCATTAATAATTTATTGATAATATAAGAATTACATGTGAGTGATGTGTTTATAGTAATTTAATAGATTATACATTACTAAGCATTGATGAAAAAACCTTCATTAATTTTAATTATTTTATTATTATTTACAGCCTTTAAAGTTATCAAATTAAATTATCGACTTTATTTTGCAATTTTTTTTTGGAATTGTAAGATATATACTTGTTTTATTATTATTATTTTTTTTTTTTATTAAAATTAGTAGTTAATTCTATTTTTTATTAAATTATTTTTTACTAAAGAAAATACTTTTCTTGGAAAATTTGCAAACCCCAAACAATAATAATTGTTTCATGAAGATATAGACCAAAAATCTTTAAAAATTTTCCTTTTTTAATTGATTGTTTAACTTTGAAGCCAATTTAAATGTCTTATCTTATTAAAATTATATTTTTTCTTGATGCATATCAAAAGCTTAACAATTGCAGTTTCAAATGACCCCAGATTGAATAAAATTCAATTAAAATTATCAAAGTTATTCCACTTTTAACTTTATAGTAACATCATTAAATTTTGACCCTATGAACAGTTTTTCATTATTTCCTTCCTCGGATTCATAATTTTGAAGGGCCCGTATCATTTTGACACAAATTTTTTCGGGCAACATGTTATATTGTACTCCCGAAGATGAATGTTATATTTTACTCCTACAAAAATCAAAGATTTTTAAGTTTTAATGATTCAATAATTGAACTTACTGGATTAATTAAGTCTTTTAATATTAATTTAATGTATTAAAATCAATTATTTAATAATTAAGACTTAAAATCTTTGATTTTAGAAGGAGTAAAATATAACATTCATCTTTGGGAGTACAATATAACAAGTTGCACAAAAAAATTTTTGTCAAAATGATACGGGCCCATTTTGAATAATTTTCAATTTTGATGTATTTTTGCAATGCTTAGATACAATTTTTAGAGTTTAAGAATCATTTAATAAATACTGGTAACAATGTTTAATAAAATTAATATTAGGTACTATCAGGTAATTCTTAACCTTTAAAGAGTGTTTCTTATATTGCAAAAATACATAAAAATTGAAAATTAGTCAAAATTATGAATCCTAGGAAAGAAATAAAGAAAAACTGTTCATAGAGTCAAAATTTAATGATGTTACTATAAAGTTAAAAGTGGAATAACTTTGATAATTTTATTTGAATTCTATTCAATCTGGGGTCATTTGAAACTGCAATTGATAAGCTTTTGATGTGCATCAAGAAAAAAAAAATTTTTAATAAGATAAGACATTTAAATTGGCTTCAAAGTTGAACAATCAATCAAAAAATGAAAATTTTTAATGATTTTTGGTCTATATCTTCATGAATTTAAATGATAATAAAAAAAGTCTTATGCAGCTTCAAAGGGTATATTTTAAGCTTTAAATTAAAAAAAAACTTTTTGATTCGGGTCAAAATGGCGAAGTTTGAAAGTATTATTTACATGAATTTACCTAAAAATGGTTCTTTGGCTCTAAAACAAGATTTTGAGGGTGTATGAAAGATTTAATATATACCATTCTTTTTAGTTTTTTATGACCTATAACCTCCACTAGGTCCGATAAGAAGTTCTTTTTGCCGATTGGGAGCAGCAAGGTGCCATTCCAGCTAAGACTTGAAAAACGTGCCATCTCAGATGTCAGATGTTTTGGTTATTTTTAGGTTGACAAAAATATGACAAACAAGCAAACATTATTAAAACTTACTATTGAAAATTAAAATTAAAGGTTTAAATTGAACTTATACATGTTAAAATACTAGCATTATTTGATTTTTTATATTTTTTAGATTACCTAAAAATAACCAAAACATTTGACATCTGAGATGGCACGTTTTTCAAGTCTTAGCTGGAATGGCACCTTGCTGCACCTAATCGACGTTTAACTTTTTTTTTATTTTGTAACACAGTGTTGTCTCTACTATTGTTCCATTGCGTTGCAAAGAAGTTCTGAACTCTGGAAAGTTTGAAAAATTGAATTAGTTCTGATTAGTGATCACTGAAATTGATTAGTGCACTTTGGAGGATCGGCTTTTTTGGGACAAGGGTTTGTTGTGTCATGAGCTACATTCTCTCCACAAAACTTGCAACGCTGTTTGGAGCGGCAATGCTTAGCAATATGCCCAAATCCCAAGTATTTTAAAAACATACGCGGGTCCGGAATGTAAGGACGAATAGAGCTAGAACCCTTCAAAATTGACACTCTTTGTGGAAGCATTGTGCCTGAAAATGTTAAAAGAACAGTTGATGAGGAAAAGTACTTGACAGCTTTTGTGCTGTCATAAACGATTCCACAGGAACATTATTCATAATGCCCTGACACTAGACGAAACTTGCCGGAATTAATGCAATTAAGCCTCTTGACTTTATTACCGGATCATTTACAAGTTTGTTCGCGGCTTTACCTGAATTTAAAATAACCCTTACTTTACCTCTGCCACTTTGGTGGATATCAATGATACTACCTGGAAAAGAAGAATGAATGAAACGCCCTACTGACATATGATTTAAATCTTATTTGAAATGCTCAGATTTGGGGTCACGTTCGATAAACACGGTACAACTTCTCTTTAATTGATCATCATACTGGGTAGAGCTTGAAATACTCTCCTTGTTTGTTTTGTTCCGGATTTGGAGGTTAAGTTTGTGTCGTTTGTGTGTTTTCTATGGCATTTACGCATGCGCAGTAGTTTCCTATGTCATTAACGCATGCGCAGTAGTTTCCTATGGCATTAACGTATGCGCAGTAGTTTCCTATGGCACTTACACATGCGCAGGTGTTTCCTATAACATTATCGCATTTCCTATGGCATTAACGTATGCGCAGTAGTTTCCTATGACATTTACTCATGCGCAGTAGTGTTTTATAGTACTTACACATGCTCAATAGTGTTCTATGGTACTTACGTAACTGAATGTTTT
This sequence comes from Ganaspis brasiliensis, assembly GCA_037103525.1. Lineage (NCBI taxonomy): Eukaryota > Metazoa > Arthropoda > Insecta > Hymenoptera > Figitidae > Ganaspis > Ganaspis brasiliensis. Next base: position 1,851,613 of record JAZKLR010000254.1, on the reverse strand, counting down.
GGCAAATACAAGTTCGGTAATTTCAAAATGCAGGCAAATGCAAGTTTAGAGAATAACAATTTCGGACGATTAAATTTTGGGTAATTGCAAATTCAATCAACTGAGTTTTGCGTTTTGGAGAAAATTCATGCGACCCAGATATTTCACTATTTGATTGCTCTTATCATTCTATGTTTGATAGTAAATAATTTTGTTCAAAAACTAAAATTTAATGTAATTAGTACTGCGCACATGTGAATTTCATAGTAAACTCCTGCGCATGTGTAGATATTAATATACAACACTCAGCGTAGGTAATGATCATAAGTCGTTAAATCTAATGTGTAACTATTAAAAAACACACTGCAAATGTGTAAATGCCGTAGAACACTTCTACGCATGTGTAAATATAAAAAACTACTGCGCATGTTAAAATATCAGAAAAGACTACTACGCAAGTGTAATTATCCTAAAAAACTATTTTTTTTAGTTATTTTACACTCGTTTTAACGACCTTACAGGCCTAATGAGTGTCCCCGTAGGGAGTTTCTACAATTCAGTACTTTGTATATATTCTCTAAGTATTTTTGCGTCTACAGAACGGCTTGAAATTAGGAGTACTCGCATTTGCCTGGACCACCCGTTATATTGGGTTTGCTCGCCAGTGGAGAGGGAAAACTGCAGAAAAACCTCTCCTGAGTACAACCGGTTTATGGACAGTCTAGTTCTAGTGATATGCACACGTCGATTACCGTCGAGTGCGCGTCGGCCGATCGGCGATTGCTGACCTCTCCTCGAACAGACGGCGAGATTAATTTCTAATCGAGAAGAAAATCTTGAATAAAAGGTGCTAAGTTGTTCTGTATGAACAAGAGATCTATCTTAGGTGTTTTTTATAACTTGGCTGAAAGGGAATCCTTCCGCAGTGTCTGCAAAACCTTGAACTGGGAAACCCCCATATCTAGGGTCTGGTCAATAGTTAAATGTTTTAAAAAAAGATTTACCCAACCAGCGACAGCTTCCTGCTCAGCAGACAAGAAAGTAATCGACGGTCTACTGTCAATGATCGACGATCTTTGCTCACCAACGGTTTTTCACGATAACATCCTAAAAGATTTTAATTCAAATAAACTTCTGGAATCCTTTTTTTCACTTAAAGAACTTAAAATCGCTATTGAATCTAGTAAAATAAAGTCTTCTCTGGGATTGGACAAAATTGATTTTAACATAATTAAAAAATTCCTAGAGGTCGCAAAAAATTGTCTTTTGAATATTTATAACAAAATTTACACAAGTGGTAGTTTTCCAGAATCGTGGAATAAATTTTTCATTTTTTTCTCTTCCAAAATCAGTACCAGATAAATTTCGTCCTATCTCTTTAGCTTCTTGCACGTTTAAACTAATGAAAAAAAAGATTTACAATAGATTAATATGGTATGTACAGCACAATAAAATCCTTTCTCCTACCCAATTTGGGTTTAGAAAAAACAAATCTTGTGCTGACAATCTCGCTTTGCTCTGTTCAGAAATTTGGACAGGAATTGCGGAAGACGAGACAACTGTTGGCCTCTTCTTAGACATAAAGAGAGCATTCCCGAGTGTAATTCCATCCTTATTAATCGAGGACCTCAAGGAATTCAACGTCCCATGGCAAACAGCTCGTTTTATTTACAACTCCATCTCCTGTAAAAACATGTTTTTCAAAGTAAATGGTAAAACGATTGGATCAAGAATGCTAATAGTAGGGGAGAGTAGTTAGAGTTGGATATAGTTTTGACTTTTCTCTATAACTTCTCCTGTAGGCCGAATTTTGTGATGTCTCTTATATTATTGGAAAGTTCTACTAAAATGCAATGTTTTTGCTAAACATTGCAAAAAATTTGTACCAAAAGTTTCGGAGTTATAGGCAATTAAAAAAAAAAAAAGGTAGTCAAAGTTGAACATGGTAGTCAGAGTTGGGTCACTGTAGAAAATCAATGAAATATGAAGATAAATGATTGAAAATTACAATATCTTTGCCTTCGCATGATAGAATGGCACTCAAATACATTTGGAAATGACAAAAGGAAACATGAAACTGGACACTGAAAAAAAGGTTTGTTTGGCTGAACAAAAATTTTGTTGGCTCAACCAAATTCTTTTGTTGATATACACTCAACAAAATTATTTTGTTGTGCCAACAAAATTCTTTTGTTAATTATTTAGGGTAATTTCAACAAAAAAATTTGGTAGTCCCAACAAAACTTTTTAGAGCTTAACAAATATTTTGATGGCTATTATAATAAAGAAAAAAAAGTTAAACACAGATTGTGCAAATGGAAATTCCAATATTGTTTTGATTTGTTAAATAAATGAATGTTTTTAATTAAAAAATATTTAATATTTTTTGTATCTTACTGTGAAATAATGTGTAGTTATAATAATACACGTAAATATTTCTAGGCATGAAATTTATTTAAAAACATGTGTTTATTTTTAATTTTTAAAACAATAATTGAAAGTAGTTTCATACTATTAAAAATGGAATTATTCCTTAATTATTTCTTATGTTAAATAAAGTATTTTCCACAAAAAAAAACAGAATATAAAGTAGATAGTTTTATAGGTTAGGTTTAGATTCTTGAAAACAACATATTGTGCTTAAACGTTTATTAACCTGCCACGTAAGAATCGAAATATAAATTTACTCTTTTAAAAAACCATAATATTTATTCACTTATATGACTAATTATCGACTTATGTATCATTCAGCAATACATTCTGTCAATTTTGTCACTAAACATAAAATCATAAATAAGTCCCTTTTTATTATCTTTATAAAGTATATTTTATAGTTATATTTTTTTAATTTCAAAAGTTAACTTTGTAGACATTTGATTTAGTTATCACCCATTATATAATATTCTTTTTTTTTGTTTTAAAAAACAAAAAATTCCAATTTATATCGATGTCTTTATGAAAACCAGACGAGAACATGCGTCAAACAGAATCGTATAGAATGCGCATGCGCCATCACATATTTGGTAATGCCAACAAAAGATTTTAATAAACTCAAACAAAATTTTTATTAAATACTACAAAATTATTTTATAATTTAAACTGTTTTTTGGTAATTCTAACTCTGAAATTTGACAAAGCCAACAAAAAATCATTAACAAAACTATTTTGTTATGATTACATTGCTATTTTTTCAGTGGAATAAATCATATTTCCTCTTGTATAGCGAAATTGATCTAAAAGTGAAAAAGTATTACGAAAAATTTGAATTTTCTTTCTTTCCAATAGAAATGAAGTTTTTGACACCTTTTTAAGTTAACAAATTCATTTTCATTGCAAACATGCTTCAGAATTCCAAAATTTTGGGTGTACCAACCTTGACTCAAGCGTCGTTTAGCTTCATATCACACACACACACACCATGAAATACTGCTCGTAGAAAAAAACAACAAATAGGAAAGTTTCATCGCTTTTCCCGTACAATCGATTAACGTTAACGGTTTTTCAAAAAAGCGAACTTTAAAATAATTTGTTTAAACAATTTACGTATAAACAATTGTACAAAATAAAAAAATACAGGAAAATGGTTGTTTTTTCATTTGCCTATGAATCCAATACATAGTTTTATTTAATATACGGATCAGCAGAATTTTAGACTGAATCCATACTTTTGATCAAACAACTATTTTCAATTTGTTTATAATTTCTATATAAACAAAATACTGCTCGTAGAAAAAACTACAAACAAAAAAGTTTTATCGTTTTTCCCGTACAATCGATTAACGCTAACTCTTTTTCAAACAACTGAACTTTAGAATAATTTGTTTAAATAAATTATGTATAAACAATTAGAAATGACGAAAAAAAAATAGGGTAATTTTTTTTCATTTGCCTATGAATCCAATAATTAATCTGAGTATAATGTGGCTAGTTTTGGCTTGGTATTTAATGGGTTAATAAACAAATGAAAACAACAATTTTTCAACAAAAATAGTCAGTGGCGTAAGTGGAAGGGCAAGAGCCCTGGGGCAAAAAGGAAAATTATATATAATAATTTACAAGTTTAATTAATTCATTCATTCATTCTGTCCAAACCTGACATTTGTCACTAAATGTTTTTTTCTTTTAAAATTTTAAATCATATTTCTCCTTTTTAAAATCTTCTCAAATTTTTAATTTATAGCAGTTTCAACTTCTTCAAATTTCAGTTAATGTGAACTTGCATGGATTAAAAGTTCAAAGAATCCACTTTTAAAAAAAAACAAAATATAAAGTAGTTTAAAAAATTCTTAAATTTTTAATCAATCTTTTCTATTATGATTTCAATAACTTAAACTACAATTTTCTACTATTTTAATCATTTTTCAATTATTTTATGCAATTTTAAATTATTTTTAAATTATTTCCCTAATATTAAATTTTTCTTCCTTAAATTTCAATTATTTTATACAGTTGTTTCAATCACTTTTTCAATTTTAATTATTTATCCCTCCACAATAAATCAGTTTGATTATTTATTCTTAAATTTTATATTATGCATGTCAAATTTAAATTAATTTTTTAATTTTACTTTAATTTTAATTTTTTTATTATTTTCAATTTTTAGTCATTTTCATAATTTCTGAATTAAAATTTACTGAACTTTCAAATATATATATATATATATGTATTACTGTCTAAATCTGAATTAGTTAAAAATAACTATTAATTATTAAAATCGTGGCTGAGTTTTTATTTCAGCAATTAGTTAAAAATAACTAATTATTAGTAAAAAAAATGACTAATTGTTAGTAAAAACACAACTAAAAAATAGTTGAAATTTGACTAATTGAATTAGTAAACAGAATTTTACTAAAATATTAGTTATTTTGACATAACCTAAAACTGAATTTGACTAATAATTAGTTATTTTTTACTAAATGATTAGCAGAAATATAACTATTTGAATTAGTGACTGAGTTTTTAATTTCAAATTAGTTATTTTTAACTAATTCAGATTTTACAATATTATTTTGTTCATTTTCCATTTCTTTTTATTATTTTGAAATTATTTTCCCCAGCTTTTAATATTTTCATTATTTTCCAATTAATTTCCTAAATTTTTAGTTATTATCTCAAATTTAGATTATTGTCATCAATTTTCCATGTTTTAAGAACGTTTATACCCTCAAGCAGTTCTCATTCTATCGAACCATGATATTCAATATCTTTTAATTTCATTTCTCTTTATAATTTGGTCTCTAAATAGTATTTTATAGTTAAAATAATTACACAAACGACTTTTATTAAAAAAAGTTTTATATTATATTATATTATAGTTTAAAATATATTAATTTCTTTTAAATTTATAGAGAAGTTTTTTTAATCAATTAAAATATAGTCATTTTGCGCGTTTTGTTACTGTTTCCATAAAAAAGTCCCAAATTTATAAATTTATATCTTAAAAACAGAACGGTAAATTTCATTAAAATTGTAACCATCCATGTAAAATAATAGGTATACATTTAATATGTCATTAAAATTTTATAAGAAACTGTAAAAAACGATTTTTGAATAAACCTCCTTCGATTTTTCAAGTATTTTCTTTTGCTTAAAAATAAATACAATTTTCCTATTATTTTCTTCAATTTCTACTTATTTTCATTATTTTGGCATAATTTTCAAAAGTTTTAATTATTTATCTAAAATTCCAATTATTTTAATTGATTTTCGATTATTTCTGCAATTTTTAATTATTCTCTTTGCTTAACATTTTTTAAGTAATTTTGTAATTATTTTCTTTTTTTAAACATAATATTGTATGATTTTTTCAATCATTTCTCTCAAACTTTGTTTACTGTTTCTAATCTTTCACATTTAAATTATTTTCATCATATTTCAATTATTTTTCACAATCTTAAATTATTTTCAGCATATTTAAATTAATTTTTTTAATTTTTAATTAAATTCATCATTTTTTATTTATTTTCCTTGGTATTGTCAATTCTTATTCTCATTTTTTAAGATTTTTTAAGCATTTTTCTAAATTTTCAATTATTTTCTTCAATTTTTAGTTATCCTCTTTTTTTTCAATTGATTTTTAAGATTTTTATGTAGGTTTTTTTCTGAAATTTCAATTATTTTTTTATTTGAAAAAAATTCTGTAATTTTTTCAATGATTGCACTCAAATGGCATTTATTTTTTACAATTTATTATTGTTTGTATCATATTTCAATTATTTTCTTCAAGTTTCAAATTTTAAAAACAAATTTCAATTATTTTCCAAAATTTATTTCCTTCAATTTTCTATTTATTTCATTTGTTTTATAATTTCCAAAATGTTGAACAATTTATCTGACAATTCAATTATTTCATTTTTAACTATTTTATTCTCTTCAATTTTAAATTATGTTTGTTTTTGTATTTATTTTCTCTAATTTTTAATTATTGGCTCTTTTTTCAATGAACTTCTAAAAGTTTTTAAGTATTTCTCTGAAATTTTCTTTAACTTTCCTTTATTTAAAATTAATAATAATAATCGCAAACTTCATTCTTTCATTCTTTCATTCTGTCCACACCTGAAGTTTGGCACCATAGATGTTTTTTTGTTTTAAATCAATCACTTTTGAAAAAATGTATTTTTATATTAATTATAAGATTTGTAATTTTATTTATTTAATTATTGATTCTCCTGAATCTAAATTTTAAATCAATTGACAAATTTATATAGTTTATTTTCAATAATAATAATTTATTACAATACAAACGTGTCTAATTTAAAGCAACTTTACAGATTTTAATAAAGATTCAAAAAATTTCAAATTTTATATAAAAATTAATGAATACTTTATGTTATAATTTATAATAATATATGAGTAATTTTCATAATAATATTTCGTTTTTTTAATTGCTTTTAAAAAAGACAATATAAATAAGAATAAAGAATGAAATATTATGATATAGTTGGAAGAAAACGAGCACTGTTTTCAAATATTTATTAAGACTTTTAATTTTTTAAATTTTTTTATTTCTCAAAATAAATGTTGTATTTTTTATCTCAAAATGCTTATTTTTTACTGGTAAATTATTAAACTTATTTAATTTCTTATTTTATTATAGGTTTCAAATTAGAATCAATTATAATTTTAATCAGTTCAATTGTAAAAACAAAAAATAAGATTGACTGAAATATAGTTTTCACTATATTATAGATTTGCTAAGCCCATCAGGCTAAAAATTCATTAAAATCAAGATCAAGATCCCAAAATTTTCACAAAATTAAAGTTTGAACCAATTAAAATTCGTATTAATAAAATCAAGTTTAAAATTTTTAATCTAATTTAATTTGTAAAGGTAAAAGATTGGAATAATTGTTCCCGTGCATTAAATTAAAAATAAGTTATAAATTTTTAAACTTTAGTTATATTTCAATTTTTATTAATTAAGGTTTGAAATATTTTCAATTTGAATCGATAGAAGTTGGGAATTTTTTAATTTGGAAGAATAAAAAAATATTGATAAAAATTGTGAAGAATGGTTTGTTATTAATTGAATTTCGTAAAAAAAAGTTAAAAATAAAGAATTCTTATTATCAAAAGATGTTTGGAATAAATTAGGTTTGCATAGAAGTTTAAATATATTTTGTTCATAACACTATTGAAAGAGAAATATTCTTATTTTTTGTAACATACAATAAATTTTTTTTATTTTTAACTGGGGAAGAAAATCTGCTTTATTTTTTAAATTTTCTTTCTATTTATTAATTTGTAACAAGTTTTAATAAATCAAAATTAATTCACAAAATTTAATCTAATAATATATAATTAATTTTATCTAAATAAGTTTATAGTTTATTTTTTGTATTTAAACTATATATTAGCCAATAAAAAATGCAATTCTTACGCGCAGTTGCGCGCGTTTTTTTGCTTAGTAATAACAATAATCGCAAACTTTATTCTTTCATTCTTTCATTCTACTATAGATGTTTTCAAGTTTTAAATCAATAAATATTGAAAAAATGTATTTTTATAAATGATTTCTAAGTTTATTTATTTATTTATTAATTCTCCTGAATTTTAAATTTAAATTAAGTAATAAATTTATATTTTATTTTTAACAAATATAAATTAAATATCATTTAAAATAAATAAGTGCTTTACTTTAATCTACTTTACAGTTTTTAATAAAGATTGACAACACTTTAAACATAATATGAAAATTAATGAAAAAATATGTATAAATAATTTAAAATTAATTAATGTTTTCAATATATTTGACGATTTAATTATAATTTTATTGAATACAACATAAATAAGAATAGAAATGAATATCATAAAATTAAATTGAAGAAAGCAAGCACAGTTTTTTAATATTTTTTAAGGCTTTTAAATTCCGTCTTTATAATTTATTGATTTTTTTTTTGGTAGACTTACATTTGTTAAACTAAATATATTTCCAGTTGATATAAAAATTCCTTAAAATTTTAAGCGTAGAAGTTTAAATTGAATGATATTTATAGATTTTTGAAAATTAAGATTTTAAAGTGTTTCAAATAATTCTTAGAAAATGAAGTTTGCATCAATAAAAAAATTTAGAATCTGTAAATTCAAGTATTAACTCGAGTATTAATTTATTTGCAAATAATTTCAGGTTCCATTGTTTCCAATTTTTTAAAATATTTTTAGACTTAAATAGTAGAAAATGTAATCATAAAGTTTGGATTAATCTAAGTTTTAATGGTATAATACACATTTTTTATTATTTGAAGTTTTTAATATTAGTTGAAGTTTGAAATTTCTAATTTAAATATGCATTGTTAAAATTAAAAAAATATTTATAAGTTTATAATAATTTTAACATGAATTGATTAAAGCTTAGACCATTAAAAGTTTTAAATAATAATTGTAGTTTATTATTATTCAAATTTGAATAATTCATAATTCCTACATATCTTATTTTAATACACTTTCAAGACACTTGTTTTTAGAGAAAACTAATTAAAATTGGAAACAATTTGAATTAATATTATTAAAATCAAGTTTAAAATTTTTAATATAATTTAATTTGTAAAAGTTAAAGATTGAAATAAAATAAAATGAACTCATTTTTATTTTAATTTCTAAAAAAAACACAAATTATTTCAATCTTTCACTTTTGCAAATTGAATTAAATTAAAAATTTTAAACTTGAGTTATAAATCTTAAAACTTTGGTTATATTGCAATTTTGATTATAATTGAAGTTTGAAATAATTTAAAGTTAAATTAATAGAAGTTGAGAATTTTTTAATTTGGAAAAATTAAAATTTATATCGATAGAAATTTTTGAGAATGATGTGTTACTAATCGAATTTCGTATTGTTTAAAGAAAATTTAAAAATAAAGATTTCATGTCAATAGAAGTTTGGAATAAAATAAATTTGTATAGAAAATTGTATTAATAAAAAATATTTTGTTCAAAAAACTATTTAAAAAAGTATTCTAATTTTTTGGAACGTACTATAAAAACTTTTTAATTTTAACTTAGGAAGAAAATCGAACTTATTCTCCAAAATTTCTTTGTATTTATTAATTTATAACGCATTTAATAAATAAAAAATAATTCACAAAATTTAATTTGATAGTATAATTAATTTAATCTAAATAAGTTCAGTTTATTTTTTGTATTGAAGCCATACTAGTAAATTGTAAAATGTAATTCTCGCGCGCTTAGCGCGCGTATTTTTGGCTAGTCTATAATAATAATCCGCAAGATTCATTCATTCATTCATTCTTGTCTGTCCGCACCTGAAGTTTGTCAGTTAGATATTTTTTTGTTTTAAACCAGTTACGTTTGAAAAAATGTATCTTTAAATTAAAATTAGAGTCTACTTTCATAAGATTTAATTTAACTGATGCATTGACAGAAAATAAATTAATTAAAATACAGTTTACCTTAAAATATTGAACTGAAATTTCCATACACTCAAATTTTTAGTAAATTAAAATTTAATTCTATCAATATAAATTAACTTGAAATGTTTTTGTGATTAAATTAATTGATATTTAGATCATTGAAAATTACGATCATTAAAATTTTGAAATAATTATTTTTAATGAAAATCTGAATCAGTAATTAAGAATCAATATATATTTAAGTTTTAATTTATTGAAGTTTGAAGTCATCGAAATTTTTATTGGTTATTACACTTTAAATTATCTAAATTTTAATCAATTCTTGCGTTTTTATTATTCTGTTTATTAATAACTAAACATTTAAACTTTTCACAATTTTAATTTTTTTTGTAAATATAAATTTCACTTATTTTCAAATTCCATTAGACACAATTTCCATTGATTCAAATTATAGTCTAAATTATTATTTTCAAAATTTTGACTGATTAAAGCTTTAATATACAATGACATTTTTTTGTATAATTAGAAGTTTTTATATAAAGTTTAATGTTAAAAATAATTTAAATATGCATTATTAGATTTTGAAAATATGTAAAGTTTATAACAGTTTAAATTTGAATTAATTAAAATTTTTATTATTTAAAATTTAAAGGAATTTAAGGAGGAATGAAACACACAGTCTCAAAAAAAGTTAGTCCAAATGCATTTTTTTGATTTTTGAACTAGAAAACTCAAATTTTCTTGTAATATTTTTCAGTGGAAGTGTGAACAATTATATTTTTAACATAATGAGTAATTAAAAATTGCAATTTGATGAAAATTAACAAAAATTCTATGTGCTAGAAATTTAGGAAAAAAAACGTTAGATCATTCCAAATTTCTACTACATAGAATTTTTTTTAATTTTCATCAAATTGCAATTTTTAATTACTCATTATGTTAAAAATATAATTGTTCACATTTCCACTGAAAAATATTACAAGAAAATATGAGTTTTCTAGTTCAAAAATAAAAAAAATGCATTTGGACTAACTTTTTTTTCAGACTGTCTGTTTCATTCTTGTTTAAATTAAATTAAATATAGTTCTTAAGACTTTAACAAATAAAAATTTGAATTAATTGAAGTTTAAATAAATTTGAGTCAACATTTCGTTAAATTTGGAACTAAATTTTTTATTTATTTTTCTTTTTTTTTCGAAATATAAAATTGGAAAATTCGTGCTGTTTTAAAATATTTTTTATTTACTTTCACTCATTTGTATAATTCTTGAAGTCGGCAGCAATTTTAATTTGCATAGAATAAAAGTTATATTTATCTAGAATATTAAGTTTATTTGAGTTATAAATGTCATTAAATTATTTATCTTATTTGAACTTGCAAAAATTTATAGTTGTAAATGACCAGAAACAATTCAATGTTTTTCAATTCTTATGTTGCCATTATTTCCAACAGTTTTCAATATATATTTTAGTCATTTTGTAAATTTTCTTTCAATTATCAATTATTATATTGAAATTTCAATATAATTCTTCAGTTTCAATTTATTTTCTACAATTTTATTCATAATTTTAATCAGTTATAATTGACAATTTATAATTCTCCTTCAATTTTATGATTATTCATTAAATTAAAAAAAAAATTCTAATCCCGATTATTTTTCGGTTTTTTTTTTCAAATAATAATTATTTTTTTTAATAGTTAAGTACTTTCGTCATATTGTAATTTTATTTTAAATTTTATTATTATTCTTTAATTTCTTTAGATATTTTGTTCTGCTGTCGATTATTCTCGACAGATTAAAAATTTTTCTTTCAATTATAATTATATTTTCCTCATTTCTAAATGTATGTTCTTAATATTTAATTATTTTAATCATTTTGTTAACTTTTTTTCAATTATTAATTATTTTATTGAAATTTCAATACAATTCTTTAATTTTTATTTATTTTCTAAAATTTTATTTATAATTATCATCAGTTTTTAATTTACAATTTATTATTCACCTCCAATTTTATGATTATTCAGTAATTAAAAAAAAAAACATTTTCTAATCCCGATTATTCTCACCATTCTTCAATTTTTTTTCATTTAATATATGTGACGCTCCGCGAGAGAAGGGACCTATCGCTGAGAAAGTAAACTTTAAAGGACGGACAGGCAAAGAGAAGGAAGAAAAATCAAGACGCTTAACATATCTATGTTTGAAGCTTTATAACAAGAAAACTAAATGCAGGAATTAAATTTTGATTTTTGGAACTCAGAAAGCAACTCATAAGCTATCAATTACCATAAAAAAAAATGAAATTAATAAAAGCCAATTTCAAGAGACGGTCGTTCAAAGAAAATCCAAAAAATGCGATACACTTAGCTCGCCTAGGTTTGAAGCATTATAACAAAAAGTGTACTTAATAAATATTTTTTTTGAAACATGGAAATGAAAGAACAACTCAAAAACTATCTTCTAGCACCAAAAAATTAAAATTGATTTTTTCCGCGATAGGTCCCTTCTCTCGCGGAGCGTCACATATATATATATATATTTTTTTTAATAGTTTATTATTTTCGTCATATTGTAATTTTATTTTTTAATTGTCATTTTTTTTCTTGATATTTTCATTTAATTCTTTAATTTTTAATTTATTTCTTCAATTTTTAATAATTTTCTTCAATATTCAAATAGTTTCTTTAATTTTTAATTATTTTTATCGATTTTCCATTAATTCCTAATTATTCAACAATTCTCAGATTTTTTCAATTACTTTTTTCACTCATCAAAATCGTTTTAAATTTCAATTAAATTGTGTTGTTATTATTATTAATATTATCGCCTATTTTCTATTATTATTTTGATTATCATTAGAATTCTTTAATTTTAAAGTTAATTGTTCAATTATTTTCTTTAATTGTTAATTCCATTCTTCAATTTTTAAGTATATTCCACAAATTTTATTTCAATTCTTCAATTTTTAATTATTTTATTCGATTTTTAATCCAGTTGTTAAATATGCAATTATTTCCAACAATTATTCCTTCAATTTTCTTAATTTCTCAATTTGCAATTATTTTCTTTAAATTTAATCTTTCTTGTATAAATTTTCCAATTATTTTCTTCAGTTGTCTATAAATCTAGTCATTTTTCGAATTTTGTTTTCAAATGACAGTTATTTTCGTTATTTTTCACATATTTTCATGTATTTTTTAATTAATCTAGTCGTTTTTCAACTATTTATTAATTGAAAGCTTCATAGATTAATCTATATTTTTCTATTATTCTATCATTATCATTTTTATTTTTAAACTATAGATAATGTATTTTAATTATCACAGTCAATTTCCGCGAAGAAAGGTATCAGATTTTCAAAAGTAATAATAACAAACATTTAACAAAAAAAATATACAAAAACAGCTGACAAGTTGCTGAAAACATTGCTTCCTCATAGAGATTTCCACAAATATAAAAAAAAATATTAAATAGTCCAATTAATGCATTTTTGAATTGTCTACTAACCGAGCAAAAATTATTCTTCATAATATTATTCATAATATTTAACTTTTGGCAAATTAAAAATTATTGAATAACTAAAAAAAGAATTTCAGTAAAAAAATTTTCAATACTTGCAAATTTTCTTAAGGTAAAAATATTGTAAGCTTTTCGAAGTTGATTAATAAACTAAACTAAATATAATTTCTTGGAAATAGTTTTATAAATTATTCTGATTAAACTAATAATGTTTATTTAATATCTGATAGGGATAATTAATACAAAAAATTATTAACTAATGTTAGTATAGATGTTCATACTTTATGTCAAAATTCTAAAAAACCCATGTTTTACAAAATTTTTTATTCATCAAATCTCAAAAATGTCGATAATAAATTAAATAAAACTATAAACTAGAAAAACTAAGCTTTATTTTTACATAATTTTAAAAAAAAATATGAGGAGGGTTGTTTTGAGATATCAAGTGTTTTAGATTTCAAAGAGGAATTACTTTATAAAATATCCTTGAATGTCAAATAACAAATATATTGAAACAAACATGAATTCTTAAATTGAATATTTCATCATTCTTTTCTAATAATTACTTATTTTGGATTTTAATAGAGAATTAATTTTTAGAAGCAGAAAACATGCTTTAAAAATTCAGTTAATTCTGTCCAAAGTTAACAATTAAGAATAATAATTTATTTAAATAATAGTTACAGCGTAATTTAAAATAAAAAATATTTTATGCACATAATAATAATAATTAACTGTTCAGAGAAATTAAAAGATACATTGAGGCATTTGTAAATTTGAAAATGAATTTAAATAAATTGAAAATAAAATCAAAAGAACTTTACTATTTACAAATTCAATATCCTCGAATGTCAAATATATATCAATAACAACACTTATTCATAAATTGAAAAATATCTACAATTTTATTTTGAATTATGAATTATATTTTAAAGTTTTGAAAATTTGATTATTAAAGAATTATTAATATATTAAATTAATATTATATCATAAACAAAATAATTAATTATTCTTATATTATATAAACTTCTATGCTTCATAAAGCACGCTGAAAACTCACTTTATTATAATAAGAAAATAATTATGAAAAATAAAAAATATTATACTTTTTAACTTATTTTCAGTTGAAAAGTACAATATTTTTATTTTTCATAATTATTTTCTTTATTATGATTAAAAATATACTCACTATAGGTAGGATTTTGTTGTTCATTTTTTAACCGAATTAAAGAATCAATAAAATCTCCTCCTCCTGTTCCCGTTTTTTCTCTTGATTCATTCTAGACAAGATACTAGTCTTACAAAGCATCCATGTACCAAAATACTGTACTATTTCTGGCATAAAAAACACAGTGACTATGGCCACCTTCCTCCTAAATCCATGGAAATATTCGCCAACTAAAAAAATAACAATCCAAAAAATATATAAAAAATAATTTTTTTTTATTCAAAACATGAAATTAATACATAAACATGACTAAACCCATGTAATTTGAAAAGTATTTATAAATATTTTTTTAAATTATAACTCTTCAATAAATTTAACCTCAAAATACAGGTGTACCGAGTTATATACCGAGTTATGAATATCCATCAGATTTTTTATAATTCAACGAGTATTAGATCATGGCATTTAAACTTTTTTAATTTAAATATTTTAAAAAGGAAAAAAATTAAAAGTATATTTTATCTATAAATGTTATATATTAATAATTATTATTTAATTATATAGGGTCAAGTGTGGTATTGGCGAACAATGGGTAATTTGGAACAGACGATACTTAAGACCTTATCACAACCGACTAATTTTATTATCTTAAAAAATGAGTTTGATATATAATAATAAATTAATTTTATATTACTACTCTCTAAATCTGAATAAGTGAAATTTCACTTATGACGCTCAATAAGTTTTGCCCACCCTGCTGTATGCAAGAGCATTACAAAAAGTTTTGTGTCTTAATTTCTAGTAAAGATAAGACCTTCATCAAATATTTATTTTAAAACTTTTATCTTTGACTTTAACGATGTCTAAATTCTAACATCAGATTCATATTCGTCGGAGAAAAATACATAAGAATTCATTTAAAAAGAAAGTCTCGTTATCGCTTTTAGTTTTCTTTTTTGGGAACAGTGTTTTTGGAATAATCCAAAGTGACCCAAACATGAATTAATGATTAATAAATTAATTATGTCCATATTAATGATGATATAATAGTGGAACTTGGCCTAAGCTTAGGTTTGACAACGTACATTAATTTTTGTGTAGGGAGGAATTAATTCGACTAATAATATTTGAGTAAACTGCAATGATCCAACTTGCCCCTGACCCAACTAGTGTAGTATCTCGTCCAAAAAAGTTTCTTTTTTTTGTGTGCCTGTGTAATTAATTTTATCTAACTAAGCTCATAGTTTAGCTTATACATTTAGACTAAAACTGAAATTAAAAAGAGAATACTTTTTTTTTATAGAATTAAACACTTACATGCTTTGGAAAATTCGACATTGGATTCATTAAACGGATCCACCTTGGTTCCTAGACCAATGGATGAAAGTAAACCAGCTGCATATTTGTAGTTCACTTCCTGAACATCAACTTTTTTATCCCCATTTTTGTCAGGTTTTTCATTATCAAAAAACTGATTAATGGATTCTGCAATTTCCATCATAGAAGGTAACATCAGCTGCAGTTTTTTTTTTCGTTAAAGTGGGAGAGAGTTTTGATCTCAAGTATTTCCAGGCCGGATTTTTTAATCCAAAAAGATTTTTCATGCCAATACTGTCCATCTGTGGAATTCCAGCAAAATGACGATCAAAAAAATTTTCGAAATCTCTGACAAAAATTTGCTTTATGAGTTCAGGATCTCTCAACATAAGGCACGGTTTATGGAAAATATAAAATCCTACAAATGGGGCATCTGGTCTTGCGGATTTGTATATTTCGCCAAGATGCAATCCAGGTGCCGTTTTAAAAATTAGAGCATTTTTAAAATTTCCAAAAATTAAGTCAGTTGGCAGACTCTCGATTCCTTTTCGTTGCCAGTAGTTTAATTTATATTTGGCATAATAGCGAAATAAGATTGTCGTCGCGAGAATAATCGTTAACGCAGAGAAGATTAATACCATTCTTAAAATTTGTAAATAACTTATTGTGAATACATATAGAAATTTTTTTAAATTTAAGTACACCAAGAAAACTTTGCACCATTATTAAACCAGCTATCTCACTCAATAGTCAATATAGCTCGAACAATTGCGGGGACTGTAGACCCATTATCAGTGGGAGTGTCGGGGCTAACCCTGTCGACTTCGCGAGAGTCAAGGAGGCTCAAAGTTTGACCCTGTTTGACCCCCGTTTGACCCTAACACGAAATTCGTACAGAGAAACATAAATAAAGTATAAAGTGTTTTTGGGATTTCTTAATTTAATATTAATGCAAGTTTCTACGTGTTTATTTTTTCTGAAAAGACAATTAATTAATTATTTCCTTATTTGAAACTTTAAATATGGATCGACAAATGTGTTAGCCAATCATATAGATTTAATTTTTTGGAAAATTCATGATGTTGACATATTTTTAGAAAACTTGTTAAGTCTTGAAAAGCAGTATTTTGTTCAGTGGTGAGATGAAATATTTGATTAAGAATATTTTATTTTTTAAAAATAGTTTGTTTTTTGTCAGGTTAAATAAAAGAAAATTTTGAGAAACTTGAAGACAGAAATATTTCAAAAAAATACCTATATATAAGAGAATTAAATTATATCTATATGATTGGAGATTTTTAATTTGTGGTAATTACGTAATTTGACGGTAATCTTTGTTAAATTGGTGAAGCTGAAAAAGAATATAAAAATTTAAAAAGATAAAATTTTTTGGAAAATTCATGATGTTGACATATTTTTAGAAAACTTGTTAAGTCTTGAAAAGCAGTATTTTGTTCAGTGGTGAGATAAATATTTGATTAAGAATATTTGATTTTTTAAAAATAGTAAGTTTTTTGTCAGGTTAATTAAAAGAAAATGTTGAGAAACTTGAAGACAGAAATATTTCAAAAAAATACCTATTTATAAGAGAATTAAAATATTTCTATATGATTGGAGATTTTTTATTTGTAGAAATTACGTAATTTGACAGTAACCTGTATTTAATTGGTGAACCTGGAAAAGAATATGGAAAATTAAAAATATGAAAATTTTTTAAAAATTCATGATGTTGACATATTTTAAGAAAAATTGTAGAGTCTTGAAAACAAGTCTTTTGTTCACTGATGTGAGACAAATACTCGATTCATATTTATTGATTTTTTAACACTCGTTGTTTTCTTTGTAAGGTAAATTACAACAAAATTGTAAAAAAATTGAAGACAATAATATATAAAAAATGTAAAATTTTAAGCAATATTTTATGTAGGGAAATATTGTGACACTTTGAGGTTATACCAAATAAATATTTTTATCTTTTTAAACTTGAAGTGAAAACAAAGCATAACATTCAAGGAAAAAGTAGGAACATGATCTTGAAATTGTAAACTAATTAATTAAATACGAAAAAGTTTATGGAAATATCATTATTATTTCAGATAATAAGTCTTTATGAGACAAAATATTAAGAATTTTTTGTATGAATATAAATAAACAAAATTTACATCAGACACGATACGTACCTTTTTTACAACTATCTATTATTATCATTTTACATTGTTTTTAGCTTATTACATTCACTTTTCTTCAAAAAAAAGAAAAGAAAGATACACATTTCTTCACTTTCACCTGTCACTTTTTTCTTTAAAACAATAACAAGTAATTTCCACGTGTCGCCATGTCTTTCAGAAAAAATAAACACGTAGAAACTTGCATTAATACTAAATTAAGAAATCCCAAAAACACTTTTCACTTTATTTATGTTTCTCTGTACGAATTTCGTGTTAGGGTCAAACGGGGGTCAAACAGGGTCAAACTTTGACCCTCCTTGACTCTCGCGAAGTCGCCAGGGTAAGGTACGCCCACAGTGGAAGTTCGGGACTTCAGTCGAACCAATGTAGCGGCTGTTCAAATGTATAGTTCTAAAGAGGCGCATAAATATTCCCTAAAAACCATTTAGCATAAATCCCATTTAACTTCAAACCATCCCACACAGCACAATTTCTTGCATAAAGTTTGAGCGAAGTTGGCACTGCAAACTTTGCATCTGACATTTATGAAAACTTGACCTAACCAATAAAATGTCGGCTTGTTCAGAAAGTTTGACGTTTGAAACTTTCTGGAAACTTTCACTGCAAATTTCAACTTTAGGCCTTGCACAGTTGATTTTTATGATTGCTAGGACTGCGCAATAGATTTTTTTAAACCTCCCACATGGGTCACAATAATGTGTTACAAATTCATTCAATCAAAAAAAAAAAAATTTTTTTACTTTTAATTCGAACTTTTCTAGAACCTTTCCTAAAATTTGCGTGAAAGATTTTCCATAACCAACCATGTTATACTTGTCGCAAGTTGTCCCGTCAAGTTTTCTGCACAAGCGGACATTTTATTGGCTAGATCAACTTTTCATAAATGTCAGATGCAAAGTTGCGAAGTTTGCAGTGCCAACTTCGCTCAGACTTCAGGCAAGGAATTGTGCTGTGTGGGATTTAACCTAAAACACATTTAGCCTGAAGGGCATTTAGCCTAAACTGCATTCAACCTAAATTCCATTTAACCTAAATTCTATTTGACCTAAATAACATTTAACCTAAAATGTGTTTAACCTAAATCTCATTTAACCTAAAATGCATTAAATCTAAAATGCATTTAGACTAAATTTCACTTAACCTAAATCTCAATAAATCTAAAATGCATTTAGCCAAAAACCAACTTAACCTAAATTTCATTTAATCCCATTTCACCTAAAATGCATTCAGACTAAAATCCACTTAAACTAAATTCCATTTAACCTAAATCCCTTTTAACCTAAAGAGCTTGGGTTAAATGGGATTTAGGTTAAATGAAAATTAGACTAAAAGCATTTTAGGCAGAATAGAATTTAGGGTAAATGGGATTTAGGTTTAATGCAGTTTACTCTAAATGCTTTTTAGGCTAAATGCATTTTAGGCTAAATGCATTTTAGGTTAAATGGTTTTAGGATAAATGGGATAAATTGGTTTTAGGGAATATTTATGCGCCTCGTTCTTTAAGGGGACTTCCATTAATTGCGTAATGTGGTTTTTTTAAAATCTGGACACTAGGGTGGCCGTTAATAATGACATTTTGGAATTTTGTCCATTTCCGGGTCTCATTTTATCACAAATTGAAAAAAAAAAGATACGTATTTTTTCATTTTTTTTTAAATTAATATTTAGTGGTGCCTGTAGGCTATTGAAAATTTGCATGTATTTTGCATGGTAAAAAAACTTTTTTTCGTAGATTTCCTGTAAAATCGTTGAAAATTAATATTTTTTGACCGGACTACTCTGTTTCTCTTCATAAATGTTCAAAGAATAATATGCAATTTTTAACTTATGAAATTTGTTAAGTTTACTATTTTTTACAGGACCCAAAAGTTGACCAAAAAAAAACTAAAATAGGTTATTATTGGCAAAAAATATTAATTCTCAAAAAAACGAGAAATTTAAACTGCTAATTATGGTTTCTATTGTTTTTGAGGTCCCTGATTACAAATCTGAAGTCATATTTCAAAAATTCAAAATGGCGGATTCAATATGGCGGCCATGAAAATTTTAAAATTAATCAATTTCTAGAAAATTTCGTACCAGGGGGTTTTGGGGGTCTCTGATTACAAATTTGAAGTCAGATTTTAAAAATTAAGAATGTCGGATCCCATATGGCGGACATCAAAATTCTTAAATTAATCAATTTTTATGAAACTTGGTATCATAGGGTTTTTGGGGGCCCTATTTACAAATCTGAAGTCAGATTTGAAAAATCCAAACTGACGGATGCAATATGGCGGGCATAATGTTTAAAAAATTAATTATTTTTTTTAAACTTAATTATGTAATATCTTATCCCAGTAGCCAACAAAATTTTTGTGAATGTTCTATCTAAATTTAAATTAGTTAGTATTTATTAGCAAGAGAAGGTTTGTTTACAAATTAGATGACACGATTTTATAGATGGGTGATTCTCCTGAAAGGGATCACTTCACGTGTTTCCAACGTGAGTTTCAACATTTACAATAGTTTTTAATTGATATTTCCTTGAGTTTGCAATTTAAAAAAAAAACCCCAAAAACCCTATGATACCAAGTTTCATAAAAATTGATTAATTTAAAAATTTTGATGTCCGCCATATTGGATCCGACATTTTTAATTTTTAAAATCTGACTTCAAATTTGTAATCAGAGACCCCCAAAACCCCCTGGTACGAAATTTTCTAGAAATTGATTAATTTTAAAATTTTCATGGCCGCCATATTGAATCCGCCATTTTAAATTTTTGAAATATGACTTCAGATTTGTAATCAGGGACCTCAAAAACAATAGAAACCATAATTAGCAGTTTAAATTTCTCGTTTTTTTGAGAATTAATATTTTTTGCCAATAATAACCTATTTTAGTTTTTTTTTGGTCAACTTTTGGGTCCTGTAAAAAATAGTAAACTTAACAAATTTCATAAGTTAAAAATTGCATATTATTCTTTGAACATTTATGAAGAGAAACAGAGTAGTCCGGTCAAAAAATATTAATTTTCAACGATTTTACAGGAAATCTACGAAAAAAAGTTTTTTTACCATGCAAAATACATGCAAATTTTCAATAGCCTACAGGCACCACTAAATATTAATTTTAAAAAAAATGAAAAAATACGTATCTTTTTTTTTCAATTTGTGATAAAATGAGACCCGGAAATGGACAAAATTCCAAAATGTTATTATTAACGGCCACCCTACTGGACACCTTTCCCTAGAGTAGCGAAGAAGTTATATTACCTGGAGAACGGTAGAAGAAGGAGGTTTGTTTTACTTTTTTTTTTAGGTTTCTTATTTATTTAGCAAATTACTTAAGTCAAATTTTCTTAATCAATGTATGAAAATAGAATCTTTAGTCGCTTTCCAATTCGTAATGATTTAAATTACAATGTGAAAAGTAAGAATTGTATGCAATAATTCACAAGTTTCTTTCATTATATCTACACCTGAAATTTGTCAGTAGAATTGTAGTTTCTTTGTTTCAAATTTTTACATGATATTTCACATTTTTAAAATGTCATAAAACTTTAAATTTAAACTGTAAAAAATATATTATTTTTTTAAAAACACATAAATTTTATCATACAATCAGTGTTTGATTATTTTTCAAATCAAAATAAAATTATCAAATAGAACTCTAAACTTCTTATTTAGAACATAATTTTAGAAATATTACAAATTGTACAATTAGTAGCTATTATGATAATTTTTAATATTTAACTCATGAACTTTAAAATATACAGGTAAGCAAAAAGTATGAACTTACATTTTTGTTATTATTATTATTCTCATCATTATTTTTGTTATTGTTATACGACACATAATAATTTTTTATTTCAAATTTATTAAAATATATTACAATTTAGATAAAATTCACTTTGAATACAATTGTTTAATGGAAAAAATAATAAATTTCTCAAAAAAAATATGTTTAACTTTTGAAAAATAATATTAAATTTTAATTAAATGACAAAGTTTAAAAAAAAAGAAATTTCAGTAGATAAATTCAACTTTTTAATTTTAATATTTTTATTTAATCATTTCAAATTATATTTAATAATTAATTCAGGTTTTAATATTTTTAACTAAAAAAATATTATTAATTAAAACTATATAAAGAATTTGAGCAGAATTGTACTTTTTAGGTACAAGATTAAAAAAAGAATACCTCTTTTACGTATATAGCCTTGATTTAACTTTATAATATAGTTAATTCATAGAAATTTATCAATCACTCCGAGTCAATAAAACACACATATGTTTTATTGACTCGGAGTTGAATACAAATCATATCTTACAAAATTATTAATAAAAATGATTTTCGACTGTTTTTTAAATTAACATTTTATTTCATTGGCTTTTTAATAAACATGTTATCAACGGGGGGCGTCGATGTAATTTATTCAATTGCTTCCTCATATTTTAATTATTTTTTTCAATTTTCCATTATTTTTTCTAATTTTTCATTATTCCATTTTTTGAATTTATTTTTAAGATTGTCAAGTATTTTTCTTAAATATAAATTTTTTTCTTTATTTTTAAAACGTTTCTATAGGATTTTTTAAATTACTTTTTCCAATTTTTAATTGATTTCATAATTTTTTTTCAATTAATTTGCAAAATTTGCAATTATTTTGTTTAATTTAAATTATTTTTTGCAATTTATGAAATTCTAAAATGTTATAGGGCCAACTTTCTGTGTTATAAAGACTTTTTAAATTAATAATATATACTCAAAGTTTATAAAGGTAAAATTTTATCATAAAAAAAGCTTACCATACTCAACGGTTTTTGCTGTTATCTTACGAAATATTGAAAATTTAAAAAAATGATTAAGATAAAAGTTATAGATCTTTAAAAAATACACATTTTATGTCCTTTTTAACCGAAAATAAGAGTTTTCGAGAAAACATTGTGAAAATGATAGTGAAAATTTGAGCAAATTTGATTATCATAATGAAAACCATAAAAAGACTATAAAAATTTAGTTTTTTGCAATTATCTCAATGAAGAATGAAAATTTCGAAAATTAATTTTTACAAAAGTTGTAAGCCTTCTCTAAATACATATTTTAAGTGGTATGCATTTTTTTAATATTTTTAATAGTTTTTGAGAAAATTGATATTGAAGTTACTCGTGCAGCACGTACAGTGTCGAAGCCACCAAATCATTGCACTTTGCATTATTTCATCAATCGGCCTTTCTCAAGGCCACCAATTCGTTTTTTCATTTATATCGGAAAATATTTTGAAATAATATGAATAATTATCGTTTATAAAGGAAAAAAACATTTCTTGAGATTAAAAAAAAATTGACTTGCCATATATTTACGATTTTTATGAAAAAAAAATTGTTTTTGTGTTCACAAACACGTTATTATCAAAAGTGTAATCTTAAGAAACAATATGGGCTATTGCCAATATTGTTAATTTTCTTTTTTATAAATTTTGCAGCAGATTTTATAAATCAGTATAAATTCTAACAGTACACTGTAAAAAATCCCAAAGTAGGAATTACAGACCGTATAAAAAACTTATTAACCGTCAAAATATTAACATCGTTTAACGCAGTACATTGTTTGCGTCAGAAACAGTTAATAACTGTTTAATTACTATTCAACAACTTGTATGTATTTTTATAATATTTGACATATCGTTTTTACGACCGGTTGTAATAATATTCCGCCAGCCGAGGAAAAAAAAGACTTCAAGTTTTAAGTAGTAAAATTATTAACGGAGAATAAAAATCTGCACAGAGTGTTAAATTACAAAAAATAGTCTGTAAAATCCCTGCTGAGAGTAAAAAGATAGAAATCCTATCATTTTGAATCACTTTTTATCCGTACGACAGAAAGAGTTAACAAATCTTATCTCATTCTATCACACGTTTATTAAATGTTATCTGATCCTATCTCTTATGTCTTTAAACCTATCCTATTATTCAGTTCTATCTCTCTGTTTATATAACGGATTGCATATCTTTTTCAATAACTTTACTTCAATTTCAAGCTATCCTTGCTCTATCGCACTCTATCACATTCGCATTCTATCCTTTAATGAATACAATGTACAGTCTGTCCCTTTCAATCACCTCTTTTAAATCCTAATCTATTTCCTTAATAAAAACTTCTTACTTTTTCTATGCTTTGTCAACTCAAGACCTTGACGTTGGTGAGGAAGATGAGAGTTTAAAGCCTGCAATGGATTCTTTCAGGAACCAGGTTTCTAGAAGGGGACAGAAAAGTCGGTCCCCGAAAAGGGAAGGCTTTTCAAGAAACTGGGTTAGAGGCTTTGGTGGAAATGACGCATTCTTTAGGGATTTGACAGCGATGTCTTATAACTACTGGAAGGGGTGAACCGTGCGCTTGAATTTTATCTTGACTAAGAAAGGATTTCTCTGGTCTGCCTGTGGCAAGGGGATCAGAGAATGTGGACGCGAGTTTACCCGACCCCGATCCAAGATGTTTTTCTACCGTGTCGAAGGATGAACTCAACCGGGGAGGGAGGAATTCAAGGGGGACGGGTCTGCGAAACGCAGAGCAGACTTCGAGAATACTCCGACCTCTCAGAGAGCTGTAAAAAGGACCAAGGATCCTTCACTGGAAACTTCGTCCTTTTTATAAGCAGCACAGACCTCGTTAGTCTGTGCAATCATCACAGATGGTTACCCTAGGGAGGGGTTGACGATTGACAACCTCGACCAACTTCGGGCAGCTATCTGGGATGAAATTGGGAAAACCACCGGATCTTTCCCCAGATTCGGCGATGTTAAACTCTCGCGAGGGGCGGTCATTGTCGAATGCCTGGATTCTGACACTCGGGAATGGATGAATGTCCATGTACCGATGGTCAGTCAGCCTATAGGTGGGACCGCGTTAAAAATCGTGGAACCTTCACAGCTTCAAAAGATGGTCAGGGTGGTTGCCTGGATTCCAGGACCCTCTGTAAACCGGGCAAACATCCTAGACTATTTAGAGATACAAAATCCCAGGATTGATACATCCTCCTGGAGGATGTATCAACGGATGTATCAATGATCGGATGCGACAACGAAGGTCACAGGATAAACCCTTGCCTTAGGGGTGCCTGAGGACGCTATTGAGGACCTCGAATCCCGGAATTTCCTATTGTGCCTGGGGCTGGGCCGAATCTCCCTTCGGGTGACGAAGCACAGCACCGGTGAGCGAAATGAAGGGATAGGCACCGGTAAAGCGACATAGGGGAACGCGGGTCAGTCCTAAATGGCTTATCACGGGATTCACTGTTCGCAGATTAATTTGCATCACTGTAAAAGCGTAACGGCTATTCTAGCCAAGGGCTTGACAGCAATTCAGACAACCATAGCCCTTATTCAAGAACCCTGGGTATACCGAGGGTCTATGAAGGGCCTTGGCGGATGTGGTGAACTAGTTTGTTCACCGCAGGAATCAGTTCCAAGGTCATGCATAATCTATGAAGGATTAGAAGCATTCCCTTTGACGGATTTCTGTACACGAGATTTGGCAGTAATTAGAGCCAAATATCGAGATCAAGTGGGAAGTAGAAAAGTAATCATTTTGGCCTCTGCATACTTCCCAGGAGATGCAAGATCACCCCCACCAGCGGAGGTAATGAAGCTGGTGGAACATTGCCTTAGAGAGGGACTACCTCTTATCTTAGGCTGTGATGACAACGCACATCATACTGTGTGGGGTAGCACTGGTACCAATAAAAGAGCGGAGATACTTTTAAATTTCTTAAGTGACTTTGGGTTAGACATTCTGAACCAGGGGAATGAACCAACATTCGTAACCTCTAAAAGGAGGGAGGTGTTGGATATTACGATCTGCTCGAGAACTGCTTGGGAGGCTGTGCATGACTGGAGACTCTCGGAAGAAGACACTAACAGATCACAGACTCATATCATTCAGGTTGAACGCAATAGATCGAGAACGTAAGTAGAGTGGAGAACCCTAGGAGAACTGACTGGGTCTCCTTTGAGGAAGAACTTCAGGTATCCATGGCAAACTTCACCACGTGTTACGCAAACGGAGAGGAATTGGAACTTGCAGCTGACTATCTGCAAAGGGCATGAATCTCTGCTTACGAAAGAAACTGTACGCCTAAGAAAATCGAAACAGGTAAGAAGTCCAAGTGGTGGAACTCATCCCTGGAAGAACTTAGACGAACTGTAAGGAAGCTTTTTAATAAAGCAAAGAAACAAAGGACCCAACAGGCCTGGGATTTATATCGCAAGACTCTAGTGCTCTATAAGAATGAAGTTGAGAAGGCAAAGGCTTCTAGTTGGAAGTTTTAGAGTTTTTGCGAAGGGATCAAAAAGGTACCTGAAGCTGTAAGACTTCATAAAATCCTATCTAGACACCCTATGGCCAAACTCAAATCTATCAGACTTCCAAATGGTCTTTTTGCTGAAACAAATGAGAAATGCTTGGAGCATGTGATGAAGGTCAACTTCCCAGACTTCAAAGAAATAGACGAAAACAATGGGAATAAGCAATGGTTGATAAGCACATTAGGCAGAAATGTCTAATTGACAAACCTCTTCATTCAGGCCAGCACGCTAACAGAGCAGAATTCTCTGTAAAAACTGATTTACAGGCGGCGGTCGGGACAATAAAGAATTAAGCAATGAGGGATATGCGGTGTGCACCTTTCTAGACATAGAGGGGTCATTCTCAAGCACTTCATGTCAAGTTATAGGCTAGGAACTGTAGAATACCTGAACCATTTATTAAGAGGGTCAGTAGTATGCTGCGGGTACGTTGCCTTGAGCCAGAATACGGGGAAGCAAAACTGAAAGATTTTGTCTCTAACGGTTGCCCACAAGAAGGGGTATTAACCACCTTACTATGGTGCATGGTAGCAGATGGACTTCTAGTAGAGCTCAATAACCAGGGGTTTTTCAAGCAAAGTTATGCGGACGATTTCGTGGTGATTTTGAGACGTTTCTGCTTGGAGGAACTTCTGCAATTGATGCAGACAGCTCTAAGGATCGTGAGGAGATGGTGCGATCAAACAGGGCTGTCTGTTAATCCTCAGAAGCCGAACTTAGTAATCTTCACTCTTTCTTTAATCTCACCCTATGCTTTCTAAATTGCTTTCCATCGCATCTTATATCTGCTAATGAATATAATGAACGTCCTATCCTTTTCAATCTCCTCTTTTTTATCCTAAAAATTTTTCTTAATCCCTACAATCCTATATATTACTTTTCCTGAACTTGGTCAATGACATCAATATCCAATCTCTTTCAGTTTTTCCTTTTCTATTCCAGTCTATTCCCTAACATTGTAACTGCAGCTATTTCTCATATAAGCGCTATGTGCAAACACACTAGGGTAGCTGTCCTGCAATTTAATGATATAATAAGGGGTGGAAAGAGATAAAATATTGTAAATTTGAGTAATAGAGGTAAGAATAGAAAATATAAGATAGACATACTTAAGATCAGATTATAGATTTAAGGATAGGATGAGCTAAAAATAAACGACAGTTATGAAGAATAGAAAAAGATAGATATACTTTAAATCTGGTTATAGATTTAGACATATAATGAGATGAAAATAAAGGATAGTTATGAGGAATTAAAAAATATCCATCCAAACGGATTCAAATTTTATCCGTTTGAATCCATGCTTTATCCATTGATATCCGTTTGAATACTTTTTCTATAATTTTCCATCAATTTGAATCAGCTGTCTATCCACCTATTTTTTTAAATCCGTTTTATATCCGTTCAGCTTTTACGTATTAATCAGTGCAAATCATTTTCTAACAGATTTTATCGATTGATTAAAAAAGTTTCTGGCTAACTGTCTAAATCCGCATAGTTTTCTACCTGCATCTTAATCCTTGTCTATCCCTGAGCAAGTTTATATTTTCGTATCACCTGCTACGGATAAAAGATGTATCCGCATAAAGCTTTTTTAAGCGGTTTCAATCCTTCAATTGATAACTACATGTGTCAGAAAAATCATTTGTAATCAAGATTTTTTAGAAGTAGCTTCTTTTCAAGGAATTGTATTATGCATAAAAAACTGCTCAACAATTTGTTTTCTTTAAATAGAATCCGATTATCTACTGTTGGCAGGAGGTTCCTTTTTGAGTAGTTGTTTATCGTGTTAAAAAAGTATTTAAAATGAAGAAGAGATTAATGTTAGGCTCATTGTGCTTTCTTCATTACTTACTTGAATATATTAGCTTCATTTTAGCGTTAAGCATCATTCTATTAATATCTTAAGCCTGAAATAATTACACCTATCAGAAATTTTTACTACATATACTGTTGGGCGGTCTACCCTATAGCACATAAAAGGTGTAATTTAATCAGATCTACATCTTTTGACTAAAATATTTTTTTAAATTTTGCGTATTTTAAGAGATAAACGCAAAAAATAATGATTTTGTAGTGTTGTTTATGGTTTTTACCGTCATAATAAAAATTGCGTCAAAAAATCTAGAAATCCGAGAAATTGCACGGAATTTGGTACATAAAGAAAAAACCGGCAATGTGTCTTATCTTAAGGCAAATTAAAATTAGATATAAGTTGAACTAAATTGTTTGACTTTGAATAGTTTGACTCTATTTCTGAAATACTAGTTATATAACGATTTATTAAGATTGGTGTGTTTGTGCTTCATATAAACATGGATTTTTCTTATGATGTAATAATAATAGTGAATTACACTATTGGTCTAAAATTTATTGTTCTTGGTCTAAAAATAATTACTCTTGATCCAAGCAAATATTGTTCAAGCATATTTTTATTCTTGATGGTAATAAAAATGATTTCTCTCACAATCAGTAATATAGCTACAACCAATGCTATTTGTAATTATTAGCTTTTAGAAGCACATAATTCTATTGATCTTAATAAAAAAAATGTATTCTCTTAATAGTTTATTTCGTGATTTCCTCACTACAAGAATAATTAAAATTACCTTGAAGAGTGTCATACATAACAACTTTTCAGTATCAACTATAAGGTAACAGGGGGAGTTATCGATACATTAAACCGATTTCCGTATTTGAAAAGCTTAAAAAACATTTAAAAACTTGATTCAAAATTGTATAGTGAACTACATCGGAAAAAGTAGATATTCTAAAACATATTTTAACACTAAATAAAATAGTATAAATTTAAAAATTATTGGCAGCCACTATTGAAGCACCATTGAAATAACCAACAAATAAGTTGGTTAAATTCAGTTTTACAACTCTATTATACATTATACGATTATACTCTATTATATAACGAAGCTGAAGCAACTCATTCATGGGAAAGCCTGTCCGATGCGCGCCCTGCTGACACTTGTCGAAACCATAATCGCGTTAGAATTCTTGGCAAGCAGACGAGGCATAGATGCAACGGAAATCTTTTTAATCGAATAAAAAAAAAGGAATATAATAATGATGAATTTCTTAATATTCTTGAATTAGTACCGCTTTCTGAATATTAATAAAAAGTAATATGCTTAATTTTGAACAAATAATTCTAATAAATACCTTCCATAAATATAAGTATTAAATTTTTGAAAATTCTAAAAAACTCTTAAAGTAGTATCTCAACCCTATAAATTATTGTTCTAAGTTTATTGTAACTGATATTCATTTTTTAGAAGTTATTATAAAATTAATTTATTCTAAAGAAATCAAACAGAATTTAAAATGATAAAAAAAATTCATCTTTAGTATTAAAAAATTATATTAAATTCGGATCTTACCTTTCAATTATTAGTTACTTAAATAAAAAACGCTTTAAAGAAGCAAATTGTTTTAAATAATTATTCACAAAAATAAAAATATATACAATACAGAAAAAATTTTAATTTTTTTCTTGAAAATAATTTTGTTTTTATGTTTGAAGACGAATTAAAAACTTTTTTAGTTTTCAGAAATTTAACAAAATTTAATTACATTCAAGATAATATTAAATTTGAATCATACCTTCAAAAAATTTTGTTTTTAAATATATCCTTTATAAAACTGCGGCTATCCATAAAAACAATCATTTAAACAAATAAAAACATGAACAGCAAAAACTCTAAGTTTACTTTTAAAATTAAAAAATAAAAATTTAAAGCAATCAAATGTTTTTATTTAAAAACTTTTGATAAATTTAAGAAAAAATTTAATTAAAACAGTTAATAAAACTTTGCATTTCTAAAACATTTTTTTTTAGAATGAGTTTGTCAGAACAATAAAAATCTACGCAGAAAACAAAAGTTTTTTTTTTAAATTAAAAAACAAAATCTCTAAATACAAGGTTAATTTAAACTTAAAAAATATTAAATAAATATAAAACATTGAAAAATATAATTACTAACATTTTTCTAAATTTGAGTTCTATATTTAAATCATTAAATTACAGAAATGATTCTTTTTCAAAGTAACTCTACAGAATAAATAAAAGTAATGATATAAAAAAATTAAATTTGTTTTGAAAAACAGAGTATAAGATTTTTGCTAGTTTAAAGTTAAATAAAATATTTTTAATTCTAAATAAATAAAACAAATTTTGTTTTATTAAAAATAATATTAACTTGAATCAGAATTTCAAATAATCAATTACTTAGATTTGGCTTTTAAATACATCAACTGTCCGTAAAACGAATTATTACGAGTAATAAAAATATATGAAAGTTTACTTTGAAAATAAAAATAAATAAATAAATAAAGCATGGCAAAATTGTTCATTTAAAATTTAAAAAGAAACAATAGAACATTTTAGAATTAAAAAAATTAATTATATTAAAAATAACATTAAATTTTACAGAATATATTTGAGATAAACAGGACTACTTGAAAAAGGATAAAAATAATTCGAAACTAAAGTTAATTATGAAAATTTAAGAACACAAATTGAGAAAATTACAAAATTTATTTGATGTAAAAGAAAGTGATTCAAAATCCAAGAACATCATTGTAATACTTTAAAAATAAAAATTTGAAATTTCATTGATTAGAAATTGAATTAATCCTTGCTTTGAAAATAATTGTTAGTTTAATTGTTAAACTATTTATTATTGCAAATTTATAACATTTCCAAAGCTAATAACAGTGTGAGTATCAGACTTCAAAAAACTTGTGAAGTTTTAAGCATTACTCTGTACTAAATCATTAAATTATTTAAAATATTGAATTAAAATAGTTATCAAAATAAATTAAAAGTTGATTAAACAAATTATTATTGTTATTTACCAATTTTTTATTCAGTGCTCCTAGAGAGATGCAGTTTTTTCCAATTTTGCAGATCATTTAACATTACACAATAACAGTTAAAGATAACAAATGAAATTATTATTTAAACAATCTTCAAAATTTAACCTACTTTTTCCAAAAATAAATTTTTTTTTTACTTTTTTTTAAATAAGACATTTTTTTCTTTTTTTTTCTTTTGAAATAAAGCTTAATATGTGCACTTTAAATACACGAAATAAAATAAATCTCCTTTTTCTTTGTTTTTGACCAGAATCTCCAACCCCCTCCCCCTTCTACAATTTTCATTAGAATTTCATAATAATTGCGTGGTTTAAGTACTGACATACAATGCTCCATTTTGTGCAAATATTAAAATACTAGCCAAAAATACGCGCGCTAAAGAGCGCGAGAATTGCATTTTTGATTGATAGGTATAATTTCAATACAAAAAACAAACTGAACTTATTTATATTAAATTAATTATACTATCAAATTAAATTTTGTAAAGTAATTTTTATTTATTAAAATGTGTTATAAATAATTAAATACAAAGAAATTTTAGAGAATAACTCTGATTCTCTTTCTAAGTTGAAAATAAAAAGTTCTTATAGTGCGTTACAAAAAGATTTTTTTAAATAGTTTTTTGAACAAAATATTTTTTAATAATAAAATGAATGCAATTTTCTATACAAATTTTATTTATGCCAAACCTCTATTGATATGAAATCTTTATTTTTAATTTTTCTTTAAACAATACGAAATTCGATTTATAACAAACCATTCTCAAAAATTTCTATTAATATAAAATTTAATTTTTCCAAATTAAAAAATTCTAAACTTCTATTAATTTAAATTTAAATTATTTCAAACTTCAATTATAATCAAAATTACAATATAACCAAAGTTTTAAGATTTTTAATTTAATGTAATTTGTAAAAGTGAAAAATTGAAATAATTTGAATTCCCTACATTAGGAATTAAAATAAAAATGAGTTCATTTTCTTTTATTTCAATCTTTATCTAAAAATATTTTAAAATGTTGGAAACAATGTTACCTGAAATCATTTGCAAATTTAAAAACTATTAATTTCTACTTCTAGAAATTTAGAAATTTAAAAACTATTAAATTCAACTTCTAGAAATTGGAAATTTCAAATCGATTCAAACTTATATTTAATTCAAACTTTGATCAATTAATACTTAAATTTACCGATTCTAAATTTTATTATTGATGCAGACTTCTTTTCCTAAGAATTATTTGAAACAATTTAAAATCTTAATGTTTAAAAATCTAAATATCATTCAATTTAAACTTCTACGCTTATAATTTTAAGAAATTTTTATATCAACCGAATTAAATATATTTAGTTTAACAAATATAAGTCTACCAAAAAATAGGAATAAATTATAAAGACGATATTTAAAAAGCCTTAAAAAATATTAGAAAACTGTTATCGCTTTCTTCAATTTAATTTCATGATATCTAATTCTTATTCTTATTTATGTTGTATTCCATAAAATTATAATTAAATCGTCGAATATATTGGAAACAATAAATTATTTCAAATTATTTATACATATTTTTTCATTAATTTACATATTATGTTTAAAGTGTTGTCAATCTTTATTAAAAACTGTAAAGTAGATTTAAGTAAAACACGCATTTATATTTTAATACACAATTGTTAAAAATAAAATATAAATTTATTACTTAATTTTTAAATTTTAAATTCCGGAGATGTAATAAATAAATAAGTAAAATTGGAAATCATTTATAAAAAGACATTTTTTCAAAAACTATTGATTTAAAACAAAAAAAAAAAACATCTATATGTGTGAATGAATTTTGATTTATTAAATTTTGTTACAAATTAATAAATAGAATGAAATTTAAGAAAAATAAATAAGATTTTCTTCCCCCAGTTAAAAATAAAAAATTTTAGAGTATGTTTCAAAAAGTAAGAATATTTCTTTTTCAATAGTTTTTCAAGCATCTTTTGATAATAAGAATTCCTTATTCTTAAAATTTCTTTACGAAATTCAATTAATAACAAACCATTCTTCAAAATTTCTATCAATATTTTTTATTTTTCCAAATTTAAAAATTCCCAACTTCTATCGATTCAAATTGAAATTATTTCAAATTTCAATTGATCAAAATTGAAATATAACCAAAGTTTTAAGATTTATAACTCATTTTTATTTCAATCCTTAATGGTGGGAACAATTATTCCAATCTTCTACATTTACAAATTAAATTAAATTAAAAATTCTAAACTTGATTTTATTAAAACGAGTATTAGTGTTTTTTGTATAAAAATTTTGGGATCCTTGATTAAGATTTTAATGAATTTTTAGCCTGACAGGCTTGGACTATATTTCAGTCAATCTTTTTTTGTCC
The DNA here is from genome assembly GCA_037103525.1 of Ganaspis brasiliensis. Classification (NCBI taxonomy): domain Eukaryota; kingdom Metazoa; phylum Arthropoda; class Insecta; order Hymenoptera; family Figitidae; genus Ganaspis; species Ganaspis brasiliensis. The sequence continues at coordinate 1,817,953 of JAZKLR010000254.1, read as the reverse complement.
ATTCGGTCGAATGTCCATTCGATCTAATGTCCATTCGATCAAACGTCCATTCGGTAAAAAATCCATTCGATCAAAAGTCCATTCGATCTAATGTCCATTCGGTCGAAAGTCCATTCGATCAAAAGTCCATTCGATCAAAAGTCCATTCGGTCGAAAGTCCATTCGATCAAAAGTCCATTCGATCAAAAGTCCATTCGATCAAAAGTCCATTCGGTCGAAAGTCCATTCGATCAAAAGTCCATTCGATCAAATGTCCATTCGATGTAATGACCATTCGATCAAATGACCATTCGATCAAATGTCATTTTGGAAGAATTCATGCGCCTCAACAAATTCTGATAATATGCCCAAATAATACTTCCCTGCTAAGAGTAAAAAGATAAAAAGGGAAAGAAATATGAGAATAGAAAGAAATTACACTTTTTCTATTCTTCTATATATCTACTTTGCATTCCCAAAACACAATATCTTTCTATCCCTAAACTTCTACCTCTTTATATCTTTTCTCTATTTGAGGAGCACTTTTTCAAAAGTTGATAAATCCATTTTCCAAAAAAGTTGAGATAATCACAAATTTAACATATTAGAAACCTTACAAATCGATTTTTTACTGTTGAATTTCAGAAAAAAATTTATTATCAAAGAATTTTCAATTTAAAAAAAACTTTGACTTAACCAAGATGATTTGAAAATTGAATTTTTTCCCTAGAATAAATTACAAAAACCTCTAAATTCCTTAATTACTATAAACTTTAATTAAAAATAAATCTCCTTAAGTGCAAAAAACATTCGTATATAAATAATTTCGTATATTTTTTCTACTTTATAAATAACTCTAGGGGTTAGGTGCGAAACTGCACTGTTAAAAAAATGATATATGCGCTTACAACTTTACACCGGTGTTAAGAAATCGGTGCGATTTTGGCCGTGCACTACACCGGCCGAGTGTAAACTTAAAACAAATTGGCATTTACAACCAAGCGGTGTAAACGGACTATCAAATCGCACCAAAAAGTGCGATTGTCAGTTTCTTTGTCTAACTGTCCCTCTCTTCGCCCCCTTTGTCAACATCTGAGAATAGCCATTTTTACGTTTTCTTCTAATTTTCGTTTTCATTGAATCCACTAGCAGACAACTATATATATGACATGACTAGAAGTTTCCGATGCGCGAACGCGCGACATGTTTTTCCCACGTTCAAAATTGAAACAGACAATTATTAATAAACTAAATGATTACTAAATATTTAAATATGATAAATTCAGTTTATCAAAAACATAATATACCTAATGTAACTTAATATATAAAGTGAAAAACAATAAAACACAGAAGTAAATAAAAACAAAAAAAGATTACTCGACGACATAACCTAAACAAAGTAATGAAAATAATGTCATATCAATTTATTCAATTCTCTAGTCTATTCTATGTGGCATATATATTTCCCGAATATTATTTCAGCTTCTTTAAGATATTTTAAATTCAGAATTGTATTTAAAAACAATTAGAATTTATTTTTATAATTTAGAAAAACAGGAACAGGGTTTATAATAGAGAAAAATATCAACTGTTGTAGAATCGAATGTTTTTTACAAAATGTATTCTATGTGGCAAATAAATATCCTAAATATTGTTTTAGTTTTTCTAAGATATTCCAAACTCAAAACTGTATTTAAAAAAAATTGGATGATATTTCTATAATTTATTAAAACAAAAACAGGTTTTAGAATAGAGACAAAATATCAATTTTTGTAAAACCGAATACTTTTTCCAAATTCTATTCTATGTGGTATATAAATTTGCTAAATATGTTTAGCAATTCCTTAGGCTGTGTTAAAATAAGAACGTATTAAAAAAAATTAGATTATATTTTTAAATTTTATCGAAACAAAAACAAGTTTTAGAATAGACACAAAATATCAATTTTTGTAAAACAGAATATTTTTTCCAAATTTTAATCTATGTGTCATAAATTTCCCAATTATTTTTTTAGATTCTTAAAGATATTTTAAATTTAGAATTGTATTTAAAAAAATTAAATAATATTTTTATAATTTATAAAATACATTTCTGAATTTAAAATATCTTAATGAATCTAAAATAATATTTAGGAAATTTATGTGCCACATAGAATAAAATTCGAAAAAAATATTCGGTTTGACCAAAATTAATATTTTGTCTCTATTCTAAAACCTGTTTTTGATTCCATAAATTATAGAAATATCATATACTTTTTTTTAAATACAGGTATTAAAAATTAAATATCTTAAAAAATAACAATTAAAATTTGGGAAATTTATATGACAAATAGAATAGAAATTAGAAAAGATATTCAGTCATACAAAAATTGATATTTGGCCTCTGGTATACAACCTGATTTTGTTCCCATAAATTATAAAAATATCATATATATATTTTTTAAATACAATTCTAAATTTGGATTTTCTTAAAGATTCTAAAATAATATTTGGTAAATTTATTAGCCATAGAATGTATAAAAAATATTCGATTGTACAAAAATTGACATTTGGTCTCTGGTCTAAAACCTGATTTTCTTCTCATAAATAATAAAAATATCAGCAATTTTGTTTAAATATTGTTCTGAATTTGGATTTTCTTAAAGATTATAAAATAATATTTAGGAAATTTTTTTGCCATAGAACGTGTACAAAATATTCGATTCTACAAAAATTGACATTTCGTCTCTGGTCTAAAACCCGATTTTTTTCTCATAAATTATAAAAATATCAGCTATTTTTTTTTTTTTTTCAATTCTCAATTTGGATTTTCTTAAGATTATAAAATAATATTTGGGAAATTTATTTGCCATCGAATGTGAAAAATATATTCGATTCTACAAAAATTGATATTTGCTCTCTGGTCTAAAAAATGATTTTCTTCTCATAAATAATAAAAATATCAGCTATTTTTTTTAAATATTGTTCTGCATTTGGATTTTCTTAAAGATTACAAAATAATATTTAGGAAATTTATTTTCCATAGAATGTGTAAAAAATATTCGTTTCTACAAAAATTGATATTTGGTCTCAGGTCTAAAACCCGATTTCGTTCAAATAAATTGTAAAATATCATCAATTTTTTTTTATTGTTCTGAATTTGGATTTTCTTAAAGATTCTAAAATAATATTTGGGAAATTTATTTGCCATCGAATGTGTAAAAAATATTCGATTCTATAAAAATTGACACCTGCTCTCCAGTCTAATCCCTGATTTTCTTCTTGTAAATAATAAATATATCAGCTATTTTTTTTTCTGAATTCCGATTGTCTTAAAGATTTTAAAATTATATTTGGGAAATTTATTTGCCATAAAATGTGTAAAAAATATTCGATTCAACAAAAATTGATATTTGGTCACAGGTCTAAAACCTGATTTCGTTCAAATAAATTGTAAAATATCATCAATTTTTTTTTATTGTTTTGAATTTGGATTTTCTTAAAGATTCTAAAATAATATTTGGGAAATTTATTTGCCATCGAATGTGTAAAAAATATTTGATTCTATAAAAATTGACATTTGCTCTCCAGTCTAATACCTGATTTTCTTCTTGTAAATAATAAAAATATCAGCTATTTTTTTTTTCTGAATTTGGATTTTCTTAAGATTATAAAATAATATTTGGAAAATTTATTTGCCATAGAATGTTTAAAAAATATTCAATTCTACAAAAATTTTTATTTGGTCTGTAGTCTAAAACCTGATTTTGTTTCCATAATTTATAAGAATATCATTAAATAGAGTTTTGAATTTAGAAAATTAGAATATCTTAAAGAATATTTGAAAAATATTTAGCAACTTTTTGTGCCTTGTTGAATAGAATTTCAAGTAAATATTGTGCTTTACAAAAATTGTCTAGTCTTAGAACCGTTTTTGTTTCCATGAATTATAAATATATTTTTGTTAATTTCTTCTTAAATTTTGTTTTTATTTGAACATATGTTCAAGAATTTAAAAAATACTTAGGATCTTTAAGTGCCACATAGAATAGAATTTGAAAAATATATTCTCTTTTACAAAAAATTGGTATGTCATATGGCAGGGATCACAGTGGTTTCTTCGTTCAATTTTAGGTAAAAAAGGGGATTTCGATTTTCAAAAAGGGGATTTTGGAAATTAAGAAAAAAGGGTTATATTAATAATTTAAGTTTTCTTTTACAAAATTTTAATGTTGAGTCAGAATTTATGAAGTGGCCCCCTATTTCACCAACATTGACAAAAGATAAAAGTCAATACATTTTTTTGTAGTATTAACTAACACAAATTAGTTGCTAAAATGGTTTTTGAAAATTTTGAAAATTTAAAAAGTTATAAACAATTATAATTTTATGTACCCTATTTTTGAAAAATTCATAGTTTAAAGAGTTCAAATTAAAAATGAACATTAATACCCGGAGTTTACTGACAATAATTGTAACTTTTAAGTACCATAACTGATGTACCAAAAAAAAAATTTTTCTATGAAAATTTTTTTATTTTTAATAAACAAATTACATTATTTTCCTGTTCCAAATCGCAAATTAAAGTTTTTCTTTGAGATTACGAAACTCCATACATTCAAGAAGATGTTCATGCAAAAAAATTTTGGTATTCCTTAATATTAAAAAAATTACATGGTTTTTTGTTGCGCGCCCTGTTACGCTTGAGTGCAGTGCACCGGCCGCGACGCGACGCCACGGCAGTGGGACAAAACCGGCTTTTCGTGGACAAATTAACTTGTAGGTCAGAATTCTTGACGGATTAACATGTATTTTTTTTTAATTTACAGCTTATTAAATTGCGCTAAGAACTATTGTGGCCGACTTGTTTAATTGTTGCTTGTGTCAAAATTTATTAACAATTAAGCAATAAATAATTAAATATATTTTTTAAAATTTTATCTAAAAGCTTTGAAATTCAAAGAAAGTACACTTTCTTACAATTATAGTTCAAAAATAAACAATTTCTGTCATAAGTATTTGTTATAAACAATTCTTATAAATAATTAAGCAATTTTTAATTTTTAATTTTGTTGAATTAAAAAAATTTGTTTAGAGTAAGTGCCTGAATTCGTTCTTCATAAATTGACATTTGCTAGAATGTAATTAAATAGCAATAAATTCATTGGTTATAAACAATTACGCAACAATTCATAATTTTTATAAATTAAAAATTCTTTTTTAGACTATTTGTCTGAATTTGTTCTTCATAAATGAACATTTGGCAGAATGTGATTAAATGTCAATAATTTTATTTGTTATAAAAATTTTTGATAAACAATTAAGCAACAATCCATACTTTTGATTATTTTTATATTTATAACAAATAAAATTATTGACATTTAGATACATTATGCCAAATGTGCATTTATAAAGAACGTATTCAGGCACTTAGTCTAAAAAAGAATATTTAAATCATCAAAAATACGGATTGTTGCTTAATTGTTTATAAAAATAGTTTATAACTAATGAATTAATTGCTATTTAGTTACATTCTAGCAAATGTCAATTTATGAAGAACGAATTCAGGCTTTTACTCTAAACAAATTTTTTTAATTCAACAAAATTAAAAATTAAAAATTGCTTAATTATTTATAAGAATTGTTTATAACAAATACTTATGACAGAAATTGTTTATTTTTGAACTATAATTGTAAGAAAGTGTACTTTCTTTGAATTTCAAAGCTTTTAGATAAAATTTTAAAAAATATATTTAATTATTTATTGCTTAATTGTTAATAAATTTTGACACAAGCAACAATTAAACAAGTCGGCCACAATAGTTCTTAGCGCAATTTAATAAGCTGTAAATTAAAAAAAAATACATGTTAATCCGTCAAGAATTCTGACCTACAAGTTAATTTGTCCACGAAAAGCCGGTTTTGTCCCACTGCCGTGGCGTCGCGTCGCGGCCGGTGCACTGCACTCAAGCGTAACAGGGCGCGCAACAAAAAACCATGTAATTTTTTTAATATTAAGGAATACCAAAATTTTTTTGCATAAACATCTTCTTGAATGTATGGAGTTTCGTAATCTCAAAGGAAAACTTTAATTTGCGATTTGGAACAGGAAAATAATGTAATTTGTTTATTAAAAATAAAAAAATTTTCATAGAAAAATTTTTTTTTTGGTACATCAGTTATGGTACTTAAAAGTTACAATTATTGTCAGTAAACTCCGGGTATTAATGTTCATTTTTAATTTGAACTCTTTAAACTATGAATTTTTCAAAAATAGGGTACATAAAATTATAATTGTTTATAACTTTTTAAATTTTCAAAATTTTCAAAAACCATTTTAGCAACTAATTTGTGTTAGTTAATACTACAAAAAAATGTATTGACTTTTATCTTCTGTCAATGTTGGTGAAATAGGGGGCCACTTCATAAATTCTGACTCTGATTTCTTTTTTTCAAAACAGTTTTATTAAGTAATTTAGTCTTTTTTTGTTTAATTTGTTAATGAAAATTTCAAAAGAAAGAGCACTTTCGGAAATACAAAAATTTATCTTTTAATAGGTTGTCTGTTCAATGACGAGAAGATGGTTGTTGCAATTAAATATTTTTAAAAATTATTTTCAACTTCAAATGGTTTTTTAAATTATTTATTTAATAATTAGATTTTAAACAGGAAACATAAAAATCTGTGATGTAAAATTTTCTGATATAATTTTAAAGAAATTAAATTAAAAATCTTTCAGCGAAATATAACAAAATCAATTCAAATTATTTTTATTAATCTCTTTTATTGTACTTTTATATTTTCTAATTCAAAACAATTAATTTTTGTTTGAAATAAATAAATATATTTCATAAACAATTTTTTTTCATCTAATAAAATAAATTTGATGTATTTCAGCAAGAATACATGGTTTTATTTTATGATGCAAAACTAGTAATATTTGTTTAAAACGAGTAAAAAATATTTATTAAAAAATTTTTTTATCCAATAAATTAATTTGCTTTAATTAATAAATTAAGAATACATGGTAATAAGAAAATTATATAACTTTTTAAAATAATTTTAATTTATTTATGATTTTTTTATGTTTCCTGTTTAAAATGTAAATAAGTTCAATAAATAATAATAAAAAACCATTTCAAGTTAAAAATTATTTTTAAACATTTAAATTCAATAACTACTTTCTCATCATTCTACAGACACCCTAAAAAAGGATAAATTTTTGCATTTCCGAAAGTGAAAAAATATAAACTTTTTTAAAAAAAGAAGGTCAAAGAAGAGAAAAATGTTGATTTTAGGTGTTTTAGGTGATTTTTCTAAAAAAAAGGGGAAAATAAGGGGAAAAGGGGGAAAAAAGGGGATTAGGTGAAAAAGGGGAGAAACTGTGATCCCTGCATATGGTCATATGTTATGTTTGCGTTGTCAATTCTGTTGAGCATAACCATTAAAACGTTTGTGGCTTTGTTGTTTAGCTGTGTGTAATATCATTTGTGCTCTTGACAATTTTAAATATTAACTTGAGTGTATGACTTTTGAGTAAAAATGTGTATTGATAGTTTAGAATTTGTGTTTTTATGGATGTGATTGTAGGTTATGTGTAATCGCGAGTGGCACTCGCACCAATCAGTGTTGATGTCTCATGTGTCATAACAACTTCGCACCGTAACACTGGCGTTGCAATTTAAAAGTGTAACTTACAAAAAATCAACACTTTTAAGGATGCATTGCATTTTCTTCGCACTTTTTGGTGTAAAGTACGTTTCTTTTTTTTAACAGTGTGCATTTGTTTAATTTTCTCGAAATAAAAAATGTGGATTTATCAACTTTTGAAAAAGTACTCCTTATTTGTTTTGAATTTGAATCCCTTTCTATTCCCTTTCTATCATCTTCTAAAATAAATAAATCTCTTTCTATCTCTTAGTCTGTCAACTAGTTTTATCTCTTTCTATCCCCTTTTTTTCCTTTTCTATAAAAAGTGTATCTCTTTCTATCCCTTCCCCTATCTACTATTTTAATTCCTTTCTATCCCGTTTCTATCCTCTTCTTTAAAAATTTAATCTCCATCTATCTTTTCGCTTATCTACTATTTTAAATACCTAATTGCTTTTGTTATTTTATATGGTAGTATATATATCTATATATATACTGAAATTAATCTGATATTTAACGCGTATAATACTGAAAAATCGTCAGCTACGATGGAGCGATCCCCTAACCTTGTGCGCATTAACCTAAACAATCTACCAACTGAGCTAACGAACGATACACTACAGATCACTCCTTTACTTGACTGCCTTTTATCACTCTTACTCCTACCTCTTTTAATCTTCCTCTTTTATCTTTTTCTATCCCACATAGTATTTATATTTTTGGAGATCCATACTGGAAATAATGAGATAGAAATCTTCTCACTTTTCATCTTTTTTTGTCCCTGTTGTAGAAAGAGATACAGAAAACGTATAATTTTCAATCCCGACTCTATACCTTCTTATCCCTTTCTATCGACACCAAACCTCTTTCAATCTCTACCATAATCATAATTATCAGTTTTCACCATTAATCACATTTTCCCTATAACTTTCAATCTTTAATCTTTCCATCCTTTCCCTTTCTATTGCCTTCAATCTCTTTCAATTTTCACCTTAATCACCATGACCACAGCTTAGCACCATTAATCACATTTTCCCTATAACTTTCAATCTCTAATCTTTACCATCCTATCCCTTTCTATTGCCTCCAATCTCTTTCAATCTCTACCTTAATCATAATGATCAGTTATCACAGTTATCACCTTTCTAATACTTTCACATCATTTCCAAACCCCACCTGAATGAACATGATGTGGTTTCCCTTTTAATCCCTTTTCATTTATTTATATTCTTCTCTTAACCAGCATTATCGGTTATCGCATCGCTTTTAATCACTTTCTTTCAATAACTTTCTATCTTTCACCTATTTATTTCTATCCCTTTCTATCCCTTCCTATCTTCTTCTATCTCTTTCTATCTCTTTTTATCGCTTCCTATCCTTTTCTATCCCTACTTATACTTTCTTATCTCACCCTTTCATTACTTTCAGTAATCTAGTGAGTGATTATGTTCTTTCAGTTGGGGATGGGAAAGTATAAGTAGGGATAGAAAGGAATTAAAAGGGATAGGAAGGGATAAAAAAGGATAGAAACAGATAGAAGGAGATAGAAAGGTATAGAAGGTGATAGGTGAAAGATATAAAGTTATAGAAAAAAGGTGATTAAAAGCGATAACCGATAATGCTGGTTAGAGTGGAATAGCAAAAAATATGTGGATATGTTATAGGTTATTGAAAAGTATAGATGAAAAGTGATTAAAAGGAAAAGCTCATCATGTTCATTCAGGTGGTGTTTGCAAATAATATGAAGGTATTAGAAATTAATTGAAAGTTATAGAAAAAGGTGATTAAAAGCGATAACTCGCTATGTCTATTAAGGTAGGGATAGAACTGGATAGAAAGGTATAGATTAGAGATTGAAAGTTATAGTGAAAATGTGATTAATGGCGATAAGCTGGTCATGATGATTAAGATAGGGATTGAAAGAGATTGGAGGCAATTGAAAGGGATAGGATGGTAAAGATTAGAGATTGAAAGTTATAGGGAAAATGCGATTAATGGCGGTAAGCTGGTCATCGTGATTAAGGTAAAGATTGAAAGAGATTGGGGTCGATAGAAAGATATAAGGAAGTATAGAGTCGAGTTTGGAAATGATAGCTTTTCTGTATCTCTTTCTATAACAGAGATAAGAAAAGATAAAAAGTGATAAGATTTCTATCTTATCTTATCTTACAAACTAGTGTTTGTAATTGATAAAATAGTTTATCATTTCTCATTAGTTTTAATACAGAATTTTAAAATCTCTTGTTATAACCTACAAATAGTCTACATTATTTACATGCGTTGCACGGTGGGCTTGAACCAACTTTTAAAAAAAAGTCTTACGAAATGGGATTTTTCTGTGGATTCCAACACTGGAGACCTCCCTGAGTGTTTTGCAACAAAAATTAAAATAATCCATCGGGCCGTTTGAAAAAAAAACCAATATTTAGTATTTCCAACGTGAACCCTGTTTACAAGTACCTTAGAAAAACATACTAAATCAAATCTAATTTTAATTTCCATGAGTCTTCTATAGTATTTTGGATCGCAGAATCTGAATTTGATGTCAGATTTAAAAAATTCAAAATGGCGGATCCAATATGGCGGCCAAAAAGTTTAAAAATTGTCTAGATTCGCTTGAAATTCAATAGTCATGGGTTTTCGGGGTCGCTGAGTCTGAATCCAGTGTCAGTTTTTGAAAATTAAAAATTTACGTGAATGTTCCGCTAGATTTTCACTTGTTTAAAGTAACCATAAATCGTTTCTATGTAAACAATGTTTATTACTAAAACGGTTAATCAACATTTTTACACGCTGCTATGTCTAAAGCACGCGCTGCAACCCACGATGAAAATTGAAGTAAGATATGTTTGTTTTGTTGTAGAAAGAAAGGTTATTCTGGTGTTAATAAAATAATAAAAATAACTTCCGATGGAAAAATGGAATCGTTAGTAAACACAATTTTTAAATATAAAGCTGATGCTCAGTGGTTACCAAATGGAATTTGTAGCTCGTGCTTAAATAAGTTATATAAGTCACAGAAGACTGAACTAAAATTATTAGAAGTCCCAGACGAATCGTTTTTTAAGAGCCAGAGCATTAATACTAGGTCTATGAAGCAATTGCTATGCGAATGTTCAATGTGCCTATTGGCACGAAAAAAGCCTGATAATTTGTCGGAAAATCGAACTGGTTGCAACGTATAATGAATAAAGATAAATCTAAAGGTATTTAAGTTTTAAAGCATTTATTTTGTTAAAAATTAATTAATTTAATTTATTTTTTTTATTTTTATGACGTGGTATAAATATATTTTTTAAATTTTATATGTTTTATATATATTATATATTTTATTCAGGCAAAATTGTTGATCGAGGTTATTGTAGTAAAGGAGTTATAATCAAACGCTGCGATAATTGTCTTTCAATAATCGCTAAAGGTAAAACACACAAATGTAATGCTTCAACCCGTCTTGAAAATTTAAAAACTCTGATATCAGAATCCCCTCCCGGAGTTGAAAATAAAATTGTTTCTTCAACTTTAAAAGAAAAAATGGCCAATGTGAATGAACCAGAAGTATCATTTACTCAACACCATGGTAAACCTTTAAAGCTTATTATGAAGCCTTCGAATAAAGGAAATTTGAAAGAACCATCAGTAATTACAACAAGTGATATGAAAAAAATGCAAACAAGATTTAGCCTGACTCAAAATCAAACAATTGGAATTGCATCTATGATTCGCGTTGCCATGAATAAAAGGAATATTATTGAATCCAATTTAAAAGAAATACTTTCTGATGAATATCACTGTTTGGATCAATTTTTTGAAGTGAAGCAATGTAAATTTAAAGTTACTAAAGGTGGTAAAAGTTCTGATTTCAATCAAGCGGCTCTTTAAAAATCTGCATGTCAATTCAGTCTGTAGAAACTGAAATGGATTCAGACGGAAAACATCGACAAAAGTATCAAGGTGGAGCTGCTGCAAAATATTTTCAAGATTCAGGTGTTAAAAAACTAATAATACTGGGTTTAGCAGAGAAAGTGCAAGAAAATTATGAGAACGTCAAACAGTTATGGTCTGATATAGGTATCGATGTCGTAAATGGAACCACTACGGCTGATATAAAATTAGCCAATATTATGACAGGTATTATGTCCTCTGCTAGTAACTATCCATGTACTTGGTGCAATGTTTCAAAGGGGAAACTCGAGGGGTCTTCTACTTTAAGAACAATTGGAAATATAACTGAGAATTATAATAAATGGGTCAGTGCTGGAGAAAAAAAAAATTTAGCTAAAAATTACATGTGTTGCATTGCCAAGCCAATATTTATGACTGATCAAGATAAAACTATTCTTGACATAATGCCCCCACCTGAACTACATTTATTATTGGGAGTAGTATATGGTTTAGTTAATCATATGTCACGTGAATTCAAGGAAACAGTAACATCTTGGACAAAAACATGTAATGTTTCGCGAGATGTTACGTATAGTGGTGCAAGCTTTAACGGAAACTCCTGTAAAAAATTATTAGATAAGTTGGATATTTTACGCAGTATTTGCCCTTTGGGATGTATGAAATTTGTGGAAGCTTTTAGTCATTTTAAACTTGTCGTCAAAGCTTGTTTTAGTAAAACATTGGATCCTGAATTCACAAGGCATATAAATAATTTTAAAAATAGTTATTTGGATTTGGAAATTTCGGTAACACCCAAGGTACACTGTATTTTTACACACATTAAGGAATTTTGCGAAAAACATCAAGTAGGACTAGGTGTATTTAGCGAACAAGCTTTTGAATCAGTACACTTCGAATTTAAAACGATTTGGGATAAGCACAAGGTCCATGCAACACATGTGGATTACGAAAAGCATTTGTTACGAGCAGTATGTGAATTTAATGGTCTTCATTGTTGAAATATTGTTAAATTAAAACAGTTTCATTTGATTAATTATTACAATTTTATAATCTGTAAATAAATGTTAATTTTAATTGTAACTGATGTCATTATTTATATAATCATATTTATCTATTTGCTTTCTTAAAAAAAATTAATTCTATTAAAAACTGACACTGGATTCAGACTCAGCGACCCCAAAAACCCATGACTATTGAATTTCAAGCGAATCTAGACAATTTTTAAACTTTTTGGCCGCCATATTGGATCCGCCATTTTGAATTTTTTAAATCTGACATCAAATTCAGATTCTGCGGTCCAAAATACTATAGAAGACTCATGGAAATTAAAATTAGATGTGATTTAGTATATTTTTCTAAGGTACTTGTAAACAGGGTTCACGTTGGAAATACTAAATATTGGTTTTTTTAAAAACGGCCCGATGGATTATTTTAATTTTTGTTGCAAAACACTCAGGGAGGTCTCCAGTGTTGGAATCCACAGAAAAATCCCATTTCGCAAGACTTTTTATTAAAAGTTGGTTCAAGCCCACCGTGGTTGTGTTATTCAACAGCCTCGACGAAGTAAAATTACGGCACCTTACGTAATATTACGACACATTGTGTATATTTATTAAATAATGTTTATTAACTGTCGTTTGTTAAAATACACGTCGGACATAGTGAAACTATTTTCCAACGTCGGATATTGTAATTTTACACAACACTGCTAAAATACTTTGTCGCAAATAATATTTTTACAGTATTATGCTGAATTACGCATTGGCACGTAGGAAACTTACGACGTCCAACGTGTATTTCAGCATGTAAAATAACATGTTACATGGTTTAATACACTGATTTTTTTAGAGTATATCGAGAATGACAATGAGGTTAAGGAACCTCCCCCCAAGAGAGCCCATTTGGAAGACAATGACCGTATTAATAATCTTCAACAACAAATTAATTTTCTGGTAGGTTTTTTTAACCGGAATATTGTAGCTAATCCTGTGTCTGATTCTCCCGATATAATTACGAGACCTTTTGTATCTAAAAAGATAATTGATTGTGGAGAATTAAAGACAGTTGTAGACGAAAACAGAGCAATTCGACTAGCTCTTAAAGAGCATTTAAATACTATTAATGACCTGCAACGATTTGGTTCCGAGGAATGGAAAGTAGTTTGCTAATGCTTTAAAAAACTTTACAGCAACACCTGGTTTTATAGATCTAAAGATTAATGAAGAGCTCTGTCATCTTGATAAAAAAAGGATATTATTGTAGCAACTGAAAGAGTTTTAGCTGGTCTGTCTAACGCCATACTCGAACAAAAGGATCTTTTAAAGACTAATCTGCAACAGATTGTTAACTGGGCTTCCTCTGGTTCTCACGATTTTAATCCTGACACCTTGTTTGATAGGTTCCCAGTGGGCAAAAATTTCCAAAAGACGTCTTAAGGACGTCTTTTAGACATAAAGGCCGACATAGGGACGTCTTTCGGACATGTGTGCCCACTGGGTTATCTTCGGCTTTTAGCTCGGGATCTCAGACTCAGAAGAATTTTGATCAAATCATGCAAGTAATCTGCGGAAAAAGAGCAGAATGTATTGAGAATAGAAGAGAACGTCAGCTGTCTGTGAGCTTCAAAATAAAAACGTTCAATCTGCTTTGCGTAGAATTCCACCAAGTTCAGATTATCTTTTTGGAAAAAAGGACCTAGTACCTCTTATTCAATCTTTGGGAGGTTCTCAAAACTGGCTGAATACACCATCCTACGTTACGTCAAAAAAGCCATTTCAGAAACGTGATTCTTTTCCATCTCAGAATGGAGCTTCACAGTTAGCAGGAACTTCGGGAAAACCCTTTCAGCCACAAAAGTCCAGACAGAATTTTCAACGGGCAATTTCGGTCCTAGAAATGGAATCAGAAGAGGATTTCCGAATTCAAGATTTACGGAACCCTTTCTTGGGAATCCCAACGATAAGTGACAACCAATCAAATCAGGTATTCTCGGGAGGCCAACTATCTCTCTTCCAAACGAGGTGAAAAGAGATGGGGGCTTCTTCACAAATTTTAAAAATAATTGCAGGTTTTCGTATTCCTCTTGTATCAAAACCCCCACTAATTTCAAATTGGAAAATTTCAAAGTTTCTAACAAGATCTTCTTCACAGATGTCTCAACAGATTCAATTACTAAAAGACCAGAAAGTCTTGGAAAGTTCAACATTCCCAGGACCAAGTTTCATTTACAGAATGTTTCTTGTGGAGAAGGCCAGTGGAGGAATAAGACCTATTTTCGAATTGAGGGGTCTCAACAGATACGTCAGGATGGGGAAATTCCTTTTAATTTCTCACTTCCGAATACCAGACTATCTACAAGATGAAGATTGGCTAACTCGGATCGATCTGTCACAGGCCTATTTTCATGTACCAGTAGCAAAGTTTCATCGTTGTCTCCTTCACATCGTCTACGGCAAGGAACTCCTACAGATGACGAGCTTGCCCTTCGGCCTCTCATCTGCCCCTCGTATCTTCGCGACTATAACGAATTGTGTTGCGGAAATCCTTCGTTCGCGAGGTATGAGGGTGGTCGTATACCTCGACGACTTCTGTCTAGCCTCTCAGATCAGGAGCAGACTAATCAAACAAATAGTGGAAGCAATAGAGTTATTGACCTATCTTGGATGGGAACTCAAAGTCGACAAGTGCATTTTAAACTCTTGTTAGGAACTGGAATTCCTTGGGATTCTCTGGAATACAAGGAACAACCTAATGAGCCTTTCCAGCAAAAAAGTTTAAAAAATGTCGAATCTTATAGACAAAATTGTCTCAAAAGAGTCATCTGCTCTAAAACAGATTCAGTGCCTTCTGGGTCAGATGAATTTTGCCAACTTCGTGATTCCAAGGGGACGCCTTCATTGTCGTTAAATTCAGATTTTCTCAACTAAGTTTCGACAAAACAGACTTCGTCAAAGGTTGCCAATCCAAATCAAATTAATTTGGTGACAGGAATCTTTGACCTCATCCAGCAATCATCATAAGAGCAAGGTCACCAATTTACTAACGACGGATGCAGCCGACCTGGGTTGGGGAGCCCAGATGGACGAAATCCATATCTCCGGGAACTGGAACAGAGAGCAGATTCAATGGCATTTAAACAAAAAAGATATGTTTGCAGTGTACGCAGCATTGAAGCAAATATCTCAGC
This sequence comes from Ganaspis brasiliensis, assembly GCA_037103525.1. Lineage (NCBI taxonomy): Eukaryota > Metazoa > Arthropoda > Insecta > Hymenoptera > Figitidae > Ganaspis > Ganaspis brasiliensis. Next base: position 1,802,257 of record JAZKLR010000254.1, on the reverse strand, counting down.
ATCTCCAGGGAGCACATGTCCTATTAGAAACGGACAACAGAACGCTAGTAGCCTACGTTCAGAAAGAGGGAGGAACACACTCGGCAGAACTACTAGATCTAACTTATCAGATCTTCCAATTAGTAGACAAGTAGAGTTTTGTTCTGTTAGCAGCATATCTCCCAGGGAGATACAACGGAATCGCCGATCGTCTCTCAAGAAACAAGGTCATTCCAGAATGGCATCTTCTGCTTGCAGCCACCAACAAAATCTTTGCACTTTTCGGTTCTCCGGACATAGACCTCTTCGCCTCAGCAACTTCTGCCGCAGTATTATGTATCCTACCAACTAGGATGGATCTTCCCTCCACCAATCTTGATCCCAAGAGTTCTCGCCCACCTGAACAAGTCCACAGGCCAGTACATAATAGTAGCTCCCAAATGGAATCAGACCTTCTGGATGTCAGGTCCTACCAACCGGAGCAAGGAACCTCCTCAGACCATCGAGAACTTGGAAGAGATCCTAAAAGACACAACGACGGTTAAACCACCACAACAAATATAAAGGATCACCCTGCAAGTGTGGAAAGTAGGGGTTGGGAAGATTTAGTAAAAGACTGGACACAACAAGAGAAGAATTTAGTTCAGCAGAGCTGGAAAAAGTCAACCTTGGAGACTTATAAGGCCCCTATTCGAAGATGGTTTCTGGTGATTTGGCCTACAATACTGTTTTTCTACATAAGTCAGCGATTTCAACCTTCTGTTCTGGTAAGGCAAATGTTAATTTATCTTCAGATTTTCTAGTTCGGCCATTTCCATTGCAAAACCTGTAGAGGTTAAATCTCCAGTTTGGGATGCACAGATCTTACTCGACTGGCTTTCTACCAGAACTGACAATTTACCTTTCTATGAAGTATCTAGACGTACAGAAGCTTTGCTATTATTAGCTTCCGGACGACAAGTTCACGATCTTACGCTTCTCAAAATTTCAAAAGATTATTTCATAAATCTAGAAGATGAGATTATTTTGTGGACAGCTTTTGGATATCTCAAAAGACATCCAAATATTTGGTTGTGCTCGATTACCTGGATCAGGACCATGCTAAAAAAATCTGAAGAGAGAAGAGAAGGGATAATAGAAGACGCTTTGTTCATAACTACAACTGTCGGACCTGTTAAAGCAGCAACCAGAACAATAATTGGAAACTGGATTAAATCAACACTAAAAGATGCTGGAATAGAGGCTTCACCAGGAAGTATTCGTTCAGCGGTGGCATCTAGAGGGTGGATCGATAACCTTCCAATCCAGGATATTTTGTAAATCGAAGCAACTGAAGTTGCTCCGAAACTTTTAGGAGGCACTAGGTTAATATTTCTGTTCAAGGCACTTCCAGTCTACTATCCAACACCGTCACTCCGATTTAACCTATTCATCAAACAAGAAAGGAGTTTCTATTTGGTTCTAATATACCTTTTCTTTCAGAAATATTTCGGTTATAAAATTTTATTATAGTCTCTGTTAAAATCCCATAGCGTTGAGGTCACCAGTAGATAGCAAACATGTCTCTCATAGGAATGCCATGTATCGGCCACAAAGGGACACAATATGGGTGTTTTGCATTAAAACAAAACACGTATTGTGTTCCTGGGCTGATACACGGCATTCTCGTAAGAGCCTTACTGGATGAGATTCACTACCCGGGAAAAGCCTAAGGCACAAAGAATCGTAATCGCTAATCCTTAATCGTAAGAATGAGAGGAAGCAGGACAGAGATATATGTTTATCCTACTTACTCTCATTTTTACGATTAACGATTAGCGATTACGATTCATTGTGCGTTAGGCCAAATAAAGATGAATTCGAGAGAGCCATTTTGAATTGTCAAGAAGGTTTGGAGAACTCGTGGATGCGGTTTGCACGAGTTGATAGGTTTTGGCGAATTCATAACAGCTGTCTGGAATTCTGGCAGCTTAAAACAGCGAAATCCGACTTTAAATAATAAGTAAACAGAAGTGTAAAAAGTAAAATTTTCAAAGATATTAAGGTATTTCTCCGGCAAATCGATTTTCGTTAGAATTTTCTTAAACTTTGGATAAATGTTCTTTTTTGTATGCTTTATGTGTGGTAAAAATCTCAGGGCCCCTTGCGATGCTAAAAATTGAGATATTTACCTTCAAAGTTTCAACATTTACATGGGAATCATACACTAAACGTATAAAAGTGGCACACTATTATTAATATGTGGAAAACTACTCGCTAAATTTTTTTCAAAAACTAGTATGTTATAGGGACAAATAAAAGAAATAATATAAAAAAAAAATTTATAGGGGTATCAATGCTCATTTTTTAATTATACTAATCTGAAATTCGAAACCAATGTGATTTTCCATTGAATTTACGAGCGAAAGGAAATCCAACGGTCGCAAATTGCCAAAATTCTTTCGTTTGAAGCACATGTGAAGTGTCACGAGACTAACATATTGCTTTAAATTACGTTTTCAGATTTAATTTATTAGTTTTTTATTTATTTGTTTTTATTTTTTTTTAATAGTATTTGTGCGGCCCTGAAGCCGGAGAACTACCTTAAGTGTAAAATACTTTTAATTTAAATGAAAAGTGAGTTTTTGTAAAAACGAAAAAATTGAGAACTGACAAGCGTAGTTATGCATGTCGAGCAAACGATCTGATCGACTTCACATCTGATCGTCTGCTGTTTGCTCGATTATGATTGAATTGAACAAATTACTTTTTATTTATCTTTTAATAATTAGCATAATTTTTGAAAATATCTTTAAGTAAGAATCATTTCTTTTTGTTGACATTTTTTATCTGTCACGTGGGTAATTTCATTGACTTTCGTCTAAGGGATCCCAGTGGGCAAAAATCCATGTTCGTTCTAAAAACGTTCTTCAAACGTTTTTAAAACGAACATGGATTTTTGCCCACTGGGATGTTGCTGCCATAAGTGTTTAAAAAATAAATTTGTTTTATAAGTCATTATTAAACTCCATAGAATTCATTTCTAACAAAGATTTTGATAATATTCTCTTTTTTACCCAAACAGCAACGGATGTTGCTGAAACATCCGGTGCTGTTCGGGCATTTACAAAATGTTAATTAAAGACGTGAAAGTATAGCGTTTTCAGTTCTTATTTCAAAATTTTTTAAATTACTAAATACATATAGGTTTAAATAAAACTTTGCTAAAAACCAATGTCAATATATATTCTAAAGATTTGTGTGTGGTAATTTATTTTTTATATAAAGCATAATTATACCTAATAAGAAAAATGGATTTAAGATTGATCTATAAAGACTGTTAATTTTTGTGATATTTAGAAGCATATTTTTTATAAAATTATTTGTGTTTTATTTATTGTTAATACACATAGTCGCACGCATATAACGCAATGAAAATCATGAATACTATTTAGGATTCGAACCCTAAACCTAATACCTAACGCAACGCTTAACGAACACAGCTAATAAGCCGAATGAGATTTCTTAACAAAATGTTGAATGTATTATTTAAAATTTTAGTTAGAAAACGTTAAGAAACCGGATGGAGACGTATGAAAACCGTACACGTTTCGTATCCGTTCATATCTGAATTATGTCCGGTTTCAATTCTGACAGTTGATAATTTATACCTACCCGGCAATTTTTATAAAATTTAAAATAGATATCGAAATTTGAACCGATTTACTCCTCTTTTTCAAATTTAAAAAATAAAGCTTCAAAAATTAACGGATGAAAACCGCCCCTACAGAACCTGAACTTGCCTCAAGTTTGCCAACCGTTCCTCAAGTGTCGCCAACTTCCAGAAAGTTTGCTGCAAACTTAAAAACTTTAGGAAAGGTTGGCAAAGTTGAGGCAAATTTAGGTGTTGTGGGGGCGTATATATAAACGTATTTATGTCGCACACTTGTTTAACAAAAAAAAGTTCAAAGTTTCTACTGTCCGACAATTGCCGGGTGAAAACGGATATACTTACCTCTTTTTCAACTTTAAAACATTAAGCTAAAAAAATTAACGGATGAAAACCGTATATAAACGTATTTATGTCGCACACTTGTTTAACTAAAATACTCTAATTTTCTATTGTCCGACAAATGCCGTATATAGAAACCGGGTGAACTTATTAAGACAACTGCGAAATGTATATTAAATTTTAAATAAATTGGTGGATAAAAACCGGATGAATTCGTATGCTTAGCCAATGTTAAAATTTTAACCGCATATAAATCAGATATAAACGGATAGGAAACGAAGCGTTTTCTATACGGTTTTTATTCGTTTTCTGTCCGACATTCTAAGCAGGGGTGACGTGACAACTAGTCTCGTTTTTTAGTAACTTAGGGAACTTAAAGAAATTCAAAAGTTACTATTACCAACATAGGGAATTTGCTTTTAAGTAGTTTACAGCATTTAAAGAATGCTGTCTCAGGGTAAAATCTCATGTGAGCAAAAAGCGTAAAACTGAAAACAGAAAATATGAGAGTAAGAGAGTCAGTGATATATGCCTGTCTCTCTCACTCTCATGATTTTCTCCTTTCGGTTTTGCGCTTTCTGCTCACATGGGATTCTACCCTCATGCTCTGGTCCCGTAACCGTATTTCTATCTGCTTAGGACTTTACCTGAAAATTTCAAAAATAAGCGAGAGTGGGGGGTTTTCTACGTATAATACGTATTTTACATAATGTAGATATTATACGTAGAAAACCTCGAGTTTTGTACATTTACCCATCCCTGGTTAGGCTATACAAGACAAAGTTTTGTAGTGATCAAAACTTAAAACATATTCGCCATTTTGAAAACGTATTTTACTCTTTTTTGACCTTTTCAACAGTTTTCGACCTTAAAATACGTCAAAAACGTAATATACGTCAAAAACTCATAGTTACGCGTGACTTCCCAACTCTGATTTTCAGTTGGTGAAGGGTAAATTACGTATATTCCAATGCACGTAATTTACGTCAATAACTCGAAATTACGATTAACTTGCTTACTCTGGGATATGGATGGGGAGTGACCGTCATCTGACGTCAGGTGACCGATGACTGTCATCGGACCGTCAACATCTGTCATCGTGGACATCATCTTTTTTCGGGAATATGAAGTAAAATTTAGTGCAAATGAAGTCTAATAAAATTGTAAAAATTAATCTAAATTTGTTTTGTTTAAACGATATTTTACAATAATACATCAAACTAGCGTTAAGAATAAATAATATTTATTGTCAGTTAAAGATGCAACCCGACACACAAAGAGGGTCAAGAAATAGGTATTAAACAGGAGCTGATTGACTGATGCATATGAAATTTAAAAAGTGACAATATTTGCACATAAAATGTTGCCAGGATACTTAAATGACAAAATAATAATGATTTATTATTTGCATTTGAGGATTTTTCAAGAATTATCACAAATTTGCGTAATCTTTAACAACGGTTTCGAGGTTAGATTTCTCAATTAATAGTAAGAACTTGGAAAACTGTATTATCTTTTACTTGCAGACCTCGCTAATGTTATAAATGATTCAGGCGTTGTTTTTGTACTATTGTTAATTCTAAACATCAAGTGTAAATTCGTTAAAACTTGATTTATAACATGATTTCCTCGATGACGGTCAGATTACCGATGACGAGTAATCGGACCGATGACGGTCATTTGACAAAGCGGTGCGCTGTCATCTTGGTCAGTGCACATCCCTACTCTGGGATAGTTGTTTTACCGTTACCAGCCGTTACTTCTTTTCTCTCTTTGCTATTAGCCTAAAGCACAACGAATCGTAATCGCTAATCCTTAATCGTAAGAATGAGAGGAAGCAGGACAGAGATATATGTCTGTCCTACTTCCTCTCATTCTTACGATTAAGGATTAGCGATTACGATTCATTGTGCGTTAGGCTTTTCTCCACTTGCTCCACAGATTTTCCCTCTTTTTTCTTATTTTAGGCGGGAAGTAGTCAGATGACGCACATGATGTATCTATTCATAACGTGAAATGTCACTTTGAACACGATATTAGCACATGGTGTGAACTATTAAAAATTAAAAATTGTTACAGTTAATAATAAATTCAAAAAGACACAATTTCGTTTTAATAGAGTACTCTGGTCAGTGTAATTGAAAAAACTAAATACACGTATTTATTGTTTAGTTCTTGTAAATCTTGACATGTTGATTATATTTTCTAATAAATAACCTATTTTTTTTTTCTTAAATTTGTTACCATTTTCTAAACAGAAAATGGAGAATATTCAGCAAGCCATCGCATCAGAAAATTCAAAATTCTCCAGCATAGGAAAATCTGTTTTTAAGTCTTCAGGTTTGTTTTTTCTTTTAAAATTTATTTATTTGAAAATCGGTGTTGTGTTTTTTTTTTTTGCATATATTCCTCTAAATATATTTATTATAATTATAATTTTCAAAGTATTCACGAAGTTTATTAATTTTTAAAATGTTTTTGAAGTTAATCAAAAATTTATTTGGTAAAATTATACAGGTTTAAAAGTCAATTACGAAGAAAATTATATTAATTAGTTAATTTAACCTTAAAATTAACTAACATAATTTCATAATTTAATTCTAATAACTCAATTATCTAATAATGAAAGAATAAATTAAAAAGTTTTTTTTTGTGTGTAATAATCATTTAATTTTCTTAATTTACCGAAATTAAATGTTTATAATTTACTATTTGCATACTTTATTATTCATTCTTAAGTAAAAAAAAAATTACATATAAATATATAATATGTTAATAATTGACAGTATTTTTTTTTTTTTTTTTGTAGAAAATAATGTATTTAAATGTTAAATATTAACCTTTTTTGGACTCTGTACCTTTTGAAAATACCTAGTAATAATCCATAAACTTAAAATGTTTTTTCTAGTTTCTGTACCCATTGGAAATAGTGATGGAAATATAAATCCAAATAAAATTATAGACAAGGAGGCAAAACAACTGCAAAAACAAGCAGAGATAGAAGCGAAAAAACTTCAACGACAAGCAGAGATAGAAGAGAATAGACGTGTAAGACAAGCAAAGAAAGAAGAGGAAAGAATTCAACGTGCAGCAATCGCAGAAAAGAAGAAAATTCAACGCGTGATAGAAGCAAAACAAAAAGAGATTGATGATGAAGAATATACTAAAAGTATTCAAGAAAAGCGCTATAAAAGTTTAATGCATCTTCTAGATAAAAGTCAATTTTACTCAAATTACATTACAAAGAAAATTGATTCTGATAATCCAAATGCTGAAAGCAGAAAACGAAAAGGTGAAAAATTTTCTAAGGAAAACCTTCCAGTTTCACCAAAAAAGAAGAAAACTTCAAAGAAACAAGTCTTGAAAGAAATAGTTTCTAACAAAGTAAATGGATTTTTAATATTTTTTTTATTATAAATTTACTGTTCAGTTTCTTTCTTCACATAATCTGCTTTTTATCTTTTGACACCCCGTTATTATTCCAAAAAATCACTTCAAAACACTCAAGATATATTAATAAATAAATATCTAGTATTTCTATCCCTTTTCTCGATTTCTTTTTTTAAATTCAAACTTAAATTGATACAAATTTTGATTTATTATTGGAACGTATGATTAAGTTCTAAAATTAATTATTTAGAATATTTATTAAATATAATTTCATTAGGAAGAATCTTCTATTAGTCGAAATTTAACATTTTCGAATATGCTTTCAATCGAACATAAATTAATCCGAATTTTCATTTTACAGAAATTCTTTTAACCAACTTTTCATTTAAAAAAATTCTAATTTAAACGAATTTTAATTTAGAAGAACTGTTATTTTACGGATTTTTAGGTTTATCGAATTTTGAAATACCAGAATATTTATTTTCTGATTGGTCAATTTCAAAATTCGCGCCGAAATCTTTCTGTCGGATACTTTTTCGGTCATTTGCAATTTCGGACAAATGAAGATTCTGCATTTTAAGTTTTCTATCAAATGTCAATTCGTACTAATACAATTTCGGACAAATGTATATTCTGGTATTTAAAAATTCGATTAATCTGAAATTCTGTAAAATAACAATTCTCCTAAATTAAAATTCGTTTAAATTAGAATTCTTAAATGAAAAGTTGGTTAAAAGAATTTCTGTAAAATGGAAATTCTGTTAAATATGAATTCGGTGACCTAAAAATTCTGTTAGATAAAAATTCTGATAAATTTATGTTCGATTGAAAACATATTCGAAAATGTGAAATTTTGACTAAAAAAAGATTCTTCCTAATGAAATTTTATGAAATAAATATTCTAAATAATTAATTGTAGAACTTAATCATACGTCCCTTATTATCAATATTCCAAAATTGATTGTATATTTTGCATGTCAATTAATTTTATATAAATTTTATCATTCTTCAGTTATTTTCACTTTTGTATTTTTTTTTTTAAGTTTTTCTTATAATTTTTTGTATTATTTTTTTTTTTTACCTCTTAACACATTTTCGGGTTCAATTATTATTTTTCTCATACTTAGAAATTTTATCCATTTCCTCGAAATTAATTTTTTATTATATTTTGATTTTTAACCCTATTTATCTTTTTCATTATTTTCTATGACTAAAATATTTTTACTTTTCTTTATTTTATGAGACTTTTGGTCTTAAATTTCTTTTACTTTTTCATAGTTTTTAGATCTTTTAATAATTTTTTCTTGAGTGGTACTTTTTTAAAATTTGTTATTTTTTTATTAATGCAACTAATATTTGGTTTTACTTTTTAAAAAGATTTTGTAGTTTTCACTTCCATTTTTTCATTTATTTTCTCATTCTTAAAATATTCGTTTTTTTTTTTATTTTTCTCATTTTTACTGAAATTATCTTATTTAATTTCGAGCATTTTAGTTCTTATAAAATTTTAATATTTATATTCTGTTCTTATAATATTTTAATATTTTAATTCTGTTCTTATAATATTTTTAACGATTTCTTTACTATTTTATTAACTTTTATGGCAATAAATTTACTCTTTTATAAAGTTTCTAGTTTTCTTGATTAAAATAAAAAAATATATATGCTTAAAAAATTTTTCGTAAATTTTCTATTTATTTTATTTCTATAATTTTTTAAAAAAAATTCCAAGTAGGTACAATAATTTTTTTTTAACTTTTCTTACTTTTGTCGTTTTTAAAATAATTTTGCCAACTTTGAATTATTTTTGTCAGTTTTCAAGTATTCTTGCGATTTCGAATTTAATTTTTTCAAATATCGATTATTTTCTTCAGTCTTTAAATTATTGTCAAGAATATTTGAATTTCTTCCCCAGTTTCAATTAACTTTTGTTATTTTTCAATCATTTTTTTCAAATTTCAATTATATTTGTCATTATTTAAGTACTTTTCTAATTATTCAAATTTTTTGTCATTTTCCAATTATTTTCTTCATATTTCTATTATTTTTAACATTATAGAATTATTTTCTATAATATTCAATTACTTTTTTTTTATTGTCATGAATTTTTAAATTTTCCACACCAGTTTTCAATTATTTCCTTCGCTCTTTTTATTACTGTGATGAGTTTATTAACTTTTTACATCTTTTTCAAATTATTTTCTTCATATTTAAATTTTTTAGCCACTTCTGATTTATTTCCTTCAAATTTCAATCATTTTCTTCAAACTTCAATTAATTTCTTCTACTTTCAATTATTTTCCTCAAATCTGTAATATTTTTCTAATTTATCTAATTTTTTCAATTTTTGGACTGATATTAATAAATTTATAATTTTTACACCAGCTTTCAATTATTTAAACAATTATTCAGTTAGTTTCTTAACATTTCAATTGTCTAGTCAATGATTCAAGTATTGTCTTTAAATTTTTAATATTTTACACCAGTTATCAATTATTTTTGTCGTTTCTCAATTATTTTTTTCAAATTACAATTATTTTCTTAAAATTTCAATTATTTTCCTGAATCTTTAAATTATTGTCAGAAGTGTTTAAATTTTCCATACTAGCTTTCATTTACTTTTATTATTTTTCAGATATATTTTCTCCAAATTTATATTATTTTTGTCTTTTTCCAATCATTTTCTTCATATTTCTATATTTTTTGCCATTTTAAGATGATTTTTCACAAATTTCAATTATTTTATTCAATTTTTTTTAAAAGCAAGATTTTAAAAGTTTCTAGACCAGTATTTAATTATTTTTTTCAAATTTATATCATTTTCTTTCATCGTTTTATTCTTGTCATGAATTTAAAAAAATGTACACCTTTTTTAATTATTTTCTACAACTTCCAATTATTTTCTATGAATTTGAGTTTTTTTGAGCTTTTTTGAATTATTCTCTTCAAATTTCAATTATTTTCTTCAAACTTCTAATATTTTTGTCATTATTAAATTATTTTCTTAAAATTTCAATTATTTTCCTGAATCTTTACATTATTGTCAGGAGTGTTTAAATTTTCTATATTCGTTTTCATTTACTTTTATTATTTTTCAGGTATATTTTCTCCAAATTTATATTAATTTTTTCATTATTCAAGAATTTTTGCGATTTTTCAATTATTTTCTTCACATCTCTATTATTTTTGCCATTGTAGAATAATTTCCTACAAATTTAAATTATTTTATTCAATTTTTTATTGTCATAAATTTTTAAATTTTCAACACGACATTAGACATATGCATGAAAAATTATTATTTTACTTATTGTATTTTTTTTACGGTTCCCATAATGGTCTATTTTTGACCGCGGGATATTCTTTCAAACTTCAATTAATTTCTTCCACGTTTAATTATTGGTTATTGGTTTCGGGAAAATGGGCGTAAACCTTAGTGTTTTAAAAAATTTGTTTGTAATTTCTTCAAAAATTGTTACACTTTATTTTTAATGATTTTTCCCCATTTTTCAAATATTTTTTTATTATTTTCTATGACAAAAATATTTTCACTTTTTTTTATTCTACGAGACTTTTGGTCTTAAATTCCCTTTACTTTTTCGTAAGATTTTTAGATCTTTTAATAATTGCTTCCTCATAAAGAAAAAGTATTATTTTATTCTCTTGAGTGGATCTTTATCAAAATTTGTTATTAATTTTTATTAATACAATAAATATTCGGTTCTATTTTCTAAAAAGATTTTGTGCTTTTCCCTCACATTTTTTCATTTATTTTCTCATTCTTACAATATTTACTTTTTTTCTCAATTTTACTGACATTAGTTTAGTTAATTTCGTGCATTTTAGTTTTTTTAAAATTTAATATATATCTTTTGTTCTTATAATATTTTTTGAAAATATGTCCGTGAATATTTTATTAATTTTTTAAAAGATTTCTTTCAGATTCATTCACTTTTATTGTAATACATTTAATCTTTTAAAAAGTTTCTAGTTTTCTTGAATCTTGATTAAAATAAAAATGTATGCTCTTCAAATTTAATTTCTTAAATTTGCTAATACTTTATTTCTACAATTTTTAAAAATGTTTCTTTTTACATTTCTTACTTTTGTCATTGTTTTTATTCTTGCAAATTTTAATTTCTTATTTTTAATCTTAAAATTACTTTACTTATTTTAATTAATTTTTTTCTCTTCATGTCCCTTTTTTCATTCTTGACTAGTTTATATCTTTCTTAATTATCATTAAACATTTAGATACCTCATGGTTTTTTTTGTTTTATAATTCAAATATTTAGTCTCATGTTCTTATAATAGAATTATCATTGTTTCAGTTGCAGAAGAAGATGAAAATAAAAGCAAACTTGAGTGATGAAGATATTGAAGAAGCTTTAGCGTTGAGTTCCGATGAAGAAAAGGAAGAGCAAAAAGTGCAAAAGAAGCAAAAATTCACTCAGCCGAGTAATTTTATTGGCCTTTTGCACGATTATCAAATAGAAGGTCTTCAGTGGCTTAAAGTTCTTAATGAAAATGGCCTGAATGGTATTTTGGCTGACGAAATGGGTCTCGGAAAGACAATTCAAGTGATCGCTTTGATTTGTCATCTCATTGAAAATAATCAACCTGGTCCTTATTTAATTGTGGCGCCATTGTCAACTCTTCCTCATTGGATGATGGAATTTGAGACATTTGCTCCCGAAATACCTGTTGTTTTGTTTCATGGCCCGAAAAACGAGAGAGCAAGTGTCTACAGTGAAATTAAACGTAAGACTACAATTGGCAAATGTAAAACACAACCTGTTATTATCACGTCTTTTGAAATTCCCTACATGGAGCAAGCATTTTTACGAAAATATAATTGGAGGTATATTATTGTCGACGAGGGACACAGAATTAAAAACTCAGAGTGTCTGCTTGTCAAGTAAGTTTCTTTTTGTAAATTATTACTAGTTATTGCGTTAAAATTGACAAAAAAATATAACAGATACAGTTTTTTTTTACTTTATTTGTCTTCTTAATTGCTAAAAAATTTTAATGTGCTAAATGTTTGACCAATAATTTATAAGAACATAATTTGATATTTTATAATTTTTTTTTCGTTTTAAATTTTTTTCAATGTTCTTATTAATTTTCTAGTTTATTTTTCTCTTTTATTTAATCGAAATACTCTTATTCTCTTTAAATTTTAGAATTATTCTTAAATGTTTTTTAATTATTCTGTTCTGTTGTCAATTATTTCTCGACAGATATCGAATTTTTCTTTTGATTATCAATTATTTTTCTCATTTCTCAATTATTTTCGTTAATATTTAATTATTTTAGTCATTTTGTAATTTTTATTTTAATTGTCAACTATTTACTAAAAAATTTAAATTTAATTCTTTAATTTTCAATTATTTTCTTCAATTGACAATTTATTATTTTCCTTCAACTTTATGATTATTGATTAATTTGAAAAAAAAATTTTGTTCAAATGACGATTATTCTCACCTTTTTTGTAAATTTTTCTCAATTGTTAATTATTTATTTTAATAGCTAATTATTTTCGTCAAATTATAATTTTTCTTTTATTTATCAATTATTTTCTTGAAATTTCCATTGAATTCTTTAATTTCCAATTTACTTCTTCAATTTTTAATTATTTTCTTAATTCTCAAATATTTCCTTTAATTTTCAATTATTTTTTCGATTTTCAATTAATTCCTCAATATTCAATAATTCACTGATGTTTTCAATTATTTTTTTAACTTATGAAAATTGTTTTAAAATTCCAATTCAATTACTCAATTCTAGAACTATTCTCTTCAAATCTCAGTTATTTTCTTCAAATTGAAATTCCTCTTTTCAATTTTCAATTATTTTATTAAATAATTTAATAATTCTCGCATTTTCTCAATTATCAATTATTTTCTTAAAATTTCAATACAATTCTTCAATTTCCAATTCATTTATTCAATTTTTAATTATTTTCTACAATTTTTGCTATAATTTTCATCAATTTTCAATTGACAATTTATTATTCTGCATCAACTTTATGATTATTCAGTAATTTTAAAAAAAGTTTTGTTTAAATGCCGATTATTTTCTCCATTTTTCGAATTTTTTTTTCAATGGTTCATAATTTTTTTAAAAGTTAATTATTTTCGACAATAGTTAATTATTTTCGCCATATTGTTATTTTTCTTTTATTTATAAATTATTTTCTTAAAATTTCCATTTAAATCTTTAATTTCCAATTTGTTTATTCAATTTTTAATTTTTTTCTTCAATTCTCAAATATTTTCTTTATTTTTCAATTATTTTTATCAATTTTCATTTAATTCCTCAATATTCAATAATTCTCTGATGTTTTCAATTATTTTTTTAACTTATGAAAATTATTTAAAAATTTTAATTCACTTATTCAATTCTAAAACTATTTTCTTCAATTCTCAGTTATTTTCTTCAAATTTAAATTCCACTTTTCAGTTTTAAATTATTGTCTTTAATATTAAACAATTATCGCCTTTTTTCTACTATTTAATCCAGTTGTTTAATTTGTAATTATGACCAACAGTTAATCCTATAATTATTTAATTATTTTCTTTAATTTTTAATCATCTTAGTTATTTTTTAATTAATTTTCTAAAATTTCAATTTATTTACCTCAATTTTTAATTCTTTTTTTCAATTTATATTTATTTATTTATTTATTTCAAGAATATTTTCCCCAATTTTTAATTGTTTTTATTATTTTTCAATTATTTATCTAAAATTTCAATTATTATACATTCGATTATAATTTATTTCTATGAATTTTAATATTATTTTCTTCAATTTAAAATTTTTAAAGTCACTTTTTAATTATTTTTTGTTTTTCAATTTATTTATCTTAATTTTCAATTCTTTTTTTCAATTTTTATTTATTTATTTATTTCAAGAATGTTTTCTCCAATTTTTATTTGTTTTCATTATTTTGCAACTATTTATCTAAAATTGCAATTATTATATACATTCCATTATAATTTATTTCTATGATTTTTAAAATTATTTTCTTCAATTTAAAATTTTTAAAATTATTTTTCAATTATTTTTTGTTTTTGTTTCAAATATATTCAATATTTTTTTCAATTAATTTTCTAAATTTTTAATTATTTAAATCAAATTTCATTTACTCTTTTCAATTTAAAATTTTATTTATTATTTTTTAATTATTTTTCTAAATTTTTAATAATTTTGGCTCATTTTTCAATTAATTTTAAAAATTTTCAATTATTTTCCTTAAATTTCAATTTTTTGCATTTTTTTAGTTTTTCCAATTTCTTACGACTTTTTGACTTCTACTTCAAATTCCTGAATTGCTTTTCATTTTTTTTTTCTTTCTTAATGTTTCTATTAATCTGTAAAATTTTTAATATTTTATAATCATTTTTCTATGTCTTAGAACTTTTTTCCTTTCTTTCAACTGTTTAATTTTTATCTTAAATTTTTTATTTTTTTTTGAAACACCAATTATGTTTTCTTCCTACATTTTTAATAATTATTTAATTTGTTTAATTTTAAAGAAAGATTTTTTAGTTTTTCATATATTATTTGACTTTTTTAAAACATTTTTTCTAGTTTTTTTTTTATGCATAATAAGGTTTTAAAAATCTTCTTCATTTTTCTGTTTTCTCATTTTTTATTAAATATTCACACTTTTTTACTTTTTCATTGATTTTTTTTCATTTTTATTTTTTCACAAACTTTCTACAATTTTCAGATTTTTTCATAGTTTCAAGATTGTTTTCATATTTTTGAATTGTACTCTTTTCTTTTTTTATTAATTTCCATAACTTTTTGTTATTTTGAAGATTTTTCTCGTTTTCCATGTGGATTATTTACTTATCTTATATTTTAAGTTTTGCACATCTTTATTTTTTATTTAATAATTTTGTAATTTTCAGAGTGCTGAAATCTTGCACGTCCATGAATCGTCTTTTGCTCACGGGAACTCCGCTACAAAATAATTTGGCAGAATTGTGGTCACTTTTAAATTTTCTCTTGCCGGATTTATTTAATGATTGGCAAGTTTTTGAATCCTGGTTCGATGTGAAAGAATTACAAAATGAGGAGGGAACGAGAAAACTGATAAAACAAGAGGAGGAGAAAAAGGTTTTGGCCTCTTTGAGAGAAATATTGAAACCTTTTATGCTGAGAAGAGTCAAGTCTGAAGTAAATTTACAGATTCCACCAAAAAAGGAACTCATTATTTACACGCCAATCACTGAATTGCAGCGTGATCTTTATAAGGCTGTCTTAACCCGAGATATTGAGAAAATGATCTTAAAGCCAGAAGATCCGATTATTAAGGATAATCCAGACGGCACGAGACCTAAGAGAAAATGCACTTATAAGCAAAGCTACAGAGAGGCAGAAATGTCTTCTTCCGCCTTGACAAACTCCATCAATTCATTAAATAACACTAAAGAGAGCAACGATGAACCACAATCGATGCAAATTTCAGAATCTAATTATTTTGTGAATCAAAAATTTTTAAACGAATGGAAAGAGTATACGCAAATAACTGAGAGTAATTGCGAATATTTGCTTCGAATGAAATTTCAAAATAGAGGTAAAATAAAATTAATTTAATTTAAAAAAATTAAATATAAATCTTAACACTTATAATAATTTGAATTACTTAAAGTTAAAATAAATTTGAGTCAACATTTTATTGGAAGTATTTTAAGTTTGGAGAAATTATAATTTGGATTGATAGAAATTTTGAAGAATAAAAAATTAAATTGAGTAAAGTTTGTAGTAATTGAGATTTGTATTGTTCAAATAAGAAATTATGAGAAAGAAATTTTCCGCAATAGAATTTCGAAATAATTCAAGTTCGTATAAATTATAGAAGTTTGAATACATTCTGTCCAAAAAACTATTTTTTCAATAAAGATATTTCAACTTTTTGTAACGTATACATACCTACGCTAGAGCGCGCTTATTTTTCCTTTTTTAAATATAAAATTGAAAAATTTGTGATTTTTTAAGGAGGTTCTCTCCAAATTAGAAAGTCATTTTTCAACCCCAAATAAAAATATTTTTGAAATAGATTTCATCAAATTTTGAAAGATCCA
Source organism: Ganaspis brasiliensis (assembly GCA_037103525.1). NCBI lineage: Eukaryota > Metazoa > Arthropoda > Insecta > Hymenoptera > Figitidae > Ganaspis > Ganaspis brasiliensis. The sequence goes on along the minus strand of JAZKLR010000254.1, from coordinate 1,785,802 downwards.
GTTGTACATTTTTCAGAAAAAATTAGATTGACGTAAAATTTGTTATCAAATAATAATAATTTAACATTTTATGTTTTTTCTTTCAATCCAATTAAAATCTGTAGTTTTCATCCTATTTTGACAAATAATAGCTCATTTTTCTCGTTCAAACAATCTCTGCAATTTTATTTGTTAGATTTTGTTAAATATTATTTTGTTTAAACAATAAGTAAAAACAAACTTTATTTGTCTAATAACTTTTAAACAAAATATTCTTTATGAATATATAAATTTATTACACAAGTTTTCATTTATTTTTGTCATTTTTCAATTATTTTCTTGAAATTTCAATTATGTTCTTCAATCTTTGAATTAATGTCAGGAATTATTTAAATTTTCTACACAAGTTTCAATTTACTTTTGTTATTTTTTATTTATTTTCATCAAACTTTAATCATTTTTGCCATTATTTAACTACTTTTGTCATTTTTCAATTATTTTCTTTATTTCTACTATTTTTGACATTTTAGGATTATTTTCTACAAATTTAAATTAGTTTATTCACTTTTTTTATGCATGAATTTTTAAATTTTCGACACCAGTTTTTAATTATTTTCTTCAAATTTATATCATTTTCTTTTTTTTATTCTTGTCATGAATTTACTAATTTCTTACACCTTTTTTTAATGATTTTCTTCAAACTTTAATTACTTTTTTCACATTAAAATTGTTTTTGACATTCTTGAATTGTTCTCTTCAAATTTCAATAATTTTCTTGTAATTTCAATTAAATTCTTCGATTTTCAATTATTTTCCTGAAACTTTTAATATTTTTTTTTAAATTAAATTAAATTTTAATATTTTTGTCATTTTTCAATTATTTTCTTAAAATTTCAATTAATTACTTCAACTATCAATTATTTTCCTCAAACTTCTAATATTGTTTTCATTATTCAATTATTTTCTTAAAATTTCAATTATATTCCTTATTCTTTAAATTATTGTTAAGTTTTCTACACAAGTTTCAATCTACATTTATTATTTGTCAATTATTTTTTCCAAATATCAATTATTTTTGTCATTGTTGAAGAATTTTTTTCATTTTCTAATTATGTTTTTCATATTTCTATGATTTTTATCAGTTTAGAATTATCTTCTACAAATTTAAATTATTTTATTTAATTTTTTTTATTGGCATGAATTTTTGAATTTTCTACACCATTTTCCAATTATTTTCTACAAATTTCAATTATTGTCTTCAAACTTTAATTACTTTCTTCATTTCTAAGTCTTTTTTTCTGTTTTTGAATTATTGTCTAAAAAATTTAATGAGTTTCTTCAAACTTTAATTATTTTCTACAACTTTGAATTATTTTCCTTAAACTTCTAATATTTTTTCAATTATTGTCTATAAATTTTCAATTTTTACACTAGCTTTTAATTATTTTTGTCATTTCTCAATTATTTTTTTCAAATTAGAATTATCTTTGTCAATTTTCAAATATTTTTACATGTTCGAATTATTTTCTTTTAATGTCATTTACTTCAATCTTTTTATTATTGCCATGAATTTATTAACTTCTACACTAGTTTTCAATTATTTATGCCATTATTCAATTAGTTTCTTCACAATTAAATTATAACGTAATTTTTCAATTATTTTTTAAAAAAATTTCAATTTATGTATTAAATTTTTTATTTTTTACATCATTTTTGTATTATTTTTCTCATTTTTCATTAATTTTTATTTTTAAATTTCAATTTTTTTTTTTCATTTTTCAACTGTTTTTTACATAAATAAATTTTTTTTGACACTTTTAAATTATTTTCTTCAAGTTTTAATTATCTTTTTAATACTTCTATTTTTTTTTTCGATTTTTAAACTATTGTCTAAAAAATTTAATTTTTACACCAGCTTTCAATTATTTATGTCATTGTTCAATTAATTTCTTCACATTTTAATTGTTTCGTCAATATCACTATTATTGTACGCAAGATTTTAATTTTTTACTCCATTATCAAATGGCTTTCTCATTTTTTTAATTTCTCTAATTATTCTTTATTTTTTGTTTTTTAAGAATTACCTATTTATTTTAAAGGTTTTTAACACTTAACTATTTAAAGAAATAAATTAATAATTTCTAACGTAATGGAAATAATTTTCTTTTTAAAATAAGAAAAATAAAATCCAACTTTGAAACATTTTTTCACTATTTACACTATTTCTTATTTCCAGAATCTGTTTTATTTTTTCTTAAATTCCCTTTAACATTTTTTCATAAGCTTTGTAATATTTTTAATTTTTATAATATTGTCTTCTTTTTTTTTACACGTATTTTCTTAATTAAAGTTTTGTATTACCTATTCCTATGATAAGAAAAAACATTTTTTAGCTTTTCGCTCCAGTTTTAAGTACATTTTCTAGTTTTTTATCAATGGATTTTTAGATTTTTTATTTTTTCCACAATCCTTATAATATTTTTAAACCTTTTAGTAAAATTTTCCGTTTTTTCGTCTTAATTTTTTTTATTTTAACTTTAATTCGTTCTAATTTAAATCAGCATCAATCTATCAAAAATTTTCTTGAAGAAAACTCTGATTCATTTATTAAAGATTTTTCCTTTGCTTTCAATTTCGTTTAATTTCTATTATTTACTTTCTGTTTAATTTTTCCAAATTTTCTCATTTCTGCGTTTTTTCTTAATATTCGTATTTATTTTCATTATAAATAATTTCTGTAAATCTTTTTTTTTTTTTTTAAGTTTAAACAAAACAATTTACTCATGACAAATTCAATAATATATTAATATATCAATAATAAAAAGAAAATATCCCTATTTTTATTAATAAAATTAAAATTATAAATCATATAAAATTTATTTTATATATTATTAATCTATAATAGAATAGAATAATATTATTGAAGATCTAATTCTTTGAATTAAAAAATATTTTATAAATCTATCGTTAAATTTATTATATTATTATTAAATAAAATTTATATTTAAATGATAACTCCTTATTCCAAAAATTATTGAAGTTAAAAAAATTTTTATATAAAAAAATAGAAATCCTACAGAAAATATAATTAATAAATAACCTAATAAATATATATTATCTATTAATAAATATAATAATATAAATCTTTTTATATAAAATCTAATTATTGGAGGGATTATTCTTATTATTATTATTATTATTACACTAAATAAAATAATTTTTTTTTCCTAATAAAAATAAATTTTTTAACGTTTTCATTTTATTAAGTAAAAATGTCCTTTCGTACAAATTTTAAAGATTGTCCGATTTTTATTAAGTTCTATTTTAACTTTTTTAAGTTCTGTCATTTGATTTATTCCTGTATATACAGTTTTAATTCTTTATTTTATTTTAACATTTTTTTTGAAGATTGTGTCTTGATTTAAAACAAGAAAAATTTTTTAAATTTAAATTTAAATTAAATTAAATTTAAATTAAAAATTAAAAAAAAATTAAATTAAAAATTAAATTTAAATTTTTTAAATTTTGTCATTTTAAAGTAGATTATTCTCAACTTACTTATTTTTGCATTTACAATAGTGTTTTAAATAATTTTCGTAATTTTATCTTTTTTTCATAACTTGTTAGAATTTTTACAAGGTTTTCATTTTCTTAATTATTTAGTAGATATTTTTGACTTTTTCTGTAATTTCTTTATTGATTTTCTCTTTTTTTAACAGTATTTCTGATCTTTAAAAAATATTGAATGATATTTTTGTTTTATTTTTGTAGTAATTAAATAAACTTAAACATAATTTTTCTTATTTCTTTTACAGGATGTATATATAAACAGATTGTTAATCATCCATACTTGGTTTACTGTCCCATGGATTACTTTGGTTTGCCAAAAATTGATGAAGACATTGTCAAAGTATCAGGAAAACTTCTTCTACTTGATAAATTATTTGCAAAACTCAAGGCAGCTGGACACAAAGTTCTTTTATTTTCAACCATGACAAAAATCTTGGATATGCTCGAAGATTATTTAAGTTTGCGAGATTATCTTTATGTTAGATTGGATGGTTCTGTTAATATCGCCGAAAGAACGAAAGTAATCAAGAGTTTTAACAGTGATCCAAATATATTTTTGTTCTTAATTTCTACGAGAGCAGGTGGAGTTGGTCTTAATTTGACCGCAGCCGACACTGTTATTATTTATGACAGTGACTGGGTAAGTGCTTTTTTTTCAATTTTTAATTACAGAGTTTATTTTATTATTATTATTTTTTTTTTAATTTTAATTTCCAACTCTATGATTTAAATGATCAGATTGAAAATTTAATTAACATATTTCAGAATCCACAAGCAGATATCCAAGCGATGGCTCGTTGTCACAGAATCGGACAAACTAAACCTGTCGTTGTTTACACTTTATGTGCAAAAGGAACAATTGATGAGCAAATTATCAAACGTGGCGAAGTAAAACGTAAACTGGAGAAAATGGTGATTTCCGAGAAAAATTTGGCTTTAAATTTAAATGACAAGGATACGCTTATAAAGCTGAAAAATCTTTTAGAATCTAGAGATTACGAAGTAGCGTCTGCCGAAAAAGACGGTGTGTATTTTAAATATTTATAAATTTTTATTTTAATTTGAGTTTCAGTTCATTAAACTGGCATAAAATAATTTATAAAGACGATTAATATATTGTATAGTAATATATAACATTTAAAGTATATTTTTTAACATAATATAGTATTTAATAATATATTGTTATTTATTTTTCCAGTAATCAGCGATGAAGAACTTAATAAACTGGTAGATAGAAGCGATATGATGAAAAATCTTCAGTAGTTGTGGATTAAAAACTCTCTAGTATTTTTAAACTTATAAATGAACTTTACCAGTTGGATCTAAATTCACATGTGCAACAGCTATTATAATTAATTCAAAATCATAAGTTGTTAATTCCAAGTAACTTTATATTATGTTTTTACAACCTGATTATTTATAAACAATCAAAAAAGACTGCAAATTTTAAAGATTAAGTGTAAATAATTAGAGTAATTAGCTATTTAAAAAAGGCTTTATTATTTTAATTATGTATAAAATTTTGATACAAAAATAAATATTTTAAAGTGAGAATAAAAACTTTGTTTGGTTTCTTTGTTTTTTTCCCCCTCATCGTTCAGAATTTTTTGGGTACTCGGCTTCATTCGGCACTAATCGGAAGTGTTCGGCATCCTTCGGGTACGATCGGAAACACTCGACACGACAGACAGACGGACGGACACTAAAGTCTCGTTAAATGAACTACAATCTATATTAAATATAAAATAACTAGAGATTGAAAATACTTTAAAAATGATAAAAAAATATGTAGAAAAATCTATGAATCGTACAAATTATTTCAAAATAACGAAAGCAATTATTAAAAAAATCATTAAAATTGGCGATAATTTTGAAAAAATAAAAGAATTTAATTTTCTGAATTCGGTCAATGATTTAAAATTAAATTCCTGTTCTCTTTTGTTTTTTATTATCATTTTTCAATTCTATGTTAATTTTTAATCTAGTTTATTAATTTAATGTTTGAAGTTAATTTTTTACATTATTACTAAACCATTATTGCTTCAAATAAAAAAAAACAATTTTTTGTCAATTAGATTTTATTTTTCCGAAATCAATTTTCAAATTTGGCGCTTAAATTAGGCATATTCGCGGTGAATTCGTCTGCTATTCGATGCGCGCATCGACATTCATTTCGAATGAAAAACAATTGAAAAAGTTATTTATGAAGCTAAAAGTTTAAATAATCAGGAAAATAATCTATAGTGTTGAAAATGTTAACCCGAAGAGTGACATTGTTGCAACAATGCTCGTGTTTAAAGAATATTTACTCGCGAAAATCTGCAAAAGCAAAACTTAACCCTACAGAGTTAGCTTTTCCAGAAAAGCCAAAACTGCCGATTCCAAAACCAAAAGTTCCAAAAAGAGACCCTTTCGTCAAAGGATTCTTTTTCGGAAAGTTCGATTCAGAGCTTTTGACATATCCTGAGGTAAATAAATCATAAAAATTTATAAAATTCTTTCTTGAGTCAGGAGTTTTTTAATCACATGTCATAACCTCCTTTTTTTACTTTTTAAATTTAAAAAGACAATTTCAAGCTTAAAACTTTAATATTTTATTACTCCACAATGTAGAAAATTAATTTTAATTATTATTTTTCTTTTTCCATGTAATTAAAAATAGTTTAAAATTTGATAAAATTCGAGAATTTTATTTGATTTTAAATGCAATATAAATTAAAATACTTAAATATTTTAACTAAAGTTGTAATTTAGACAAATTTATTATTTTGCCGAAAGTTAGAAAATTGGAAGAAATAATTAAAAATTCAGATGAAGAATTGAATATTTAGGAAGTTAATTCACAAATAACAAAAACTATTTAAAATTTTAAAAAATAATTATAATTTTAAAAAAATAATTGAAATTTGAGAAAAATAATAGGTAAAATTACAGAATATATATGAAATTTATTTATTTATTTATTTATTTGAAACATGGACGGTAAGAATCCCTTTATTACATAAAAAGAGAAAAAAAACTAAAAAAAAAATAGAAATAAAATGACATAAAAAAATAATTTAAATATGATAAAAACAATGAAAAGAATGAAAAAAATGCAATGAAATGAAAAATGAAAATGAACTGAAAGAAAGAAATGAAATTTAAGAGAAATAACCAAAAAAATTACAGAATATATTTTAAATAAAAGAAAGTCACTGAAATTTAAGAAGCATATTTTGAATTCTTATAAATAAATTTTAAAAAATTCAAATCATTAAAAATTAGAGAAAATAATTGAAACCAGTAGAAAATAATTTAAAATTTCAGAAAAATAATTGTAAAAATTTCAGAAAATATATAAAATAACAGAAAATCATAGAATTGAGTAAAATAATTTCAATTTCAGATAATTAATATAAACATTTTTGGAAATTATCAGAAAATTATGAAAAATAATAATACTAATTGAAAATAAATACAACAATTGACATTTAAGAAAAATTGTTGAAAATCTTTGAAATAAATTAAAAAAACCAGAATAATGAAAAATTGTAGAAAATCAGTGAAAATTGAAAGAAATAATTAAAAATCTAGATAAAGAAATGAATATTTAGGAAGTTAATTCACAAATAAAAATTATTAAAAATTCAAGAAAATAAATTTAAAAAAATAATTGAAATTTGAGAAAAATAATAGTAAAATCTACAGAATATACATGAAATTTATTTATTTATTTATTTATTTGAAACATAAACGGGAAGAATCCCTTTATTACATAAAAAGAGACAAACACTAAAAAAATAGAAATAAAATGACCAAAAAAAAATTTTAAATATGATAAAAACAATGAAAAACTGAAAGAAAGAAATGGAATTTAAGAGAAATAACCAAAAAAATTACAAAATATATTTTAAATATTGGAAATTTGAGAAGCATACTTGGGAATCTTATAAATTAATTTTAAAAAATTAAAATCATTAAAAATTAGAGAAAATAATTGAAACCAGTAGAAAATAATTTAAAATTTGAGAAAAATAATTGCAAAAATTTCAGAAAATATATAAAATAACAGAAAATTATAAAAACATATAAGAATTGAATAAAATAGTGGTAATTTAAGATAAATAATAAAAAAAACTTTTTGGAAATTATCAGAAAATTATGAAAAAAATAATTGAAAATTGAATAGAATAATTGAAATTTCTGATAAATTGTTAAAAACTTTTTGAATATTACGAAAAAAAGGAAAATAATTAAAAATTGAAGAATCTTAATACTTTAATCAATAAAAATTTGAATTAATCGAAGTTAAAATAAATTTGAGTCAACATTTCGTTCAAACTGTTTTATGTTTGGAACTATTTTAAATTTGTAAAAATTAAAACTTGAGTTGTTAGAACTTTTGAAGAATAGAAATAATCATCAATAAAAGTTTAGAACGAATAAAGTTTTTATTCAAAATATAAAGTTTCTTTAATATTTAATTTTTTAGTCATTTTATAAATTTTCTTTCATTTATTATCAATTATTTTATTAAAATTTCAATACAATTCTTCAATTTTCATTTATTGTCTACAATTTTATCCATAATTTTCATCAGTTTTTAATTGACAATTTATTATTCTCCTTCAATTTTATAAATATTTATTAATTTAAAAAACAAATTTCTAATCTCGATTATTCTCATCATTCTTCGATTTTTTTTCAATTCTTAATTATTTTTGTTAATAGTTAATTATTTTCGTCATATTGTAATTTTATTTTTTAATTAACAAGTATTTTCTTGTTATTTTCATTTAAATCTTTAATTTTCAATCTATTTCTTCAATTTTTAATTATTTTCTTCAATTCTTAAATATTTTCTTTAATTTTCAATTATTTTTATCCATTTGCCATTAATTCCTCAATATTTAATAATTCTCGGATTTTTTCAATTACTTTTTTCCCTTATCAAAATTGTTTTAAAATTGCAATTCAATTGTTATTATTATTATTATTGTTATCTTTTTTCTATTATTATTTCGATTATCATTAAGTTTCTTTGATTCTAAATTTAATTGTTCAATTTTTTTCTTTATTTTTAATTCCGTTCTTCAATTTTTACATTCATTCCTTCATTTTTAAGTATATTTCATAAATTTCAATTCAATTATTTAATTTTTAATTGTTTTTTTTTAATTTTTAATTTTTTTTCAATTTTAACTATTTATTTCGATTTTTTATCCAGTTGTTAAATGTGCAATTATTTCTAACAATTATTCCTTCAATTTTCTTAATTTTTCAATTTGCAATTAATTTCTTTAAATTTAATATTTCTTGTTTAATGTTTTTAATTATTTTTATCAGTTATTAATCTAGTCATTTTTCGAATTTTGTTTTTAATTGACAGTTATTTTCGTTATTTTTCACATATTTTCATAAATTTTTTAATTATTCTCGTCAGTTTTCAACTATTTCTTTCAATTATTAATTGTTTTCAGCAATTTTCAATTATTTTCTACAATTTTTTCAATGTTGAATTATTATCTGAAAATTTCATAATTATTCTTTGATTTTTTAAATTATTTTGTTCGGTTGTGTATTAATCTAGACAGTTTTTTAATTTTGTTTTTAATTGTCGAATATTTTCGTCATTTTGTAATTTTTGTTTCAGTTATCAATTATTTTTTCAAATTTTAATTTTATTCTAATTTCTATTTCCACAATTTACTAATTACCAGAATTTGTAGGTCACTGAATTCATATTGAACAGAAATTTCATTTTACAGAATTTCTTTTCAACCGACTTTTTATGTAAAAGAAAAAGAAATTAACCGAGTTTTAATTTAGCAGAATCCTCATTTCATATAATTCTAAATTTTCAATGACAGAAAGACCAGTTTTCTAAATCTTCATTTATCCGAATTTGTAATTGCACGAATTGATATTTGATAGAATTCTTAAATCACAGAATTCCCATTTGTCCGAAATTGCAAATGTCCAAACTTTGCATCCGGCAGAAAGATTTGGCGCGAATTTTAAAATTGACTAATCAGAAATGTTCAAGAAAATCGTGATTGGTCAATTTTAAAATTCGCGCCAAATCTTTTTGCCGGATGCAAATTTCGGACAAATGGGAATTCTGTGTTTTAAGAATTCTATCAAATATAAATTCTTGCAATTACAAATTCAGATAAATGAAGATTTGGAAAACTGGTCTTTCTGTCATTTGAAAATTTAGAATTATATCAAATGAGAATTCTGCTAAATTAAAACTCGGTTAATTTCTTTTTCTTTTACATAAAAAGTCTGTTGAAAAGAAATTCTGTAAAATGAAATGTCTGTTCATTATGAATTCAGTGACCTACAAATTCTGGTAATTAATAAATTGTGGAAATAGAAATTAGAACAGATTAAATCTTAGTAAAAGAAAAGAAAAAAAAGAAAAAAATTTTATAAAACCCCAGCCCAATTAATTTATATTAATCTGCATAAATCGATAGAAAATCCCCATTAAAAATATATGGGGAAAAATAAACTTTTAAAAATAAATTCCCAACTTTTTTAATTTATAAGCTAAAAATATTTTAGGTCATAAATTTCTTCATTTTTAGCCATATTTAAAGATATGATGTTTAAAGAAATTAAATTTTCAAAATGTCAGATGTCATAAAAAATATGTCGAAATAATACATTGCAATATGTGCAATCTTTTATCACATAAATATTCAAGGAAATTCAACAAGTCTTATTTTGAGATTTTTGAGGTCGCGAATAAAGATTCCGATGTTAAAAATTAATTTTTCAAAATTTTGTATATACATTCTCCTGTAAAAAATTCAGTTTTCAAAAAAATTACATTACATCATCAATTTTTTTAATACAGTCTACAAATATTTAATTTTTACATCTCTTTTCAATTATCTTTTTCACTTTTATTCATTTTTAAAGTCCTTTTGTCAATTTTCAAATATTTCTAAGATTTTGAATTTAATTTTTTCGTATATCAATTATTTTCTTCTGTCATTAACTTATTGTCAGGAATATTTAAATTTATTACACAAGTTTTCATTTATTTTTGTCATTTTTATATTATTTTCTTAAAAATTCAATTATATTCTAAAATCTATAAATTACTGCCAAGAATATTCAAATTTTCTACAGAATTTTCAATTTACTTTTGTCATTTTTTAATTAATTGCTTAAAAATTTCAATTACTTTTATCATATTTCTTAGTATTTTCGTCATTTTCAAATTATTTTCTTCATATTTCTATTATTTTTAGCATATTAGAATTATTTTCTACAAATTTCAATTATTATATTCAATTTTTTTTGTCATGAATTTTTAAATTTTACACCAATTTTAATTTATTTTCGTCAAATTTTAAAAATTGTCTTCATGCTTTTTATTATTGTCATGAATTTATTAATTTTTTACAACTTTTTCAATTATTTTCTACACATTTCAATTATTTTCTGGAAACTTTAATTACTTTCTTCATATTTAAAATTTTGGACTGTTTTTAATTAGTCCATTAAATTACAATTATTTTCTTTAAACTTCAATTACTTTCTTCTAATTTAAATTATTTTCTTTAAACTTTAAATTATTGCCATAAATTTTTTAATTTATTACACAAATTTTCATTTATTTTTGTAATATTTCAAGTATTTTCTTAAAATTTCAATTATATTTTTAATCCTTACTTTATTGTCAGAAGTATTTAAATTTTCTACAAAACTTTCAATTTAGTTTTGTTATTTTTTAAATTATTTTCTTCAAATTTCAATTACTTTTGTCATTATTCAATTATTTCTGTCATTTCCCAATTATTTTCTTCATATTTTTATTATTTTTGACATTTTAAAATTATTTTTATCAAATTTCAATTATTTTATTCAATTTTTAATTATTTTCTTCAGATCTTATTCAGATTTTATTGTGTTAATAAATAAATAAATAAATAAATCTCAACTATTTCCTTCAATTTTTAATTATTTAATTTAATATTCAATAATTCTCGGCTTTTTCAACTATTTTTTCAATTATCATTTACTTATTTCACATCTCAATAACTCCTCCATTTTTCAATTATTTTTTTCTATAATCAATAATTCTCGGCTTATTTCAATATTTTTTTTTCAATTATCAAATATGTTCTTGAAACTTGAATTCAATTCATCAATTATTATTCAACGATTTTCATAAAATCACATTTTCTTCAATTCCAAATTATTTTCTACAATTTTTAATTATTTTTCTTCAAATTACAATTACATTCTTAATTTTTTATTGTTTTTTTTTTCAAATTCTATAATTCCTGGGTTGTTCAATATCTTTTTTCTTCAATTATCACTTATTTTCTTTAATTCTCAATTATAATTTTCGACATTCAATTCCATTCTTTAATTTACAATTTTTTTTTAATATTCAATAACTCAAGGCTTTTTACAATAATTTTTTTTAAATTCTCAATTATTTTCTTCATATTCCAATTTTTTTCTTAAATTTCAATTATTTTCTTCAATTTCCAATTATTTTTTCATATTTCTTTCAGTTTCTGAATTTCTTTCAATTTTCAATGTCTTCTCAATTTTCTTCAATATTTAACAATTCTCAGTTTTTTTAAATTATGTTTTTCTTTCAATTTTGATTTAAATAAAGAATTTTTAAATTATTTTCATCAATTCGCAATTATTTCCGTCGATTTCTAAATTTTTCTGCTGTTTCTAAATATTGTATTTAATTTTTAAGTACTTTCTTCAATTTAAAATTATTTTCTTCAATTTTCAATGATTTTCTTTAATTTTGTGATCGTTAAGATTTTCGATTTTCCAAAAATAGTGTAAATCGAATCAGTTTCATCTGAAAAGTTCAAATTTTCATTCCTGAGAAAATGTCCAGATGTGTGTGTGTGTGTGTGTGTATGTGTGTGTGTATGTGGTAAATTTTTTGTCGCCAGGATATCTCGAGAACGCTTCAACGGATTTTAATAAAATTTGGATGACATATGAAGCTCACAAATATCTAAATTTGGACACAGGGGTTTTTGAAAATACCCAATCAAATTTTTTTGAGCACCTTTTTTCATCAAAAATATCGTTTTTTGGCAAAAAATTTTTTCATGCTAAAAATTCAGACAAATGAATGAAAAAATCATGTTCCTTGTTTCAAAACGAATCGATTGACCTATATAAAGTATATAATTGACCAAAAACTCACGTAATAATTCATGATTTTTCAGTTTTTTTCATCAAAAAATCTCGTTTTTGGAAATTTTTTTAAAAAAAAAAATTTTTCATGCTAAAAATTCAACCAAACAAAATCATATTCCTTGTCTCAAAACGAATTGATTGACCTATATAAAATATATAATTGACTAAAAACCCACGTAATAATTCATGATTTTTCATTTTTTTTCATCGAAAAATCTCGCGATTTGCCAAAAAAAATTTTCATGCTAAAAAACCAACCAAACGAATTACAAAATCATATTCCTTGTCTCAAAACAAATCGAGTGACCTATATAAATTTTATATTTGACTAAAAACTCACGTATTAATTCATAATTTTTAATTTTTTTTTATTGAAAAATCTCGTGTTTTGCCAAAAAAAAAATTTCTTGCTAAAAATTCAAACAAATAAATTAAAAGAATCATATTCCTTGTCTCAAAACGAATTGACTAAAAATAATTGACTAATAATTGACTTTATTTATTTATAATAAATAAATAAATAAAGTTTTGGAATATAGAAAAAAAATATATATATTGATTTATTATTATTTTATTATTATTACTTATTTGCATAAAAATAAATAATAATTAATTTAAAATTGAATTATTATTTTTTATGTTATAAATAAATTTATTGCTTCCTCTATGAGGAAGCAAATTATTTTGCTTTCTTGGAAGCGAAGTGTCCATGAAATGGACAGAATTCACACCTAGTTTAATTATTTTGTTCAATTTCCAATTGTTTGTTTCAATATTCAGTAATCTCGACTTTTTTCAATTATTTTTTTTCAATTATCAGTTATTTATTTCTTTTTTCAAAACCTCCTTCAATTTTCAATAATTTTCTTATATTTTCAATTTAATTGTTCAATTGTTCAATTATTTTTTTCAATTCTCAATTAATTTCTTTAAATAACAATTCTATTCTTCAATATTAAATAATTCCTGTCATTTTCCATTTTTTTTTAATTATAAATTATTATTTTCTTCTTTTTTCAATCCAATTGTTCAGTAATTTTCTTTAATTCTCAATTATTTTCTTCAAATTCCAATTTATTTCTTAAATTTCAATTATTTTCTTCAATTTCCAATTATTTTTTCACATTTCTTTCAGTTTCTCAATTTCTTTCAATTTTCAATGTCTTTTCAATTTTCTTCAATTTTTAACAATTCTCAGCTTTTTTAAATTATGTTTTTCTTTCAATTTTTATTTAAATTGAGATTTTTTAAATTATTTTCATCAATTCGCAATTATTTCCGTCGATTTCTAAAATTTTCTGCTGTTTCTAAATATTGTATTTAATTTTTAAGTACTTTCTTCAATTTTCAATGATTTTCTTTAATTTTTAATTATTTTGTTCAATTTCCAATTGTTTGTTTCAATATTCAGTAATCTCGACTTTTTTCAATTTTTTTTTTTCAATTATCAGTTATTTATTTCATGTTTCAAAACCTCCTTCAATTTTCAATAATTTTCTTCTATTTTCAATTTAATTGTTCAATTATTTTTTTCAATTCTCAATTAATTTCTTTAAATAACAATTCTATTCTTCAATATTAAATAATTCCTGTCATTTTCCATTTTTTTTTAATTATAAATTATTTTCTTCTTTTTTCAATCCAATTGTTCAGTAATTTTCTTTAATTCTCAATTATTGTATTCGAATTTCAATTTTATTTATCAATTTTCAATTTTTTTTTATTATTCAATAATTCTGTGTTTTTCTGATTTCAATTTGATTATTTTATTTTTTTGGATTTTCTATCTAGTTGACCAATTTTCAATTATATTCTTTGAATTTAATAACTATTGTTCAATTTTTTCAATTATTGTTCAATTGTTGATTAATATTTACTTTTTTTTAAAATTTTTCTAATTGTCAAATATCTTTGTCATTGTTCAATTATTTATTTCCATTATTAATTATTTCTTTTCATTATTAATTGTTTCTTTTAATTCTTTATTAATATTGTTTGTAAAGTTTAATATTTAATTCTTCAATTCTCAATTATTTTCTTTGAATTTCAATTATTTTCTTCAATTATCAACTGTTATATTCAATTTTTGTAGTCATTTGTAGGTCTATTTATACTTAAAATAAATTTTAAGTTAACAAGAGAAAACCGGGAAATGGCCGGGAATTTTGTGGGACGAAATTAGTAGACACCCTGTAATAAAATTGTCGATAATTTTCAAAGAAATAAATTATTTTAAACATACAAAATACAATCTCTTTTTACTTTTCTACTGTATTTTAATTCTATCACACTCAAAATAGTCTTTCGGGATACAAAATGTTTATTCGTAACTAGTCCGTAAAAGTCCGTAATTTTGAATTTTTGGTCCGTAAAGTCCGTATTTTTAAGTACTTTTACCGGTTCGAGCCCTGAATAAGCCCCCTCTACTTATTTTCAAAAATATCTTTCACACGTAAATTTTAATGAAAAAAATTGTAATTTTCAGCCTCAAACAGACGTTCGTCATCGAGATTTCAATGAGTGGTTGAAGCCAATCGAAGAATACGTGAAAACAGTTGACGTAAGAAAGGTTTATGAAAGCCACTCGTTTTCCGAAGAGATGCGAGAGAAACTACGAGAATTGGGAATCTACGGAGGTAGAATACCCTACGATTACGATGGAGTTGATTTATTGAACTCTGAGTATTTAAAACTCGTGGAAACCCTCTCAATAGTTCCAAAAGTGGGCATGAATTTTTTAGAATGCAACAATTTTGCAGTTGATTTGTTGGTAAAAGAGGGCACAGTGGAGCAGAAACACCAGTACCTAAGGAAAATTGCCAGTGGACATTATTATCCTGCAATTTGCGTCAACGAAAACGAACAAAAATTGGATCCTGAGAAAGTGCAATCTTTAGCAATTCTTTCACAAGACGAGAAAACCTGGTGTTTAAAGGGTCAAAAATATTTTGTACAACAAGATAATAATGCCAATTTGTTTATAGTTTATGCTGCTTCCCGAGTAGGAGGCAATCAGAGGCATAATAAGGAATGCATTTCGGCTTTTATAGTTGACAAAAATACTCCAGGAGTTGGTGAATTAATTCCAGTTAAATCGCCTTGGCTTGGAACTTCAAACTTGTTCTCAGTCAAGTTCAAAGACGTTAATATTCCTTATGAAAATATTATTGGCAAAGTGGGCGATGGACTGAATTCTTTGGAGAAATATTACACTAGTGAGCTGAATTTCTCGGCAGGTGTTCAGATTAGTATTTTGAAGAGTTTTCTCAATTCTTTGATTAATCATGCGATTCGTACTGGCATACATGAGCGTGATAGCGTCAAGCAATTAATTGCAAAAACTGGCGAATCGCTTTACGCGATGGAAAGTGTTGCTTATTTAACGGCCAGCTTGGCAGATTTATATGAAGATCCAGATCTGGTTGTGGAACGAGCTATTACAAGGGACTTTTGCACCCGAGAAAGCATGTCGAGGTTGATGGACGGATTTCGACTCACTGATGCACATCTTTTTTCATCCGCATTACCTTTCGAACAAGTAAATATTTTTCAAGTATTTTTGAAATATTGAATTTTTTTACTTCTTAAGAAGACAATTGATAAGGAGCAGGTTTTATTGAAATAAGAATGTTTTGTTGTTAAGAAAAATCAGTACGAAAAGCAAGCGCATAGCGCCGTCAAACTAAGGGTTTCGTGGCTGTTGCGTGGATTTAGTTCCCGGATTAATGTATCTATTATTGATTCCTATGTTCGATTTTTCGATTATTGAAAACATATAATGACCATCCGATCTTATCCGACCATACCTGACTATCCTATTCCCAGAAACTTTCAAAGGATTCCCTGGAGCTTCCTAGAAATGTTCAGGGATTTCTCAGAAATTACCAAAGAGTTCCCAGGAATTTATTTATTTATTTATCAAGAATATATGGGTTTATAACCCATTTTACAAAAAGTAGTAACAAAAATATAAACTTCAGATTAATAATAGGGGGAAAAAATGGAAAAACTAAAAATGCTACACCTTTATTAATAATTACATATCAAAAGTCTAGCACGTAATTTACAAATAAATGCCTTCACAGATAATTTATTTAACACTTTGTGATGTTCAACAATAACCCATTTTTTGTACACCCTACCATAAATTGATTTATATCAGAGTGAAGATCCAATTGATCTTGTAAACAACCAATAGCCTTAAAAACTTTTAAGTCATACGCGAACAACAGAAAGCGACTATGCTTTATCTTTAATATAATTTATAAATATTACAAAAAAAGAGGTCCAAGAATACATAAATAAATCCATAAATACATCCGAGTAATCACAATTGATTCTAACAAAAAAATGTCTATCAATGAGGTAACTTCGTAACCGAGCTAATAAATTTTCTGAAAAACCCAGAGCTTTGAATTTTTAATTTTAAAAATTGTTTAAAAACAAACTAAAGTCCAAATCAAACTTTTTATTTGCACTTATTCAAAGCAACAAATGCCCAAAGAATCTAGAAAAGTTTTAGAGCCAATTTCGACCCCTAAACCTTTCCAAATCATCCTCTAAACTTGCAAAAATTCAAAATTTTAATTCAATAATTTTCTAATTTCAAACTAAAGTCCAGATTAAACTTTCTATTACATGTGACGCGATATGAAAAAAGGGACCTAAGAAGGAAACAAATTTAGGTTATGTTCAGTGATAGTTTTACTTTTATTATAATTTTCTTTCCAAAATTTTATTTTTCTTTTGATTTTTCTTTGTGATCGATAAGATTTTCAATTTTCTAAAAATAGTCTGAATAGCCTTATTTTCATCTAAAAAGAGTAAATTTTCATTTTTAAGCAAATATCCAGATGTGTGTGTGTATAATTTTTTTTGTCGCCAGGGTATCTCGAGAACGCTTCAACGGATTTCAATAAAATTTGTTTGGCATATAAAGCTCATAAATATATAAATTTGGACACAGGGATTTTTGAAAACACCCAATCAAATTTTTTTGAGCACCTTTTTCATCGAAAAAAAATCGTTTTTTGACAAAAATTTTTTCGATGCTAAAAATACAACTTAATAAATACAAAAATCATATTCCTTATCTCAAAACGAATCGATTGACCTATATAAAGTATATAATTCACCAAAAATTCACATGATAATTAATCATTTTTCACTTTTTTTTTTACATTTAGTCAATCTAGCTACTTCGACTTCGGATTCGAATTCAGAGGAAAAAATTACGTAAGAATACACTAGTGTAGTGTCTCGGCCAAAGAAGATTTCTTTTGTGTGCCTGTGATTATGTTTCTTTTTTTATCTTCTCCAATTTTTATTTTATAACCATAGGTCCTTTGGGTAACATATTCTAGATTAAAAAACAAACTAATTGGTCTCTATGTAGAAAGT
Source organism: Ganaspis brasiliensis (assembly GCA_037103525.1). Taxonomy (NCBI): domain Eukaryota; kingdom Metazoa; phylum Arthropoda; class Insecta; order Hymenoptera; family Figitidae; genus Ganaspis; species Ganaspis brasiliensis. The sequence goes on along the minus strand of JAZKLR010000254.1, from coordinate 1,767,673 downwards.
ATTTTATATTTTTGTGAAAATTGATAGAATTAATGTTTATTTTTCATTTTTAACAAAATTCAAATTTTATTTTTTTGCATTATTATAATCTATTGCATCTTCTATGAGGAAGCAAATTTTTTTGCTTTGGAAGCGAAATGTTCATGAATGAAAATAATTAAAAAGTGGTTTTTAACAGCAAATGAAACCATAACTAAAATGATTTCACCAAATTTTAAAAGATTGAGTTGTGCAATTGACAGAAAAAATTTTATTAGACGAAAATTTATTGTCAAATAATAATAATTATTATTTTTAAAAAATTTGTGTTTTTTTGTTATATTTAGTGAATATTTGTAATTTTCATCCAATTTTGACAAATAATAGCTCATTTTGCTTTTTGATACATTCTCTACAATTCTACTCGTTAAATTTTGTTAAGAATAATTTTTTTAAAAAATTGTGTAAAAAACAAATTTTATTTCTTTAATATATTTTGAACAAAATTTAACAAAAGTTAATTTAGAATTGTAGAGAATGTTTCAATGAATAAAAGAAGCTATTATTTGTCAAAATTAGATGAAAATTACAATTTGTTACTGACACTTTACAAAAATTAATTAGTCAAAATTGTTATTATGTAGAATTTCTTTTAAACCTTAAATTGCATTTTCGAATTTATTTCGGGAGTAATTTGCCTAAAACTTATTATCATTTTTAACGTAATTTATTTTTTCCTTTCTAGACTTTTATTTATTTTCTACATTTTCTTGTTTTATTCTTTCTGATTTCTTTTTTTTTTTATTTTCACAATTTTTATATTATTGTTTTGTCAAAACATTTGTTGCAATCATAGCTTATTAAAATTTTTAAACCAATTTTGTTTATTTTTCAAAAAAATGTCTTTATAATTCTTAATTTAATATTCTTAGCTTTTTCTATTTTGCTTAAAACTTTTTAAGTTCGCCTTGTATTCCTTTAATTTTCCTTCAATTTATTCGTTCTTGCATAATTTTGTAAATCTCTTTTTATTTTTTTGGAACTCTATAATAATAATCCACAAGATTTATTCTTCTTCATTTCTTTCGATTATCAATTGTTTTACTTATTTTTCAATTATTTTCTATAATATTTAATTATTTTAGTCATTTTGAAATTTTTCTTTTAATTATGAACTATTTTTTTAAACAATTTAATTTTTTAATCTCCAATTTATTTCTTTCATTTATAATTCTTTACTTCATTTCTCATTTATTTACTTCAATTTTCAATTGCATTCTTCGTTTTTAAGTTATTTTATTCAATATTCAATAATTCTCGGCTTTTCTCAATTCTCGATTATTTTCTTTAAATTTCCATTTAATTCTTTTATTTCTTCAATTTTTAATTATTTTCTTTAATTCGCAAATATTTTCTTTAAATTTTCAATTATTTTTTTCAATTTTAATTATTTTTTTCGATTTTCAATTCAGTTGTTAAATGTGCAATTATTCCAACAATTATTCCTGTAATTTTCTTAGTTTTTAAATTTGCAATTATTTTCTTTAAACTTAATATTTCTTGTTTATTTTTTAATTACTTTTTTCAGATGTCTATTAATCTAGTCATTTTTCGAATTTTGTTTTCAATTGATAATTAATTTTGTCATTTGTCACATATTTTCTTCAATTTTTCAATTATTCTAGTCATTTATCAACTATTTCCTTCAATTTTATTAATTATTTTCCGCAATTTTCAATTATTTCCTACAATTTTTTTAATTTTGTATTATTATCTTAATTTTATTTTTGTTAATCTTTGTTTAATTTTTATTTTGTTAAGTTGTGTATTAATCTAGCCATTTTTTGAATTTTATTTTCAATTATTAATTATTTTTTCAAATTTTAATTTAATTCTTACGTTTTCAATTTTTTTTTACATTTTTAATTAATTTCCTTAATTTTTTATTATATTCTTCAATTTCAATTATTTTTTTCGATTTTCAATCGAGTTGTTCAGTTTGCAATTATTTTCAACAGTTATTTCTATAATTTTTCAACTGTTTCGTTTAAATTAAATAATTATTGTTTAATTTTTCAGACTTTTCTTTTCAATTGTGTAATTATGTAGCCATTTTTCGAACTTTGTTTTCAACAGTCAATTATTTTCGTCATTTTTCAGATATATTATGAAAATTCCATTAAATAAAAATTCGGTGATTTAAAAATACTGTTCAGTAAAAAGTCGTATTAACTTGCTTACGATTTAAAACAAATTCGAAAATGTGAATTCAGGTCCGAAAAAATTCTATGTTGTACAAATTCTGACTAATTAATTTTTTTAAACAATTTTTTCATTAACTTTCATATTTAGTTTTTAATTACATTGAAAATAAAACAGGTTAAATTAAGGACAATATTAATAAATAAATAATATTAATATTATTAATATTAATTAATAAATATTAATAAATATTTAGTTTTTAATTACATTGAAAATAAAACAGGTTAAATTAAGAAAATATTTTGTAAATTATTTTTCGAAATTTATATATTTTATTTACAAAAGCATACAATTTTTTCAGATAATGAGGAATCAGATGTTTGAAATGCAAGGAAACAGTGACCTGAAGACCTACATTGGATTATTAGGAATTCAATATTCTGGAATTTATTTGGCAAACTATGTTAAAAAGCACAGGAATCCCTTCAACTATCCTGCTTTCGCGCTTAAGAAGTTGTTTGGCATCGTCAATATTTTCCCGAAACGTGATTGGCATGAAAATCTGCATCCTTGCTTTAAAAATCAAATTTTTTACCTCGAGCAAGCCTTTGGCACAATGGAAAAATCGAGCCAGACTCTTTTAGGCCGTCATGGGCTTGAAATTTTAACTCGCGAAGCCGATATTCAGCGTTTAAGTGAAATGGCTTCTTTAATTTATGCAGTGACTGCAGTTTATGGACGAGCATCCAGATCATACTGCATTGGTCTCGCCAATACAGATTTAGAAGTAACCGCCTCCATTGTATTTGGTTACAAAGTATTCTTGAGAATTGAACAGCTGGGCAAAGAAATTGAACATGGAGACATTCTCAATGGCAACATTTACAATTGTCAAATCACAGATCGTTTCTATGACATGAAACGATATTGTTTGGATCATCCTTTGGAGAGAAACTGGTAGAAATTAATCAATTGTTTTGTAAATTTCTTGTAATATAAGAATTAGGATGGACCAAAAAATATTGGAACGTATGATTAAGTTGCGAAATTAATTATTTAGAATATTTATTTCATAGAATTTCATTAGGAAGAATTAGAGTTGCGAAGAAGCAATGTTATACCTGGAGAACGGTAATGAGAACGAGAATATAACCGGGAATATAACCTACCAAAATTCTAATCGAGAATTTATAAGAATTTAAGTTTTTTATTTATTTATCAAATTGAGTCAAATTTTCTCAATCAATGTTAAATTAAAATTTGAAAAAATAAAAGATTAATTGAAAAAAAAAATTACTAAATGACAAAAATAACTGACAATTCAAAACAAAATTCAAAAAATAACTAGATTAATACACAACCGAAAAAAATAATTTAAAAAGTCAAAGAATAATTATAAAATTTTAAGATAATAATTAAAAATTGAAAAAATTCAAGGAAATAGTTGAAAAATTGAAGAAAATATGTGAAAAATTACAAAAATTATTGTCAATTGAAAACAAAATTCAAAAAATGACTAGATTAATACACAACTGAAAAAAATTGTAAAAATTAAACAAGAAATATTAAGTTTAAAGAAAATAAACTGCAAACTGAAAAATTAAGAAAATTATAGGAATAATTGTTGGAAATAATTGCACACTTAACAACTGCATTGAAAGTCAAAAAAAAATTAATATTGAAGAAATGAATTAAAACTTATGGAATATACTTAAAATTTAAAAAAAAAATTTAAAAAGCCGAGAATGAATAATTATAAAAGAAAACAATTGAAGACTGAAGAATGGAAATAAAAATTGAAAAATAGAATAAAAAATTAAAGAAAATAATTGAACAATTGTATTGGAAATTAAAGAAACTTAATGATAATGGAAAAAATAATAGAAAAAAGGCGATAATTTTTTAATATTAAAGAAAATAATTGAAAATTGCAATTTAAATTGGAAGAAAATAAATGAGAATTGAAGAGAATAGTACTTCTAGAATTGAATAATTGAATTAAACTTTTAAAACAATTTTTATTAGTGAAAAAATGAATTGAAAAAATAAGAGAATTGTTGAATATTGAGGAATTAATTGAAAATCGATAAAAAAAATTGTAGATTAAAGAAAATATTTGAAAATTGAAGAAAATAATTAAAAATTTATTTATTTATTTATTTATTTATTCAATAATATATCCCGCCTTCAAAAATTGAAAATTAAATAATTAAATGTAAATTTCAAGAAAATAATTGATAATCAAAAGAAAAATTACAATATGACGAAAATAATTAACAATAATTAACAATAGAAAAAAGAAATTCGACAAATGGTGAGAATATGGAAAAAATTGTTGAAAATAAATGGAAATTAAAGAAATTATATTAAGGAATTAATTGAAAATCGATCGGAATAATTAAAATTTAAAGAAAATTTTTGAGAATTGAAGAAAATAATTAAAAATTGAAGAAATAAATTGTAAATTAAAAAATTAAATGTAAATAATAAATTATGCAATATTAATTATTATTATGCATTATTCTTTATATAAATAATAAATGAATGAAAATAATAAATTTCAAGAAAATAATTAATAATTAAAAGAAAAATTACAATTTGACAAAAATAATAAAATATTGACGAAAATAATTAACTAAAAAAAAAAAAAAATAATAATTAACAATCGAAAAAAAAATTCAAAAAATGGTGAGAATAATCGTCATTTAAAAAAAAAGTTTTTTAATTTGATGAATAATCATAAAATTCAAAGAGAAAAATAAATTGTCAATTGAAAACTGATAAAAATAATGTAAACAATTTTAAAAAATAAATGAAAATTAAAGAAATCATTTGGAAGTTGAAGAATTATATTGAAAATTCAAGAAAAAATTTGATATTTCAGAAAATGCGAGAAGTATTGAATTTTGAAGAAAGTAATTGAAAATTGAAGAAAATAATTGAAAATTAAAGAAATAAAAGGAAGATTAAAGAATTAAGTTAAAGATTAAAGATTTCAATTGAAATTTTAAAAAAATAGTTGATAATTGTAGGAAAAATAAATTAATTCTAAATATCTAAATTTTTTTCAACTTACCATTGTTTTCATCATATTTTAATTATTGTCTTCAAGTTTGAAATTTTAAAATCATTTTCCAATTATTTTACACGAGTTTTAATAATTCCTATTTTTTAAAATTATTTTCTAAAATTTTTAAATATTTTTCTCAATTTTCCCATTATTTTCTTTAATTTTTAATCATTTTCAATTATTTAATTCAATTTTCAATTATTTATATTACTTGTTTATTATTTTTAATTACTTACGTTCTTTTTCATAATTTCCTAAAAGTTTTTAATTATTTATCTGAAATTTTCATTTTTCTATTCAATTTTCATTTATATCTACGATTTTCTTGTATTTTATGTATCTATATGCTGTATGTTTTGCATTTATTTCTCTTAAATTAAAAATTGTTTTTCTCAATTTTAAATTATGTTTATCTGTTTTCATTTATTTTCTCTACTTTTAATTATTTTCTTTTTTTTTTGCAATTAACTTTTAACAGTTTCCAGTTTTTTTCTGAAATGTTCTTTACATTTCCTTTATTTAAAATATATTATCCAATTTTTTCAAATATTTTTTTTAAAATTTTAATTATTTTCTTCATTTTTAAATTATTTATATTATTTCTTCATAATTTTCTTAAAATTTTAATCATTTTCAACATTATCTGAATTAATTTTCTAAATTTTTAATTATTTATCTCAATTTGAATAATTTTTTTCTCTAATTTTTCATTACCCTTAATTTTTTCAATTTATTTCCTAGATTTTTAATTTTTAATCTCAAATTAATTTTTTCATTTTACAGAAATCCTTTTAACCAACTTTTCATTTATAAGAATTTCAATTTAAACGAATTTTTATTTTACAGAATTTTAGGTTAATCGAATTTTTAAATGCCAGAATATTCATTTAAGAGAATCTTTATTTGTCCGAAATTGTATTAGTACGAATTGACATTTGATAGAAAACTTAAAATGCAGAATGTTCTTTTGTCCGAAATTGCAAATGGCCGAAAAGTTGATTAAAAGGATTTCTGTAAAATGAAAATTCTGTTAAATATGAATTCGGTGCCCTAAAAATTCTGTTAGGTCAAAATTCGGATTAATTTATGTTCGATTGAAAGCATATTCTAAAATGTGAAATTTCAACTAAAAGAAGATTCTTCCTAATGAAATTCTATGAAATAAATATTCTAAATAATTAATTTTAGAACTTAATCATACGTCCCAAAATATTATCTTTTCTGTACACTCGTGTATGAAATTTAATTTAAAAAAGAAATGTTCAGCTTAAAACTTGTTAAAAACGGGGTTTTGAACATTTTTTTATTCTGAAAAGAATCAGCTTTTTTTCGTATTATTTTTAATTAATTTCTAAAAAAACAAGTAATGAATTTATTTATTTTTTTAGTCCATCTTAATAATTCGAAATAATTTCTTTGAAAACTTGACAAATTTAAGAGAAGTTATATTCTTCATTTTCGAAAAAACGAGACAAATCTCAATTTAGAAAAAGAAATAAATTTAATAATTTGAGAATTTTATAAAGAATATCTTCTTCCTTTTGAAATTTTTAAGTTTGTTCCTTTTGTTAAATTAATTTTTAGAATATTTTTAATTTTGTTTTTGGTTTGGTTAATAACAGATTTTTTTAAATGTATTTTTTACAGTGAAATTTTTCTTTTAGTTGTCAAGTTTCAAAAAAAGCGTAACTGCATTTTTTAAATGATAGTTCAAGTTGTAAATAGTGGTTATTTAATTATGTACGAATTTGACGAATTAATAAAAATACGAAAGAAAAAAAATTGTGAGTTGAGTTCTTTATCTTCTACTAATAAAAAAATTTGTTTGGCAATTTTTTTTCTATTTTTTGGCAATAATAAGCTATTGTTTATCAAAAGTGGGTAAAAATTACAATTGTTTACTAAATTTTAAAAAAGTTAAATTTATTAATTTTTGAGTTTATTTAAATTATTATCTGTTGAAATCAATAGGCACAATTAAAGTTTAAATTAAGGAAAAAATACATGATTTTCGGAATATTTTAGACTTTTTTTAAAATTAAAAATGAGAAAAAGGGTTGGAAAAAATCAATAAAGAATTTAAAAAAACTATAATTAGATCCAGAAAGTATATTTATTAAATTGCATAACAACATAAGTGGCAAGTATTAAATGTAATATAATAAATTGCGCTAAATTTCAACACGTGAAATCTAAGATTTGCTCGTCTACTTATAATTTACGTAAAAACAATAAGAAAACGACGGCCTTAGGAAAATTTTTTATCCAATCGAAGCTTATAAACGACTTTTGATACATATTCAAATATACATATTTTAACTGCATTAACAAAAAAAAGAAACAATCAAATAAAACAGAAAATATATTTATTTACAAAAGGAAAGTTTTACCTGAAAAAAATAAATTCTCGTAAAAAAGTATCATTTATGCCTGTATAAATTATTATATACTACAAAAATTATTATACTGTAGAAATATATTCTTAAAAATAAGCAACTTGAACAAAATTAAGGAGAGACATTCTCTAGTTAATAAATGGAATATATTTTGGAATACATCATGTAAAATATTAAAGCGAATCTAAAATCACTGTAATTTAATTATCACAGATGCTTTGGAAGAAACTTTATTTTCCGTTTATAAACACTTTTGCATCTGTTAAAATCTGTTAATCTAGTTATTGTAAAACAGAAAAAAAAACTATCGAAAATATAAAGCACATTAATTAATATTAATGTTTATTATTAAAACACTTTTCTAGAAAATACCTGCCGTCAAATAGGAACGTTCCTAAATTTCAGTTTAGAAAGATGTTAAAGATAGATTTCCATAAAATTCCTTTTTCCTAAATTTACCAAAAACCTTGGTGCCTTTTTTTGTTTATTTATTACTTCTAAAATCGAAAATTTGTTGCAACTGCTATATTTTTTTTTTTTAATTAAACAATCAAAAACTTTCTAATTTAATTCACCAATTTTGATCTAAATTTAATGAATTTGATAATTAGATTAGCAATAGAAAGAAATTTAGGGTTGCTACGCTTTTTGGAAACCTGGAAAATTTAGGGAATTTTATTTGGTATGAAAAAGTCGGGGTTAAAGTCGAAAAAATATTTTGATTCCGCCACTACTAATTTCTATATTAAATTTTCTAATATTTTCTTGAGCTTTCAAAGTTTTATTACATATCTTTTAGTTTTTATTTATTCAATATATTTTTTTTTGACGAAATTGTTTTTTTTTTGTCAACTTAACTGTGTGAATAGAAAATTCTGCTAAATTGAATTTTGATTAAATGGAAATTCTTGTAAATAAAAGGTTTAAACAAAAATTCTGTGGATTGTGAATTCGCTAACCTAAAAATTCTGTTAATTAAAAATCCAGACTTATTTAATTTTGATTAAAAACAAACTCGAAGAATGATTTTATCAAATAAGATTCTCAAAAATTAAAATTATAACTAATGAATTTTAGAACTTATTTATACGTCCCAATTTTTTTGCATTTTTAAGAAGATCAAATATTTAAAAAAAAATGTTATTATTTTATTATTGCCAAAGAGAGAAAGTTTAAAAATTATTTAATGCTTTTAACCTAGAAAAGTTCAAGAATTTCGTTCTAAAAAAGTCGTAGCAACCCTGGAATTTTCTAGAGTAAACAATAAAAGCTGAAATATTTTTTTAATTCTAAAGAATATTGATGCTTGTAGAGAAATTTCGTCGATTTTTCTCCCAGATCCGTTGTACACTGGACGGAACTTAGTTTATGACGGCAATATTGTAATTAACAACTTTTTTTTTGTCTATAATAGTTTGCGTAACTTGGAAAACGTTGAAAATTTGCCTACTAAATTATTACAGTCTTTCTGCTTGAACAATCACGTGTTCTTCTCGATAAGAGTCAGTTGAAGACCAACAGCTTCTCACGCAGGTGAACACCAAAACGGTTCCAAATTCAATTTGAAAATTTAATTTCAAATCACTGCGAGGTTGTAGCCTCAGTTTTGGAATAATTGTTGGCAGGATTTGAAGCTCGAATGTCATGTCTTCACCGCAATGTCTGCATCTTCCCACACAGCCTCCCATCGGATACAATAATAAAGGAGCGCTGTTGTTTCTTGAATATCTAATTTAAAAAAGAAAGCAAACATAATAAAATTATTAATTTTATAAAAAAGAGTTGAGGAAAATGTACTAAACTAGATGAAAATTATGTCCATTTCATGGACATTTCGATTCCAAGTAAGCAAAACAATAAATTAATAATAAAAAAGTTAAGTAGAGAATTTATAAAAAAAAAAAAAAGAATTTTAAATGCAAAAAAAAAACATGAATTATTTTACGAATTTTTGATCAATTATAAAAGTTATATAGGTCAATCGATTCGTTTTGAGATTAGGAATATGATTTTTGTATTTATTAAGTTGTATTTTTATCATGGAAAAGATTTTTGTCAAAAAACGACTTTTTTCGATGAAAAACAAAATTCTAACAAAATTCTAAAAATGGCTGCATTATTACAAAACTAAAAAAAATTTGAAAAAATTGAACAAGAAATATTAAATTTAAAGAAAATAATTCCAAATTGAAAAATAAAGAAAATTATAGGAATAATTGTTGGAAATAAATTGTACATTTAACAACTGGATTGAAAATTGAAAAAATAATTAAAATTTAAGAAAGCAATTAAAAATTGAAGAATGGAATCGCAATTTAAAGAATAATACTTAAAAAAATTTAGGTGAAAATTAGTCGATTTATAGACTATTTATGGAAAATTGAAAATCTTAACGATTACGCAAAATCACAGAAATAATCGAAAATTGATGAAAATAATAATTATTATTAAATATAACAAATATGAACAATTTTAAAATGAAAGAAAGTAATTTAATTTGATATTAAAAATTAAAAATCTAGAAAATAAATTGATAAAAATAAGGATAATGAAAAATTAGAAAAAAAAAAATTGAAAATAGAAAAAAAATATTCAAATTGCGATAAATAATTAAAAATTTAGAAAATTAATTCAGATAATGATGAAAATGATTAAAATTTTAAGAAAATTATGAAGAAATAATATAAATAATTTAAAAATGAAGAAAATAATTAAAACTTAAAAAAATATTTGAAAAAAAAGTGCATAATATATTTTAAATAAAGAAAATTTAAATAAAATTTCAGAAAAATACTTCAAACTTTTAAAAGTTAATTGCAAAAAAAAAAGAAAATAATTAAAAGTAGAGAAAATAAATGAAAGCAGATGAACATAATTTAAAATTGAGAAAAATAATTTTTAATTTAAGAGAAATAAATGTAAAACATACAGAATATAGATACATAAAATACAAGAAAATCGAAGATATAAATGAAAATTGAATAGAAAAATGAAAATTTCAGATAAATAATTAAAAACTTTTTGGAAATTATGAAAAAGAACGTAAGTAATTAAAAATAATAAACAAATAATATAAATAATTGAAAATTGAATTAAATAATTGAAACTGATTAAAAATTAAAGAAAATAATGGGAAATTTGAGAAAACTATTTAAAAGTTTTAGAAAATAATTTTAAAAAAATAGGAATTATTAAAATTTGTGTAAAATAATTGGAAAATGATTTTAAAATTTCAAACTTGAAAACAATAATTTAAATATGATGAAAACAATGATAAGTTGAAAAAAATTTAGTTATTTTTCCTTCAATTATCAACTATTTTTTTAAAATTTCAATTTAAATCTTGAATCTTTAATCTACAATTTAATTCCTTAATCTTTAATTTATTTCTTTAATTTTCAATTATTTTCTTCAATTTTTAATTGCATTCTTCGTTTTTCAATTATTTTATTCAATATTCAATAATTCTCGCATTTTCTCAATTATCAATTATTTTCTTGCAATTTCAATACAATTCTTCAATTCCCAATTGATTTCTTTAATTTTCATTTATTTTCTACAATTTTATCAGTTTTCAATTAATTTTTTTTTATTCTCCCTCAATTTTATGATTATTTATTTATTATTATTTATTTATTTATTTCATTTATTTTCTACAATTTTATCAGTTTTCAATTAATAATCTATTATACTCCCTCAATTTTATGATTATTTATTAATTATAAAAAAAAATTTCGAATGCCGATTATTCTCACTATATTTTGAAATTTTTCTCAATTGGTAATTATTTTGTTTAATAACTAATTATTTTCGTCATATTGTAATTTTTCTTTTAATTATCAATTATTTTCTTGAAATTTCAATTTCATTCTTTAATTTCATATTTATTTTTTCAATTTTTAATTATTTTCTTTAGTTATCAAATATTTATTTTAGTTTTCAATTATTTTTATCAATTTTCAATTAATTCCTCAATATTGAATAATTCTCAGATTTTTCCAATTATTTTTTCACTCATAAAAATTGTTTTAAAATTTTGAACTGAATTATTCAATTCTAGAACTATTCTCTTCAATTTTCAGTTATTTTCTTCAAATTTAAATTGCAATTTTCAATTATTTTCTTTAATATTAAAAAATTATCGCCTTTTTTCTATTATTTTTTCCATTATCATTAAGTTTCTTTAATTTTAAATACAATAGTTCAATTATTTTCTTTAATTTCGAATTCCATTCTTCAATTCTTATTTCCATTCTTTAGCTTTCAATTGTTTTCTTCTATATTCATTAATTCTCGGCTTTTTTCAATATTCTTAAGTACATTCTTTAAATTTCAATTCCATTCTTCAATTTTTAATTTCTCTCTTCAGTTTTCAATTATTTTTTTTCGATTTACAATCCAGTTGTTAAATTAGCAATTATTTCCAACAATTATTTCTATATTTAATTTCTCAAATTGCAATTATTTTCCTTAAATTTAATATTTCTTGTTTAATTTTTTCAATTATTTTTTTCAGTTATCTATTAATCTATAGTCATTTTTCGAATTTTGTTAAGGATGTTCAACACATTGACATAACCTCAAACTAAAAAATGATTTTTCACATAAAAGAAAAATATTATTAAAATTATAATTTTACCCAATTTTGAAAGACACAGTTGTACATTTTTTTTTTAAAATTAGGTTGATCAAAAATTTGTTATTGAATAAAAATTATTTAATATCCTGTGTTTTTTCTTTAAAGTTTGTGAACAATTGTAATTTTTATCCAATTTTGACAAAGAATAGCTCATTTTAATCTTTAAAACATTCTCTATAAACCATTATGTTGGAGTTTGTTAATAATATTTTGTTAAAAAATTATTAAATAAATAAAATTGTACTATTATGTATATATTTTTTTAACAAAAATTTTTTAACAAAATCCAAAGAGCAGACTTGTAGAGAATGTTTAAAAACTAAAATGAGCTATTATTTGTCAAAACTGGATGAAAATAAGAAATTTGGTCTCAACCTAATTTTTTTTAACAAATTTATAACTCGGTCTTTCAAAACTGGATGAAATAAATTTTAATAATATTTTTATTTTATGTGAAAAACCATTTTCCAGTTTGAGGTTATGTCAATGGATTGAAATCCTTAAACTTTTTAAATTGTTCGTTTTCCGCTATTTTTTCATAGTTTATTAAATTTTTTAAATTATTTTCCATTTTTCAACATATTTATTGCTTGGTTTCTTTTTCTCTTTTTTTATTATATATCTCTTTAAACATCATTTGATTCAAATTTACTAATAATCCAGTCTTAATTTATCAGAATTCCAAACTAGTCAAATTTTATTACATTCAAATTCTCATTCTTTTTAGAATTGTTTACTTTTTAAGAAATATAGTAAATCTTTTAAAATTACTAATGGACTAGAAAGTGTTTTTGTTTTACAAATTAATTAGGATAAATAATTTATTTATCTTTATTTCAGGGACTGACACGAAAATCGAATTCTGTTTCTGTTTTGAATTGTTGTGACGAAACAAAAATGTACAATCAATATTGTTTTGTATTGTATTTCATGCCCGAAACGAAAAGATTCTGAATTTCGTTTTCGTCTCCTGCAAGAAAAGAATTGTGTTTAAAATTGTTTTTGTGGAATTTTAAGCCTTTTTTATGAGAAACGAAAACGGAATTCGGAACGGATTTTCGTTTCGGGCATGAAACGAAAACAAAATTCGAAGCCTTTTCGTTTCGGGCATGAGACGAAAACGTAATTCAGAGCCTTTTCGTTTCAGGTTCAACACAAAACAAAATTAAATTGATATTTTGTTTCAGTTTTTCAAAACCGAAACGAAACAAAAATAAAATATATTTTGTTTCGGTTTTCGTGTCAGTCCCTGCTTTATTTATTAACTTTTTAAAGTGCTTTAAGAGTCCCCTATTTTTATATATTCAGTCCCCTATTTCACCTAAAATATTCTTTATTGTCACTGTGAAAATTTAATGGTTCAGTTAGTAAACGATAAAAATTTCAGATTTTTTTTATACCTCAAAATCTGTCCAGGATTTTCTTGTATTCTCATTATGAGTTCGTGGAACATTTCGTCTCCATGTTCGGGAATACTTTTCTCGTATTTCTCGGCTCCAGTATCGGTCATTTTAGAATCTTCGGACGATTCTGGTACGAGTGGATCAGGATCTTTTTGCTGATACTCGAGAAAGAGATCTCGCACATGTTGAGGCACTTCCTTATGGGAGAATTCTTCAACTATGGAAATGATAATTTCGGTAAAATATAAAGAACTCCTGGAATCCGTGTGTTGGACTGGCAAAGGTGTGACTTCGTGTAATAAGCTTATTAGGTCGCATTGTGGTTGAGTTGGAGTATCGATACAAACAACTTCACTTTCTTCGCCTTCAATTTCCGCAGTTGCGTGAAAATAATCTACTCTTCCAACCGCTCCACCTCCTACCGGAGATTCAACACTTGCAGGACTGAAAATAAAAAAATTAATTAAATAAATTAAACAAAATAATGCAACATTGACATTTGATAAATCGAAAAATAAATAAGATTTAATAATAATATTGAAAATATTGAAAAATATGTTAAAATTGATAGAAATATAATTTTTAAAATAACGACAATAAAGTCAAATAATACTGAAAATAATTTATGTTTGTTAAAAACTGAAAATATTTGTATTGTTCTGATTTGAGGGGAAAAATGAAAAAATAATGAATCTTGAGAAAAACAATTGAAATATTTGAACGATATAATTGGAAATTGAAGAAGAAAAAATCAAAACATTGTAGAATATAAAACTGAAATTTGAGAAATGAATTTAAAATTGATGAATCTATTTGAATATTAACGAAAAAAAAATGTATAAGTTGAATAACAATATTATAAATTGAGGAAAATGATTTTTAACTGAGGAAAGTAATTTGTAAATTTAAAAAAATACATTTAAAATAGAAAAAAAAAGAGAATTGATATTTCAAGGAAATAAAAAGAAGTGAAATAAAATTATTGAAGCATAAAAATACAATTTTAAATATGAAAAAGGAAAAAATGATTTGACAATAATTGGAAATACTGAAAAATATAATTGAAATTTCCTAAAAATTAATTAAAAATTCAAGAAGTTAATAGAAAAATTGAAGATTATAATTGAAGAAGATGTTTTGAAGAAAATAAATCGGCAAATAAAAAAGAAATTAAAAATTAAAGACAACCATTAATAATTAAAAATCATAAAAGAAAAATTAATAAGTAGAAGCAGATAATTAAAATCATAATAGATATATAATATCTATATAAACGCAAAAATAATAAAGTACAGAAAGAAAAGAGTCTACAAAATTACAAAAATTATTAAATTATTCAAAAAATACACTAAAAGTATACCAAATAAATATTTTGAAAAAATTAGAAATTATAGAATAAAAATTAACGAAATTATCAAAAGTTCAAAAAGTGATTAACAAAATTATGAAAAAGCGAATAAACTAAAAGAAAGTTAAAGAAATTTAAAGCAAATTCAAAAAGGAATGGAAAAATAAGGACATCAATCAAAAGATAATAAAGACATTCTTTAAAATATAAACAAAATATGTTCAAAAAAATTTAATAAACTATGGTAAAATAAAGAAAATTGTTCAAAAAAACAATAAAAAAGTGAAACTTGTGGAAAAAAAAGTAAAAAAAATAGAAATCTAAAAGAATAAAATAAGAAAATGTAATAAAACCAAGTTAAAAGTCTAGAAAAAGAATAAAAAAATTCCTAAAAAAATAACAATTTTTAGCAAATTACTCCTAAAATGAAAACATTTTTAAAATAAATTGGAAACAACTCTGAAAAAAAAGTTTCAAATATTAAATATATTTTTAAAACAACTCTAATAATAATTTTTTTAAATCGTAAATTTAGAAATTTGATGAAAAAGTAAGTGAATTTGCGAAAAATAAACAAATTGTAATTAAAATTAAATAATTTGCAAAAAAAACAAGTGAATCTAAAAAAAATCATAAAATTGAAGAAAAAATCAATTATGAAAATACATAAATAAATTTTCCTAAATGTTTAAACAACAAAATTGTATAAAATAAATTGAAATAATTTGGGTAAAAAGAAAACCAAAGAAAATCTAAAACAAGAAAATTTTTTTTAAAAATATGTCGCTTTACAATTAATTTCTTTAATTTTTAATTATTTCTATTCTTTTTCAATTTCTTCGCTAAATTTTAAATTTAGTTTCCGCAAATCTTTATTATTTTCAATTTACTATTATTTTTATAATGCTTTTATAAAGTTTTTTATTGTTTTTATAATATAATATAATTATGTTCTGTTACTTGATATATGTATTTTAATTTTTTCAACTATTTTTTATCAAATTAAAATTATTTTGTTCAATTTTCAATTATTTATATCATCTTATAATGAATTTCATCAATTTGTAATTATTTTCCTAAACTTTCAATTATTTTTTTCAATTTTTAAATAATCATCTCAACTTTTGATTTTTTTCCTCAATTTTAAATTATTTTTATCATTTTGTAAGTGTTTTCTTCAATTTTTAAATATTTTCATTATTTTTCGATCGATTTCCTAAATTTTTAAGTAATTTTTTAATTCTTATTATTAATTTCTCTACTTTATAATTATTTGAATTATTATTCAATTAGTTTTTTAAATTTCAATTATTTACTTTTTATTCATTTATACATTACTAAAATTACAGGCTCAAAACCTTTTACTATCACAAATCTAAATTATTATCGTGAATTTTCAATTTTTAAAATCATTTTCAAATAATTTTTTTTATTTCAAATATAGTTTATAATTTTTTCAATTATTTTTATTTTTTCTAATAATTTATAAGATTTTCAAGAATATTTCTCAATTTTCAATTAGTTTATTCAATTTTAACATATTTTAGTGAGTTTGAAATTATTTTCCGCAATTTTTAATTGTTTTCATTACTTTTCAATTAATTTACCAAATTTGTAGTTTTTTTTTAAATTTCAATTAATTTCTTCCAGCTTTTCTTCATTCTAAAATTCTTTTTATTTTATTCTGTATAAATAAAACTTGCTTTATTCGTATTTATGTATTATATTAAAAATATTTATAATTTACGATGACACAAGCCTCAGAAACTAATTGTTTTTATTATAAATCAATTATTTTCTTCAAGTTTCAAAATTTAAAATCAGTTTTCAATTATTTTCCCCAATTTTTGAATATTTTCCTTTATTTTCTTCAATTTGTAATTATTTCCAATTTTTTCCATAATTTCCAAAATTTTAAACTATTTATCTGATATTTCAATTATTTTAATTATTTTTTTATTCTTTTCTTCAATTTTCAATTACTTAGGTTCTTTTTCATATTTTCCAAAAAGTAATAATTCCATATTTATCTGGAATTTCCATTATTTTATTCAAATTTCAATTTATCTATGATTAAACTTGTACTTTATGTAAATTCTGTATTTTTTGTAATTATTTTTCAAAATTTTTCTTTTCAATTTTAAATTATGTTTATATTTTTTCAGTTATTTTCTCTAATTTTTAATTATTATTATTTGTTTTCTATAAACTTTTAAAAGTTTCAACTATTTTTCTATAATATTCTTTAACTTTCCTTTATTTAAAATAATTATGTAATTTTTTTTAATTATTTTCTCAACCCTGGCGAAAGTATCGGATTGAATTTCAATAAGTTTAAATAAGTTTTAATCAGTATTCTTCCGGGGCATTCCAAAATTTGTTTCCGAGCCAATCAGTTTTTATGCGAATCTAAAAATTGATGTAACTTGACGAAAAATTCTTTCCGAATTAATCCGTTTTATTCTGAAGCTAAATTTTAATCCGTTTGAAAATGACAAAAATAATTGAAAAATGGAAAAACAAAATAAAAATTTTATGTCAATACATAATTAAAAAATTGGAGAAAAAAATTGACCATGAAAGAAAATAATTAAATAATTGAAAAATCATAAAATTGATAGAAATTTGAAAAAAATACATGAAAAATAATAAAAATAATTAAAATTAAAAAAAAAATAATTGAGAAATGACAAAAATAATTGAAAATTACAAAAATAATCAAAAAATGGAACAAATAGTCGAGAAATGTCAAAAATAATTGAACCTTGAAAAAAAAATGAAAGATGATAAAGCTAATTTAAAATTATGTAAGAAATTTATGATTTGAAAAAAAAAACACGTAAAAAATGACATAAATAATTGAAAAATGGAGAAACAAAATAACAATTAGAAATCAATAATTAAAAAATTGGAGATAAAAATTGACGTTTAAAGAAAATAATTAAATGATAACAAAATAATTGCAAAATTCCAAAAAAATTTGAAATTTGAAGAAAATACTTGAAAAATGATAAAAATAATTAAAATTAAAAATAAAAAGCAATTGACAAATGACAAAAATAATTGAAAAATTTAATGTAAATTAAAGTAAAAAATTAAAGAATCCATGACAATAATTTAAAGATATAAGAAAATAAGTTAAATTTGGAGAAAGTAGGTAATAAAAAAATGTCGAAAATATTGATAATACTTGAGAAATGACTAAATTATTTGAAAATTTTAAAAGCAATTAAAAAATGAGAAAAATAATTATAATAGGAAAAAATAGTCGAGAAATAACAAAATAAAAATAAAAAAATTGGAGAAAAGACTTGAAAAATAGTAAAAATAATAAAAATTTGAAAAGAAATTGAGAATTGACAAAAATAAATGAAAATTGAAGTAAGAAATTAAAAAATTCATGTCAATAATTTAAAGATATAAGAAAATAAATACAAAATTTGGAGAAAGTAATAAAACAACGTCGAAAATATTGACAATAATTAAGAAATTACTAAATTAAATGGAAATTTTTAAAAAATGACAAAAATAATTGAAAATAGGAAAAAATAGTCGAGAAATGAAAAAAATAATTGAAATTTGAAGAAAAAAAATTGAGAAATTACAAAAAATTTAAATTTGAAGATAATACATGAAAAATAACAAAAATGATAAAAATTGGAGATAAATAATTGAATAATGACATGAATGATTGATAACTGGTGTAAATAATTAAAAGAATGTAATAAATTGATAAATTGATGACCATAAAAAAAAAGATTGAAAATAATTATTGAAATTTGATAAAAATAATTTTTAAATGTTAAAACTAATAGAAATATGCAGAAAATAATTAAAAACTGATAAAAATAATTTAAATATGATGGAAAAATTGAAAGACGACGAAAGTAATTGACAATACTAGTTTAAAAATTAAAAATTTGTAGACATTAATTGAAAAATTGAAAAAGTAATTAAAATTAGAGGAGAATACAGATAATCAAAATACCTAAGATTTATAAATTTTGGGAATTATATATTCACAATTATTATTATTTTTAATATTCTTACAAGATTTCTAAGATATTTCAATTTTTCAAAAATGTTTAATTTTTATCTCATAATTTCTTATTTTTACAAAATTTTAAGTCTTTTTCTACTTTTACTTTTGATATTTTTGTTGTTTATTTGTCTTTTTATTTTAGGGTTTTCTTTAATTTTCCTCATTTTATGTAAATTATTTAATATAATTTTAGACAATTTCGTTATTATACCAATCACTAAACTTTTTATTTCGTTAATTTTCATAATTATTTCCATAGTTTTAAAAATAAATACTCTCATTTTTTTTTGTAAGTTTATTCAAGTTTTTTCACATCTTTTTCATTTTTTGCGAGATTTTTTGCAAACTTACTTGTTCTTCCATAAAGTTTTTAGATTTTCTTTATTTTTCTAAACTTATTGTTGGACTTATTTCAAGTGTAATAATAGAAAAATGTGTTTGGCTTAATTTGCTGAAACTTTTTTATTTTTAAAGTATTTTTAAGTTTCTTTGTGGACTCTTTTTATTTACCTTGATATATATATTTTTTAATTTTATTTTTTGTACTTTTTACATTTTTTTAGTATGTTAGATTAAGGAAAAGAAGATTTCTCTATTTTCTTCCTATTTATTTAATTTTTTTTTATGTTTCACTATTTTTTTAGTTATTCTTCGCGTTTTAATTCATTCTTTAATTTATTTTTGTCATCATTTTTCCATTTCTAAGAAAAATTTTCCTTCTTTTTAATTGTTTAGTTTTATCTTACAATTACGAATTTTTTAAAACATTTATTTGATGCTTTTATCTATATTTTTTAAATTTCCCAATTTTCTACTTTTTTGAAAGCTTTTATTCTTTTATTTTATATTATGTGAATTTAATCTTGTACTAAATATTCTCATTTGAAGAACACATTCTTGTATTTCATAGAATTTCTTTTCTATTAAAATTTTTTTTAATTTTACAAAGTTTTATTCATTCTTTTTTTATTCACTTTGTAAAATAATTCTCTAATGTTCCTAATTTTACAATTCTGTTCTATTTAGTAATATATTTTAACGTTTTTTTAATTATCTTCTTATTTATTATTTGAATTTAATAAAATGTCCGTAAATAGTTTCATTTTTTTATATATAACTTTATATATTAGTAGTATTTATTCCTTCCATTATTTAATATAAAACACTTATTTTTCGATTTTGGAAGAAAGGATAAAAAATAGACAACACTATTTTTTTTTGGTTACGACGACGTATCTTCTGAAAGAAAAGAATTTCTTTTACCTATTAGCATTTGGATCATCCACCCTCAGATCAGAAAAATCGACATTCAAGTCGTCTTCAAAACTCGAATTTTGCGTGGAAAGACTGATTTTATTTGGATCATTTAAAAGCAAATTATTTCCATTTGGTTCTGATCCATTGTCATTCCAAGTATCATCCCAATCATCTTCATCTGATAACCAACTTGTTGTCGGCGGAGCTACCAAACTTCCACATTCCATGGATTCACAATCCGTCGACTCGTCCAGTGACTGAACTTTTAAACAAGTCCAGCTCTCATTTTGACTCCAGCAATTTGGATTCGTACAAGCAAATATATAAAGTGTTCGATGATATTTGGAGTTTTCTAATGGTGCATAAATTTGTAAAGCAAGGATTTGGTGTAATCCACACAGCCTACATTGCGGAGATGGAATTGTTTTGTCATTGTGCCAATCCTGCAAATTATAAACATTTTTTCCATTAGACAAATTTACAAGAATTTTACTTTCCATTGTTGTTGGTCATTTAAAACTATAAATTTTTGCAAATTTAAATAATAGAAATTACGAAATTGAAGAATATATCTGAAAAATGACGAAAATAATTGAAAGTTGAAAAAAAAATCGAAAAATGACTACATAATTATACAATTAGAAGGAATGGTTTAAAAAATTAAACAATGATTATTAAATTTAAACAAAATAGTTAAAAAATTATAGGAATAACTGTAAGAAATAATTGCAAATTGAACAATTTGATTGGAAATCGAAAAAAAAATTAAATCGCAAAAAAAAAAGTTGAGGATATAATTGAAAATTGAAGAATTAAATTAAAATTTGAACAAATAATTGATGCGGAAAATAATTAATAATTGAAAGAAATAGTTGAAAAGTGACGAGAATAATTGAAAAATTGCAGAAAATATGTAAAAAATAACGAAAATAACTGTCAATTGAAAACAAATTTCAAAAAATGACTAGATTAATAGACAACTAAAAAAAAATTTGGAAAAATTGAACAAGAAATATTAAATTTAAAGAAAATAATTACAAATTGAAAAATAAAGAAAATTATAGGAATAATTGTTGGAAATAAATTGCACATTTAACAGCTGCATTAAAAGTCGAAGAAAATAATTAAAATTGAAAAAAATAATTAAAAATTGAAGAATGGAATTAATAATTAAAGAAAATAATTGAACAATTAAAATTTAAATTACAGAAACTTAATGATAATCGAAATAATAATAAAAAAAAGGCGCTAATAATAATTTTTATGAAATTAAATTCCCGATTATTTCCCGGTCACAAATTTTCGTACAATTAAAACAGTAATTTTAATTTTGCAAAATTCGCCTTTATATTTAAAATATAACTTTAAACTTTAATTTAAATTTTACACATTCTTATAATCTTATTAATTATAATTAAAGCATAAAACGTTTTATTATAATTTTTGGATAATAATTTATATTAGACATTTAAAAAGAATTACGTATTATAATTCCACTAGCAACATTAAGTTGTTGGTTATTTAAAACTATAAAGTTTTTGCAAATTTAAATAATGAAAATAATGAAATTGAAGAATATTTCTGAGAATGACGAAAATAATTGAAAGTTGAAAACAAAATTCCAAAAATGGCAACAAAATTAAACAATTGAAAAGAATAGTTTAAAAAATTAAACAATAAATATTAAATTTAAATAACATAGTTGAAAAATTCTAGAAATAATTGCAAATTAAACAACTGAATTTAAAATTGAAAAAATTATTGAAATTGAAGAAAACAATAAAAAATTGAGGAAATAAATTGAAAATTTAAGAATTAAATTAAAATTTGAAAAAATAATTGATAATTGAAAAAAAATACAAGACGAAAATAGTTGACAATTGAAAACAAAATTCAAAAAATGGGTAATTTAATACACAACTGAACAAAATAATTTAAAAAATCAAAGAATAATTATAAAATTTTAAGATAATAATTAAAAATTGAAAAAGTAGTAGGAAATAATTGAAAATTGCGGAAAATAATTAATAATTGAAAGAAATAAAAGAAAAATGACGATAAAATTTAAAAAATTGATGAAAATATGTGAAAAATAACGAAAATAACTTTAAAATAAGTTGAAAACAAAAATTGAAAAATGACTAGATTAATAGACAACTGAAAAAAATAATTGAAAAAATTAAACAAGAAATATTAAATTAAAAAAAATAATTAAAGATTGAAAAAAAATACAGGAATAAGTGTTTGAAATAATTGCACATTTAACAGTGTATTAAAAATCTAAAAAAATAATAAAAATTTTTAAAAAATCGAAAATTGAAGAATGGAATTTTAAAATTTAATTAGCAGTTCAATTTATAAATTTATTGAATTTAAATTTTGAATATGTTAATAAAAATTAATCTTATATTTAAGTCGAAATTAAATTCTAATTTATAGATTTATTCAAAAATAAATTTTATATAAAATAATTTTCAAAGGCAATTTAAATGTTATAAATATTTTAACTATTATTCATAACTTTATTTTCATCAATTTGAAGATCCTTCTATTCATTCATAATATAATCCAAAAATTAGAATTAATAAAATAAAAATAAATATGAAAAAATTTATATATAAATTTTAATTATGAATAAAAAATAATTGGTAAAATTAAAGAAATTTCAATATCAAAAATTAAAAAAAATTGATTTGAAAATGGTAAAACGTATTGAAAAAAATAGATCAAATCCACAAATTTAGTTTTTTTTTTTTGAAACTTCAAAAGATTTATAACTAAGATTAAAAAAAACCCCAATGAAAAATTAAAATACCTAAATTACGTTATGCGAAAAATCTGAATTTTTTTCTATACGATTTTTATGGTGCAAGAAAATTAAATTATTAATGCGCGGTTTCACATAATTGATTCATTGAAACAAAACTTTCATCACATTTACGAATTTTAAAATAAAACAGTATTAATTAGATTTAAAAAAATTGTCCGAGATTGAATATAAAAAATTTAATTTTCAACTTACTGGTTTTCCACCGATTTTATCAGTCATAAAATTGACAAAACTTCGATTCTTTTCAGTAACGTATTCATCCTCAAAACCAAGATAGATCTTGGTTCGTTTATTAAAAGCCATTAAAAAAAGTTGTTCTAAATTATTTAAAAATGGAACGTTAAGTTTTTGATGGAAGACAAGTTATAGCAACAATTGACTTTTTTGTTGGAAAAACAGCTTATTGTTTTCACTTGTTTTGCAAATGACAGCTGAGTTCGTGTATTTTCCAGGTTTGCGTCGTCAAGAATTTTACGCTTGCGCTTTTTCCTTGAATTTATCGATTTTTCCTAACCACAAATGCAAACAAAACAAACCAAATTTTCTGTTATTGTCTGTTATGGTGTTATTTGGTACAGTTGTGTATAAATTTGGTATATTTTGTGGGAAAAATAAATGGGAAAATATCCAAAAAAACACCAAAAAAAACACTGTTTCTTTTACTGCGCAGCTTGTTTAATGCGCAAACAGAATTGGCGCGATATTTGAAATATGTTATATAGAAGAGTATTTTAATGTGACGTCATTTGTGTACCAGATGTTAATTTTTGGACAGATATTTATTTTACCGACGTATATATGTATATATCTGCGAAAATTAACTTCTGACATTAAAATACTCTATTGAAACAATAATAATATGTAATAAAAATAATTTTTTAGTGTTTTTTAAGAAAGAAACTAAAATATTATTGATATTTTGATAAACACTACGAAATTAACCACAAAAGGACTTTATTCATATATTAGGGCCCTTACATACTACTTACGGCTCTGGAAGTTTGCTGAAATTATTATTTGGATTCACAGAGGTCAACGAAAAAAGACCTACAGTTAAAACATATATTCCTTTGGTCAAATGCATTTTTTTATTTTAATTGTTTTGTTTTAAACAAATTGCCCAAAATTTTAAACCGAGAAGTTTTAATCTCCGGGTGACATGGAAGCTAGTTACGACCCTGTTAATATACCAACTTCATTACCGTGTTTTAATTTTTTCTTTTCAAAAATCGAATTTTGAATTATATATTTTCAATCAAAAGGAATAAAATATGTTAATATTCGATTATGCATAAAATATACTGAAAAAGCAGATAAAAAAGAACTGATTTTTGTTATTTTTTATGCTTTCTGCAACTCAATTCTGGTACCTTATTTGTCCAATAGGGTGGCAGGGTAGAAAAGACGCAGAACGTTAAAAAAATTGCACCAAAAAGGGCCAAAGACCAGACAATTTTCCCGCCACTTTTCCGTTAGGATTTTGGTGATTGGTGTGTGTGTTTGTGTCTGTGCGTGAAGAAGAACGCATCCAAAATGATGCGCGTTTCTTGTTTGTTATTTTTATTAAATTATAAATGACTGTTTTGTTTTTTGTTCAATCGGTTCATTCGTTTGAAGAAATATGGAAGCGTTACTGCCATCAGAGATTGCAAGATTAGTCGTCGGTAAATATAAATTCAATAATTAAGCTGGGTTCTAAAAACGATTTTAACCTACAATAATTTATTTTTTCATTGAGGAGAGTCGCTTTAAATTTTCCATTTAAATTTTATATAATGCGTTTTCTTCAAAAGATGATTCTTTTTCAAATCTCAATTCCTAACTGAATTGTATCAGTTTAATCAGCCAGAAAATAATTGAAACTTTTTACCAAAAAAAAGAAAGAAAGAAAAAAATAGATAATGATTGTAAAATTTCGAAAAATTATTTTTATCTTTAACCTCCAAGACAAAGTTTGCCACAGAATTTCATTACTGTCAATGTTAAATAACTAATTTGAAGGACACTGAGGAATTAACATTTTTTTTTCGTTTATTATTTTTTGCAATATATCGTACATAAAAGAATTGTTGACGAACTTTTCTTTTATAATTTTTAAATTGTCTACATTCGTAAATAAATTTTGTTCTCGAGTTAGTATTAATAAAGCGTATAATTAGAGAAAAAAGCGCAAAGATTTAAATAAATTCGTTGTAGGTTAGGTTTGGTAAAGTAAATATATTTTCTTATATATTATATTGATAGAAATACATATCGGTAAAAAAATAATAACTGAATTAAAATAATATAATTCACTTCTGATTCTAAAACTTTGTATAACAAAAAAGAAAAAAATATTGTATCGGTATTTTTTATGTATATAAACATAATTTTACGAAATTTGTATATTTTTAGTTTAAATATCACCTATTCATAATTAAATTTGATGATAGTTTTAAAGTAATACTTTTGTTTCTTAGTTTTCTTTATACTTGAAAAATTTAATGTGAGAATAAATAAATAAATGATGCTTATTTTCAGGATATCTGGAGGATCAAAAATGTGATGAGGCAGCGAAAATGTTTTTGGACACATCTCCTTATTTAGAAGAATGTCGAATGCTTGTTGCAGAAGGCAAAACTTTCCGAAGATTAGTTTATGAAATGACTCTAATTGATATTTTGCAAAGATATTGTTCTATAAATGCTATTGGTAAGAATTTTTCAATTCAAATGAATCAATAATTTTAATTTAATAAAAAATATAAATAAATAAGAGCAAAAAAACTTTAAAAAATGAGAAATATTAAGAATTACGAATTAAAATTAGCCAAAAAGTGTTTAAAGCTTTTGATAATGAGAATGAATTTAGAAATTATTTATGAAAAATGGTAGAAAAAATGCTGAACAAACTTTGTATTAAAATAACAAAATTACAAGAAAAGTCCATAAAATCGTTTTAAATAATAGAAAATTAATAGAAGTTTTAAATAAGAACTTTAAAAAGAACGAGAACATTTTTTTCAAGATTTAAAACATATATTAGACTCATAATTAGAAAATGAAACAATCTATTTAAAAAAAGAAAGGAAATTCAAGGAAATAAAAAATCTGCAGCAATAAATATTTTAACAATGGAGAAATTATTTTTAAAAAAAGTTAAAACTTTTGAAAAAATTACAAAAACATTGAAAAATTATTTATTTATTTTTTCTGTTGTTAAAAATCAAGAAACACGAAAAGTTTTATGAGTCAAAATTTGTGAGAAATAGAAAGAATGTTTTACAAAATTGGAGAAAATCTAGTACAGAAAGATGAGAGAATTTAACAGAAATTATAAAATTAAAAACTAAAAAAGCTGTCCTTCCCCTCCAAAAACAAGATCACAAAAAAAAAAAATAGAAATATGAAAAAAATTGTGTGATTGTCCGTGAAAAATGGTAAAAATACAAAATAATTGAAGAATTAAAATTACCCAAAACTGAAAAAATGGAAAAAAGTGATAAAAGCAAAAACATTTCTTAAAAATGACGAAAATAAATCAGACATAAATTATATTATATATATATTATATTTTTTTAATAAAAATATGAATATTTTATAAAATATTATAAAACTAAAAAAAATAGGAAGCAATCTACAATAATTTCTGTAGAAATGAGAAAGTTTTTTTTTTAAATGAAAGAAAAAATGAAAAGTAGAAGATGCAAAGATCTTTTGTTTTTTAAATTACATGTTAATTATAATTTTTTACTTTTTGAGAATTAAATCCTCTTGAAATTCAGCAGAAAATAAGACTTATAAAAATTTTAATATATAAGGAAAATAATACAAGCTTTAAAAAAGAAAAATTCTCTACAAAACTTACAATAAATAAAATTAGGAGATAAATAATAATTTGAATAAATGATTTGTAGATTGGAATTTTTAATATTTTTTGCTAAATTTTTTTTTTAAATTAACGATAGATAAATTTGGGATTGAAAGTTTATCTCGGAATTTATGAAAAAAAAAATTTGTTTATTAAATATTTAATTTAACAAATTGAACAAACATTTTTTTTCCACTTTTAATGAATAATATTTTCTTAAATTTACGAAAATTTGTTCAAAAATTATTTGTATTAAACAACTATTGAGAAATAGTTTTCAGCATTATTGTTTATTTAAAAAATTGTTTGATTTTGTTATTAACAAAAAATGAAAATTTTAGCCGTTTTCGACAATATTTTTAAAATTGTTTTTACCTTAATTTGACAAAATTGTATTTATTTAAGGTTTTGAAGTTCATTTTTTAAAAATCCATTTCTTGTTTATAAAATAATTAACAATTTTTTAGTAATTATGTTATTATCAATTTTAACATCACCAAAAATATTATTGATTGATCATAATAAGGTGCTATTTATTATATGAGACAGATTATATACTAACTTTTTTAAGAATATTTCATAATTATTTAAACAAATCTTAATTGACCAATGCATTGTTTCGACATTATTTTGTAAGCCTAAAAAGTTCATTTTCCCAGTACTATTTACAAATAAAAGTAAATTTTATAATATGCAATTATTTTCTCCATCTTTTAATTATTTTTCAATTAATTTCCTAATTTTTCAGTTATTATCTTAAATTTAGATTATAGTCTTCAATTTTCAACTTTTTAAACGATTTTCCAATTATTTTCTTTTGCCTAAATTAAAAATTATTTTTATTCTTTTTGCATAATTTTCGAAATTTTCAATTATTTATCTGAAATTTTTATTATTTCTATCATATTTCCATAATTTATTAAATTTTTTAATTATTTTCATCATTTTTCAATTATTTACCTAAATTCTTAATTATTATTCTCATTTTGTAAAATTATTTTTTAAGATTTTTAAGTATTTTTCTTAAATTTCAATTATTTTCTTAAATTTTTAATTATTTTCATTTGTTTTCATAAATTCAAAAAATTGTGTTAATTATATATCAAGTTGTAATAATTTTTAGCTTTCTTTAATTATTTTCTTCAATTTTTAATTATTCTCAATTTGTTAAATTAATTTCTCAGATTTTCAAGTACCTATTTTTCTCAAATTTCAATAATTTTTTTCAACTTATCATTGTTTTCATCATATTTCAATTATTTTCTTCAAGTTTCAAATTTTAAAATTATTTTTCAATTAGTTTCCCCAACTTTTAATTATCCTTATTTTTTAAAATTATTTTCTAAAATTTTTAAATATTTTTCTCAAATTGACCATTTTTTTTTTTTAATTTCTAATTATTTTCAATTCTTTTCACAATTTCCAAATTTTAAACTGTTTATTTGATATTCCAATTATTTAATTCAATCAATTATTTTACATTATCTGTTTATTATTTTCTTAAATTTTCAATTACTTACATTTTTTTTCAAAATTTCGAAAAAAAATTTAATTATTTATCTGAAATTTTCATTTTATATTCAATTTTTCATTGTGTCTAAGATTTTCTTGTATTTTATGTACCTTCACATATTTTCAGTATTTTTTCTAATTTTTAAGTATGTTATTATTTTTTTTGCAATGAACTTCCAAAAGTTTCAAGTATTTTTCTGAAATTTTCTTCAATTTTCCTTTATTTAAAATATATTCTGTAATTTTTTTAATCTTTTTTAATCTTTCTCCCAAGTTTTAATTATTTTCTTTAATTTAAAATTTTTTATATTATTTTTTAATTATTTTCTTAAATTTTTCATCATATTCATCATTTCTGAATTAATTTTTAATTATTTAACTCAACTTTTATCATATTTTTCAGTTTTTAATTATTTCCTACAATTTTTTATTACTTTAATTTTTTGCTTTAATTTTAAAACATTTTGATGATGTTAGAATTGATAATAAACATAATTATTTGAAAATTATTTATTATTTCATAAATAATAGATGGATTTTTAAAAAATAAACTTTAATACCTTAAATAAATACAATTTTGTTAAATTAGGATAAAAACAATTTTAAAAACATTGCCGAAAACGGATAAAATGTAGTTTTTCATTTATTTTTTAGTAACAAAATCAATAAATTTTTTCAAATGAACAATGCCGCTGAGAACTATTTCTCAATAGTTGTTTAAGTAATACAAATCATTTTTGAACAAATTTTCGTAAATTTAAAAAAATAATACTTATTAAAAGTGAAAAAAAAAATTTTGTTTAATTTGTTAATTAAATATTTGATAAAAAGAGAGTTTTTTCATAATTCCGAGATGAACGTTCGATGCCAAATTTATCTATCTTTAATTTAAAAAAAAACTTAGCCAAAACGTGCCACTTTTTTGGAATTTTCAATTCAACAATCTTTTATGTTTTTAATGTTTATGTAAATAATATTTGAATATTTATTTGCAGTTCAAGAAAGGATGAGCAAAGTTGCTGATTCGGAGCAATTAAAGCAATGTGGAGATTTTCTCGAACAACTCAGACTTCTTATTGACGGATCTCGAAGTCAGCGATTTGTCGTAAATATAAATGTACCTTCTCAGGTGTGATAAAGATTTCTTAAAACTTTCTGTCAAACTGTATTCAATAAATACGTTAAAATTGATTTTTTTAAAGAAAAGCATACTTTATAGGCTGTTTCTATTTCAAATCATACAAGCCGAATATTGATTTTGAATTTTGAAAATAATCGGCCTGTATGATTTGAAATGGAAACAGCCTTTAATAAAACACACTAATCGGAATACTTTTATTGATTTTAATGAAGAAATTGTACAATCAACCTGTATATATATATATATATATATATATATATATTTTTTTTTTGCAGAATTCAGCACCGAATACTGGAGTT
Organism: Ganaspis brasiliensis; assembly: GCA_037103525.1. Lineage (NCBI taxonomy): Eukaryota > Metazoa > Arthropoda > Insecta > Hymenoptera > Figitidae > Ganaspis > Ganaspis brasiliensis. Next base: position 1,737,706 of record JAZKLR010000254.1, on the reverse strand, counting down.
TCTCCAATTATTTCTGGTAGTGTAAGAAAGCGACAACGCAGCGGAAGCGAACGAGATCGCGATCGCTGCAAACGTTTTGCGAAAACGCTTCCTCTAACGCCAAATAAACAGAGTAGTTCTCAAACAGGTCAGTTCAAGTTTTGCACATATTTTGTAAATTTTGTAAAGTAAGTATATGAATTTATCCAAAAAAAAATTAAAAATTACTAAATTGAAAATCTTACAAATCGTTTATTTTAATCAAATTTGGTCCACTGGTAGATAATGGTTTTATAATGATGCAGTTAAATTTTTGAGGCCTCAAGGTACTTGTGAAAAAAAAATTTTAGATATTGTATATAAAAATAAATAAAAAGTCCACAAAAGAAATTTAAAAACTCCTTTAAAAATAAAAAAGTTCAGGAAAATTAAACCAAAAACAGTTTTATAATATTGCAGTTAAAATTAGTCCAAGAATAACTTTCGAAAAATAAAGAAAATCTAAAAATGTTATGACAAAATAAGTAAGTAAAAAAAAAACAGACAAGATGTAAAGTCAAATTGAATAAATTTAGAAAAAAATGAGCGTATTTGTATTTTTAAAAATATGGATATAATTATAAGAAAATCAACAAAATAAAAAGTTTAGTGAATGTCATAATAATAAAATTGTGTACCTAAAATAATATTACATAATTTGCTTGAAAAGAAGAAAATTAAAGAAAATCCTAAAATAAAAAGACAGATACAAAAAAAAATATATCAAAAGTGAAAGAAGAAAAAATCTTAAAACTTTGTAAAAATAAGAAATTATAAGATAAAAATTAGACAGTTTCTCAAAAGTGAAATCTCTTAGAAATATTGTAAGAATTCAAAAATGAATTATTTATTTATTTATCTACAGAACAGTTATTGTGAACATGGAAAATAATTAATATTATTTAAAGAATATTTCAACAAAATCTATCATTTGTGAATTTATTTTTTCGATAGATTTCAAATATATTTCTATACCAGGGTTGCTACGGTTCTGGAAAACCTGGAATCTTCAATTTTAAATAATTTTCTTTAATTTTCAATTATTTTGATCAAACATAAAAATTGTTTTAAAATTTCAATTCATTTCTTCAATTTTACAACTACATTATTTTCTCCAATTTCTATTCAATTTTACAATTTCCAATTATTTTCTTTAATATTCAAAAATTCTCGTCTTTTGGCAATTATTCCTTTCGATTATCAAAGTTTTCTAAATTTTAAATCCAATTGTTCAATTATTTTTTTCTATTTGCAATTATTTTTACCAATTATTCCTATAATATTCATAATTTTTTAATTTTTAATTATTTAGTTTAAATTTTATGTTTAATGTTTTAAACTAGTTTTACCAATTGTATATTAATTAGCCATTTTTGTTTTCAATTGTCTAATATTTACGTTTTTTTCAGATATTTTCTTCAATTGTGCAATTATTTTGATTAGTTTTCAATTATTTTTTTCAATTATTAATTATTTTCTTCAATTTTCAATTATTTTCTACAATTTTGTAAATTCTTATTTATTCTATTTAAATTTTATTATTAAATTATATTTATTTTTATTATTATTATTTATTTTATTTATTTTTTTAAAGAATAATTATTCTTTAACTTTTCAATTATTTCGTCTTGTTGTCCAAAATATTCTCGACAGTTTTGGAATTTTATTTTCAATTGAAAATTATTTTCTTAATTTCTAAATTATTTCCTTTACTATTTAATTATTTTCGTCATTTTGTAATTTTTTTTTGTTTTTCTAAAATTTCCATTTAATTCTTTAATTTTCGATTTATTTCTTCAAATTTAAATTCCATTTGCCAATTTTCAATTATTTTGTTTAATATTAAAAAATTGTCGCCTTTTTAAAATTATTTTTTTCGACTATCAAAACATTTCTTTACTTTTAAATTCAATTGTTCACTTATTTTCGTTAAAAATAAATTTTTTTCATTTTTCAATTCTAAATTATTTTCTTCTTTATTAAATAATTCTCGCCATTTTTCAATTACTCTTTTCAATTTTTAATTATATTCGTTAAATTTCAATTCCGATTTTTGCATGGCGGCTTCCATTGAAAAATTTTTCGAATTTTGTTTTCAGTTGTCAATTATTTTCGTCATTTTTCTATTATTTTTTTTAATTATTCATTGTTTCCCTCAATTTTAAATTATTTTCTACAAGTTTTTCAATTTACAATTAATTTTCTTAAATTTTATATCTATTTTTTAATTTTTTTAAATTATTTTGCTCTGTTGTCGACTATTTACGCTAGTTTTCGAATTTTTCTTCAATTGTCAATTATTTTCTTAAAATTTCTATTTAATTCTTTAATCTTCCATTTATTTCTTCACTTCTCAATTACTTTTTTTCTAATTTCAATTCCATTCTTCAATTTTAATGATTTTTTTCGATTTTCAATCCAGTTGTTCAATGTACATTTAAATATAATTATTCCTATAATTTTCTTAATTTTTCAATTAGCAAAATGTTTTCTTTAAATTTAATATTTCTTGTTTAATTTTTTCAATTGACTATTAATCTAGTCATTTTCGAATTTTGTTTTTAATTGTCAAATATTTTCGTCATTTTTTAGATATTTCCTTCAATTTCCCAACTATACTAGTTATTTTTCAATTATTTCTTTCAATTCTTAATTGTTTTCCGGAATTTTTCAATTATTTCCTGCAATTTTTTCAATTTTCAGTTATTCTCTTAAAATTTTATAATTATTTTTCTAATTCTTACAATTTTTTTTTCAATTCTATATTATTTTCGTAGTTTTTGAGATACTTGCCTTAATTTTGTGATCATTCTCGAAATCTTCATTATTTGCCTTTGCAAAATTTTATAGTTTTAAAATGACTAACATCAATGCAAATTTTCTTGCGCCCTTAGGCGTTCGTTAAAATTGCTAATTATTTTATATTTGGTCATGGAATTTTAAAAAAAAATGGTCCGGAAAACTTGAAAAAGTCATGGAATTTTGAAAGTCGGATTTTTTTAATGAATAATGAAATATTTCAGTGTACTGTGATAGACCAGAGGCAACTCCAGTTGAAAGTTTACCGGGTCATATTGATTCAAGGAAATCTATTCGAGAGGAAAAATATGCATTTCTTAAACAAAAGAGCAAAGAAGTACATTTCAATCAAAATGAATACCATGACTGTGAATCAAGACTTTGTGTTCAGGGAACTATGTCAGGTAAAAACTGTAATTTTTTGTATCAATGAAGTAAATTTTTTCCTAATTTTTTTACAATATAAAAATTTAAATTACTTATAAGCCCTTCAAGCAGACCTTGACCTTTTAATAGGTGTTTTTTAATAATTTTTTTTCTATTTTGTAAACATTTTCAAGAAATTTATATCGTACTTCTTTTATAAACTTATTGTAGTTTTTTTTCTCTTTTCTAAAAGACTTATCTTCTATTTCTAATTTTTTTTTATAAATTTTTTATTTTATATTTTAATTGTTTTGAAATTCTAATTTTTTTAGATACTTTTTTTATTTTCAAGGATTCTTTTCTTGTAGAAATATTACTATTTAATAAAATTGACTTTAATAACTTAAAATCAAAAAGACAGTTATATTATTTTCTAAATTAAGAATTATTTGATAATCAAATTTATTGTTATTTTATTCTAGAACATGCAGAAAGCCAAGTTTCAGGTGAAAATCAGGGACAAAGTGTCAATGAAGAAAGTAATAGACATCAGAATCGTGTAAGAACTCCAGGAAAGTGTTCAATGTCTACAAACATGGAAGAATTGACCAAAATTCATCAAAATATAGGAACACAGTCATGGGATCAAATACTGGATTTTGAAGAAATGGTCAACAATGAACCTCTAGAAAATTTAAGTGTGAGTGTAAATAATAATGCACGATAAAATTTAAAAAATGTGATTCGAATCTTTTAAAATTTAGATAAAATTAAAACTTGATTTAATTCGAATATAAATCAACAGATTTCTAGAAATTCTTAAGCTTTGCAATAATAATAGTAATAAATGTATTATTATTTTTAGTTGTTGGGAAAAGAATTGTTGCATTGTAAAGAAATTCACGAACAGATAGCCGAAAATATAAATAAAAGTGGCTTGTTACCTACGGATTTGAATTATAAAGAAGACGCAATTGGTGCTAATATTTGTGGTATTAATAACTCAGGAATTTTTCGATCAATTGTTGAAGAAACAATGGTTGCTGCCTCATTTCAGCAATTTGTTGGCTCTGTTTTAAAAATAACGGATTCCAACTCTAAGGATGGCGTGAATGATAAAAATAATTCACCGCTCAACCAGAAGTACGTACAAACTGATAATCTATAATAATAATCGCAAACTTCATTTATTCATTCATTCTTTCATTCTGTCTATACCTCAAGTTTGGCACTTAGATATTTTTTTGTTTTAAATCAGTTATGTTTGAAAAAATGTAGGTATGTATTTATTAATTAAATCATATGAGATTTTATTTTACGTAACTAATTATTAATTGCCTTTTACTATAAAAGTTGAATAATAAGTAATAATAATAAGATGACATAAGATGACCACATGTCACAACAATCCAAATAATAAGGACAATTGCAATTTAGCAAATATGTATTTTAACTAATTAACAACATGTGCAATCGACTTATTTGTTTATTTATTTTAATGTTGTATGTGTATAGTAAATGCTGAGGAGGTTCTCCGTATAGTGAACGAAACATGTCTATAATATAAAAATGACGAAATATCTTAAATAAATGACTATTGAAATAAAACTGATGTGTAATATCTTTTTGGAGAATAATAATAATAATAAATAAGGAAATATCATCAGTTATTATATCATTGAAAAGAAAACAAGCACCATTTTTGAATATTTTATAAGTGTCTTAAACACCTTTCTATAATAAATTTTTCATTTCTTAATTAGTAAAAATTATTTTGTTTCAAAAAAGTCAACGTTATTTTTATTAAAAAAATCTTAATCTTAATAAAATCTTAATCTACTAAAGTAAATTTTTTTAAATGAATGTTGTATTCTAGATCTCAAAATTCTTCCTTTTTATTGCATGAGCAAATTATTATTCAACTTATTAATTCCTAATTAAAAATTAGATAAAAGAGATCAATGTAAATTAGAGTCTATTTTGATGAGAATCAATTTAACTGTATTTACAGAAAATAAGATTAATAAAAAATATACTTTACTCTAAAATATTGATTAACATTTCGATACTCTAAAATATAATTAAATCATTAAATTTAATAATTAATGAATTTAATAATTAGATTTAAAATTTAATTCTAATCAATACAAAAATTACTTAAAACGTTCATGTGTAAAAGTTTAAATTGATTGGTATTTAGATTATTGAAAATTGAGATCCTTAAAATTTCGAAATAATTATTTATTAATGGAAATCTAAATTAATAGTTAAGGATCGATATATTTAAGTTTTAATTGATTGAAGTTTCAAATAAATTTCATTTTCAATTGATAAATAAAAGTTTTAATTTATACTTATTTTAATCAAACGAATTTTTATTTTATATGATGTCAATAAATTACTGTAATTTCCACCTTCTTTGATGAAAATAACAACTCATTAAAATTTTTATTGGTTCAAGTTTTAATTATATAAATTTTAATCAATCCTTGTGTTTTTATAATCCTGAATACTATAACTAAACATTTTAACTATTCACAATTCAATTTTTTTTTAAATCTAAATATCACTTAATTGCAAATTCCATTAGTCCCAATTTTCATTGATTCAAATTATAGTCAAAATTATTACATATTTTCAAAATGTGGACTGATTAAAGCTTTAATATATACAATAAAATTTTTTCATTTAATTAAAAGTTTTTATATAATGGTTAATGTTTAAAATCATTTAAATATGCATTGTGAGATTTTAAAAATATTTAAAGTATATAATAACTAAAATTAAAACAATTAAAAGTTTAAAATAATTCAAGTTTATCACTTACTATTAAAATATGATTCACTTGTAATTGCAATACTAATTAAAGTTTAAAACAACATAAAATTGTAGGTATAAATAAAATCAAGTTTTTAAACATTTTTATTTGTAATTGTATAAAATATTAAAATAATTAGGTATTTAAAAACATTAAATATAAATCTTAAGACTCTGGATATATAAAAATTTGAATTAAAGTTAAAAAAAATTTGAGTGAACATTTTGTTGGAAGTATTTTAAGATTGGAAAAATTAAAATTTGGATTGATAGAACTTTTGAAGAATAAAAATTTAAATTAAGTAAAGTTTGAAATAATTGAAATTTGTATTGTTTAAATAAGAAATTATAAAAAAAAAACTATTTTTTCAACAAAAATATTCAACTTTTTGTAACGTACATACCTACGCTAGCTTTTTTTCTTTTTTTAAATATAAATTGGAAAATTTATGCTTTTTTAAGGAGATTCTCTCCATTTGTATAACCTCAAACTAGAAAGCCGTTTTTCATTTTATTTACCCCCAAATAAAAATAATTTTGAACTAGATTTCATCAAATTTTGAAAGATCCAGTTGTACATTTTTCAGAAAAATTAGGTTGACCTAAAATTTGTTGTCAAATAATAAGTATTTAACATTTTATGTTTTTTCTTTCAATCCAGTTAAAATCTGTAATTTTCATCCTATTTTGACAAATAATAGCTCATTTTTCTCGTTGAAACATTCTCTGTAATTTTATTTGTTAGATTTTTTTGTTGAAACAATAAGTAAAAAACGAATTTTATTTGTCTAGTAACCCTTGAAGAAAATATTTTTTAACAAAACCAAACAAACAAAATTGTAGACAATTTTTCAAAGAGCAAAATAAACTATTAATTGTTAAAATTGGATGAAAATCATAGATTTTAACTAGATTTAAAGAAAAAGCATAAAATGTTAAATAATTATTATTTGACAACAAATTTTAGCTCAACCCAATTTTTTCAAAAAAATGTACAACTGGATCTTTCAAAATTTAATAAAATCCAGTTAAAAAATATTTTTATTTGGGGGTGAAAAACGACTTTCTAGTATATTCATGAATATTTAAATTTATTACACAAGTTTTCATTTATTTTCTTAAAATTACAATTATGTTCTTCAATCTTTGAATTAATGGCAGGAATTTTTTAAACTTTCTACACAAATTTCAATTTACTTTTGATATTTTTAAATTATTTTCTTCAAACTTTAATTGTTTTCTTCATATTTGAAATGTTTTTGAAAGTTTTTAATTATTCTCGTCAAATTTAAATTATTTTTGTCATTTTCCAATTATTTTCTACATATTTCTATGATTTTTGCCATTTTAGAATTATTTTCTACAAATTTCAATTATTTATTTCAATTTTTTTCTATTGTCATTGTTCATTAATTTTTTTTCCAAATTTCAGTTATTTTTGACATTTTTCGACTGTTTTCTACAAATATAAATTTTTTTTGACATTTTTAAATTATTTTCTTCAAGTTTCAATTATTTTTTTGAAACTTCTATTACTTTTTTTCGATTTTCAAACTATTGTCTAAAAAGTTTAATTTTTACACCAGTCTTAAATTGTTTTTCAAATTTTAATTATTTTTTTATCATTCTTGAATTACTTTCTTGTAACTTCAATTATTTTTGAATCTTTTCAAATATCTTCTTCGAATTTCAATTATTTCGTTTCAATTTTTGTCTTCATTTTTTGATTTTTAATCAAATTTTCAAGTAGTTTTGTCATTTTCCAATTATTTTCTTCATATTTCTATTATTTTTGCCATTTTAGAATTATTTTCTACAAATTTCAATTATTTTCTTTAAACTTTAATTACTTTCTTCATATTTAAATTTTTTTGACATTTTTTAATTATCCCCTTCAAATTTCAATTATTTTATTCAAACTTTAATTATTTTTTTTTACTTTCAATTATTTTCCTCAAACTTCTAATATTTTTTAATTATTGTCTATAAATTTTTAATTTTTACCCCAGTTTACAATTATTTATGTCATTATTCAATTAGTTTCTTAATATTTCAATTGTTTCGTCAATTTTCCAAGTATTGACTTCAAATTTTTAATTTTTTACATTAGTTGTCAATTATTTTTGTCATTTTTCAATTATTTTTTTCTAAGTTTTGTTGAATTTTTGTTGAAAATCAAAATTTTAATTAGTTTTGTCATTTTACAATTTTTTTTCAAATTTGAATTATTTTTGTCATTTTTCAATTATTTTCTTCACATTTCAATTATTTTTGCCATTTTCGATTTATTTTTTCAAATTTGAATGACTGTTTCTGCTGGCTGGACCCAAATAAATTTTCTTTTTAAAAACTCACTATTTACTCATTTTTTTTAAATTAAAAAGTCACTTTTTTCACTATTTTTAATCTGCAAGTCCGCTGGCAGCCCTGATACAATAAAAATTATATTTATCTAAATCATTAATTTTATTATAATTGAATAACAAATTTAATTAATTTATTATTCTTATTTGCATTTGAAATGTGAAAAATAACATATTTTATAAATTTTCAGAGAGCTCGAACAGGATATTATCAATGACATACATTTAGTGTCTGATAAAACTGTAAATAAAGCCGGTAACTTTACAGAAGGTGCATCAAATGATAAAGTGCAAGAAAGTTCTGTATCTGAGAATGGAACAAATAGTGAAGTGGATAATGGAAATAAATTTAGCGATCTGAATGATCAAAATATGGCTGCCATTCAAAGTATTATAAACGCTAACTCTGCCAATATTGAGTCATCCCAAACCGACGAAAAGTCAACTAATGTGGAACAAGTGACAAAGGAATCAGAAACTAAGAGCAGTGATCCAGAACCAGAAATTGACAATTCTGGGGAAAAAGGTGATAATGAAGATTTAGATAATAGTGTTGAAATTATTAATCCTCCGACTGAGACCAATAAACCTAAAATAATCGATACAAAAGTGATAAAAAAGGGTAAAGAACATAAATCCTCAAAAAGAAAGGAATCAGTACCCGTGAAGAAAGTAGCTTCTGAAACTCAATCTTCGGAAATGATGCTAACAGGTACTTTAGTTTTCTGCTCCAAGGACGATCCTGGCAGTTTTTTAGGAGTTCCACCTACATGTAAGTTAATTTTTATTTATTTGAAAAAGAATTTAGAAAAAAAAAAAATTAACCACCGATATAAATTTCCAATTATTCTAGATGTAATTAAAAATTTTAAACTTATAAGTCTATTCAATTATCAGACAGGGATGATAAAAATCATGATTTTTTCCTAAGTATATAAAATCTGTATGTATATACAGGGTGTCCACTCACCGGGAATTCCGGGAAAACCGGGAATTTCCAAAAATTTCAGCTAATTCGTTTTCATAATTCTTCAAATTCGCTTGAAACTTATTACTCGCTTTATTATATATTTATTATATACAATTATGTTCTTCAAATTTCAATAAATTTTGACATTGTTTAATTAGTTTCTTCTAATTTTAATTACTTTTTCAATTTTTTATTTAATGTCTACAAATTTTTAATTTTTAAACTAGTATTGTCAATTATTTTCGTCGTCTTTAAATTTTTCCATCAAATTTAAATTATTTTTATAATTTTTTAATTATTTTCTGCATATTTCTATTAGTTTTAACATTTAAAAATTATTTTGATCAAATTTCAATAATTATTTTCAATCTTTTTTTTTATGGTCATCAATTTCTCAATTTATTACACAGTTATCAATTTTTTTCTTCAAATTTCAGCAATTTTCTTCAATAATTTTATTATTATGTATCAATGATTTTTTAATACTTTACACCAATTGACAATTATTTTTTTTCAAATTTAAATTTTTTTTCAATTTTACATTCTTCAGGGTGTCTACTAACCGGGAAAACCGGGAAATAACCGGGAATTTAAATTGACCGGGAAAAACCGGGAATTAACCGGGAATTTTCCGTCAAACCGGGAATTTTTTTTCTGAGATAATAAATTCTTTTTAATTTTCAATTATTTTCTTCAATTTCCAATTATTTTCTACAATTCTCAATTATTTTCTTTCATTTGGATTTATTTTTATTAATTTAAAATTATTTCTTCATTATCATTCAAATTCATTTCTCAATTATTTCCTTCGATTTTTCTATTTTCTTTGATTGCCAATTATTTTCTTCAATTTTCAATAATTCTCGACTTTTTTCAACTATTTTTTTCAATTATCATTTATTTATTTCACATCTCAATAACTCCTCCATTTTTCAATTATTTTCTTCTATAATCAATAATTCTCGGCGTTTTTCAATATTTTTTTTCAATCATCAATTATGTTTTTGAAACTTAAATTCAATTCATCAATTATTATTCAACAATTTTTATAAAATCACATTTTCTTCAATTTCAAATTATTTTCTACAATTTTTAATTAATTTCTTCAAATTACAATTACATTCTTAATTTTTTATTGTTTTCTTAAAATTCTATAATTCATTGGTTGTTCCATTTCTTTTTTCTTCAATTATCACTTATTGTCTTCTACTTTCAATCCCATTGTTCAATTCTTGAATTATTTTCTTCAAATTCCAATTATTTTTTCATATTTCTTTCAGTGTCTCAATTTCTTTCAATTTTCAATTTCTTCTCAATTTTCTTCAATATTTAACAATTCTCAGCTTTTTTAAATTATGTTTTTCTTTCAATTTTTATTTAAATTGATAATTTTTAAATTATTTTCATCAACGCTCAATTATTTCCGTTGGTTTCTACATTTTTCTGCTGTTTTCAAATATTGTCTTTAATTTTTAAGTACCTTCTTCAGTTTTCAATTATTTTCTTCAATTTTCAATTTTTTTCTTTAATTTTTGATTATTTTGTTTAATTTTCAATTGTGTGTTTCAATATTCTGTAATCTTGACTTTTTTCAATTATCAGTTATTTATTTCATGTTTTAAAACCGCCTTCAATCCAATTATTCAGTAATTTTCTTTATTTCTCAATTATTGTATTCGAATTTCAATTTTATTTCTCAATTTTCAATTGTTTTTTATTATTATTCAATAATTCTGTGTTTTTCTGATTATTTAATTTTCAATTTATTTCTTCAATTTTGAATTATTAACTTAAATTTTAAATTATTTTTTTTTGATTTTCTATCTAGTTGACCAATTTTTAATTATATTCTTTGAATTTAATATTATTAATTATTATTTTTTGTAAAGTTTAATATTTATTTCTTCAATTCTCAATTATTTTCTTCAATTATTAACTGTTATTTTTAATTTTTGTAGCCATTTGTAGGTCTATTTATATTTAAAATAAATTTTAAGTTAACAAGAGAAAAAACCGGGAAAATAGGAACAAAATCCGGGAAAAACTGGGAAATGACCGGGAAATTTGTGGGACGAAATTAGTAGACACCCTGATTCTTTTAATTATTTACACCAGTTATCAATCATTCATGTCATTATTCAATTATTTATCTCAAATTTTTATCATTTTTGTTATTTTTCATGTATTATCTTCAAATTTAAATTTTTTGTAATTTCTCAATTTTTTTTCTTCAAATTTCAATTATTTTTTTCATTTCTCGACTATTTTTTCCTATTTTCAATTATTTTTGTCATTTTTTAATTGTTTTTTAAAATTTTTCAATTAATTTAGTAATTTCTCAATTATTGTCAATATTTTCGACGTTATTTTATTACTTTCTCCAAATTTTGTATTTATTTTCTTATATCTTCAAATTATTGACATGGATTTTTTAATTTCTTACTTCAATTTTCATTTATTTTTGTCAATTCTCAATTTCTTTTCAAATTTTAATTATTTTTATCATTTTTCAAGTCTTTTCTTCAAATTTTTTATTTTTTACTTAATTTGTAATTAGTTTTATCACTTTTCAATAATTTGTCTCAAATTTTTATTATATTTTTTATTTTTCACGTATTACTTTCAAATTTAAATTTTATTTTGATTTCTCAATTATTTTCTTCAAATTTCTGTTATTTTTGTTATTTCTCGACTATTTTTTCCTATTATAATTATTTTTCTCATTTTTTAATTGCTTTTAAAATTTTCAAATAATTTAGTCATTTCTCAAGTATTATCAATATTTTCGACATTTTTTTATTACCTACTTTCTCCAAATTTAACTTATTTTCTTATATCTTTAAATTATTGTCATGGATTCTTTAATTTTTTACTTTAATTTACATTAAATTTTTCAATTATTTTTGTCATTTCTCGACTATTTGTTCCATTTTTTGATTATTTTTGTAATTTTCAATTATTTTTGTCATTTCTCAATTATTTTTTTTTTAATTTTAATTATTTTTATTATTTTTCAAGTATTTTTTTCAAATTTCTATCAATTTTATGATCTTTTAATTATTTAATTACTTTCTTTCATGGTCAATTTTTTTCTACAATTTTTTAATTATGTATTGACACAAAATTTTTATTTTATTTTTCCATTTTTTAATTATTTTTGTCATTTTCCAAGTCTTTTCTTCAAATTTTTAATTATTTACTTAGTTTTTAATTAGTTTTGTCATCTTTCATTTTAGTTTCTTCAAATTTCAATTATTTTTGCCATTTTGGAATTATTTTCTTTAAAGATCAATTTTACCTTAAAAACTTATATATTACGCACTTAATTTTTTCACTATTTTAATATTATATCTATTAATCATATATAAAAGAAATCCGGGAAAAATTTGATTTTAGATTCGGGAAAACCGGGAATTTGAAAATCATGTTTCGGTAGACACCCTGTATATAAAATTTAAAAATGTTTATTTATAAGTAGTTTATTTTTTAAATATTAAATTTTAATATATACATATAATATATACACAATACTGATTGTGAATTTCTTTTTTTATTTAAATCATGATTTTAATGCAAATGCCCTAATGATTTAAATCGTCCGTCACGAACATAATTTTGTTTTTCGAGTTTTTTCAAATTGTCTCGTAAAAGACAGTAAATTTTACTTAAAGATTGAAATCAATTCATCAAATGTAAGACAATGGTATTAAAATTTTAATAGTGAAAATTTCAATTTAAATAATTAATTGGAAAATTCAATTGTTTGCAGTTTTAAATTCAATATGAATTGAATCAGCCCCAAACCAATTCTATCAAAACTTCTATTTATCCAAATTTTAATTTATTCAACTACAATTCGAATTAATCAATTAGATTCAATTATTTCTACAATTTATTTTTATTATAAAAGTCTTTAACGTCCGAGAATAAATATTAAAAAGGAGCAAGAAAAAACGAAGTCATTCGGACAAAGTTTTCTTGCTCCTTTTTAAAATTTATTTTTACCTATTTGTTATTAAAAAAAGTTTCGCTAATTTTTAATTTCCATACACTTTTATTAACTCTTGTTTATTATTTGTCAATTTAGATACAACAGCGAATTTACAAAATCCTAACTTCATTCCAATTGCTCCAAAATTTGTGAAACCAGTTTATTTGAAAGAAGTAAAAGTGCCTCAGAGAGTTACAAAAAAAATAAAAAAGCAGGGTGAGCAGAGATCAACTCCATTATCAGTATCGAATCCAGTAACAGTGTCATTACAAAAACCCGTAAAGGGTCTTATCACACCAGTTCCGTCTGTTATATCTATTAGTGACGGAAGACTTCCTTCATTACACTCCGAATTCAGGGTACAAAATTCTCTTCCCAGTATTGTCACAAGCAGTCAAATTTTTAAAACCAGCGTAGAGACCGAGCCAGTTAAAAATATAATCGTTAACATTGACAGTACCAACTTTCAAGATCCACCAGTGGAAAAAATTGATGAAATTCCAAATATCATTGTACAGAATGTTGATGAGCCGCCTATTCAAGAAGAAAATATTGTCACCGCCAATCCACCCAGTGATTTGGAACACATTACTCTTTACGGAAATGAAAATAGTACAGCGGCCTTTCTGGAAAGTGATAATTTAGGCTCTTTAAATGTCGACGCGTCCATGTCCTTCTCACTCTCAGGTCTCTCTCCTTTCCTCAAAATGAATAAAGTCAGGCGGAAAGATTCTGAGCAAGAAGCTGAGAATACTGCCCCAACTCAAAATGAGAGCATTACAACTGAAGCTGTAAATATCTCAACCGACAATATCACAACTGATAATATCACCTTTGCAAATACCTCAATTGATAATGCTAAACTTCCGAATTTAACATTGGAAAATACAGCGGATGTCTCGTCTTTATCGGCGATCGCAAGAAAAAGTGAGTTAATTACAAAAAGAACACCTAAATCGATTATTAAGAGTAGATCTAAGAATCATCGTTTGAGTTTGTCGACACCTAGAAGGCGAAATAGCCACGTTAGGGCTCTTGACTTTGGCACACCGCCAAAGTCATCAAGTTCGGCAAGCAAGTCTACCAGTAAATCTTCGCCCGGTTCTCTTAACCGGTCCAAGTCTCACTGTAGAACTTCCTTGTTTAAATCCCCTCCTTTTGCTAATTCGTCAGACAAAGACAAAAGTCCAGATAAAGAATTATGCTCGATTCCCATCGCGACAAGAAGTCCAGCTCCTAAATTAATGGGTGAATGGGAAAAGTTTACCGGGATGGATATGATTTTAGGTAAGGTTTCACCAAACGATAATTCTAATTCTGCTTTAGTAGAGAAAGTGCCAGCAGCTCCGCAGTCTTCAAAAGTCTTGAAAAGTTGGGACACGGAACTACGTCAATCTTTGAATCCCAAGCTTCTAGATGCCGAGGAGGAGAAAAAAGTGAAGGCTAAAACTAGTAAAAGGGTGAAAAAGTCGAAGGGAACTCCGGGGTCGAAAAAGAAAAAGGGCCAGAGTTCTAAACGGGGCAAAATAAAAGGGAAAGATTCCGAGAGTAGAGAATTGTCGAGTCAGAATTTAGAGGACAAGGAGGAAGCTGTGACAAGTAAGGAATTTTCGAGTACTGAAATGTCTACTTTAGATTTGTCCAATAAAGATTCGTCCGATAATGATTTGTCGATTAAAGAGTCGACGGATGCAAATTTACCAGATAAAAATTTAGTAAGTAATGATTTATCAGGTAAGGAGTCGTCAATCAAGGATTTGTCGAGTAAAGAGTTACCTAGTCAAGAATTGATATCCAGCAAGGAATTGTCGAGTAAAGATTTGTCAAAAGACTCGCCAGAGTCATCAATTCTAAACGTAAGTGATTCAAAAAATACCTCAAACTATTTCCCTAACGATAAAAGTCTCTCTTCCTGTCTAGACGAATCTGAATTTGTTCCCGAACCCACTCCCAAGCTTCTCGAAACTCCTGAGCCGGATCCAAAAGTGGTAGAGAATGTTTTGTCAGTTTCAAGTAAGAAGAGAGTCGATGTTAAGATAATCGAGAAGAAATCGGGCGAGACAATTAAAAAATACGCACAATTGACGACAGTGCCGAGAAGTGAAGTGTCCTCGGAATTTTTGAAAGCATCACCAAAGAAACGGGTCTTAATTCCCAACATGATGGACTTGGAAACACCCCGAAAAATCGAGAATTCACTTGGTATTCCGCCAACGCCGAGATTTTTGAGTCCAAACAGTAGTTCAATTACTCCATTCGCAAAAACAACGCGCAGCGAAGATTCCAGCAAAATTCCAGACTTGTTTCCAACCCCGGATTTCGCTCCCACTCCGGGTAACAAATTGACACCAAATCTAGCCGGGGAGAATACAAAGGATGCTATTAAGAAAGGAGAATTGAGCTCTTGTTCTCCTTATTATCAGCCCAGTTCTGAGATTGAAGAAATGGTGAAAATACAGAGTAAGAATGTGACAAAAGTGGCAGAGTTCCAGGTGATAAAAGTTAATCTACCGAGGGAAGAGGCTGCTAAAGAGGAACTTGTCATATCATCGAATTCAATAGAGATTTCCGAGTCAGCGACAGCTAAAGAAGAGACGAAAATCGAGCAAGCACAGGAGACTTTAGCTGAATCCAACGCCGAGAAAAGTTCACAGGAAAGTGAGAGTGAATCTTCTGACAGTGACACCGAATCCAATTCAAGTTTCTCCTCGACTTCCTCATCATCCACGTCTTCTTCCGACAGTTCCGACACCTCGGCCAGTGAATCGCTTCCACCTTCTTCTGCCAAGAAAGTTTCAATTGTGTCCGATGTAAGCTGTTCCTCGAGCAGCGAATCTTTTCATATCGCCTGCGTCGAGGAAATTGACGAAATGATCGAATCCGAGGGTCTTTCTAATCCGATAATCAAGATCCAAACTGCTCAAGAATCCGGGAAGATTTTATCCGAGGATAAACCAGACAATTCCGAGCCGATAATTGATAAAATCTCTTCGGATCAGAAAGTTGATGATTCTGATCGTGGAATTAAATCGACGGATTGTACTTCACGGAATGATGTAGAGGAGGAAAAAACTACTGTTAATATCGAGAAGAAACCTACTGTTGAAACGGTGAAGGTTGCGCAAGATTCCGAGACAAAAAAAGCAGAAGAGTTGGCGTGCACGAATGTCAATCAAAAAGATTCGGAAATTAAGGATTTAGAAGAAAAGAAAAATTCAAATTTGAAGAAGGATTTGAAAAAGGAAATGGACAAGTTGAAGATTACCGAGATGGCAGTGAAAAGAGAGGTTTCTCCTAAGAAAATGTTTTCGGTGACTAATCAAGACGGGAACGAGGATCAGGAAACGCCAGCTAAGAATGAGACCTTGATCGAAGCGACTATTTCCGAGACTCCGAGCAGTTCCAAGGCAGGAACCGATGTTCCGACAAATTTAACGACCAAGATTTCTGAGATTATGACGGCCGAGAAAGAGTCGTTGAACTCGAAACCGAGGATAAAATCGATACAGAAAATAGAGCCGATTGATTGTAATACGCTGAAGGTGGCGAATATTCTGAACACGGCTGATGAGAGATCTGGTTTGAGTTTGGAAGCGCGAGCAGCTACTGTTGATTATGATAGGTTGAAAGAGCAGCTGGAGTCGAAACGTGAGAGGATGAAGGAAGCTCTGTACGGGACAACGACTAAAGTGAAAGGAAACGCAAGGGGAAGAGGAAGTAATGCCCTGAGACGCATTAGGGGTACTCAGCCAAGAAAAATTGGAGGCCGGAATCCAAGCGCAGTTCTGAGTGCTAATAATCAATCTGATAGTGAAGAGGAGAAGGTTATTGAGAATGCTCCTAAGATTGAAAAGAAATTGGATTCGAATGTAATTGGAAAAATGGAGATTGATAAAGAAGTTAAGGAAACGGACAAGAAAAAACCGGTAAAAGGAAGAGCTGTGAAGAAACCAAAGGCAGTTAAAACAACGGCCGATAAGAAAATTAAGCTCGACGTTAAGAAATCGAGTCAAGCTGTTAAAGAGGACCAGAGTGAAGTAGAATTGGAGAGGAAGAAAATCGAGTTGGACGAGAATAAATTAGAAGCGGGGAATAAAATCGAAACAGAGAAGAGTAAAGGGGAAGGAAGTAAAGTAAAAGAAAATGATGTGAAATTGAAGGATATTGTTGCTAGGGTCGAGGAACAAAAATGCATGATGAAGGCGAAAGTTGATCAGGTGAAGAGAGATTTGTTTAGTGATGATGAAGTCGTTGATCAGAGGACAACAAGATCGAAGAGTCGAAAGACTTCGGAATGTCAGAAGAGTGATTTGAGTTATCATAGTTTAGAGCAAATTGAATCGGAGAGTAATAAATCATTGAAAGATGGTTTACCGTGTGTTCTGCAGAGTTTAGATCTAGTTCCAACGAATAAAAGTGACATTAACGAAAGTTGCAATGAGCTTCACAATACCACGGATTCGAAACAATCTACGTTTCATTTTGTTTATGAAGAGACTACGGCTGTTAAGAAGAGAAAGAGGAAGTACAGTTTAAACGACTATGAAATGGAGATACAAGACACAAATGGAGAAACCTGCAGAATAACTATGACAGTTACACCGTTTGAGGAAATATATGCTATTTCGCCAAAACCCAAGAAACGCACGGCAAAAAAGAGTCCTGTTAAGGTGGCGAAGAAAACGTTGGAGTCTAATGAAAATTACGAAAAGCCCTTGGCTACATCGTCGCCAATTTTTAAAGCGGCACAGTCGAGCGGCAAACTTTCTATTCCGACAAAGAACGATGAGGCTGCTAAGAATGATAATGACAAAAATGATAAAAACAAAATGGCTAATGAGAAAGGTGAGTTGATTGAATATTATGATTTAGAAGGCCGGTATAATAACAATAATTATGTTGGCTTTATGAACTTTTTGCTTCTATGTAAGTAAAGATATTCGCTTCTTTGTAGAGGAAGCAACAATTAAAGATAAACATAATTAAACTTTTTTTTTTTTTGGAAAACAATCTGCCATTAATGTTATTAATTTCCGGGAAGATGTATAATTCATACAGATAAATCGATACTTTTTTTCATTGTAGAATACTTTTCCAATGATTGCTACTAAAATTTTGTTTCGTTGTAGTTTTGAGATTGATACAAAACAAAAGTAAAGGCTCCTAATTTATTGTCAAATCACACTGAAACAAAAGTGAGAGACCTAATTTAGTTTCTGATCACACTGAAACTAAAGTAAATACCTAATTTAGTTTCGGATCAAACTGACACAAAAGCAAAAGACCTAATTTAGTTTCGGAACGACAAATTACGACAATTTTGAACCCCTCCCTCTGTTACGTAATTTCGATAAATATTTTTTAAACTTCTATTTTACACATTGATTGCTTGTTTTTAACCAAATAACAAATAAATTTAAGAAATATAATTACAATACAAACAGTTCCTTGTATTTTGTAGTTAGCTGACTTAAAAATTCATGAATTCAAAAAGATATTGAAAATTACAAAAGAAATTGATTTTAAAAAAGTATTAAGTAACAAGGTCTCCACTATCTCCCATGTAATAGGTAGTAACAATTTCTCACCCCCCCCCAAACCCCCTCAAATCTGTAAAGTATTTTATGGATAGCCACATAGTTACACATGCGCAATAATAATGTAACTGTCGCATAAAATTACTGCGCAGGTGTAACTATAGTAAAAAACTACTGCGCATGCGTAGCTATTAGAAAATACTATCGCGCAGGCGCAAATGTAAAAGAGATTTACTGCGCATGTAGATCGATCATAAAACTCTACTGCACATGCGCAACTACCATAGATATTTACTGCGCATAAGCAACTATCATAAAACACTACTGCGCATGAGGTAGTGTCACATAAAGCTACTGCACATGTGTAACTATCGTAAAACACTATTGCGCATGTGTAACTACCATAGAAAACTACTGCGCATAAGTAAGTAACATAAAACACTACTGCGCATGCGCTAGTGTCATAGAAAGCTACTGCGCATGTGTATCTATCATAAAACACTACTGCATATGCGCAAGTATCATAAAACACTACTGCGCATGCGCTAGTGTCATAGAAAGCTACTGCGCATTAGGTAGTGTCACAGAAAGCTACTGCGCATGTGTACCTATCATAAGAAAATACTGCGCATGCGCTAGGGTCATAGAACACTACTACGCATTTGTAACTATCATAGAAAACTACTGCGCATGTGTAATTATCATAAAACACTACTGCGCACAGTGGGACAGAATCGTGAAAACATGCCGCAAACATTAAAATATTCCTCGATTTATATAAAACTTGGTAATCACATGTTTTTGTGGTCGCTGATTACGAATCTGAAGTCAGTTTTCAAAACACATTTCAGATCTTCTTAGCGACCAAGTATTCGATTTCGTACCTTTGAAAAAAAAGAATGATTAAATTAACCGATAAACAATACAATCATGACTTTTTCTATTATTTATTATCTAACTGAATTGAATACATTATGACACAAGAAACTATTCACACGTTACATAAATTTTAAATACAATTTTTTAATATTTAACCCTTTCACACCGAAGCAAAATTGAACAATTAAAAAAACAAAAGTAAAGTGGTTTTTATAGTTTTTGGTGTCGCTGATTACAAATTCAGTGTTAGTTTTTCAAAATACAAAATGGCGGATCCAATATGGCTGACAAATTTTGAAGATGTGTTTAGACTCGCCTAAAATTGATAACTCGAGGGTTTTTGGGGTCGCTGATTACGAATCCAGGATTAGTTTTTTAAAATTCAAAATGTCGGATCCAATATGTCGGACGAATTTTGAAGAAGTGTTTAATATCGCCTTAAATTTGTTTCTCTTGGGTTTTTGGGGTTGCCGATTACGAATCCAATGTTAGTTTGTTAAAATACGAAATGGTGGATCCAATATGGCGCACGCATTCGTAATCAGCGATTCTAAAAACCCTCGACTAACACATTTCAAGCGAATCTGAGCAGTTTTTTAATAATTATTTCTCCATATTGGATCCGTCATTTTAAATTTTGGAAAACTTATATTAGATTCTTATTCAACGACCCCAAAAACCCCCGAGTAATTAATTTTAGACGATTTTAAACACTTCTTAAAAATTTGTCCGCCACAATGGATCCGCCAATATTTATTTTAATAAACTAACACTGAATTTGTAATCAGCGATCCCAAAAACCCCTGAGTATCTAATTTTAGTTGAATCTAAAGGATTTTTCAATTTTTCGTCCGCCATTTTGTTGTTTTAAAAACTGACACCGGATTCGTAATCTGCGACCCCAAAAATCTCTGAGTAACCAATTTTAAGTGAATCTAAACACTTTTTAATGCTATGTATATCATAGAAAACTACTGCGCATGTGTAATCGTCATAAAAGACTTTTGCGCATGCGTAACTGTCTTAGAACACTACTGCGCATTTATAACTATCATAAAACACCATTGCGCATGCGCAACTATCTTAGTACCCAAGCCAAAATAACAGAACGATCGAGATAATTGAGAACAGCTATTCTTTTTCAAATTAAAAGTATGAGATTTAATTTAATTGAATTAGGATTCGATGAAATACTTTTAATGACGCTCAATGAATCAGTGAAGATAAC
Organism: Ganaspis brasiliensis; assembly: GCA_037103525.1. NCBI lineage: Eukaryota > Metazoa > Arthropoda > Insecta > Hymenoptera > Figitidae > Ganaspis > Ganaspis brasiliensis. Next base: position 1,716,738 of record JAZKLR010000254.1, on the reverse strand, counting down.
AACATTTTGATAGTTATGTTCAATGATATAATCGAGATTATAAAATATAGCTATTGCTTCTATTGCAAAAATAGATGCATGTTTATTAATTTTCCATGAGAGTTTTAAGTAAAAAGAAGGACACATCCAGCGAGCTTCTCCTTTGATGATTTTGATCCGTCTGAGAAGAACATTATAGAATCTTTATATTTATTATTTAAAATGTCAGAAAAGGTTACAGATGGATCGAGAGATCTCTTAATATCATGACATGTTTCTGTATCTATTATAGAGGAGGCGCATGCGCTACTGTCTTAGATAACTACTGCGCATGTGTAACTATCATAAAACACTACTGCGCATGTTTAAACGTCATAAAAGACTTTTGCGCATGCGCAACTACTTATATTAGAAAACTACTGCGCAATATCATAAAAAACTATTGCTTTTGTGTCTAATGTTAAAATATTTCGTTTTGTGTTAATTTAGTAATAAATAGAATAATTACTCTTTTGGGATTTTAGTTTCAATTTTGAGAACGTTTTAACGGATTTCAATAAAATTTTGTATGCTTATTAAACTCATAAAAATCTAAATTTAGACACAGGGATTTTTGAAAATATCCAATCAAATTCATTTAAACACCTTTTTAAGCAAAAATATAAAATTGTAATTTTAAAATCATAATTCTAGATCAAAATATAAATCGATAATTACACATTTTATTTGAAATTAATTAAAATAATATAGATTTTTAATTGTTTGTGCAATATTCATTTTTATTACATTTTTACATATAACTTTTTTAATAATCATTCTTATTAGTTTAAATTGATTCGTACCCTATATTTTATACATAAATTTTAATTGATTCAACTTTAATAATAATAAATTTTAGACCATTAAACCGATATCGGTTCAAAATTTAATAAGTTACGTTTTTATTCATCCTAAATTTAATCTATCGTAAATTCAATTTATAAAAAATTGTATCCAGTCAAATTTAAATTGATTCGAACTTCAAGTTACCGAATGTTCAAAATACATTAAAATTTTAATTGATGTAAATTTCCCATTTATTCATAATGGACGAAACTTTTGTTGCTTATTGCTTTGTTTATATCAGCCTTCTAAAATTTTAATAATTATACTTAAAATGAGTTAATTATTTTTACTTTAATCTGATGGTAATTTAATGTTTATTCTGGTAATTTTCAGAAAAACAGAAAAGCAAGTCTCGTAAAAGAAAAACCTCGACAACTGAAGACCAAGAGCATGTGAGTTATATTTAATTTATTTTTTATTTAATTCCTATTTTAATAATTAAATTACTTTTATTAGTACAGAATTACCCTTTTTGATTTGTTGATTCTTCAGATTTTTAGTGATCATAAAATGTCTTTTTTGTAAATAATTGTAATTTTATTAAATTTTTAAAAATTATTTTTTTAAGACATAAATGAGAGTGGGAATCAGTGAATCAATCCGTTTTTATGTTTGGAAAATTTGTGCCTTTTTTGTAAAACTAAACCTTAATTAAATCAAAACCCAAGTTAATTTTGAAGTAACAATTAAATGTTTATTATTTCAGGCTAAAGCAAAATTGGCTGCTCTCGACAATTTAGCACTGCTTGAAAAAGATAATGTTGAAAAACTCCTATCCTTTCTTCACGGACCGGATTAATCATTATCTGCCTGGTAACTTTCAGGGAAAACCAGAAAAAACAATTAAAAGAAAATGTAATTACGTTAAATTTGCCGCATTTATATTAGACTTTCAAGTCTTTAAAGTCGAAACGTCACAAAATTTGTTTATTTTTAAAACAAAGTAAATAGATTTATTTCTAATAGTTTTTGTTAAAAAATTATACTTGTGCATATGTATATTGTTCCTTTTTCATTATCGATTCAAAAAAATACTATAATATTGTTATGCTGAGACTTTCTTTTTGCTTTTGTGTTGAAATCTTTGACAGAAATTAAAAAATCAAAAGCAAAAAGGCGTGATTATTTTGTTGTTACTGATTATAAGACATGAAAAAGTTTTTGCTGGCAATTCTGATAATTAAAAAAATGAAATTTGAAGATAAATTTAACGTCATTCAATATTTGAAATGTATCATTTTGACATTCAGTTATGTTAAGTTTGATTTAATAATACGTTTTCGAGGATTGATGTATATTCATAAAAAAAAATGTTCTATTTTTGAAAATCTCGAGTGACGAAGTATTTCTAAATTCAATTCTTCGAGAGTTATTTAATTCTAGTTGTTAAAAATTCAAACTACGCTCATTCGCTCGTATTTATAAACATAACAATTCATTCTGCTCATTACAAAAATGAAGTATTCTGAGGACTGCTACTAATTATAAATAATGTAGATGATAATTGTATTTAAAAAAAAAACCATGTTGTAAAGTTAGAATAAGATTTTTTGAATTATTTATTTGTATTGATTCTTTTTATATACGATGACAGTTTAGTATATTTTTAATTAAATTTCATAAAACATTGAACTCGTTATACTTACTATTAAACCTACTCGTAGAGCAATTTTACAATGTTGAACTATCAAATATATTAATTGAGAAGTGAGAAGTACACCCTTCCATTTTTATTAATTAACAGAAGACGTAAACAATCTTCGGAAGGTAATTTGAAATAAAAATTCAAATTACCTTCCGAAGATTGTTTACGTCTCCTGTTAGTTAAATATATTAATTATACGCTTATTTTCAAGCACTGAAATAATGTTAACAAATTGAACGAACAGTGCTTTAAATCTTCTTAAATCGACGACAAAACGCATCACTGAACTTTTACAAAAATACATACAGCAGAAGTCTTTTAGTCTCTACTGTTTTAATATATGTACATACATTTAACAATTTTAATTGTTTAAAACAAAAAGCAGGTACATTTTATAACAGCTAAGCCTAGCATCTTTCCTTGACAATCTCGTCAACCTCTTCAAAAATTTCTTTCAATTTTCTCCACTGTTCCGGATTTAAAGCAATGCCTGAAATGAAGACAGAATTATTAATTATCATTTTTAGTTGCCAAAATTGTTTTAACATAATATATCAAAACTACAGGGAGTCTAGAGAATAATCATTTTAATTTTTCCATCAAATTCCCGGATCGTGAACTACAATTTTCCAGGATTCATTCACTTATATAATAAATAATAAATCAATAACAATACTAGTAAAATATTAAGTGGTTTTAATGAAATAGTAAGATTAGTTTAAAAAATAACTACAAAAACAAACAAATTATTTAAAATATCCCTAAATAGGAAAAAAAAAGTCAACGAAAGAACAAAGTAATTACGTAAAAAATCAAACATACTAAATAAATAAAAAAAAAGTGAGAGCATTTAATGAACAATAAAAAAAACCTTCAAAAGATCTAAGAAATTATGAAAAATCGGCACAATAACAAAAACTATTAAAAACATTATTACTAACGTAAAAATAAGAAATTTGAGAATAATCTACTGATGAATTCCATGTCAGTTCAACACACAAATTTTAGTGACCTTTGGGGATTTGGTTGCTTTTTGGTATAAACTATCCTTTGATTGTTCCAAACAAAATCCCCAAGTATTTTTGAAAAATTCAAAAAATTGCCCGATTTATTGAATTTTGAAATTTTTTGTACCTTTTTTTTGAAAATGCGATGTCTTTAATCTTAAAATATTAGAAAGCTTTAGAAAAAATGTTTAAATTCTGTTTGTTTTAAATTAAGACAATGCGCGATAATATAAGAAAAATAGTAAAACCTGAAAATCAAGAATTAAAACTACAAAAAAGTAAATGGGTGATTCTACTGAAAGTGACTATTTAGAAGTTCTGATTAATTTTATGAAAACTATTAAGAAATAACCTACTTAGTATTATAAAAAAAAATTAAGCTATTTGGAGAAACCAAATTAAAAAAAAAAACACTAAAATCCGATTTTTGTATTTAAATCAAAAATTGGTTTTTTAAAATACAATCAGTATATAAAATCTCCAAATGTTTGTTTGTAAGTAGTTTATCAAAGAAATGAAGAAAAAATTAAAAAAAGAACACAATAAAGAAACAGTGACATAAAAATATATAAAAATGTAGAAACTATTTTCAAAAATGAAACTATTTACGGACATTTTTTTAAAATTAAAATAATAAATAAGATAATAATTAACAAAACGTTCAAATATATTACTAAAGAGAACGAAATTTAAAAATTAGAGAATTATTTTTAAATTGAATAAAAAAAGAATAAATACACAATTTTGGAAAATTTAAAAGAAATTTAAAAAGAAAAGAAATTCTATGAAATAAAAGAACAATGTTAAAATGAGAATATTTAGTACCAGATTAAATTTACATATCTACTAAAAAATTAGAATTAATATAAAGAAAATATAAAAAAATGTATGTATCAAGATAAATAAAAAAGATTAGGCAAATTAAACCAAAATTCATTTTTATAATATTACACTTACAATAAATCTATCAATAATTTTTGAAAAATTAAAGAAAATCTAAAAATTTGATGAAAGAATTACTAAGTTTGCAAAAAATCTTGCAAAAAATGATGTGAAAACAAATTGAATAAATATACAAAAAAATAAGCGTATTTGTTTTTTAAAAATATGGAAATAATTATGAAAATTAGCGAAATAAAAAGTTTAATTATTATAACAATTAATTAATCTTATTATATTTATTATACTAAATTGTGTAAAATAATATTAAGGAGAAATGAAACAGACAGTCTGAAAAAAAAGTTAGTCCAAATGCATTATTTTGATTTTTGAACTAGAAAACTTATATTTTCATGTAATATTTTTGAGGCGCAGGAATATTCCCTAAATCCCAAATGGCATAATTCCTAAAGGACAAAATTCTTATTTGACATAATTCTCATTTGGGAATTATGTCATTTGAGAATTATGTCAATTGGGAATTATGTTAAATGAGAATTATGTCAAGTGGGAATTATGTCATTAGAGAATTATGTAAAATGTAAATTATGTCATTTGGGATTTAGGAAATATTCATGCGCCTCATGTTTTTCAGTGGAAGTGTGAACAATTATATTTTTTACAAAAAAAAGAAGAAAATTAAATAAAATCCTAAAATAAAAAGACAAATTCAAAAAAAATATCAAAAGTAAAAGGAGAAAAAGTCTTAAAATTTTGTAAAAATAAGAAATTATAAAATAAAAATTGAACAGTTTCAAAAAAGTAATATCTCTTAGAAATATTGTAATAAGAAAAAAAAATGAGAATGGGAAAAATAATTAATATTATTTAATTGATTTGCATTATTTTATTGATATGCATTTAAATTTGAATCAATTGAAATTTAAAAGTTGGATCAAATTGGAGTACGAGTTAATTGATGTTTGGAATATATTTAAATTATAATGACTTAAAGATATAAAAATTTAATACTATTTTTTGCTATCTGTATAACAAGAATTTGAAAATCGTAGGTATTTTGATCATCTGTATATCTAAACACGATTTTTTAAATTTTATAATGATTAAAATATTAAATAAAGTTACAAAAAAGGAGTAAATCTTAACAAGATGATAAAATTGGAGAAAAATGATATTTACATACCACCAAATTATGAAAATAAATAAATTTTCCTAAATGTTTAAACAAAATTGTATAAAGTAAACTGAAATATTTTGCGTAAAAGAAGACAATTAAAGCAAATCTGTATCTCGAAAAAAAAGATTTTAAAAGGAAAAAATTTACGATATTTAGAACTAATTTTTGACTATTGAAATTTAAATGAATTACATTTTAAAAGTTGGATTTAATTAGCGTTTGGATTTTACTTTAATTAGAACAACTTGGAATTATTAAAATATTGAATATTATTTTTTATTTTCTTTCTGCCATTTTGGCAATTTTCAAATCAAAATTTTGAAGTTAAATACAAGGTTAAAATTTCTAGGATTTATCAATGAATTCTCGGAATTTCTTAAAAATTCACTGATCTTTTTACAAAATCCCGGTTATTTTTTAATAATATACTAAATTCCCGGCATTTTTCAGGATCGCTAGATATACTGAAACTATTTATTTTTAAATAAAAAGAGTTTAGTTTTCTGAAAGAATATTAGGTATAATGGTCATTTCTTTTAACTTTTTATCAAAGAAACTAAATCTGTTTATTTTTTTGATTATAGCGTAGTATTCTACAATCAAACAAATAAATAGATACTCTATAATAAAGAAAAAAATATATAAACAGATTTAGTTTCTTTGTCTTTTGGAACTCAATTGGAGTTCAGATCGAATTTTCTTCATATTTTGATCACAACTTGCAGTAATTACCTTTCTTTGTGGGCTTTAATTCTCCGTCTTTGTCCTCATAATAGTTACGAAGATCGATCAAAACTTTTCCTTTGAATTCGCGAACAGTAAGACGAGATAATTTCCCGAGTTCCCAGATTGGTTCTTTCTCATCCTTTTTCGATTTTTTACTCGAAGATTCTCCTTTTGCTTCTGACTTTTTCATTTCCTTCTTTTGTCTCTTCTTTCCCTTTTTCTCCGCCTAAAAATCGTTACAGTTCATAACTTTATTTAGATAAATCCAAGATTTTATTTTATTCCAATAATAAAAACAAAGTTTCTTGTATTTATTGTAATTAAACTTTATCTGTTATTTATTCATAAAATCGTAAAAACAATAAGAAATAAATATTGATAAGTTTTTTTTTTATTAATAAATAAAAATTTCATTACCTCGGAAGAACTTCCACTGGCACTGCTGTCGTCACTATCGACAAATTCCTTCGATTTTGGCATTTTGAATTTTAATTTATCTAGAATCAAAAATATGATAAATTTCCTTCAAAATAATTTAAAAATTGTTTGCAACTTTCATGGCTAATTTAATTTATTTAATGTATTTTTAGTTTTGATATTAATAAAGTAAATAATTTAAACTTAACAAAATTACGAACTTTTTATATATACAATTAAAATTAATTTGTTTTATAAATTAAATAGATTTAAAAGTTATATATTGTTCTCTAGTATAAACAACTGTTCAAATAAAAAACGTCAATTATTTAATTAAGCCACTACTTAAATAATATTTGTTATATTTTTCAAAAGTTTAAGACACGCGCATAGAAAAACCGAAAAATTATTCATAAAATAGATATAAATTTCAATTCTGATTGGATTGAAAATAAAATATTCTGAACAATTAAACAGAAACGTCAAAATTATACAGAAAATAAAAATTCGAATCTACAAACACAATCAGTCGAACAATATTCAGGAAAAAGATAAAACAAAGGAAAAGGCAGTTAAAATTAAATTTCAACAAGGGATTTTACATTCAGTTTTAAAAAGACAAGAAATTATATTTATTTTTACGCCAAATGAAAATTTTCTTTATAAAAATGTTAGCTACATATTTAATCAATAAAAAAATATATATTTCATTAATTATTTATAGGTACTTACAATACTCGGTGTAAAAACAATAAACACGAACTGAAAATATCAGGAATTAACCGGAAAATGGCTAATGGCGTCCCTTTCTTCAAGAAAAGCGCGGTTTCCAAGAAAATTAACCTAAAGCCGTGTTCACATGCTTCCCTGTACGGTTTCGTGCTTAAATTTAAAAATGTAAATAAAAATTTGAATTATCTTTATTTTTATAAAAATGGTTTAGGTATTTACTTCTTTTTGACAGATTTAAATGAAAGAAAAATCTGACTTGATAATTATTAGAAAAAAATTTGAATACTTTCGATTTTGTCACTAATATTTTTAAATTGGATACAAACTCCAAAAAAAAAAAAAGATAAGCGAGTTTAAAAGAATTCATAAAGTAAAAAAACAAATTAAAATATTTACGTAAGAGTGAAAAAATTCAAGGAAATTAGATACAATATAATAATAATAAAAAAGGAAAGCAGGGCTGATAAAAATCATGATTTTTTTGTTTTAAATAAAAAATTGATTTTTTTTAAATAATCAGTATATAAAATTTCCAAATGTTTATTAATTTGTAAGTAGTTTATTAAAGAAATGAAGAAAACACTAAAAAAAAACAACACAAGAATAAAACAGTGACATAAAAATATATAAAAAAGTAGAAACTCTTTTCAAAAAATTAAACTATTTACGGACATTTTTTGAAAATTAAAATAATATATAAGATGATAATTAACAAAACGTTGAAATTAAAGAATTATTTTACAAATTGAATAAAACTTTAGGAAATTTAAGAAAATTTTAGAAGAAAAAAAAATGGATGAAATGAAAGAAAGATGTTAAAATGAGAATATTTAGTTCAAAATTAAGTTTACATAATATAAAATAAAAAAATAGAAGATTTCAAAAAAGTAGAAAATTGAGAAATTTAAAAAATGTAGATAAAAGCATCAAATAATAATGTTTTTAAAAATTCGTAATTATAAGATAAAAACTAAGGAATTAAAAAGAAGGAAAAATGTCTCTAAGAAATGGAAAAATGATAACAAAAATTAAGGAATTAATTAAAACGCAAGGAAGGACTAAAAAAAATCTTAGTAAAACATTAAGAAAATTAAGTAAATAGGAAGAAAATGGAGAAATGTTTTTTTCTTAATCTAACAAACTGTAAAAAGTAGAAAAAATAATAAAATTTTGTTAGAATCTACTAAAAAATTAGAATTAATAAAAATAAAATAAAAAGATGTATCTACATATCAAGATAAATAAAAGTCCACAAAAGAAATTTAAAAATCCTTTTAAAATAAACAAGTTTAGTAAATTTAGAAAAATAATGAAAATCTAAAAATTTTATGGAAGAATAAGAAAGTTTGCAAAAAATCTCGCAAAAAATAGATAAAATGTAAAAACAAGTTGAATAAATTTACAAAAAGATGATCGTATTTATTTTTAAAAATATGGAAATAATTATGAAAATCAACGAAATTAAAAGTTTATATTAGTGAATGTTATAATAACATAATTCTGTAAAATAGTATTAAATAATTTGCATAAAAAGAAGAAAATTAAAGAAAATCCTAGAATAATAAGAAAAATACAAAAAGAAGATATAAAAAGTAAAAGGAGAAAAGATCTTAAAATTTTTTAAAAATATAAGTTATAAGATAAATATTAAACAGTTTCGGAAAAGTGAAATCTTTTAGAAATATTTGTAAGTATGAATTAAAAAAAGGATTATAGTGAATATGGAAAATAATTAATAATATTTCATTGTTTTGCATTTAAATTAATTGAAATTTTAAAGTTTGAACACATTAGAATATGACTTAATTGACGTTTGGAATTTATTTCAATTATAATGACTTAAAGATATTAAAATTAAATAATATTTTTTGATATCTTCATACCAAAAATTTGTAAATCGTAGGTATTTTGATCATCTGTATTAAATCATGATTTAAATCAATAACAGCCTTGAAGGAAAGAGACGACAAATCTAAAGAAAATTAATAAATTATGATAAAATGCAGACAAAAAATTAAATTTTTTCCAAAAGGAGAATAAATTAATTAGAAATAGAAAGATAATTAGAAAATTAAAAAATGTTTCAAAAGGTCAATGAATAAGATGAAAAAGGTTACAAAAGTACAAAGTAATCGAAGAAAAAAGTTGTAAAATTTATATAAATTTATTTAATCTTCTATTTAATAATACATGTAATAAATTTAAAGTTTAAACAATTTTTTCAAATTTGCAAATAAATTTGTTATCAATCGTCATTACATACTAAATATTTAATTTTGTAAAAATTAAAAGAAACTTAGGTTTTGGAAAAGTATTAATAACTTTTTTGTCAAGTTAATGGTATAGATGAAAACAATATAAATTATATAGAGATAAGCACAAATTACATAATGTGAATTAAAACTTTCTAAACATTAACCGGAAAATAATATTTTCTGTCTGAAAACCGGGAATTTGTTTTTTAATTTAGTCTTCACCCTCATTTTTGCGGGAAACAAATTTTATTAATTATTTTTCAGAAAATAAACTATTTTTTGCAGTGACGAATAAGGGCCATTACACAATTTCCCTTCGGAAGTTAATGTTACACTGAAGCTTCACTTATTTTAACCCAGTCTACGCAAATCCATGACAATAGTTGCACTTATTTTTACTTTCTTGTACTTATAGAGAACTTTTCTGATTGGCTGATCCAATTCGCAGCAATCAATGAAAATGTTAGTTAGTTTTGATTGGTCGACAAGTTAAAATAAGTGAGACTTTAAATAAGTGAAGTTGCAGTGTATTATCAAAAATTGCTTTTAAAAAATAGTGAGTATCAAGGAACGAATTTATTTGAATAATTATTTATATTTACATTGTCAAAAAGAGTACGAGTCTTATGTACAAACGCCAATATATAACACTATATTTTCTCAATAATAAAAGAAGCTCTCAAGAATACTGCAACTGAAAAAAGCTTTTTTATCCTTAACGATTAAGCATTAACGTTTAAAAGCGAGTTTAATATTTTGTTCAAAGCAGTAAAAACTTTTTAAAATAGTTTATGAACAAAGTGGAGTATAAAAATATTAACCTACGATTTAATACTTTCTAGTCGACCTACTTTTTACAATCGAAAATGATTTATTTCTAAATGATTAATTTTGATATAGAGAAAATTTGTACGAGACTTTTTTTTTAACGAAAAAAGCACCAAACTTTAGATTCATTTCTCATAAAAATGGAATAATCTATTGTTCCCCATCCAAATTTTCATATTTTTTAAATATCAATTTCGAGATTTTACAGTTTGGAAATTTTCGAAACTGCAATTTGAAAAGGCAGCAAAGCGAAAAATTCCAATTTTGCAGTGAACGAGAATGAAGCGAAAGAGATATTTTATTTGTCTTAAGAATTTATTGACTGTGGATAATCACTGTTTTTTAGAATTCTTGGGACTCGAAATAGTGATTAATTGAACTCTACGTGGAGTTTTAACAGTAGGCAGCTGACTTTTCGTTGGTGTTTGTTTATCACTTGCTTTCACAGTATCAGTGTTGTTTTCTTCATAAACTAATTTAATATCTTCTGTCTCTTCAAATATCTCATTTGTTTTTTCTCCGTTAATTTTGTTTTCTCGGCAAATATTTTCCGTTGATTTAACGACATTGTTCGTATTTGTTTTCAGGTCCGAGTCAAGAATTATATTTGATTTTTCTGAATCCGAAATTGAAGCTGTTGATTTTTCATCACATTTGCTGATATCAATGTCCATTGCATTGTTATCTATATCAACGAGAGGAGAAGAAATTTTAGATTCCGTTGGAGTGTTTCGATTTGAATCTGAATTAGTATTTTCTTCAGCTTTTCGGGCTATCACTGGAGGAGTTTTGGACTTGTAAATTTTGCCTAATTCATCTTCTTGAAATAGAATTATGGAGCAGTATCCATCAGTTGACGATACCATTAAAATTTTGCCATCGGATGACCTGCAATGAAAATATTCAAAAATCAAAGTTAGCTTCAAATTTAAAAATTTGTGTTTGTTTCAAGAAATTTATTTTTAATTAACTTAACAAAAAATTAATAAAGACAATATATATTATGTGCAAAACTAAATATTCATTTTAAAATATGATGTTTTTTAAAACTGTGTGCATTTGAATTTAGATTTAAATTATTTTCTCAATTCTATTATTTTTGGGAAAAACTTTCTTAATATTATGAATAAAACTTATTAAATAAAAAAATTAATTCTAGGAATGAAAATTATGAAAGGAAAAAAGATGAGAAATAAAAAAATTTGTAATAGAATTATAGCAAACCAGGAATAAATGGAAAAATTATTTAAAAATTGAAATTGTTAAAATTTTTTTTAATTCAAGAGAGAAAATCGGAGAAAAGTTACTAAACAATAAGAAAATGTAAAAATATTCAAAATATAATAAGATAGGTAAAAAGTCTACAAAAATAGTGAGAAAATTATTGGAAATTAATAAAATTATAGAAATAATTCAAAACAGATGACAAATTTAAAAGACACGAAAACTATTTTGAAAGAAAAAAAAGTCAACAAAAATTATAAAGTCAAGGAAAAAATGGAAAAAACAAAAAAGAAACGCAGAGAAATTAAAGTAAAAGTCCAAAACTCTAAAGGAATATAACAAAGTCAGAACAATTAATAATATGTACCTAATAAAAAAAATTTGATAAATGCAAAACAGTTTTTTTTCAATCTAACAAAATTATAAAAACAATGATGCAATTAAAAAAAAAATAGATTAAACGATTTCATTTTACAATAAAATATTTTATTGTAAATCCGTCCATCGACAAATAAATAAAATAAAAAGATAATAATAAAAAGTGTTAAAAAAATGTTAAAAAACAATCTAACAAAATATGAAAAATCAGAAAATCATCTAAAATATCTCAAATTTGATAAAAATCGAAGTAAAAATAAATTTTCCAATTTCAACATTATTTTTCTATTTTTTTAGTCTTTCTCGATAAACTTCAATTCATTTTTTTTAAAATCATTTCTTTTTTATCAAAAAATTCATTCATTATTTTTTTGCTACATTTTATAATTATTCTTCTACTTCGTAAAAAATTTCTTCTTCCTTTACATTTATTTTTCAACTTAAAAAAATTATATTAGTTTTTATTTATTTATTTTTATTTATTTATTTACATAAACGGGCTATAATTTTATAAAGGTAAGAAAGCCCTTTCGTACATAAGTACTAAATATATATATATATAAAAGATATTAATTAACATTTTAACATTTAATCAACATTTTGCTGATATTTTATTCATTTATTTAAAAAAAATATAAGCTCCTAGAGTTAATATTCCCTTCTAGAAAGAAAATTTATATTTTATTTGATAAAAACTTTCTCTCATTTTATTTTACAATTTTTCTAATTTTTTCAAATTTTATTCTTGTTTCTGTTCCTTAAATAAATTATTTAATTTTGAACAGTCAAAAGTTAATTGATTTGCAGATTTTTTCAGTCTTTTTAATAAGTTTTCTAATTTTAACATTATTTTTCTATTTTAATTTTTAGTCTTTCTCAAAAAACTTCAATCAATCTTTTTCTAAAATCATTTCTTATTTGTCTAAAAATACATTCATTATTTTTTCGCTACATTTTGTAATAATAATCTTTTTAGTTCGTAAAAATTTTCTTCTTTGTTTTTCAACTTAAAAAAATTATATTAGATTCGCTCATATTTTATGTAATTATTTTTTTAAAAAAAATATATGCTCCTAGAGCTAATGAGTCCTTCAAGAAAAAAATTTTATATTTCATTTTATAAAATTTAATATAATATAAAATTATTTTATAAAAACTGTCTTTTATTTTCTTTTACATTTTTTCTTATATTATCAATTTTTTTTGTTTCTGTTTCTTAAATAAACGATTTTATTTTTAATAGTCAAAAGTTAATTGTTTTGTAAGTATTTTAATTTTTATGAATTATCTTATTCTAATTTAAAGAATATTAATTTGAGACATTTAGTAAAATTTTCACTCTTTTCGTTAATTTCTTTGTTCGTTAAAAAAAAAAAAAAAGTTTTGTTATTTTTTCTCATTTTTGTTAAGTTTTAATTCTTTTTTTTACCACTTTTTTTTGTAAATTATCGCGCGTTCTTAATTTTTTCGTCTTTTTGTGAGAAGAGATTTTTTTTTTTTCAATTTTTCGATTTATTTTTCATAAAATTTGTAGTGTTTCTTAGTCTTTTTTATAAGTTCTTAGGATTTTCATAAATTTCTAAATATTTAAAGTTTTTCTCATTCTTTTAAGGTACTTCTCCGGCAAATCGATTTTCGTTAGAATTTTCTTAAACTTTGGATAAATGTTCTTTTTTGTATGCTTTATGTGTGGTAAAAATCTCAGGGCCCCTTGCGATGCTAAAAATTGAGATATTTACCTTCAAAGTTTCAACATTTACATGGGAATCATACACTAAACGTATAAAAGTGGCACACTATTATTAATATGTGGAAAACTACTCGCTAAATTTTTTTCAAAAACTAGTATGTTATAGGGACAAATAAAAGAAATAATATAAAAAAAAAATTTATAGGGGTATCGATGCTCATTTTTTAATTATACTAATCTGAAATTCGAAACCAATGTGATTTTCCATTGAATTTACGAGCGAAAGGAAATCCAACGGTCGCAAATTGCCAAAATTCTTTCGTTTGAAGCACATGTGAAGTGTCACGAGACTAACATATTGCTTTAAATTACGTTTTCAGATTTAATTTATTAGTTTTTTATTTATTTGTTTTTATTTATTTTTTTATAGTATTTGTGCGGCCCTGAAGCCGGAGAACTACCTTAAAGTTGTTTCTATACTTTTTCTAATTTTATCATTGTATGAATAAATTTCTCAAATTTTTCCTTTTTAACCAATTTTTCATTTCTTTTAGATATTTTTTACATTTTCTTATTTTATTTTAACAATTACTCAATTTTTTTTAGTAGTTTCTTGGATTTTTAATATAAATAGTAATTTTTTTTTAGTCATGTGTCATTTTTATTATATTTTTCTAGGCGAGATTATTTTTTGAATAATTTTGCTTCCTCATAGAGGAAGCTTTGTGATCTTTAAGATTTTTGATTTTCCAAAAATAGTCTAAATCGACTCATTTTCATCTAAAATAAATTTTTCTTAAATAAAAATTAATTGTACTTCCCTTTTTAATTACTTTATTCTCTTTTTTTTTTACTTTCGTGTTCTTTTCTTCAAGTTAAAATAATGTTTTCTTAAATTTAAATCATTTTCTTTAAATTTCAATTATTTTCGTGATTATCAATTGTTTTCTTAAAATCTCAACTATTTTTTCCCCATTTCAATCGAATTTTTCACATTTTTAGCAATTTCTTTACAATTTTCAATTGCTTTCCTAATTTCTTGTTTTTTTTTAACTTTAAATATTTTGTTTAATTTACAGTTATTTTATTCAATCTTTGTAACTGATATTTACAATCAGGGTGTCTACTAATTTCGTCCCACAAAATTCCCGGTCATTTCCCGGTTTTTGTTCCAATTTTTCCCGGTTTTTTCTCTTGTTAACTTAAAATTTATTTTAAGTATAAATAGACCTACAAATGGCTACAAAAATTGAATATAACAGTTGATAATTGAAGAAAATAATTGAAATTCAAAGAAAATAATTGAGCATTGAAGAATTAAATATTAAACTTTACAAAAAATAATAATTAAGAATTAAAAGAAATAATTAATAATGGAAAGAAATAATTAAACAATGACAAAGATATTTGACAATTAGAAACAAAATTTAAAAAAAAAGTAAATATTAATCTACAATTGAACAATAATTGAAAAAATTGAACAATGGTTATTAAATTCAAAGAATATAATTAAAAATTGGTCAACTAGATAGAAAATCAAAAAAAATCATTCAAAATTTAATTTAACAATTCAAAATTGAAGAAATAAATTGAAAATTAAATAATGAAATTGAAATCGGAAAAACATAGAATTGTTGAATATTAAAAAAAAAAACAATTGAAAATTGAGAAATAAAATTGAAATTCGAATACAATAATTGAGAATTAAAGAAAATTACTAAACAATTGGATTGAAAAAAGAAGAAACTAAGTTATAATTAAAAAAAAAATTGAAAATGACAAAAATTATTTAATATTGAAGAAAACATTAAAAATTGAAGAATAGAATTGTTATTTAAAGAAATTATTTGAGAATTGAAAAAAATAATTGAACAATTGAACAATTAAATTGAAAATAGAAGAAAATTATTAAGAATTGAAGGAGGTTTTGAAACATGAAATAAATAACTGATAAGTGAAAAAAAATAATAATTGAAAAAAGTCGAGATTACTGAATATTGAAAACAACAATTGAAAATTGAACAAAATAATTAAAAATTAAAGAAAATAATTGAAAATTGAAGAAAATAATTAAAAATTGAAAAAATTACTTAAAAATTACATACAATATTTAGAAACAGCCGAAAAATTTAGAAATCGACGGAAATAATTGCGAATTGATGAAAATAATTTAAAAATTCTTAATTTAAATAAAAATTGAAAGAAAAACATAATTTAAAAAAGCTGAGAATTGTTAAATATTGAAGAAAATTGAGAAGAAGTTGAAAATTGAAAGAAATTGAGAAACTGAAAGAAATATGAAAAAATAATTGGAAATTGAAGAAAATAATTGAAATTTAAGAAAAAAATTGAAATTTGAAGAAAATAATTGAGAATTTAAAAAAAATCATTGTAAAAAGCCTAGAGTTATTAAATATTAAAAAAAAATAAATTGAAAATTAAAGAATGGAATTGAATGTCGAAAATTATAATTGAGAATTAAAGAAAATAATTCAAGAAAGAAGAAAATGTGATTTTATGAAAATTGTTGAATAATAATTGAAAAAAAATATTGAAAAAAGCCGAGAATTATTGATTATAGAAGAAAATAATTGAAAAATGAAGGAGTTATTGAGATGTGAAATAAATAATTGATAATTGAAAAAAATAGTTGAAAAAAGTCGAGAATTATTGAATATTAAATTAAAAAATTAAAAATTGAAGGAAATAGTTGTGATTTGAAGAAAATAATTAAAAATTTATGAAAATAATTTAAAATTGAAGAAAATAATTGAAAATTGAATCAAATAATTGGCAATTCAAAAAATATAATTTATAGTTGAAGAAAATAATTAAAAATTGATTAAAATAATTGAAAATCGTAGAAAATATTTGAGAGTTAAATAAATTAATTAGAAATTGATGAAAATAATTGAAAATTGAAGAAAGTAATTGGCAATTGAAGAAAATAGTAGAAAATCGAAGAAAATAATTGAGAAATGAAGAAATAATTTTAAATTAATGAAAATAATTTGAAATGGAAGAAAATAATTGTGAATTGCAGAAAATAATTAGAAATTGATGAAAATAATTGAAAATTGAAAAGAATTTATTATCCTAGAAAAAATTCCCGGTTTGACGTAAAATTCCCGGTTAATTCCCGGTTATTTCCCGGTTTTCCCGGTTAGTAGACACCCTGTTACACCCTGTTTTGTTATTTTTCAATATCTTTTTGAATTTTTAATTATTTCCTTCAAATTTCAGTCATAATTATCCATTATTTTAGTCAATTCAATTGTTTCCTGAAATTTTAAATTGTAAATTTGAATTTTTCTCCAAATTTCAGTTACATTTTTCAATTTTTTGATCATTTTCTTCAGTCTCGTTTATTTTCTTATTTTTTAAATTATTTACTTTAACCTTAAAATATTTTCTTGGCTTTAGACATATATATTTATATATTCTATAACTATTTTAAAATCTTTAAAGTATAGTATATTATATTTTCCCGACATTTCCAATGAATTCCCAGATTTATTTACAAATTCTCGGCAAATTCACGAGTTTTTTCACGATATATTAAATTCCCTGCAAATTTCCGGATTTGTTAATTAAAAACAGGGACTGACACGAAAACCGAAACAAAATATATTTTATTTTTGTTTCGTTTCGGTTTTGAAAAACTGAAACAAAATATAAATTTAATTTTGTTTTGTGTTGAACCTGAAACGAAAAGGCTCTGAATTACTTTTTCGTCTCATGCCCGAAACGAAAAGACTTCGAATTTTGTTTCCGTTTCATGCCCGAAACGAAAATCCGCTCCGAATTCCGTTTTCGTTTCTCATAAAAAAGGCTTAAAATTCCACAAAAACAATTTTAAACACAATTCTTTTCTTGCAGGAGACGAAAACGAAATTCAGAATCTTTTCGTTTCGGGCATGAGACAGAAACGAAATTCGGAGTTGATTTTCGTTTCGGGCATGAGACGAAAACGTAATTCAGAGCCTTTTCGTTTCAGGTTCAATACAAAACAATATTGATTGTACATTTTTGTTTCGTCACAACAATTCAAAACAGAAACAGAATTCGGTTTTCGCGTCAGTCCCTGATTAAAAAGAAATCGTTTTGAAAATAAATTCTGAATTATTCAGAGTTAATAAAGATTTGAAAACACAAAAATCAGAATAAGTTGTCAAATTTTTTTTTACTCAATCTTCCATCACTCTTTAAAAAATTGTCGTATAAATTAATAACTTCTCATAAGTTTGTGCTTTTTAAAATATTACTTACCAAGCGACATCTGTAAGTCTTGTAAAATGTATATTAGTTATAATTGCTATAGGCGAAATTTGCTGCGTATCATAAATGACAACAGAACGTTGAGTGGCGACAGCAAATATCATTCTATAAGGCAATGGAATCACCGAAGCTGGTCCATCTTCCCGTAATTCGAAATACAAGGGACAACAGCGAACAGCAACTGTTTGTTCATCAGAAGATGGCAAAATCATAACAGGTCTAAAAAAGAAAAAGCATAATATATTAATCAAAAACTTCAGAAAAACATTCAATTCCAGTTTTTTTCATTTATAAACCATTTTCTGTTTTTTTTTTAAACTGGCTTACTCCTTTAAATTATGCCTGGAAAAGACAATAGTCGCATTAGTAATTTTATCCGTCGTTTCTTGCGGTTCAATTATTCCAGAAGGAGCTAAAATGAGAGTTCCATCGGGTGTGTACGTTAATCTTCGAAAAAACGATTTGAATGTGTCGTCATAAAATAATCGAACCATTTTTCCCTCGAGAGAATGTCCAGAAGGAGTCGGTATTTTTGCTTTTGTTACTCGTTGAATCGTCTTCTTTGTACTCAGATCGACTAATCGACAGTGTCTAGGATAATAAATATTTTTGAATTAATAAAAGTTCTACTCTCGTAAATTACTAGAAGAAATAAATAAAAATTACAAGAACATTAAGTAGTAAATAATGAAACTTAATTTTTAATAATATTATATGTTTAATGCAAAATAATTTGTACCTGTCTGAACTGAGGGTGCACACATATTGGTTACAAGGATCCCAAGTAACGCCTTGAACAAATCCTTTATAATCGGACAATATACAACTACTTCTTCCTTTGTTTATATCCCACAAAATGGCAGTATTATCTACAGATCCCGAAATCAGAGAATTTGAGTCGGGAGACCAATTAATGTCGTATATGTCTTCTAAGTGGCCTCTTAAAACTTTCCAGGACGTCCAGTGTTCCTTATTAGAATTTTCTTCGCTAATAAATAAGGGAATTTCGGACTCCTCTCGCTGTTTCCATAATATTATTATCGACTCTAGAAAATCATAATTTATTATTAATTCAAATCATCATAATATACACTTATCGAAATTATAATTTATTCGAAATTCAATTTAAGAAATTTAAATAGATTCCAAATTCCAGTAATCGGAATTTTCGTTATACAAAATTTTAACAATTTCTATTGATATTAAATTTAAAAAAGGTGTCTAACGAATAAAAATTTTCAAATTGTCGTCAAATTGATGCAATGTGATAAAACCAAGAAAACATGGACAAAAATGTACAAAATACGAAATTACTTACTTAAAAAAAATATTTTAAAACATAATAAAGTGTTTAAAAATAAAAAAAAAATTGTTAAAAAACAATCTAACAAAATATGAAAAATCAGAAAATCATCTAGAATATCTCCTATTTTATAAAAAAATCGAGGAAAAAAAATAGAAGAAAATTTACCGAAATGAGAAATACTATAAAGATAGTATAAAGGAAAAAATTCAAGAACATATTAAAACTACCCAACAAAGAAAAAATGACAAAAAATTTCATCTACAAATGAAAATTATGACATCAAGAACAATTAAAAATAGAAAAATCTGTAATAAAAGTATAAAAAACTAGAATTAAATGAAAAAAGTATTTAAAAATTCAAAATTTTAAATCTCTTTAATTCAAGAGTGAGAAAATCAAGGAAAAGTTACTAAACAATACGAAAATGTAATAGTAATAATAATAAGTAAAAAGTCTACAAAAGTAGTGAGAAAATTATTGGAAATTGATAAAATTATAGAAATTATTAATAATAGATGAAAATTTAAAAGACAGAAAAATTATTTTGAAAAAATAAAAATGTCAACAAATATTATAAAGTCAAGGAGAAAATGGGAAAAACAAAAAAAAAATGCAAAGAAATTAAAGTAAAAGTCAAAAACTTTGACAGAATAAGAAAAAGTGAGAACATTTATATAAAAAAAAAAATGTAAAAAATGAAAAATAGTTTCTTTAAATCTAACAAAGTAATAAAAACAATGATGTAATTAAAAAAAAATTAATTAAAAGAATCTTTAATCCAAGAAAAAATGTGAAAATTACAAAAATGTTTAGAAAATTAGAAAAATAAAAGAAAGAAAATCCTTATTTCATCTTATTTCTAACAAATAAACATTTTTAATTGTTGTCAAATTGAAAAAAAAGTATTTCTAAAATCCTAAAAGTCTAAATTTCACAATCTAAATCAAGAAGCAATGTGATAAAACTAAGAAAACATGGGCAAAAAATTACAAAATACGAACCTATTTACTTTAAATTTAAAAAAAATATATTAAAAGATAATAAAGTGTTTAAAAATAAAAAAAAATTGTTAAAAAACAATCTAACAAAATATGAAAAATCAGAAAATCATCTAGAATATCTCAAATTTTATAAAAAAATCGAGGAAAAACGAAAATAGAAGAAAATTGTCTGAAATAAGAAAAAATAAAATGAAAATAAGAAAATGTAAAAAGATGAGTAAAAAGTTTACTAATAAAAATGAGAAATACTATAAAGATATTATAAAAGAAAATATTTAGAAACAGATTAAAACTACCCAATAAAGAAAAAATGACAAAAAATTATTAATAATAAAAAAAGATTGAAAATTGAAGAACAGTTTTATTAAATCTAACGAAATAATGAAAACATTAATGTAATTAAAATAGAAATTTAATTAATAAAATATTTAATGAAAGAAAAAATGTGAAAATTAAAAAATGTTTAGAAAATTAGAACAATAAAAAAAAAAGAAAATTCTTTTTATTTCATTATACTTGTTAAGTTTTAATTATTTATTTATGTTTCTTTACCACTTTTTTTTAAATAAATTATCGCGTGTTTTTCTTAATATTTCTGTCCTTTTTGTGAGAAGAGATTTTTATTTTTTTTCAAACATGCAAAAAATTTACAAAATTCGAATCTACTTACTTAAAATGAAAAAATATATATATGAAAAGATAATAAAAAGTGTTTAAAAGAAAAAATATGTTTAAAAGCACCATAAAAAAATATAAATAATCAGAAAATCATCTAAAAAATATCTCAAATTTTATCAAAAATCGAGGAAAAACAAAAATATGTAGAAGAAAATTGCCAGAAATGAGAAAAAAATAAAATAAGAATGTAAAAATAGACGAGTAAAAAGTTTACTAATAAAAATTAGAAATACTATAAAGTTAGTATATTTCAGTCGATCAAACTTTTATTAATTTAAATTTCAATTGATTCTATTTTCAACAATATTCCCTAATTTATAAATTTCAATCAATCTAAATTATCGTTCATAAAAATGAAACATAAGATTTTTTTTCAAGTTAAATTTTAACGTTTTAGGTTTATTTACTTGTTTCTCGTTTTGGATTATTCTTTATTTTCAGATTAACTTAATTTGTAAAGAAAATCTGAAATGTTTAATAAATTTCCGTTTTAACAGAATAAATATCTTTAGCGAAAAAGCCATTAAAATTTAAGGTTCACTCAAAAATTAAAAAAAGTTTCGAGATTTTTAAGATTAGAAATTGAAGCAGATTTATAAGTTTGAACTTCTGAACATTTGAATAATAAACAAAATTCATATTTTTACAATTTCCAAAATTAAAATTGAAGCTAAAATTGTATACCTACACCTAAAAAAGTTAATGATTAAAAATAAATACTAATATTTATTTTATAATTTAATAAGAAATATTAAAAAGAATCAAATACAAAAGATTTTGATTGAAATATTTGAATAGAAAAAAAAATCGATCTTCAAGATGATCAAATCAGAGGTATTTTTTAAAAAGTGCTGAATTTTTGAAGAATAAAACCAAAAGATTGAACGAGAAAAAAATAAAATCAATTATTTAAAATATTTAAAAATAATTATAATAATCAATAAACTGGTTAATTTATCAATAAAAATATGTATTTAAAAGCTTAGAGTTACTTTTAAGATTGAAAATAATTTAAAAATACCTAAATCAATAGAAATTATTATTAATCAAAATTTGTTTTTGTTTTAAGAAATAAAGATTTTTATTACCATCGTCTGCAGAAGCTAAAATTTCACCAGATGGTGAAAAACGTACAACATTTACAGCTTTTTGATGCCTTTCTAAATCCGCAACACATGAAATTTCCACTCCACCGGTATCGTTTATTAATAAATGCCAAATCTGTTTTAAAAAATAAATTTAATTAGTATTGTATTAACAGATAATAAAACATAATTTGATAAATAACAGGGCTGATAAAAATCATAATTTTTTTTTAATACAATCAGTACATAAAATCTCCAAATGTTTATTTATAAGTAGTTTATTTTTTAAACTGAGAAAATTTAATAAGAAATAATGAAGAATAAAACATTTAATCAGAATCAAATAAATTATGTCGAATAAATGAGAAATTTTCAAAAAAATATTTTCAAATTCATATGATCGCAAAATTAAGAAAATTAGGTAAAAGCAACGAAAAAATAATAAATTATAAAAAAAACAAGAATGTAAAAAGATTAAAAAACAGGCTATCAAAAAAAAAAAAAAAAAAATGAGAAAATTCTTTTAAATAAAAAATGTCATGAACATTATTAAAGAAATTATGAAAAAACTAAACAAAAACACAAGAATGGAACAGTGACACAAAAATATATAAAAAAGTAGAAAATCTTCATAAAATATTCACGGAAATTTGTTTTTAAATTTAAAAAAAAAATAAATCAGAATATAGTTTAAAAAAAAACGTTAAAATATATTACTAAAGAGAACAAAATTTTAAAATTAGAAAAATTAGAGAATTATTTCACAAATCATAGAAAACAAGAATGAATAAAATTGAGGAAAATTTAAAAAAATAATAGAAGCATCGAACAAATATTTTCAAAAATTCGTAGTTGCAAGATAAAAACTAAAAAATTTAAATGAAGGATTCTAAGGCCCTAAAATGTTTCTAAGAAATTGAAAAATGATAACAAAAATTAAAGAATTAATTAAACTGCAAGGAAGGACTAAAAAAATAGTGAAACATTAAGAAAATTAAGTAAATAGCAAGAAAATGGAGAAATGTTTATTTCCTTATTCTAACAAACACTAAAAAAAGGTTTAAAGAATAAAAAAATATTAAAATTTGGTTAGAATCTACTAAAAAATAAATAAAATAAAACAAATAAATAAATTTACAAAAAAAATGACTGTCTTTATTCTTAAAAACATGGTAATAATTATGAAAATCAACGAAACAAAAAGTTTAGTGAATTTTATAACAAAATTGTGTAAAATAATATTAAATAATTTGCATAAAAAGAAGAAAATTGTAGAAAGTTCTAAAATAAAAAGACGAATACAAAAAAAATATATCAAAAGTAAAAGGGGAAAAAATCTTAAAATTTTTGTAAAAATAAGAAATGTAAGATAAAATCTAAACAGTTTCGAAAAAGTGAAATCTCTTCGAAAAATTATAAAAATTAAAGAAAGGTTTATTGTGAATTTGATGAATAATTAATCTTATTTAATTATTTTGCATTAATTAATATGCATTTCAAATTTAATTTATTAAAATTTTAAAGTTTGAACAAATTTATGAATGTCATAAAAAGTAAACAAATAGATTTTTAAATTCAAGAAAGAAACCTGTTGAATGTTCTACAACCTCTTTTCTCTTGAAATAAAAAAATAAAGTTTTCAAATTATATTCCAATAAAACAAAAAAGTCGCAAAAATTGTTCAAATCATCTATTTGACACGGTAATGCGAGAATAAAGAATTTTTTTTACCAAAACGTGAGAATCAGCACCACCAGTAACAATTCTCCAATAAATTTCTTCTGTCGAATTTTTCCAATTTCCAACTTGAATATCAATACTTAACACTGGATCTCGATTATGCCAGGAAATTTCCGGAATAGAGCACTTCATATTTGACAATTGTACGCGAGAAGCTTTATAAAATAAAGAATAAATTAAAAAAGAAAACTTGTTTGACTGATCTAAAATTCCATAACCTATATATTTTTGATCTTATTGTGCCGGAGAATGCAATGCAAACACGAATAATGCGCGCGTTCTTATTTCGGATAAACTCGGTTTATTCCGTGATAATTCCATTGGATCCACCAATCACAATTCACAAATAGGGGACAAGTTTCTACCATCTTCAATCATGGATAAAATTGCAAAATTTTAAATTTCAAAATTTGTATAATTTTTGTTGATCTAACAAATAAATAATTTTAAAACTGTTTAACAATTAGAAAAAGTCGTTTATAAGGTTTAGTTTTATTGTACCAAATTTAGTAAAACAGATTTTTCAAAATACATATGCTGAAGAACTTGGAAGAATGTCATAAATTGTAAAATTAATAATTAAGAGCATGTGAGGGCGCAATTACATGTCTGCGTTGAACGCTGCGTTCTTGCGTTGAATGGTGAGAGTGACAAAGATGTGACTATATTTCTGTCTTTCTCTCTCTCACCATACAACGCAAGAACGCAGCGTTCGACGCAGACATGTATTTGCGCCCTGATAGATTATGACGTCACTGGTATAGGCATTCTCCTGAAATACAGTGACGTAACTGTTAAGGGTCAAAACGGGACAATGCTCCGGGGCCCTAATAGACCTTTATTATTAAAAATTAAATTTATATAAATAAATAAAATAAATCAAATTTTGCAAATTAACTGAAAAAAATGAAATTAATTAAAAATTGGAAACAGTAATTTAAAAAATCATAGAAATGTTTTAAAAATAAAGATAAATAATTTAAATTTGAGAAAAATATTTTAAAATCTTAAAATTAAATTGAAAAAACTTGAATAATGAGCAATTTGAAAATTAAGGCTATAATATTGAAAAAAAAGCATTAAAATTTGAGAAAATAATTGAAAAAAATACATAATTTATTTTAAATAAAGGAAAGTTAAAGAAAAATCCAGAAAAATACTTAAAACTTTTAAAAGTTCATTAAAGAAAAAAGAAAATAATAAAAAATTTGAGAAAATAAGTAAAAAAAAAATAAACATAATTTAAAATTATAAGGAGGACAATTTTTAAACAAAAATAAATAATTAAAAACTTTTTGGAAATTATGAAAAAGAACGAAATTAATCGAAAATTGAAGAAAATAATATAAAAAATAATATAAATAATTGAAAACTGAATAAAATACTGGAAATGTCAGATGATGAATAGTTTACAATTTTTTAAATTATGAAACAAATGAAAAAATTAAAAATTTAAGGAAATAAATGTTGAAAAATAATTAAAAAAATTATTTTAAAATTTGAAACTTGTAGTAAATAATTAAAATGTGATACAAACAATGATCAGTTGTAAAAAATAAATTACATTTGAGTAAAATAATTGAGAAAATAACCTACAGAATTTTTTTTAAATAAAAACAAAATAATTAAAGTTTGAAAAACATACATTAAGAATTTAGAAATCAATTGAATGAAATGAGAATAACTAAAAATTGGAGAAAAGAATTGAAGAAAGCTAAAAATAATTAAAATTAACGATGATTAATAAAAAAAATTTGATATTATGAAAACAAATGAAAATAATTGAAAAATGATGCAAACAATGATAAGTTTGCATCAACTTTGCAAGTTTTTTTTTTTTTTAAATAAAAAGAATAATTGAAATTTGGAAAAAATACATGAAGATTTTAGCAATCTATTGAAAAAAATTATAGTAACTAAAAAATTGGAAAAAAAGAATTGAAGAAAGCTAAAAATAATTGAAATTCACTATAATTAATAAAAAAATTTGGAAATTATGAAAACAAATTAAAGTACCTAATTGAAAACTGAAGAAAATAATTGAAATTTTAGAAAAATTCTTAAAAATCTTATAAAATGAGAAAAATAATTAAAATCGAGGAAAATAATTAAAAAATGATAAAATTAATTAAAAATTGAAAAAAATAATTGAAATATATTGAAAATAATTTAAATATGAAAAATTGAAAACAGTAAATAAAATTTGAGGGAAATAATTGAAAAAATTATAGAATATATGTTTAAAAAAAGAAGATAATTACAAAATTACTTAAAAAATTTTAATTAAAGAAAAAAATGAAAAAATCGCAGAAATAATTAAAAATTATTGAAATTTTTGAAAAATACTTAAAAATCTTAGAAAATAATTTGAGTAAATTAGATTAATAATTTACAATCGAAGAAAATAATTGAATAATTATAAAATTAATTCAAAATTGGAAAATAATTAAAATTTGCTGAAAATAATTTGAGATTTAAAAAAAATTGAAATATGATGAAAATAATTTAAATATGAAAAATTGAAAACAGTAAATAAAATTTTAGAGAAATAATTGAAAAAATTATAGAATAAATGTTTAAAAAAAGAAAATAATTACAAAATTACTTTAAAAAAATTTAATTAAAGGGAATAATTAAAAAATTACAGAAATAATCGAAAATTGATGAAAATAACTGAAATTTCAGATAAATAATTGTAATTTTTGAAAATTATGCCAAAATAATGAAAATAATAGAAAAAAAATTAGAAAAAAGGGGGAAACAAAATTACTGATCGTTTTAAAAAATAATGAAAATAAACAAGAAACTTAGAAAAAAAGAGGAAACGTTCCTAAACGTTATAAAAGTAAAATGACTGAAAATATACAATATTGATAAAAATTTATAATTTAAAAATGAAATAATATGTAAAGTAAACGGAATGAGAAATTTAAAACACTAAGAAATTATAAAAATTATGAAAAAATGCCTACTGTTGAATACATATTTTGAAAAAATAATTAAAAATTCAACATTTTAGAGAAAGAAAAAATTGTTTTATAGAGTATAAAATTAAAAAAATGTATTAATCCAAAAATCCAAAAAATTAAAAAAATGCTCTGATGTTTCTAGGTTTTATTTCCACTAATAGATAAATAATGTTAATATTAAAAATAATAAATCTCGAACATTGTTAACGTCCAATATCAAGGTATAGAAAAAAATAAATGTCTTAAAATTTAGACTAATCACATCATTAAATAATCTACTTTCTGAAGGTTGAAAGTAATAAATAAATAAATAACTGTTATAAAAATGAATAAGAATTTTACAAAAATAGACAATAAAATTAATAATAATTAAGATGTCTGCAATTAATTGTACGTTTTCTGTAATATATATTTCTGGCAGTTTTTGTGACTGCATGGCACGAATAATAATTACATTACAATAATATGTACAGTTTCATTTAAAAAATGGCAATATGTAAAAATATTACATACCAAAGATTAGAATTATCGTTACAATAAAGCTACGTATATTAAAGATAAATTTTGTAGTCTTAAATCGTACGATTGCACAAAAAGTAGTGCATAACAGGAATTTATTCTAATAAATTAATATTTGAAACGAAGACATTGTAAGCCACGATGCATATTTTTGCAAATTTTAATAAATATTTTCTAATCACTGTCATCTGTATTTCTAGGCGCGCGAGTTAAGGGACGTCGACTGTCTTCATCTGATCCGTAAATCACTTCTTCGTCCGAATCGTTTATCATCGAGAAAGATGGATTATCTTTTGTTATGGACGAATCTGAAACAAGATATTTAGAAATCAATTTACTTTTTAGATATAAATTTATATAGTATAATATATAGCTTGAATAGAAAAAAATAAGTTTTGAAATTTTTCGAAAATTGTCGGAAATTTTTTGTTACTAATTACTATATTATATAACTAGCAATAATAAAAATTACGAAGTTGAAAAATATATCTGAAAAATGACGAAAATAATTGACAGTTAAATACAAAATTCGAGAAATGGTTACATGATTACACAATTGAAAATAAAAAAAAATTATAAAAAAAAAATAAAAATTTATAAATTAAACAATAAATATTAAATTTAAACAAAATAGTTGAAAAAAATATAGGAATAACTGTTGGAAATAATTCCAAATTAAACTGGATTGAAAATTGAAAAAAAAATTATTGAAAATGAAGAAAATAATAAAAAATTGAGGCAATAAATTGAAAATTTAAGAATTAATTTAAAAGTTAAAGAAGTAAAATGAAAATTTAAGAAGTAAATTAAAATATGAAAAAATTATTTATAATTGAAAAAATAATTAAAATTGAAAAAATAATTGAAAATTGAAGAGAGCAATTAAAAATTGAAAAATGGAATTTAAATTTATGGAATATACTTAAAAATGTTAGAAAGTAATTAAAAAAGCCGAGAATTAATGAATATAGCAGAAATTTTAAAACAATTTTAATGAGTTAAAAAAATAATTTAAAAAATACGAGAATCATTGAATATTGAGGAATTAATTGAAAATCGATAAAAAAATTGAAAATTAAAGAAAATATTTGAGAATTGAAGAAAATAATTGCCAATTGAATAACTGGATTGAAAATCGAAAAAATTAATTAAAATTGATGAAAACAATAAAAAAAATTGAGAAAATAAATTGAAAATTGAAATTAAATTAAAATTTGAAAAAAAATTACAAAATAACGAAAACAATTGACAATTGAAAACAAAATTCAAAAAATGGCTAGATTAATTAACAATTGAAAAAAATTGATAAAATTAAACAAGAAATATTAAATTTAAAGGAAATAATTGTAAATTGAAAAATTAAGAAAACTATAGGAATAATTGTTGGAATTAATTGAACATTTAACAACTGGATTGAAAAACGAAAAAAATAATTAAAATTGAAAAAAATAATCTAAAATTGAAGAATGGAATTGAATTTTAAAGAATATTTACTTAAAAATAGATAAAAAGTTATTGAAAAAAGCCGAGAATTAATGAATATAGAAGAAAACAATTTGAAAACTAAAAAATGGAAATAAAATTTGAAGAATAGAATTAAACATTAATGAAAATAATAATTGAACACGTGTATTTAAAATCAAAGAAACTTGATAATAATTAAACAAAATAATAGAAAAAAGGCGATAATTTTTTATTATTAAAGGAAATAATCCACAATTAAAAGTGGAAATTAAATTTAAAGACAGTAACTGAGAATTGAAGAGAATAGTTCTAGAATTGAATAATTCAATTATAAATTTAACATAATTTCTATGAGTGAAAAAATAATCGAAAAAATCCGAGAATTATTGAATATTGGCGAATTAATTGAAAACCGATAAAAATAATTGAAAATTAAGAAAAATATTTGGGAATTGAAGAAAATATGTGAAAAAAGTCGAATATAATTGTCAATTGAAAAACAATTTCGAAAAATTACTAGATTAATAGACATCTGAAAAAAATGATTGAAAAAATTAAATAAGAAATATTAAATATAAAGAAAATAATTGTAAATTGAAAAATTAAAAAAACTAAATTAAAAAAAAAGTAATTGAAAAAAGCCGAGAATTAATGAATACCTATAGAAGAAAACAATTGAAAATTGAAGATTGGAAATAAAAATGCAAGAATGGAATTAAAAGTTAAAGAAAATAATTGAACAATTGTATTTAAAATTAAAGAAACTTAATAATAATCGAAAAAAATAATAGAAAAAAATTAATAATTTTGTAATATTGAAGAAAATAATTGATAATTGAAAACTGGAATTTAAATTTGAAGAAAATAACTGAGAATTGAATGGAATAGTTCTAGAATTGAATAATTGAATTGAAATTTTAAAACAATTTTGATGAATGAAAAAAATAGTTGAAAAAATCCAAGATTTATTGACAAACAAAATTGTTAAATTAATGAATAATCATAAAATTGAATAAGAATAATAAATTGTCAATTGTAAACTGATGAAAATTTCAATAAAATAATTGATAATTGAGAAGAAGCGAGAGTGATTGAATATTGAATAAAATAATTGAAAAATGAAGAATGAAATTGAAAATTGAAGTAAATAAATGAGAATTGAAGAAAAAAAATAAAAATTAAAGAAATAAATTAAAGATTAAAGAATTAAATTGAAATGTTAAGAAAATAGTTGATAATTGAAACTCAAATTACAAAATGACTAAAATAATTAAATATTAAAGAAAATAATTGAGAAATGAGGAAATGAACTGTCAATGGAAAGAAAAATTCGAAATTTGTCGAGAATGCTCCACAAAAAAACAAAATAAAAAAAAATTAAAGAATAGGTTATAAAATTAAAAGAGTATATTGAAAACTGTTAAAAATTATAGAAATAATTAGATTTATTTATTAATGAAATTAAAATTATTTGAATTTATATTAATAAATTTTAATAAATTTAAAACCATTTTTGAAAAAATAACTGATTTAAAAAAAAATATCTAAGTGACAAACTTTAGGTGTTGACAGAATGAAAGAATGAATGAATGAATTTTGTGGATTATTATTATAGATTTTTTAAAGCATATTTTTACCCTTTTAATATCCAAAAAATCTAAAATTATAGCTTTAATTTTCAACAGCACTGAACGAAGAAAATTATTTTTCTAAAATGCGGAAATAGGATTTTTTTAGGCTTTTAGGACTGCTTTACAAGATTCCGCGATCGTAGATTTTATTTTTACACATTAGAAAATCTAATGTGGAGATTTTTTTGATAAGATAGTATCAAAAAATTACAAATTATTTTTTATAATCCTAATATTTAAGCATGTATGAAATAAAGTTCAAAAACTTTAATTTTAACTTATGCCATGGCATAAGCTGTATAATGATTAAAAATATACAGTTTGGTGAAATTTGAAAAAAATTAGAAAATTTTGTACAGATTAGACTAAACTTTATCTTTTTAACAAAATTAATGTAACATGTTATATTAAGGTTTTTTGGACCGCTGATTAAGAACCAGTTAATAGTTTTTCAGAATTTAAAATGGCGGACAAAATACAAAATTTATGAAATTTAATATACACTAAAGCTTCAATTATTTTAACCCGGTCTACGCAAATACATGACAAAAGTCGCACTTATTTTAACTTCCATGTATTTACAGAGAATTTCTCTGATTCGCTGATCCAATACGCAGCAACCAATGAAAATGTTAGTTAGTTTTGATTGGTCGACAAATTAAAATAAGTGAGACTTCGAACTGTTAAAATAAATGCGACTTCAAATAAACGAGACTTTAAAAAAGTGAAGTTGCAGTATATTCTGGGTTTTCTTTGGATCTCTCCCCTGATTAAGAATCTATTAATAACATTTCAAAATTAAAAATCTTGTAAAACGATTTGAAAAATATAAAGAAATCCTATTTCCAAAATTCAGAAAATAAAATTTGAATATATTCAATTTAGAATCAAATTTTCATCACTATGAATTTCCGCTTATAAAAATTAAGATTGATTGAAATTTGTGAAAAATAAAATTTGGCTAGATAGAAATTTGTAATTTGAATTAGTTTCATTAAAAACAAAAGAAAATTAAATTAATTAAGATTAGGTTATAATGTTAAAAATTAAGGTTTGGATCGATTTAAATTTGGATCAAGTAAAATTTTCATCATAAAAATTGTGAAATTAAAATGATTTAGCTTAGCTAAATCTATTTTTTTCTGGAAAATGTACAACTGGAAAACCTTAAAAAGAATTTCTAAAAGTGTAAAATTATGTTATGTCTGCTTGAAAAAAAATTAACTTACGTTGTCCGTAGACTTGCTGAACAGCAGGCGCGTAAACATATGCCATGGTGTAAAGATAAAAATTTAAAAGACCATAAAGGGCCATAAATTGGGCTGAAGTGTGGTAATAAGTTGAAAGTCGAGAAGCAAAACTATCTTCAAAAACTCCAGCTCCAAATTTTCGAGCCGTGACCAGAGCGCAAACTCCTATAACAACTGCAGCGAGAAGAGTCAAAAATCTTAAGCGCAGGTCTGAAAAAGACAATTTAGAATTAGAAAAATATTTTTTTACAAAATGCAAGTTTTTTAAATAATTTCGTAAAATAATAAATTTATCAATTTATAATTAGTTTCGAATGACTTTTTATAATATAACAATTTCAATACTTGGCAATTTTACAAACAGAATTTTTTTTTTCAATTTTCTGTTACAAGCGAATACCCAATTTTCTGGTTTAAATTAAATAAATTAAAATTTAATATTCACATTATATTGATTATTTTTATTATTGATTTATTATTAAAATCTGTAAGTCTCGTATAAAAAATTATAATTACCAAAGAAAGGCATTGATCGTAATTCACTGTACGCTCTGAGAATTAATAAAAGAAGATAAGCGCCATAGATTCCTCCCATGGTTAGGAAGAATACCTTGAAACCCTGTAACAAAAAATTCGAAATGTTCAATATTTTACTGCAAATTATTAATTTTTAAAGAAAAAATATTTAAAAAATAATTCAATGATTTTTTTACAACTTACAGGGAAATTAAATATTAAAAATACATGAAAAATCATGTTTTAAATACTTTTTAATTTTTAAAGTGTTAATAACATTTTATAAATAGGTTGAAAATTGATTTTTACAAAAAGCTACAAAATCTAAAAAAAAAACAAACATTCATACATGTTGGAATATTTTCTAAAGACGATGGAAAAAACGTTTTCACAAAAAATGTAAAACTGAGAAAAAGTGAAGTGAAGAGGATCTTTGATTAAAAAATGAAAATCAATTAAAAAAAATAGTTTGGAAATATAAAAATAAAATAAGAAAATTCAAAAAGAATTAAGGAAAAAATTTGCTGAATTAATGAGAATGTTAAATAAAAAGCTAAGGAAATTCATTTAAAAATTGGGAAAATTTTTAAAATATTAAGGCAATTTTGAAAGAAAGAGAAAGTGTTAAAATAATTTTAAAAATTTAGAATATCGTAGTAACTTTAATTAAATTTTTAAAAAATAAATTTAAAAAATACTAGTACTTGAATAACTTTGCAAAAAATGTAAAAATAATTTGGAGCAAATCTATAAAAGGATAAACGCATTTAAACAAAAATAAAAAAATTGAGGTAAAAATGAAATTTTTACTGGTAAAAGAGAAAAACTAAAAAAAAAGCGAAAAAATGGTATAATTAAAATAAAAATAAAAATTATGGAAAAAAGTAAAAAGGTGACTAAAATCGAGAACAGTGAGAAAAGTGCAAAAAATACAAGAAAATGTTTTAAAATTTTAGTAAGTTCAAAAACTAAATTTAATTCTCAAAAATTTACGGAACCAGTAAAATAATTTTTCAAAATACATGGAAAATTAAAGAATGTTAAAATTTTAGTAAATGTTAAAAGCAGAAATAAATGCAGAAACTGAACTAATATAATTTACATAAAAATTACAAAATGTCAGAAAATAAGAGACAAATTTGAAACAGAACAAAAAACAACTAATGCAAAGAAGAAAAAAGCTTAAAAAAAAATTTGAAGAAAAAAGGAAAAAAAATTCTAGAAAAGGGAAAAATTTGTGTGAAATATAAAATGACGATAAATTTAGAAAATTGAACAAATGATGATGTAATGATAATAAAAATGATGAAAGAATAAATAAATCGATGAAAATTTTGGAGAATATTAAATTAAGTTAAATGATTCAGAGTGAGAAAATTTACATCAAATAAATTAAAATGCAAAATAATTAGTTTTTGACTAATAACATTTGAATAATTGAAATTTAAAAGTCTGAATAAATGAAAATTTAGACTAATTTGTCGTTTGGTGTAAGTTCAATTATAATAAGTTGAAATTATTAAAATGAATGAAAATGTAAATGACGAAAAATATGTTGAAAACACGGAAAAAAGTGATACACTACTTTTAGAATTGCTAAAACAGCGTTCTGATTGGATGGTAACTTTACCGGAAAAATTACCAGCCAATCAGAAAGCTGTTTTAGCAATTCTACATTCCTTTGGTCGGACAGATGCAAATTCTGACAATTGGAAATTCGGAACTTAAAAGTTCGGACAAATGGAGATTCGGATAGATCAATATTCTGGCAAATAGAGATTCGGAAAGTTCAATATTCTGACAATTGGGGATTCAGAAATTTACATTTTCTGACAAATGGTGATTCAGGAAGTTTAATATTGGGACAAATAAATTTCGATCCATAGAAGATTCTGTCAATTGATTTTTGGAGATAATGATGGAGACCCATTGTAAATTTTCCAGAAAAAATTAGGTTTAGCAAAAATTTACTGTCAAATAATAACTATTTAACATTTTATGTTTTTTCTACTTTCATCCAATTCTGAAAAATAATAACTTATTTTTCTCGTTAAAACATTCTCTACAATTTTATTTGTTGGGTTTTGTTAAATAATATTTGGTCTAAAACGTATTAAACAATGAATGAATTAATGAATTTATGAAATTATTATTATTTATTCATAAAACAACAAATTGTAATTTAATAACAAAATTTAGCTGAACCTAATTTTTTCTGAAAAATGTACAACAGTATTTTTCAAAATTTCGTAAAATTAATTTGGATAATATTTTTATTTGGGGTGAAAAACGACTTTCTGGTTTGAGGTTATGTAAATGGGGAGAACCTCTTTAAAAATATATTTAAAAAATAATCAAAAAAAAGGGGTATTCACACAATTTCCGGCAGTGTATATTCTATACTTACGTAGTAATTAGATGTATCGAGGATATAATTGTAGGTAGGATCTTCAAGTTCTGTACACCTGAGCCAAGTTGCTAATGTAAGACCAGCTCCCCATAGCAACCCAACAATTAATAATTTTGGCAAATAAAACGTTGCAATTCTCCTTTCATTCTGTAATAAAATAGACAATTATAGTAAAAATTATATTGAATACATAATTGTGATTTGTCACCCAAGAAAGGGACCTAAGAAGGAAAAAATTTTAGGTTATGTTCAATCTTTTAATCACAGAATCACAGTATCTTTTTCTCGAAAAATAGGGGCTACAAATTTAAAAAAATAGGTAACAAAAAACATCACACAAAATAAATTGATGTTTAAAATAACATATTTGTAAAAATTTATAATTTTAATAATCCACAAGATTCATTCCTTCTTTCATTCTTTGCACACTTGAAGTTTGTCATTTAGATATTTTTTTGTTTTAAATCAGATACTTTTCAAAAACTCATTTTCCAAAAAATGCATTTAAATTGATTAAAATTAAATTTATAAATATCAGTTCAAATAATTTTAATTTAATTAATAAATAAATGTATAATTTTTTCTATAATTTTTAACAGTTTTTAATATACAATTATTCTCTTTACATTTTATAATTATTCATTAGTTTTTTTAAATTAATTTGTTCTGTTGATTCTCGAGAGTTTTCGAATTTTTCTTTAGATTGTCAATTATTTTCCTAATTTCTCAATTATTTCTTTTAATATTTAATTATTTTAGTCATTTAGTAATTTTTCTTTCAATTATCAATTAATTTCTTGAAATTCCAATTAAATTCTTTAATTTCCAATTTGTTTCTTCAATTTTTAATTATTTTCTTAAATCCTAAAATATTTTCTTTAATTTTTAATTACTTTTATCAATTTTCAATTAATTGCTCCATACTAAAAAATTATCGGATTTTTTCAATTATTTTGTTCACTCATAAAAAATGCTTTAACATTTTAATTCAAATATTCAATTCTACAACTTTTCTCCTTAATTCTCAGTTGTTTCTTTAAATTAAATATCTACTTTTCAATTTTTAATTATTTTCTTGAATATCAAAAAATTAGCACCTTTTTCTATTCTTTTTTCAATTTTAATTAAGTTTTTTAATTTTAAATACAAAAGTTCAATTATTTTCTTCAATTTTGAATTCCATTCTTAAATATTTATTCCAATTCTTTAGTTTTCAATTGTTTTCTTCTATATTAATTAATTATCAGCATTTTTCAATTTTTTAATTTTATGTATTTTTTTAAAACTCCAATTCCATTCTCTAATTTTTAATTGCTTTCTTCAATTTTCAATTGTTTCTTTCAATTTCAATTTTTTTTTATTTCTAATCCAGTTGTTAAATGTGCAATTATTTCCAAAAATTATTCCTTTAATTTTCTTAATTTTTAATTTGTCTTTATTTTCTTTAAATTTAATATTTCTTATCTAATTTTTTCAATTTTTTTTAGTTGTCTATTAATCTAGTCATTTTTAAATTTTGTTTTCAATTGACAATTATTTCCGTCATTTTTCACTTATTTTCTTCAATTTTTCGATTTTTCTTGTAATTTTTCAAATATTTCCTTAAAATATTATTTATTTTACACAATTTTCAATTATTTTCTACAATTTTTTCTATTTTCAATTATTATCTTAAAATTTTATAATTGTTCTTTGATTTATTAAATTATTTTGTTCGGTTGAGTATTAATCTAGAGATTTTTTGAATTTTGTTTTTAATTGTCAATGATTTTCGTCATTGTATAATTTTTTTTTCAATTTTCAATTAGATTTTCAAATTTTAATTTAATTCTTAAATTTTCACTTATTACCAGAAGTTTTTATTATTTTCTTCAACCTTAATTATGTTCTTCGATTTTCAATCCAGTTGTTGAATTTGCATTCTTGTCTACAGTTATTCCTATAATTTTTCATCTATTTAGTATGACATTTAATATTTCTTGTTCAATTTTTTCAATTATTTTTTTCAGTTGTCTATTAATTTAGTAATTTAAAAATTTTTTTTTTAATTGTAATTATTTTCGTCATTTTTTCCATATATTTTCTTCAATTTTTCGATTATTTTTGACGTATTTCTACTATTTCCTTAAATTATTAATTATTCTCTACAATTTTAATTATTTTTTTCGATTTCAATCCAGTTGTTTAATTTGCAATTATTTTCAACAGTTATTCCTATAATTTTTTAACTATTTTGTTAAAACTTCATATTTATTGTTTAATTTTTAAACTATTCTTTTCAATTTAATTTTATGTACTTTTATGCCCGTAAAGGATCTTACATGATTGTGGGCTGTATATTTTGGCAAATAAAAAAAAAAAAAAAAATTGTGTAATTATGTAGCCATTTTTTTAATTTTGTTTTCAATTGTCAATTATTTTCGTCGTTTTGTAATTTTCTTTTCAATTATCATTTATTTTTTCAAATTTTAATTTAATTCTTAAATTTTCAATTTATTTTCTCAATTTTTTATCATTTTCTTCAATTTCAATAATTATTTTTTTGCAACAATTGAATTTGAGCTTAAATGGAATTATAATTTACTAATTTTTTAATTACGATTAGAAAAATTAATATTTTAAATCGTTTACAATTTTTGTGAATTAATGTAGAAATTAATAAAATTTGTAGTTAATTAATTTGGATCGAATTAAATTGAAAAATAACTGAAATTTGAATCAAATCAAATGTGAATCAATTGAAATTAAAATTAATTAAAATTTCCATCGAGTTAAATTTAAGCAACTTCAAATTTGATTAATTGCCGTTTGAATAAATCAAAGTTGAAATCGATTATACTTTGATAAATTAAAAATTTCGTGAATTTAAATTTTAGATTAATTAAATTTTGGACCGACTGAACTTGGGATAAACTAAAATTTAAATATATTGCAATTCTTATAAATCAAACTATGAATCACTGGAAACTGGGTTTAAAAGAAATTTCAAAACATTAACAGTTTGATAAATTATAGAACATTAAATGAAATTTGAACAAGATAAAATTATAATAAATTAAAAGATCTATTAAATGAAATTTGAAAAGATTTAAAAGTTGATCGAATAAGATTGGAATAAAAAGAAATTTAATATGGTTTAAAAATTACATAATAAAATAAAATATTGAAGTTTGGATAAATTTAAATTTAGATTATTTAAAATTTGAATCAACTGAAAGTCTGAGTATTTTAATTTTTAATTAATCGAAATTTGTAATTCGAAGTTTAGGTCGACTGGAATTTGGATCTTTTTAAATTATAATTTTATGTGAAATTATGATTAAAATTTTGATTATATTAAGTTTGTATAGACTGAGTTTGACATTAATTAAACTAATAATTTTTTTTTAAATCAAAATCAATTTAAATTTAGATAAATGAAATTAAGAAATGATTAAAATTTAAAGCACTAAAAAAATATCGTTAGTTGATATTTAAAACGATTAACATTTTTGAAGTTAAAGTCGATTGAATTTGAGGTTTATTCAAAATAGAATGCATTGAAGTTACAGCTTGAAAAAAAATAAACAAAATGAACAAAATAGGTAAAAGAATTTAAAATACGTGAAAAAAGGTAAAAAGGTAACAGTCTGTGATTTTTGTAAAATTTACTGAATTAAAAAATTACCTGACGTAAGCCGTGATAAACACAAAGCCAAAACATTAGAATCGCGCATAAAAACGTTGTTTGAAGTACTGCATCCAACATCCCAGGTATCCAAGAATTTACCAAGAAAATTAATGGAAATAATGGATCTGAAAACCAATAAAAACTAATTTTTATTTTCTCCTTTAATCTCAAGTGAACATTTTTAATCGATTCCCAAATTTCATACAGTAATTAATGACAAAAATAACTTTTATTCAATTATTTCATAATCTGAAACTCTAGTAAAAAAAAAAAAAACAACTTACTATTGTAGAGAATAAGAAGTGGCAATAGAATAGAAATCCATTTTTGTTCTATGGACCAGTCGTGAACATGATATTTCCGCAAAGAATGTCCAAACCAACACTAAAAATACAAGATTATCTTTATATTAATTTCCATTTTTCAGTTTTTTTCTTACTGCGAAATAAGAGTAAAAAAAACGTTGTTAAATTAAAAAGTACTTTACCGTTACAACAAATGTGGCCAAAAGAAATATCAGCCTGAACCAAATTTCGATTTGCGTAAAAGCGGGATCATAATTTTTAAACTGTAAAATAGCAAAAAAAACAAACTTTAAATTGTGTTAAATTAATACGCATTTCTAATTTATATAGAGCATTTATTGCTTACTGACGTAGAATGTGAGGTTTCGTATTGTGTAGCGTTGATGAAAACTCTCGAGTCCATAAAATCGAACAGTTATTATGTAATGGCTAAAATGAAGAAATCCTAGATGAGCGATAACAAACTCTTCGCAATTTTGCCTCTCGCATTTTAAATGTCGAGTTCTGAAATTTTATTAAATTTTAATTGAAAAACGAAAAATTAGTTTTTACATTTTAGGGCAAAAAAAAAAGAATTTTACCTATTGTGTCCGGATTCTGCAGTTAAAACAGGATCCAATTTACGATCGGTTGTGATTCCATCTATTGAAACGCTCACTTGAAAACTTTTATCGTACCTCTCGTCTGAAATTATAATTTTCTTTAACAATAATAATAATAATAATAATAATAATAATATATTACATTTAATAATAATACAATACTGATATTTAATAACAATAATAATAATAATCAGCGACCCCGAAAATCCGTCATTTTGAATTTTGAAAATTTAAAAATAAATTTTTAGAAATATTTATTCGTAACTTACCATCACTGTTCAAGGTTGATAATTTAGCAATGACCCAAAGTTGTTGACTGTAAGTTGAAAGTGCTGGAGTTTTCATTATAAAGGGTCCACCGGGCATTTCAGTTCCGTTTGGATGTGCCTTTTGCTCACTGGTTGCAGTTATCGGGGGTCCTGTTCAATAAAAAAAAAAGAATTACAAAATATTAACAAATTAGTAACATGTGTGAATTCATATAAAAATAATTAAAAACTTCCTCCATGAGGAAGCAATAAAAATAGATTAGAGATTTTATTATCCATTGTACATTATCAGGATGGCCACTTTTTTATGAAATTAAATTCCTGGACACAAAATTTCGAACAATTAAAACAGTATTTTTAATTTGCGAAATTCACTTTTATATAATTGAAATAGCTTAAATTTAAAATGAAAATTAAATTAAAAACAAGATTAAAATTTAAATCTAAATTTTTGGACAATAATTTATCTGAAACATTTAATTGAAGAATATATCTGAAAAATGACGAAAATAAACGACAAAATTCGACAAATAGCAACATAATTACACAATTGAAAAGAATAGTCTAAAAAATTAAACAATAAATATTACATTTTAACACAATAGTTGAAAAATAATATGAATAACTGTTGGAAATAATTGCAAATTGAACAACTGGATTGAAAATCGAAAAAAATAATTAAAATTGAAGAAAATAATAAAAAATTGAGGAAATAAATTGAACATTTAAGAATTAAATTAAAATTTGAAAAAATAATTGATAATTGAAAAAAATTACAAATTGATGGAAATAATTGTCAATTGAAAACAAAATTCAAAATAAGCGGCTAGATTAAAAGACAATTGAAAAAAATAATTTAAAAAGTAAAACAAGAAGTATTAAATTTAAAGAAAATAATTGCAATTAAAAAAATTAAGAAAATTAGAGGAATAATTCCACATTTAACAACTAGATGAAATAAGAAACAAATAATTAAAATTAAAAAAAAAAATAATTAAAAATTGAAGAAAGCAATTAAAAATTCAAGAATGGAATTGAAATTTATGAAA
Source organism: Ganaspis brasiliensis (assembly GCA_037103525.1). Taxonomy (NCBI): domain Eukaryota; kingdom Metazoa; phylum Arthropoda; class Insecta; order Hymenoptera; family Figitidae; genus Ganaspis; species Ganaspis brasiliensis. The sequence goes on along the minus strand of JAZKLR010000254.1, from coordinate 1,676,153 downwards.
TATAAGTACTTAAAAATTGAAAAAGAGTAATTAAAAAAGCCGAGAATTATTCAGTCCGTGAAATATCGAAGATTAAGGAATTAATTGAAAATCGATCAAAATAATTGGAAATTAAAAATAAAAAATTGAGAATATAAAATTATAGAAAACATATAGAAAATGACGAAAATAATTGTCAATTGAAAGCAAAATATGAAAAATGACTAGATTAATAGACATAGGTAGAAAAAAATTATTGAAATAATTAAACAAGAAATATTAAATTAGAAGAAAATAATTGTAAATTGAAAAATTAAGAAAATTATAGGAATAATTGTTGTAAATTATTACACATTTGAATTACACTCAATTGAAATTCGAAAAAATAATTAAAATTTAACAAAATAATTGAAAATTGAAGAATGAAATAAAAATTTAATGAATATACTTAAAAATTGAAAAAAAGTAATTGAAAAAGCCGAGAATTAATGATTATAGAAGAAAACAATTGAAAACCAAAGAATGGAAATAAAATTTGAAGAATGGAATTAAAAATTAAAGAAAATAATTGAACATTTGTATTTAAAATTAAAGATACTTAATAATAATCGAAAAAATAATAGAAAAAAGGCGATAATTTTGTAATAATAATGAAAATAATTGAAACTTGAAAATTGGATGTTAAATTAAAAGAAAAAACTGAGAAATGAAGAGAATAGTTTTAGAATTGAATATTTGAATTTTTTTTTATTTGTCAGAATATTAAACCTACAGTCAAGAATTAAAAATTTAAAACAATTTTTATGAGTGGAAAAAATAATTGTAAAAATCCGAGAATTATTGAATATTGAGGAATAAACTAAAAAGCGATCAAAATAATTGAAAATTAAAGTAAATATTTGAGAATTGAAGAAAATGATTAAAAATTTAAAAAATAAATTAGAATTTAAAGAATTAAATGGAAATTTCAAGAAAATAATTGATAATTAAAAGAAAAATATATGAGGAAAATAATTAAATATTGACGAAAATAATTAACTATTAAAAAAAAAAAATAATCAACAATTGAAAAAAAATCGAAAAATGGGGAGAATAATCGACATTTGAACAAAAAAAATTTTAAATTGATCAATAATGATAAAATTAAAGATTAATAATAAATTGCCAATTAAAAACTGATGAAAATTATGGAAAAAATTGTAAATAATAAATGAAAATTGAAGAATTGTATTGAGATATCAAAAAAATAATTGATTATTGAGAAAATGCGAGAATCCTTGAATATTGAATAAAATAATTGAAAAACACAGAATGCAATTAAAAATTGAAGAAAATAATTAAAAATTAAAGAAATAAATTGAAGATTAAAGAATGAAATTGAAATTTTTAAAAAATAGTTCATAATTGAAAGAAAAATGTCAAAATGACTAAAATAATTGAATATTAAAGAAAATAATTGTCAAATGAGGAAAATAATTGACAATTGAATGCAAAATTCGAAAAGTTCTTCTACGAAGAAATTCCCGATTTAGTAACAAAGTTCCCGGTCAATTTTTTAATTCCTGGTCATTTTCCGGTCAAGCGTGGCACCACCCTGATTATTATAAAAAAATTTTTCAACAAAATGTTAAAAAATGTAAAAATTCGAAAATTTTAAAATGGAATTGGACACATACTCGAGACCAGGTTATGTTTGATACAATTATTTTGCTTCTCGAAGTAGAAAAAATAATTTTTACTGTAATTTTTTTTCAGACGAAAGGTGTTAAATGTAATTTGAAACAAAATTAAGCATACAATTAAAATCCATAATTGGATAAAAATAAAAAATTTCCGATATTTATAAATAAAGTTATATTTATTCTCATTTCTCTAAAACGTTTCTAATTTAAAAAATCTTTAATTTTTATCCAATTATAAGTTTTAATGGTTCATTTTGTTTTGAATAAAATTGACCACTTTTCATGTAAAAAAAAATTACAGTAAAAGTTAGTTTTTCTGTTTTTCTATTTAAAAAAGCAAAATAATGACTTGGAACACAAACTCTTCTCGAGTATGTGTCCAATTGATCGATATTTAAAATTTTACAATTTATCGAAAAGACCATATTTATATTCATGAAATTAAATTTACCTGTAAGTCCAATAAAGACAGCTAATCCAAAGCAGGCGAAGAAAGCTACAAAAACCATGACGAATTCTCTTTTGTGCATGGAATATAATCGCATTTGAACTGACCTAGAATACAAAATAATTGCAAATTATTAATTAATTGAAAATTGAAAAAATAATTTAAAACTAAAGAAAATAATTAAAAAATAAAGAAATAAATTCGAAATTAAAGAATTGTATTGCAATTTCAAGAAAATAATCGAAAATTGTGAAAATTTGAGAATTATCGAATATTGAATAAAATAATTGGAAATTGAAGAAAATAATTGAGAATTAAAGAAAATAATTAAAAATTAAAGAAATAAATTGAAGATTATAAAGAATTAAATTGAGATTTTAAGAAAACAGTTTATTATTAAATTAAAAGTTTTATTTATAGATTGAAATTAAATTGGTTCTCATCAAAATAGACTCTTTAATCTAATTTTTAATTAGGAATTAAATAAGTTTAATAATAATTTCCTCATGCAATAAAAAAAGAAGCATTTTGAAACATTTCTTTAAAGAAATTTAATTTATCAGGTTTTTTTTAACATAAAAATAACGTTGGAAGTTTTGAAACAAAAAAATCTATAATCATTAGGAAATAAAAAAATTATTTTAGAAAGGTGTTTAAGACACTTTTAAAATATTTAAAAATAGTGCTTGTTTTATTTTCTACGATATAATATTTAAAATTTCCTTATTCATTATTCTTATATTATTTATTATTATACTTTTATTATTTAAAAATATACATTTTTTCAAACGTAGGTAACTGATTTAAAGCAAAACATATCTAAGTGCCAAATTTCAGGTGTGATATTATAGATAAATAAAGAAATAATTACAGAAGCAATTTTATTTTTATTTATTTCATTTTATTTAGGTACTATTTATTTATTTAGATCAACTTTTAATCTATTCATTTTACATTTATTATTTACCATCTGAATAAAATACTTTTAAAAAGAAAAATACTTGAATTAACCAAATTGCTGTGTTATTAGTAGGAAAAATTGATTTAAATCAGACAATATGAGGTAAATAAAAAATATAAACAATAAAGAATTACCTTTCGCATCTGTCGTGATGATATGCAGGTGCAATGTATTTATTAAATTCACTGAAAATATCACTGCACTGGGATAAGGCATTTCTAACCTTGAGATTCCATCCGGCCGATGGAAGGTGGTAAGAATATCCTAAATTCGGACTCCCCATTTTCGTTTTCATTCTTCCAGTCACCTCCAAATTTTAAATTAAAATTCTTCAAAAACATGATTACAATTTCTTTATTCCTAAAAACTACTTCTTGACAATTTTATCTTAAATTTCAAAAATCCTAAAAACACCGAAAATAATCTCGGTAAGATTAAAATAAAAGCAAATCAATTATTCGATAGTATTTTTTCTATAAAAACAAAAGTCAATTATTAAAATAGGTATATATATAATAAATAATTAGCTAATCTAATTTAATAATTTTTCAACTAATTTTGTCTTTTTTCTAAATAAGTCCAAATAAGTACATTTACAATAATTTTTTTTTATGTCAATTAATTAACTAACAAAAATTTGTAAAATAACAATTTTTTTGAATTAAAATTTGATTAGTTACTTCGTTAAAAAAAACTTTAATCTGCATGCTTAGTTCTGAAATAAATACCTGTTCTAGTAAATAATCCTTGGCACGGTTTTCAATTATAGATGTTTATTTAAATAAAAAAAGTTTTAAAAAAAGAATCATGACTCGAATTTGACGACTATAAGTCGTCGAAATTTTATTCTCAATTACTTTTTACTTTACAACATAGAGTTTTTGTGTAAGCTAAAACTACAATACGGTGAGAACGGTGTTTAGACTGAACGGCGCAGATTATTGATCTTCCATTTCATAGCACTAGTTTCCCTTGCTGCGTGGAAACTAGCGCTGTTCCCGGGAAATCTGGAAAAGTTCACGACAACAACACTTTCTTCAACAAAATTCTCATTTATTTCATAAATTAAAAAACAGCATTTCAACTAATTGCATTTTTCTCCACTTTCTTTTGCAGTTCGACGAAACAATTTATGTTGTCGATCAACTATTTGAAACTTGTTTCTAAATTGATAATATCAAATTTCTAATGTATAATTATTAAAAATAAAATGTCCGCGTCAATCTGTTATTTACAGTATGCACAAATAAAAGGGATTTTTTAATCCCAGTATTTAATTTTTCCATCCCATCCAGCAGTTGCGAGTCGGGAAGGTTCGTGTGGATGCCATAAGGAAGAGATACAAACTCCATCGTGAGCCTTCCACTTTTTGTACAATTTTGTTGTTTTCCAGTCCCAAACGTAGCATTTTCCATCCCCATCTCCGGAAACTAGATAACTGTAAAAAAGAAAAATTTGTTTCAAAATTCAATTCAAAGTTGAAGACATTTTCAAATCAATAGCCAGAATTTTGGTTAATTTTCAAATTTAACTATAAGGGGAGGCATTGGTGAAATTTGAACCCATCCAAATTTGAGCATTTGAAATTATCTTATAATGTCAAAAAAAAAAAAAAATTGGACATGTTTAAAATTTTTATTATCGAAAAAATGAAAATTTTTAAAAATCTATCTCCTTCTACAATTTTTATTACTTTCAATCGCCAATTTTTTTACTGGATTTTTTTTAACAATTCTGAACAAAATTAGGCATGGATTTAAAAAAACTTTGATTTAAAAAAAAAATGGAAAATTCTGTAACCCACCCAAACATTATTTTTTCATTTTATCACTGTATAGAATAATTTTAAATCCAAAATGTTGCTAAAAAAAAATTTGCCATCTCTAATTAACGCAATTTATGAAATGTTAAAATTTCACTGGAGCCTCCTCTTAAATTTTAAGCCTTAAATCGAATCAATTCATTTTTAAAAAATTTTTATAAAAAAATAAAATTCTTAAAACTTGCAATTATCTAAATTTTAATCGAGCAGAACCATAAATCAATGAATACTTTTTTCAAACGATTCATGTTTCGATCCGACCGTATTTACGATTATAAGGTACTTTTTAAGAGAAAAAAGAAAAATTCAAAAATTTTTAAAGGTCTAAAATAAATTTACCAAGTTTCAGTTTTTAAAAATTGTAATAATAGCTAAATATAGATACTTTTAAATTGGAAAAATAATTAGAAACTCTTAAGAAAATACTTGAATTTGAAGAAAAATTTGAAAAAATGAAGAGTAAAAAGGAAAATTGAAGAAAATAATTGAAAATTTAGGAAAATATTAAAAAATACAATTACCATTTAAAGAAAGAAAAAATATTTTAGTAAATTGATTGAAAAGAACAAATATTGAAAAATACAATATTGAAATTGATAGAAAAAAATTACAAAATTAAAGAAATTAATGTAAAAAAGAAGCAAATAAATAAATGTAACGAAGGCAATTAATTGAAACGACTGCAGTAATTTAAAAAATTTAAAATAATTAAGAATGAATTAAAATAATTGAAAAAATTGAAGAATATAATTAGGTATAATTTGAAGAAAAGTAACTTGAAAAATAACGAAAAAATTTTTGATATTGAAAAAAAATTAAAGAATACATAATTGTAATAATTTATTAAAAAATGAAAATTAATTGAAAATTGAAAAAACTAATTGACAGTTTGAACAACATTATTATTGAAGAACATATAATTAAAAAATTAAAGAACGTAATTGAAAACTGACCAAAGTAATTGAAATTTACGGAGAAATAATTGAAAATCGAAAAACATCACTAAAATAATTTGAAAATACAATTGACATTTTAATAGAAAAACAAAATTTAATAAAATAATCGAAACAAAAAGAAATACAATTTTAAAACTGAAAAAATGAGAAAAAAATGAATAAATTAAATGAATAATTAAAAAATATATCTAATTGAAAATTGTTATGAAAATAAATAAAAAATTTAAGAAATTTAAAATGTAAGGGAATTATTACAAAAATAAAGAAATAAATTTCAAATCAAAGAGAAAAATTGATAAGTAAAAAAATATTTTTAATGTTGAAGAAAATAATTGAAACAAAAAACAGTAATTTAAAAAGTTAAAGAATGTATAAAAATATAATAAGAACTAGCGAAATAAAACGCGCGCCAGCACGCGATTAGTTCTTCATTCATTTTAGAAATTATAAAATACAATAATAAATATAACAAATCGGTAAATAAACTTTATCTAATAAGACGAAATAAATATTTTAAATATAATATTTAAAAATCAATTAATATAAATAAAATAAATATTTATTTAGGACAAAATTTATAATGGTTTAGAATTAAAAAGAATTGCAAAAAATACATGAAGATCTTAGAAATCAATTAAAAAAAAGAAAATAACTAAAAATTGGAGAAAAGAATTGAAGAAATAAGCTAAAAGTAATTGAAATTTACGATAATCAATAAACAAATTTTGAAATTATGAAAATAAATAAAAATAATTAAAAATTGAAGAAAACAATTGAAATATTAGAAAAATTTTCTTAAAATCTTAGAAAATAATATTAGAAAATGAAAATAACTAAAAATTGGAGAAAAGACTGGAAGAATGCTAAAAATAGTTGAAATTTACGATAATTAATAAATTTTTTTGTAAATTATGAAAACAAAGAAAAATATTTTAAAAATTGAAGAAAATAATAGAAATTTGATAAAAATACTTAAAAATTTTTTGAAATTTATTTTATAAAATCAGAAAAACTAAAAATTGGAGAAGAGTCTGGAAGAAAGCTAAAAATAATTGAAATTTACGATAATTAATAAAAAAAATTTGAAATTCTGATAAGAAATGAAAATAATTAGAAATAGAACAAAATATTTGAATTTTCAGAAAAATACTTAAAAATCTTAGAAAATAATTTTAGAAAATGAGAATAATAATTAACAATCGAGAAAAATAATTGAAAAATGATAAAATTAATTAAAAAATGAAAAAAATAATTGAAATATAAAAGATTGAAAACATTCAATAAAATTTGAGAGAAATAACTGAAAAAATCATAGAATATATGTTTAAAAAAAAATAATAATTGCAAAATTACTTACGAAATTTTAATTAAAGAAAAAAATTTTAAAATCGCAGAAGTAACGAAAATTTATGAAAATAATTGCAATATCGGATAAATAATTGAAATTTTTAAAAGTAATGACAAAATAATGAATATAATTATAAATTGATAAAAATCAAGAAAAATTGCAGAATTTATTTTTAAGCACAAGAAAATAATTAAAAAATCGTTATATAATAGAAAATTGATGACAATAATCTTATCTCTCTTTTTTGTTTAATTTATGAATTTATTTCTTTTTTACCTTTCTGAAAATAGTCAAATCAAAGCAAGAAAATTTTAGTGCGCACACAAAATAATGAGTTTATACTCATTTCGAGAATTTGGTTTTTAAAAATAACAGTGTTTTCATGGTTTTTCTGTAAAATTGAATAAAGTGAATTTTAAATTTTTTAATTTATTTATGAAAAAATGTCAGATAATATTAAAAGTACGGTTGGTAGAAAAAAAAACTGGAAATGAAGAAAAGTAGATTTAAAATTTACAAAAGACAGCCAGAAATGAGGTAAATATTTTTTACAATCACATTACATAGAGAATAATTTATATGTGTTTTGCATTATGCAAGCAAAAATAAACTTTTAATTAATCAACATTTTTTATTTTGGAAGTAACTAATAGATAAAAATAATTTCAAAATTTATTCATAACTATTGTTTAAAGAAATTATTGTTGTTATTTATGTACTTTTGATAAAATAAAGTTACAGATTGACAACTTTTTCTTAATTTTGTAACTTTTTATGTTTAAAATTACCGAAAATAAACAGTAACTAAAATTTATTCATAACAATTGTTTAAACAATTTATTGCTGTTATTTATCGTCTTATAATAAAATTAAGCTAGATACTTGCAATTTTTTCTCAATATTACAACTTTTATGCTTGGGACGGTTTTGAAACTGTTACAGAAACAGAATAAATAATTTATTACTTATATACAAAATAAAGTAATAGTTTCTAGACATTTAAAATGTTCATTAAGTTATCTATTAAAGTTTATTAATAATGTTTTTAAATTTTGAATCCAAATTAATAGAAAGACACATGTTATTGTGAGATCTAGAAGTACAAATTCAAGATAAACTTCTTTTAAAATTTTATTTTCTGATATAACTACAATTTTAAAGCTTTAATATTATATCGAAAATTGGTAAATTTAGATAAAAATACTAAATCCCTCTAGCTTTATTTTGAAAATATTATCAAGTTAAAGCAATTTAATAACTTTAAAAATGGCTAAAATTATATAACTTTATCTTACAGATTCGTAATAATTGAGAAAAAATTACAAATCGCTAGCTTTGTTTTATCCCTCGGAATATAGAATTTCTAAAGAAGCCTTCTGATTGGCTGGTTGTGTTTCCGGGAAATTTACCAACCAATGAGAAGGCTCTTTTAGAAATATTATATTCAGAGGGTCAGGCAAATGCAAGTTCGGTGATTAAAAAATTCGGATACCTGCGAATTCGGTGATTTAAAAGTTATGACAAATGCAAATTTGGGAAGTTAAAAGTTCGGGGAATTAAAAATTTCGAAAAATGCAAGTTTGGAGAGTTACAATTTCGGACAAATTACAAATAAATTTGTCAATATTTTTTTGAATCTGTAATTTGAGTCTTCTTTTAGTTTATAAAAGATTATTATCAATAGGAACGGTTTCTTTTCTCTTGACTTTTTTGATTTCAAATTATTCATTTAATTTCTGTCCTACATAATCAACATTTTTCTTCTAAATTTTGTTAAGTTCTGGGGTGAAATTAGGAAGATAATTAAGAAATTATTTATAAAAATAGTCTGTTAAAATACCTCATATCAGGAGAAAAATCCAATCCGCAAGCGTAACCAGCAACCATATGACCCGTAAATGTCTTTTTTCGATTCATTTTAAATCGATTGAGCGCCGAAAATATTACCATTTTATTATCCATGCTTTGACAAGCAAGCCATTTTTGATTCGGAGAAGGCGTAACAGCAGGCATTGAATGCATTGTTGGATCTGCGATGTACTTCATATCCACTGGAATGTCCCTGAAAATTACAAGAAAATAATGATCAAAAATCGTATCTTAAATTAAACAATTCAAAGTAAATTTATAAATAAATTTTTACTATCACTCTCTAGATAATTTCCAACATAGGTTAAAAATTAAATTTCAAAATTCAAATAAATAGTTTTGATAACTAAACACTTTTTGAATTATCTTCAAATTTATATCATTTAATTTTACTCATTTTTTTTCAAGGGTAAATAAAATGAATAATTTTTCAAAAATTTTACAATTGATGTTAAGGTAAATTGAAATTTAGTTTCTCAATTTAAAACAATCTTACAGGGTGTCTAGCGAATAATTATTTGGAATTTTTCGGATTGTAAATTATTGTAAAGATTAAGGAAAAAAACAGTAGTTGTTAAAAATAAAAAATTCAATAAAAAGAAATTCTTTAGAAAAGGAAAAGTACTTTTAAGAAATAGAAAAATGATGATAAAATGAGGAATTTATTATAAGATTTTTTACATAAAATGGAAAAAAGGAAGAAAAGTATTTGGAAAATAAATAACAGGAAAAAAAAATTAAAAGAAACATTTCAAGATTTTTAGATCGTATTTTGACCATTTCAAATTTATTTTTAATTAATTTTCGAACTTGAATTTGTTTCTTTATTTAAAAAAGTTGTTAAAAATCGGTAAAATTAGAGGATGTTGAAAAATTATTATTTACATTAAATTAAAAAAACGTGATACTTACCACTCCCAAACACGAAGACTTTTATCGTCGGAGGTAGTTACAAATCGTCGATTCTCATCGACAAAAGTGATGGTGTTGACGGCTCCCAAATGCCTGTCGTATTCTTGAGTAATTTCTCCGGACCTAATATCCCACTGTAAAATCATTTATAAAAAAAAATATATATATTATTCATATTTCATTTTTATAAAAAATAATCTAATAAAGCTTACTAACACTAACAATAATTATTTTACGAGAATTTTATATTATAAAATTGATTTTTAAATATCATTTATAAGCGAATAATACGAATAAAAAAATACTAATCAAAGTAAAAGTCACCTCTTTATTTATTAAACTTTATTTATTAAACAAGAGATTAAAAATTTAGAAGAATTTTTTCTATGCTTAAGAATATAAATTTCTGCCCATTAAAATTAAACATTTTGTACTTGAATTAAACTTACACAAATAATCTTCTTATCACTTGTTCCAGCGACAAAAAGGTGTTGTTTATCTGGATCAGGATTGAATTTGACACAATATGGAACCTTTCGACTGGTGAATTTACTGACACAGGCTCCAGTTTCAGTATTCCATAATTTTACGTAACGATCATAACCGGCAGATAAAAATTGTTTGCCGTCATTGTCAAAACTAATATCGCGCACAGCCTGTCTGTGACCATAATATGTACGAATACATCTTCTTTGGTTATAAACTTCCCAAAGCTGAAATAAAAAATGAAAAATCAATTAATCCAAATTTAATATCTTCAAATTCATATATAATTGCAAAATCAAGAAAATTAAGTAAAGGCAACGAAAAAATAATAAATTATAAAAAAAAAACATAAAACCCTAAAAAATAAAAAAACAGTCTATTAAAAAAAATGAGAAAATTCTTTTAAATAAAAGAAGTTATTGACATTAATGAAGAAATAAAGAAAAACTAAAAAAAAACACTCAAAAATAAAGTAACAAGTGACATAAAAATATATAAAAGAATAGAAACTCTTTTCAAAAAATTAAACTATTTACGAACATTTTTTTTAAATTTAAAAAATAAATAAGAAGATACCTAGTTAAAAAAATCAGAGAATTATTTTACAAGGAATTGAAGAAAAAAAGAATGAATAAAATTTTGGAAAATTTAAAAAAAATTAAAATATATAAAAAAATATTTTTATAATATTACACTTAATTCAAGTTCAACAATAACTTTAGAAAAATATAAAAAATCTAACAATTTTATGAACTAATAAGTAAGTTCACAAAAAATAGACAAGATTTGAAATTAAAGTGAATAAATTTACAAAAAAATGAGAGCATTTATTTTTAAAAATAAATTTAAAAAATCAGAAAATTCTTTTAAATAAAAAAGTCATGGACAATATTAAATAAATAAAGAAAAATTAAAAAAAAAAACTCAAGAATGAAACAGTGACATAAAAATATATAAAAAAATTAAAACTCTTTTTAAAAATTAAACTATTTACGGACATTTTTTTAAAATTAAAAAAGAAATAATATTTTACAAATTAAAAAAAAATTAATAAAATTTTGGAAAATTTGAATGAAATAGAAGAACGATGTTAAAAGAAGAATATTTAGACAAAATTAAATTTACATAATATAAAATAAAAAAATAAAAGTCTTCAAAAAAGTAGATAATTAAGAAATTTAAAAAATATATGTAGATGAAAGCATGTTTTCAAAATTTCTTAATTACAAGATAAAACAATTTTAAAGAAGGAAAAATGTTTCTACGAAATAGAAAAATGTTGACAAAAATTAAAGAATTAATTAAAATGCAAGGAAGGACTAAAAAAATTGTTAAACAAGAAAATTAAATAAATAGGAAGAAAATGAAGAAATGTTATTTTTTTTAATCTAACAAACTGTAAACAATTTAAAAAGTACAGAAAATTAATCAAAATAAAATACAAAATGTACCTATATAAAGATAAATAAAAAGTCCACAAAAAAAATTTAAAAATATTTTTGATAAATTTGGTAGATTAAAAATATTTTTATAATATTGCACTTAAAACAAGTCCCACAATAAATTTAGAAAAATAAAGAAAATCTAAAATTTTTATGAAAGATAAGTAAGTTTGCAAAAAATAGATAAGATGTGAAAACAAATTAAATAAATTTACAAAAAAATGAGCGTATTTATTTTGAAAAATGTGGAAATAATTAAGAAATCAACGAAATAAAAAGTTTAGTGAATCTTATAAGAAAATTATGTAAAATAATATTAAATAATTTACATAAAAAGAAAAAAATTATAGAAAATCGTAAAATTGAAAGATAAATACCAAAAAAATATCAAAAGTAAAAGAAGAAAAAATCTTTAAATTTTGTAAAAAATACGAAATTATAAGATAAAAATTAAAAAGTTTCGAGAAAGTGAAATCTCTTTGAAATCTTGTAAGAATTAGAAAAACGATTATTGTGAATATAGAAAAATAATTAATATTATTTTATTGTTATGCACTAATTATGCATTAATCTGATTAAATAAGTAAATAAATAAATTAACTAATTAATATGCATTTATAAAAATCTTTAACAAGTGATAAGAATTAAAAAATTGTGTTAAAATACCGAATAAAATACTGAAAAACTTTTCTGAAGAATACAAAATTATAAGAAAAAAATTGAATTGTTCGAGAAAATGATAGTTCTTACAAATTTCAAAGAAATGGAAACGATAATCAATATTAATAGAAACTTCATTAAAAAATCGAAGAATGATAAAAGAGAAATTGTCAAGGAAGGAAAAAATGTATAAAGTTAGAAAATTAAAAAGATGTCGTAAATATTTAAATTAAGTCAAAATGAAACATAAAGCAATTAATTTTTAACTGTTGAATTTTGAAATAATTGTAATTTAAAAGTTTGAATAAATTAAAGTTTGATTCAACTGGAGTTTGGGATTCATTAATATTATAAGAAATTAATAAATTGGACATGAAATTATTAAAATCTAATATTTTTTACATTCTACCAAAAATTTTTAGATCATACTCTGAACCATTTTAAATATATTTTTTCAAGTTATTGAAGAATATAAGATTATAATTAAATTTTTTTGTATTATTCTACGAAATCCTGTAATTTCGTAAAAATTTCCGGAACATTTAAAAAATATTCAAATCTTTTTACAAATTCCCAGTTTTTATTTTGATGTATTAAATTGCCAGCAATTAATAGAAAAAATTCCTACCTCGTTCAGTATAAAATTTCGGAAGATAAAGAGAACAAATTTTAAAAAAATCTTTTAGTTTTGCATTGTAGAACGATATAGAATTATTCCTACAAATTATCATTATTTAGGAAAATTAATTCGCTACGATTTGGTATTAAACATAAGGGAATGATTTGACGTTATTATTAAAGATTAAAAAGCTTACTTTAACTCTAGCATCCATACTACACGAAAGTAGTAAATGAGCCGTACGAGGAAACCATCTAATTTGAGAAATACCCTTCGTGTGTCCTTCCCATGTATAAATTTGTGCTTTAGGCAAAAAGCAACGTTCTGGTGGAGCATCCGACCTCAAATTCACACCAACATCCTGAGGAGCGTGTAAAAATGATCGACCTTGATAATCAGTTGTATCTTTAACTGAAAAAAAGAACAATGCATTTTAGTAATTCAAACGATTAATTTGCTTATAACTAAAAAAAATATAAAAATCATGATTTTTTAAAAAAAATCGGATTTTTTTGATTTAAATCAAAAATGGATTTTTTAAAAAAATATTCAGTTTATAAAGTTTCCAAATGTTTATTTGTAAGTAGTTTTTTTTAAACTGAGAACATTTAATAAAAAATAATGAAGAATAGAACATTTACCTAATCAAATCAAACAAATTTTGTCCAATAAATAGGAAAATTTAAAAAAAATATCTTCAAATTCATAATATTGCAAAATTAAGAAAATTAGGTAAAAACAACGAAAAAATAATAAATTATAAAAAAAAACATAGAAACGTGAAAAGATAAGAAAACAGTCTATTAAAAAAATGGGAAAATTCTTTGAAACAAAAAAAAATCATGGATATTATTAAACAATTAAAAACAAATTTAAAAAAAAATAAAACTAGAATGAAAGAGTGTTATAAAAATATAAAAAGAGTATAATCTTTTTTAAAAAATTAGACTAAGTATTTACGAACATTTTTTTAAATTAAAAAAACGTTAAATTATATTATTAAAGAGAACAAATTTTTAAAATTCGAAAAATTAAAGAATTATTTTACAAATTGAATAAAAAAAAAATTGAATAAAATTTTAGGAAATTTAAGAAAATTTGAGAAGAAAAAAACTGGATAAAATGAAAAAAAGATGTTAAAATGAGAATATTTAGTACAAGATTGAATTTATATAATATAAAATAAAAGAATAAATCTTTAAAAAAGTAGAAAATTGAGAAATTTTAAGAATGTAGATAAAATCATTAAATAAATATTTTTTCGACAATTCGTTATTACGAGATAAAACAAAACAATTTAAAAAAAGGAAAACTGATTCTAAGCAATAGGAAAATCATGAAAAAAATTAAAGAATTAATTAAAATGCAAGGACTACAAAAATTGTGAAATGACAAGAGAATTAGATAAATAGAAAGAAAATTAAGAAATGTTTTTTTCTTAACCTGACAAACTGTAAAAAAATGTAAAAAGTACAAAAAATAAAAAAATTTGGTAAGAATCTACTAAGAAATTAGAATTAATAAAAATAAAATAAAAAATATACCTAGGTATATGAAGATGCATAAAAAGTGCACTCTTAGGAATTTAAAAATCCTTCAAAAATAAAAAAGTTTAGGAAAATTGAACCAAAAATATTTCTATAATATTACACTTGAAACATGTTCAACAATAAAATACAGTAAAATAATATTAAATAATTTGTATAAAAAGAAAAAAATTAAAAAGCATCGTAAAATTATAAGACAAATACTAAAAAAATGTAAAAACTAGAAGAAAACAAATTTTTAAATTTTGTAAAAATAAGAAATATTATGAGATAAACAAGGATAATTGTGAATATGGAAAATAATTAATATTATTTCATTATTATGCATTTAAATTTGAATTAATTTAAAAATTCGAACAAATTGCAAAATGAGTAGATTGACGTTTGGAATTTATTTAAATTCTAATGACTTAAAGATAAAAAAATTTAATACTATTTTTTAATATCTTCGTACAAAAAATTTGTAGATCGTAGGTAAAAAAATGTCCGAACCAATATGGCCGCCGAGATATAAATTTTTCTCAATTTTTGCAAAAAAGTGTGTAGGGTCTGTGGCTTTTTAAAAAAAAACACAGTGTTAATAAAAATAGAGGTTTCAAGCTTTATTTTGATCCATTTTTAGAATTTTTCGTTGAAACCAAAAATGGATAAGTAGGGGGTAAAATTTGACAAATAATGACCTATATATATACAGGGATCACAGTACCTATTGCTACTGAAAAAGGTGAATAGGTGCGAATTTTTTCAAAAATAGGGGACAAAAAGGGGACACAAAATTTGCTTCAACTTATGTACTTGAACATTTTATATGACTTTTTTATTTACAAATTTTAAATATGGAAACATTATACAGGGCTGCCAGCGGACTTGTAGATTGAAAATAGTACAAAAAAGTGTAATTTTATTTTAAAAAGGTGAATAAATAGGGAGTTTTTTAATGAAAAAAGTGAATAAACAATAATTTGCAATAATAGACAAAATATTACTGATATTAATTTGGGGCCCGCCAGCAGGCAAATAATTAATCAGGGCTCTCCAATATCAAATTTGAAAAAAAATTTGTTAAATGAGAAAACTAATTGGAAAATGAATTAAAAATCAAGAAATGAAGACAACAATTTTTAATTTAAAACCAAATAATTGAAATTTAAAGAAAATAATTAAAAAATGTAAAGAATACTTGTAATTAGAAGAAAATAATTGAAGCATGATAAAAATAAGTAAAATTTGACGAAAAATAATGATTCACATTTAAAAAAAAATAAAAAAAATTTACATATGTAGAAAATATGTAGAAACCAGTTGAAAAATTACCAAAAAAAAACTGAAATTTGGAAAAAAAAAATAATGAGAAATATAATTCAAAAAATGAAGTAAAAAATAAAAAATGTATTACTTTAATTGAAAAATTAAGGACATAATTGGAAAGTGGAGAAACTAATTGAATAATGTCATAAATAATTAAAAGCAAGTGTAAAAATTAAAAATTTATAGACAACAATAATAAAAAGATTGAAGAAAATGACATTTAAAGAAAATAATTCAAAAATGTCAAAAATATTTGAATAATGACAAAAATAACAGTTGTCTGAAAAAAATAATTGAGACATGACACAAATACTTGAAGAATGACAAAAGCAATTGAAATTTGAAGAAAATAATCATTGAAGAATTGAAAAAAGTATTAGAAGTTTGAGGAAAATAATTAAAAGTTGAAGATATTAATTGACGTTTGAAGAAAATAATTGAAATTTAAAGAGAATAATTCAAAAATGCCAAAAAAATTAAATATGAGAAAAGGAATTGAAATTGGTAGAAAATAATTGGAAAAAGTGTAAAAAATTATAAATTTGAAGACAATACTTGAAAAATTGACGAAAAAATTGAAATATTAAGAAACTAGTTAAATAAATAATTGAAAGCTGGTTTATAAAATTAAAAATTTATAGACAATAATTGAACATTTGAAAAAAATATTGGAAGTTTGGGGAAAATAATTGAAGTTGAAGAAATTAATTAAAGTTTGAAGGAAATAATTGAAATTTGAAGACAATAATTGAAAAATGTCATAAAATTTAAATATAAGGAAAGTAATTGAAATTTGTAGAAATAATTGAAAAAAAAATTGAAAAAGTTGTAAAAAATTAATAAATTCATGAGAATAATAAAAAGGATTAAGAAAATGATTGAAATTTGAAGAAATTTATTTAAAACTGGTGTAAAATTTTTTTAATTTCTTGACAATAAACAAAATTGAATAAAATAATTGAAATTTGATAAAAATAATTTTAAAATGTCAAAAATAATAAAAATATGAAGAAAATAATTGGAAAATGACAGAAATAATTGAATAATGACAAAAGTAATTGAAATTTGAAGAAAACAATTAAAAAAATAAAAAAACTAAATTGAAATTTGTGTAGAAAATTTAAATACTTCTGACAATAAAATAAGGATTAAAAACATAATTGAAATTTTAAAAAAATACTTGCAATATTACAAAAATAAATGAAAATTTGTGTAATAAATTTAAAAATTTATAGCAATAATTGAAAGTTTAAAGAAAATAATTTAAATTAGAAGAAAGTAATTGAAGTTTAAAGAAAATAATTGTAATTTAATAGACTAATTAAAAAAAGTCAAAAAATTTAAATATGAAGAAAGTAATTAAAGGTTCCAGAAAATAATTTAAATGTGTAGAAAATAATTGAAAAAGTTGAAAAAATGAATAAATTCATGACAATAATAAAAAGAATGAAGACAATTTTTAAAATTTGAAGAAAATAAATTAAAATTGGTGTAAAATTTAAAAATTCATGACAAAAAAAAATTGAATATAATAATTGAAATTTGTAGAAAATAATTCTAAAATGCCAAAAATAATAGAAATATGAAGAAAATAATTTGAAAATGACGAAAATACTAAGAAATATGACAAAAGTAATTGAAATTTTTAAGCAAATAATTAAAAAATGACAAAAGTAAATTGAAACTTGTGTAGAAAATTTGAATATTCTTGGCAATAATTTATAGATTTTAGAATATAATTGAAATTTTAAGAAAATAATATAAAAATGACAAAAATAAATGAAAACTTGTGTAATAAATTTAAATATTCCTGACAATAAGTTAAAGACAGAAGAAAATAATTGATATAAGAAAAAATGAAATTCAAAATCTTCGGAATCTTTATTTGCGACCTCAAAAATCTCCAAATAAGACTTGTTGAATTTTCTTGAATATTTATGTGATAAAAGATTGCACATATTGCAATGTATTATTTCTACATATTTTTTATAACATCCGACATTTTGAAAATTTAATTTCTTTAAACATCATATCTTAAAATATGGCTAAAAATGAAGAAATTTATGACCTAAAATATTTTTAGCTTATAAATTAAAAAAGTTGGGAATTTATTTTTAAAAGTTTATTTTTCCCCATGTATTTTTAATGGGGATTTTCTATCGATTGATGCAGATTAATATAAATCAATTGGGCTGGGTTTTTATAAAAATTTTTTCTTTATATTAAACTGCTAAAAAATTTGGCTATAACTATAAACTTTAATACTGAAAATTATAAAAAGGGGAAATAGGGGACAATTCTTTAAAATAGGGAAAATAGGTGCAAAATTTTAAAATAGGGGGAAAAAGGTGAATAGGGGACAACCTGTGATCCCTGTATATATATAAATGGAATACTTACTGTGAAGTACGGTTCGTTCTTCAATTGGCGTCTCAGTTGTTTCTTTTCCTCTCTTATTTCGTTTGGCGAGAATTTCTTCCAATTCTGCTGCTTCTTCCTCTGTTGGTTTCACAACTCTTCGCTCGTCTATGTAGCCTCCCCAAGGTCCCAAAAATCCTTCAATATCCGTAGGATCATCATTCTTTTTTCTTTTTCTCTTGTCTGCGGGTCTCAATGTTGTACTTTCAAACACAGTTTTTGCTCCAGTTTCCTCCGCAGCTTCTTTAGCACCGATCAAAACTTTGCCTTCATCAAAGCTTCCATCAGCCGTTGGATCCAGTGCGTAACCTGCAAAAAATAGATTTCTCAATAAGAATGTGGATAAATAAATTTACAATTAATATATTATAATTTACAAGTTTCTTTCATTCATTCATTCTGTCCACACTTGAAGTTTGTTAGTGGATGTTTTTTTCTTTACAAATTTAAATTATTTACCACTTACGTAAAATTTTGTCAAGTTTAAAACTTATAACAATGTTAATTTCTTCAAACTTCAATTAATTTGAAATTTCATTGATTAAAACTTCAATTAATCAACGCTTTGAGAATAGTAAATTTGAAAATATTTAAAACTTTCTTCAATTTTTTTAAAATTCTTTTCTATTATTTTCTTTAATTCAAATGAAACTTTTTCAGTTTTAATTATTTTCTTCAATATCAAGCTTCAATTTACAAAACATAAAATACAAGAATAAAAGTCTGCAAAAAAAGTAGAAAATTGGGAAATTTAAAAAATGATAAAAGCATGGAACAAATATTTTCAAAAATTCGTAATTACAAGATACAAACTAAAAAATTTAAGTGAAGGAAAATGGTTTCTATAAGAAATGGAAAAATGATGACAAAAATTAAAAAATTAATTAAAACGCAAGGACTAAAAAAATAGTGATAATGATATAATAATGATAAATTCATCAAACCAAATAAAATGGAGTAATGTTATTTTCCTTAATCTAACAAGCTGCAAAAAAGTCAAAAACACAAAATAAAATAAAATAAAATAAAATTTGATTAGAATCTACTAAAAAATTAGAAATAATAAAAATAAAATAAAAGGATATATATAAAGGAAATATATAAAGGATATATATAAAGAAAAATAAAAAGGCCACAAAAGAATTTAAAAAATCCTTTAAGAATAAAAAAGTTTAGGCAAATTAAACCAAAAATATTTTTATAATATTACACTTAAAACAAGTCCAACAAAGTCAACGAAATAAAAAATTTAGTGAATGTTATAATAACAAAATTGTGTAAAATAATATTAAATAATTTGCGTAAAAAGTAGAAAATTAAAGAAAATCCCAAAATAAAAAGACAAATACAAAAAAAAATATTAAAAGTAAAAGGAGAAAAAACTTTAAAAGTTTGTAAATATAAGGAATTATAAGATAAAAATTAAACAGTATCGAAAAAGTGAAATCTCTTAAGGCGGTACTATCCATTGACATAACCTCAAACTAAAAAAATGACTGTTTTTATCAAATAAAACTTATTAAAATTAATTTCACAAAATTTTGAAAGGTCCAGTTGTACATAGAAAAAAGTTGGTTTTTCTAAAATTTGTTGTCAAATAATAATTATTTAACATTTTATGCTTTTTCTTTAAATTCAATGAACTACAGTTTTCATCCAATTCTGACAAATAGTAGCTAATTTTTTTCGTTGAAACATTCTCTACGATTCTGTTTGTTGGGTTTTGTAAAATAATACTTTGTATAAAATTTGTTCCTTACGTATTTTTTAAACGGAATATTATTTAACAAATAAAATTGCATAGAATGTTTCAACGAGAAAAATGAGCTATTATTTGTCAGAATTGGATGAAAATTTGTGTATTAAATTTAAAGAAAAAACATAAAATGTTAATAATTTTAATATTTTTATTTGGAGTTTAAAACGACTTTTTAGTTTGAGGCTATGTAAATAAAGAGAACCTCCTTAAAAAATTAATTAATTATGATGACTTAAAGATAAATTTAATACTATTTTGTACTATATCATCATACCAAAAAATTGTAGATCGCAGGTATTTTGGCAATCAGTATTAGCACAGTTTTTGAAATTTTATAAAGAATAAAATATTAAAATTGAAATTTTTAAGATTGATCCACAAATTTCTTTTTTTTTTTTTTAATGTTTGCTATTGTTTTATATGCAGTATTAGACGTCCGGAGAATGGTAAAGTTTCTTTTTTTATTTAAATCATGATTTTAATACAAATATCCCTATGATTTTATCCCTGTTAAGAAATGAAAAAGATATTTTAAAAGTGGTGTTTGTTTTTTTTTCAATGATAATTGATGATATTTCCTTATTTATGATTATTATGTTACTTATTTTTCTACTTTTATTATAAAAGGCAATTAATAATTAGATATTAGCTACATAAAATGAAAACACATATGATTTATAATTAATTTAAAAATATAAGTGATTCTCTCGAAATATTACTTTTGTATGCCCTCAAGATTTTGTGAATAATAATAATAATTTATGACAATTTCTCTCTATACATCAATAGTTTACCACTTTTTCTAAAAATTCTGCAAAAGAATTTATTTATTTTATAACTTTAAAGTACTTTTTTTGTAATTTTAACTACTAAAAGTGAGCCTTTTAACCTGTCCTATGTCAATTTTTCATTCTTTCAAAACGTAAAACAACTATTTAATATTTGAAAAACAATACTTTACAGATATTTTCTAGAATCTAAGGGATTGTAGAATATTTGTACAAAGTATAAATAAAATAGATCTTATAGATTTTCCATAAATGAAAAATGAATTTTGTCCTCTGGTTTTGCATCATTCCTCTGGCTTGTTGTATATTATTCAATATTTTTTATATTAGTGAAGTTATTTATTTGTTTTCGTACTTATTAAATACATTGACATCCCTAATAATAATTTGTCAAGTGTGTTTTGTAAAAAAATAATTATTTAAAGTTAAAAATATATAAATTGAAGCTTTTACAGCGATTCACAACCTGAAGCGTCATTCCTCTGGCTCAAATTAAAAATAGAATGTCAGTAGATACAATATTTTTGTAATTTTTCTACAATAAAGTTAACTTATACAAACATGCTAAAATATTTTAAGTTTAAAAAAAATTGCTTAATTTCCAAAAAAATGTAAAAAATGTTGAAATCATCATTCCTCTGGCTCGTCATTCCTCTGGCTCTTATTAAAATTAATATGAATATGAATTGTTTTTGAACTGTCAACAAAAAATAAACCTTCAAATCTTGACAAATAATTATTGGTGGTCAAAAGATTTCATATTTTGGTAAGTGTTTTAAAATCTACAATTTTTTTAAATTATAATTAATAATAAATTAATAATATTAAATAGCTTTCTGACTATAAAAAATATTGTTTAAAATAAATTCAAATGACATGAAGTTGTTGTTTACTTAAAAAAAAAAAACCTGCTCTACATTTTAACCTTTAGATTTATCTATAAATTTTAAATTTAAAAATCTTTTTTAAACGCTACAAATTAGCATGATCAAGTTATGAAGGTGTTAAATCTTTGATTGCTTAACATGTTTATAAATTTTAGAGGTCCTAAAATGTATTTAATAAATTTTCATATCCGATACACAAAAAATAATATTTCTGGAGAATCACCCATATACATTTTTCCAAACAAAAAAATATCTAAGTGCCAAACTTCAGGTGTGGACAGAATGAAAAAAAAATGAATTAATGAATCTTGTGGATTAGTCACTTTGTTTTGTTTATTTTTACCATAGCTAGTAAATGTTCTTCGTTGGTTTTCAAACTGAAAATCCGAGAAATGAGCCTTCTCTACATAACCAGATAGAGTATTTTTAAGGGCACGTTGCTGTTGAGTTTTAAAAGGATTTTCTGGCCCTATGTCAGGTGCAAAAAGTTCATCGAATTTCGGGTTGTGTGTCACTTCCTTTGACGTTGAATCTATGTGTCTCAGGCATAATTCTGACCCCTATTGTTCGGAAAGAAATTACTCAGAATACATAAAAAATTTCAGTTGTGTTTAAAATAAAATTAACTTCAAGAACACGTTGTATAAAATTATTAAAATCACGTTGAATTACGAAGAATGAACGTTTGCATGAAGTATTTTTCAGTCATTCAGTGTTTAAATTTGAGATTAAATGCAATAATTTAAAAATATTATCTTACCGTAGGAACAACGTCTGGAGCTGCACAAATTTGTAATCCTAATGATAACAAGGAAGATCCAGAAGGTGGTAAAGGCACTGAGAAATTATTAGTAGAATTGTCAGATTTAACCTCACTTTTTTCTAAATTCGTATCAATATCATCTGTTTTACCACCCTCCTCGTCGCTACTGCCGTAGCCTTGAAGAGCTAACATTTTTACACTTTAAATTACAAACACCAAGTAATTTTTCATCAAGTTATATACACTTAATTGTTTTAATCAACGAATTTTGTTGACAAATATTTGACAATTTGACATATAAAAACACGATAAAAATATAATGTATAATATCAGGGATGGGAAAATGTAACAAACTCGAGAGGTTTTAGCGCAGAGTTCGGAAATTGACGAAACGTCATTTTGGTTTTAGAAGGTAGAATACGTAATATATGTAGAAAACTGTAGAAAACATAGGTAAAATACGTTTTAGGGTAAAATGATAAAATCCCATGTGAGCAGGGATGTGGATGTATAATACATGATGTATTATACATGGTTTTCTACACGTATAAAGCTTTAAGCAGATATAAATACGGTTACGGGACCAGAGCATGAGACAGAAAAGGACAGAAACAGTCTCTGTCCTTTATTATCTCATGCCCTGCTCCCGTAACCGTATTCGTTGTGCTTTGGGCTTTATATATAAATTAAAAAGTCCCTATTGCTTTTACGTGGGACGTGACAGAGGTATGTTATGTACAGCCAGTGTTGCCAGAGACACCGCATTTCCGCATTTTCCACCGCAATTTGACCTTCCGATCCGCAATCCGCTTTGACAAAAAGCCAAAAATCCGCAATTTGGAGGTGAAAAATACATGTGAAAAATTTTGTTTTTTCCTTAACGTAGTTGTTTCAAAAATCAAAATCATAGAGAACGTAATAAAACTTTCAGCAAAAAAAGTATAATATTCAATACGCATTTCCACAAAATATAAAATTAATTTACGGCTTATCTTCTGAGATATTATTATTTGAAAGTCACTATTTTTACACAGGTATAGGTTAAAATACATCTTTTTGGTGGCAATTTTTTTAATATCCAATAGATAAATCATAGGGATCAAATTAAAAAATTAAATTTCAATAATTAAAGGTTTGTAGATTTCATAGATCTTAATTTTAACTTATTTCACCGCAAGATAAGAGAGTAAAATTAAATAAATAATTAAATTTTTCAAGTTTTGTTTTTGTTTAATCGAAAATTTATACGTATGGCAACATCGCTTTTTTAATGATTCAGAAATATACATAACTATGTTCACACTTTTTGCCATTTCTAAACGTTTAATGTTTACTATTAGTACAAAACAATTGAATGAAATTTTGAAGTTAACCTTTTTAAAAAAGCAACGTTGTCACGATAAACTACTAGAAAATGACAACTGTAATCAAATAAGTTTTATTTTTCACACTTATTTTTATTTAATTAGTTTTTCGTGTTGAAAGTTTCTCATTCAAGTTTAAAAGATATTTTGAATATTTATTGACTATAAATCTAAATGCATTTCTGATTATCTTTTCATCCAAAAAATCAATTTGACTAGCACCGTTGGCTTATAACTACGTTAAATCCGCTTTTTGACAAATTCTGTCAAGGAAATCCGCATTTTTGTACCTGAGCCTTCGCAAGTCTACAACTCACGTCTGGCAACACTGTGTACAGTAGGGTGGTCCAAAAAAAGGTGACTTTGAGATTTTTCAAAATCGTGGAACAGTTCCATATTCCTTATAATTAGTAACGACTTAAACATTTTTTTAAAAATTTTTTGATTAAAAATTGAGCTTGCGCACAGGACCTAAAGATTTCTTCTCTTTCGTACATTTTTTTTTGACGAAATACTTATTGCAAATAATGAAAATCCTTTCCTACAAAGACTTGGTAGTTTACAGTAGCCGAGGAATTTCAAGCCTATTTAGAGCTTCTACAAAAAAAAACTTGGCTTTTACCCTGACACAAACCCTTTTTTTCATCATCGGTAGCGTCGTAAGGCCCGTATCACTTTCACTTTTATGATGGTTGTAAACCAACTTTCGTTCAAAAAGTTGAAATTTTAAATCAATAATTGACCTGTTTAATATTAAACTACATTTTTAATTTTTACAGTAAGCCATTACCAGAAGATTAATGTTCTTTTAGTGTCAATTCTAAATAAAAAAATTAATATTAAGTAGCTGATAACCGCCCTTGAAAAGTGCCAAAATAGTGTTTTTTGACACTAAATAACAGCTATAAATATTGTCAAAACTTAGTTTACTTTTTTGCAAAAGATTATTTCACTCTTCATCAATCAGTTCCTTGACCGGCGTTATATTAAAATTTTAATAAGGAAGTTAAATTGAGCATGGAAAAAAGTGCATTTATTTTACGTGTTAATTTCATAATAATCCCATAAGAGAGAAAAACGCTGTGCGCAAGCTCAATTATTGATCAAAAAAATTTTAAAAAAATATTTAAGCCGTTACTAATTCTAAAGAATATGGAACTGTTCAACGATTTTGAAAAATCCAAAAGTCACCTTTTTTTGGACCACCCTAGTGTACACCCAGGTGCATTAATGCCTTACCCCCAACTGGTTGTCCCTGCCCATGAGAATACGTGAGAAAGAAAGAGAGGTCCGGGGTAAGGCATTTATGCACCTAGGTGTACAGCTATCGCCAGATATGCTTTAACATTTTAACACGTAGGTCCAATGGAAATATGTTAAAACATATCTGGCGATCAGTGTACAGCTATCGCCAGATATGGTTTAACATTTTAACACGTAGGTCCAATGGAAATATGTTAAAGCATATCTGGCGATCAGTGTACATACATATATAGTTTGTTACTGTATGTTACCTAGGTTAGAGATCTGACAGCGTACTGCTTTGTCAGATGACCGTCATCGCGGAAATCATGATATAAATAAACTTTTGATGGCTTTACACTTGATTTTTAAAAACAACAATAATAAAGAAACAATGCCTGAATCTTTTATAACCTTAGAGAGGTCTACAAGTAAAATATAATACAGTTTTTTAAGGTACGGGCACACCTCGCGGACTAAAGGAGTTGACTATGGCAACCGTGAAAGAGTAACAAAGACAAAAGATTCTCTGATTCTCTTACTCTTGCACGGTTGCCATAGGCAACTCCTATAGTCCGCGAGGTGTGCCCGTACCTCTAAGTTCTTACTATTAATATTGAAAAATCTCTAACCTCAGAACCATTATTAACGATTACATGAATTTGTGATAATTCTTAGAAAATTCTTAACTGCAATTAATAAATCAATAATGTTTTGCCATTTAAGTATCCTGGCAACATTTTTTTGCGCAAATATTGTCATTTTTTAAATTTCAGATACATTAGTCAATCAGTCCCTGTTTAATATCTATTTCTAACTCTCTTTGTGTGTCTGGTTGCGTCTTTTATCGACAATATAATATTATTTATTTTTAACGCTATTTTGATATATTATTTTAAAATATAAGGACGATCGATGGACAAATCCGACAGTGTTTGTCAAAGACTTTCCTCTCCTTTGGTGAAAATTTGCATTTTGACAATTTAATAAAAAAAAACCAAACACTTTTTCCACAAAATCGCTCTGGTTGACAAAATCGTAGATAATAAGGAATTTAAAAATTATTACTTTTCCATGATTGGATTTTTCCAAGAGCAGAAAAATCGAAAACGGGAATAAAACTGACAGACTTGCTACAAAAATAACCGCGACCCGTCACATGTGTCTCTTGAGATATACATGTGACGTATAGCGGCCATTTTCTGTAGCAAGTCTGTCAGTTTTATTCCCGTTTTCTTTTTTTCTGCTCTTGGAAAAATCCAATTGTGGAAAAGTTATAATTTTTAAGTTCCTTATTACCTACGATTTTGCCAACCAAAGCGATTACATGGAAAAAATGTTTGGTTTTTTTAAAATAAATTGTCAAAGTGCAAATTTTCACCAAAGGCAAAGAAGAGGAAAGTCTTTGACAAACACTGTCGGTCTTGCCCATCGATTGTCCTTAAGCACAACAAATTTAGATTAATTTTTACAATTTTATTAAACTTCATTTGCACTAAATTTTACTTAATTTTCCCGAAAAAAGATTTCATCGGTCAGATGACGGTCACTCCCCATCCAAAACCTAGGTAATTTACTTGGCGAATTTGTTACATAATAATTCATTTTTTTTCGTGGACGGGGGGGTAACATACCTAAAGAAAACTTCGAGTGACGCGTCACTGTACAACCCTGCCTGACCCCCTAATTTTCGGCATGTGACTTCATCGTTATTTTCTGCGTATGTTACCGGTATCTTGATTGGAAAAACAATTTAGTTGGACAGTCGATGGAGCCTCTAATATGCGAAGTGAGTGTAAATTCCCATATGGGATCCGATTAGAAACCTGTATGGATTCCTATATGGGAATCCACATGGGGATCCATATGGGATTCAATATGGGATCCTATAGGAAACCATATGGTGTTAAGGAGTGGGTACCCATATAGGTTCCTATATAGGAACCCATGTGGGTTCCTATTTGTTATTTAATTTCATATAGGAACCCATATAGGAACCTATATGGGTTCCTATTTGTTATGTAATCTCATATAAGAATCCATATGATTTTGCAAGTGATCTGACATAGGTTCCCGTAAAGGATCCTATTTGTCTTTTTTTACATATAGGAACTCACATGGGTTCCCATTTAAGCGGTTTGCATATATCACATAGGAACTCATATGGGATCCTATATGTAAGAAAAGACAAATAGGATCCTATATGGGAACCTATGTTCTATTTAAAAATTATCATTTTCTATAAAGACACTGACACACATAGGAACACACACGTGTTCCTTTCAGCGAATTCTAGAAAAAAATATATTCTTTCCAAATTATTCCCAAATGGGAATAAAATAGACTGTTAAAGTCATACATCTATATGACGCGGCGTATATTGTCAAGTGAGGAGTTGTATCCTCACTAATTTCCTGGTCTGCGTGGACTCACTCTTCTTATAATCTTTACGCCTTGAGTTAACAGTGAGAGACACTGATAATAGCACTGCCATGCGGCGAGTATGTTAACTAAACAATGGGTTCCTATATGGGAATTCGCAATAGGAAGGGGAATGGAGTTCAAGTCCATATAATTACCGAAAATGCAAGAGCGATTTATATTTGGTGCTATGCCCACTAGGGTGGTCCAAAAAAAGGTGACTTTGAGATTTTTCAAAATCGTGGAACAGTTCCATATTCCTTATAATTAGTAACGACTTAAACATTTTTTTAAAAATTTTTTGATCAAAAATTGAGCTTGCGCACAGGACCTAAAGATTTCTTCTCGTTCGTACAGTTTTTTTTGAGGAAATACTTATTGCAAATAATGAAAATCCTTTTCATAACGCAGTCTTAAAAATGGCGTGTTTCGGTTCTCTGTAGATAACCAGAAAGTTACAGATTTAAGAACGATTCACTATGTGACGTCAGAGTGCAAACAAGTACAGTCCAAATTGCATGTCTCCCACTTTTCTACTTTTCTTGCACGCACTGTTTGACCAACAGAACAGAGTCGATGTTTTTAGCGTGAGTAGTACAGCTTCAAAATCTAACCTGACAGTATCACTAGCGCGGTGTGTTGACAAGTAAAAAAGTGTGAGACATTCAATTTGGATTGTATTTGTGTACACTCTGACGTGACATAGTGAATCGTTCTTCATTCTTAAACTTTCCGGTTATCTATACAGACAACCGAATCACGCCTTTTATGACTTTGTTATGAAAAGTATCGTTCGTAACTGCGTGAACAAAGCAGTCGTTTGGAAACTCGCGCAATTTTTGCAACTCGTTTCACTCGTTGCAAAAACATTGCTCTCGTTTCAGAAACGACTGCTTGTCACGCATGTTACGAAATATACTATTCCTACAAAGACTTGGTAGTTTACAGTAGCCGAGAAATTTCAAGCCTATTTATAGCTTCTACAAAAAAAAACTTGGGTTTTACCCTGACACAGACCCTTTTTTTCATCATCGGTAGCGTCGTAAGGCCCGTATCGCTTTCACTTTTATGATGGTTGTAAACCAACTTTCGTTCAAAAAGTTGAAATTTTAAATCAATAATTGATCTGTTTAATATTAAACTATATTTTTAATTTTTACAGTAAGCCATTACCAGAAGATTAATTTTCTTTTAGTGTCAATTCTAAATAAAAAAATTAATATTAAGTAGCTGAAAACCGCCCTTGAAAAGTGCCAAAATAGTGTTTTTTGACACTAAATAACAGCTATAAATATTGTGAAAACTTAGTTTACTTTTTTGCAAAAGATTATTTCACTCTTCATCAATCAGTACCTTGACCGGCGTTATATTAAAATTTTAATAAGGAAGTTAAATTGAGCATGGAAAAAAATGCATTTATTTTACGTGTTAATTTCACAATAATCCCATAAGAGAGAAAAACGCTGTGCGCAAGCTCAATTATTGATCAAAAAAATTTTAAAAAAATATTTAAGCCGTTACTAATTATAAAGAATATAGAACTGTTCAACGATTTTGAAAAATCCAAAAGTCACCTTTTTTTGGACCACCCTAATGCCCACAGATTGGCGCTAATCGTAAAAGATGCGACAGCATGTTGCATAAAAGCCATCAATTTATTTTCCAATTCAGAAACAGCATTTGTCATTGTTTGCGGCAATAAAAAGCAAGTAGAGCAGTTTGAAGAATATCAGAAAAAGAAAAATCACAAAAATAGAATACGAAGATGGAGCGTGTTTCTACAACTCGATGGATGTCACAAGAAAAATTGTTATTAACAACATTGGAAACCTTTGATGCTTTATTAGATGTATTGGAGTACGTTAATTCTGCAGTAGAAACTGAACCTAAAATCAAAGCTACGGCTAGAGGTTTAATATAGATTATTTTCTATATGAAGTGTTTTTTATGACTGAATTTCTTTTTAAGCGTATTTTTGAAGAATTAGGACCCATGAATTTGCTTTTTCAAAAAAAGGAAGTTGCATAAAAAATAATACAAAGAATCTTGCAAAATTTAGAACAGAAAAAAATTTTAATCGAATTCAGAAAGAATGCAAATAATTTGTATTTAAAACTTAAATTGAAAACATCACGCCGCTTCGAAAAGCACGGTTAGGTCGAAAAAAAATATGCCAGGAGAATTAGCTTCAGATGAGCAAATCGAAAATCCATGAGAGTTCTTCAAAGTTAACACTTTTTATTATTGTCTTGACTGTATAACCGCAAAACTTAAACAAAGATTTTAAGACTTCAGTTTAGGAATTTATAAAGATCTTTCTTTATTTTCAAAAAATAGAATACAGGTAATAAGAAAAAATTCATTATCCATTTCGAGTGACGCTTTTCAAGTTTTTGTTGTAACTTATTCAAAATTTTTGGATCGACAAAGATTTATTTCTGAATATGAGCAGTTTGTTGTCATTTACGAAGAAGGGGAATCTGCTTTTAAATTAGCTGAGCGTTTACACGCTGAATAGCTAAAAAACCTAGATTTTTTATCGTCTCATTTCATCTCGAATCTCGTTCAAATTTTTTATCAAATGTTGTTGTTTTGCAAATGTTAAAACATTCCTTTACAGTCGAAGGTTAATACAATTGATAATGTCACTAAATAAAGAAAATAATGAATTTGCAAATAAAAAGAGACAAAAGTAAGTATTTAAAATTCAAGATATTAAACAAATTATTCAAAATTATATTAATTTAGCTGTGACAATAAAGCAAGAATTCAAAACCCTCCTAAGAGAAGAATAAAATGTGGAAAATCGTATGCTGAATATTTTGAATATTTTTACAATGAAAATTGTAAAATGGCAAAATGTAAACTCTGTTTAGAAAAAAAAGAAATGGAAATTATCATTAAAATGACATCTGGAAACACGACTGGTATCAAAAGACATTTGGAAAAAGAACACGTTAAGGAATATGAAGATTTATGCCGAGTTTTGCCCTCCTCAGCTAAAGTAGTTTTTATTTTTACTTAACTTAAATAATAATATTTATTACTACAGTTTTTAATTTAATTATCTTATTTCGATAAATTTTTTTTTTATTTTTATAAGTAGTTTCTATTTACCACTTCTGACTTTCTTTTTTTCATATCCAAAAGGTTAAAGGACTTTTTTTTAATTTTCATAAGAAAATAATTGATTCTAAATTGATATATATAATTTATTATTTGCATAAAAATTCGATGATTATAAGTATATTATAAACTATAAGTATAAAGTATAATTTGAAGTTTATTTTTAAATCTATTATAAAAAATTAATAATTACAGTTACAATTAAAAATAAATGGATTATAATTTCAATTTTATTTTGATATATTTTAGTAAATTGTTATATTCGTGTAAAATAAACAGATCAATAAAAGTGTTAAAATAAATATATGTAGAGGGTTATAACCTCTTAATACTTAGTCTTTTTACTACAAGATATTGTAATTTCTAAATTTTGATAAATTTTCATCCTTAAATCTATTAAAAATTTTTTTAAAACGGTAAATTATAATCTAAAGATTTATTGAACAAGAATCAGACTGCCAAATTTAAAGTTATTCTTTCTAAATCGTTCTGTATGAAAAGAAAAATAAAATTTTTACTTACATGCAAATTTTAACTGGTCAAAATGTTAAAATTACTTTTTTTTACTTTTCTCCGTAACGTATTTAAAGTTTTTAAATTGTTTTTTCATGTAATCCATATACAAAAATTTAGAATTGAACTATATTACCTTTTGCTTCAATCGCTTGGCCTTAGACTATATAGTAATAAATATTGTCAAAGTTAAACTTAATCGTTATCATTGCTATAATAATATATGGAATTTTCATTTTCCAGATATGTCTCCGAATGCTAATTTTTTTACATTTTCTTATGTGAGATTTTTCATATTTAATTAATAGTATGTTAATATTATTTTAAATAACTGTTTTTTTGTATGAGGAATTTTTAGTCTTAAAAAATTTTTTTGTTTTTATAATTTTCTGTAATAGATTTATACCTTAATTTGTATTTGCCACAATCTAAAATATTATATTTGTTTATAGTTTCTGATGAGAACGTAATATTTTGCGTCGAAACGCGTAAAACGCATATTTAATAATAAAAAAAGTCATATAGGCCAAAACAGAGGTCAAATAATTTTTATTATTATAACCTAAATATTATAGGAAAAAAGCACTTTTAAAAGCTTTAATTTTGTATCCTCACGAAAAAAATAATAAAAAAGTACTTTAATAAGCACGAGAGATATTGTTACACCTATTGTTACTTAGCCAACTTTAACCCTTTATCGCCCTTTGGAAAGGCGGGAAAGATGTTTTAAAACCTTACACATTCTAAGGGGTTTTTAAGGTCGCTGATTACGAATCTAATGTTAGTTTTTCAAAATTCATAATGGCGAATTCAATATGGCGGACGACTTTTTAAAAAGTCATTAGTAAATGGGATTGGATACACTCGTACTAGCCTTTTTACACCTATTGTAGAAGCTTCTTAAAAATCTAATGCGCTACAGACGAGACCTATAAGGTAGAGTAGAAGTCTGTTCGAGGGGCTTCTCACTCGGAACGGAATTGTACGGACTTTCGCGTAATCCTATGAACGTCATATGAGTCAGACGGAGACAGCAGAATGCGAAGGAGAGAGACATAGAGACAATGAATTCTCGAGTGAGAACCCCCTCGAGTCTGTTATTAGAAGTGCGCACTTCACATGCACATAAAATTCGTATTCAGCGACCCCAAAAAGCCTCAAGTAACGATTTTTAAGCGAATGGGGGGTACCGTAAACAAAATTTGAATGTCGACTTTTTCACGGACACTCTAATGTCCCAGGGGCGTTAAAGGGTTAATACCACTTAAATTAATAATAATATACGTCCTTTCAATAATGAATTTTTTATATCATTTTTGAAGTTAGGAAATTTTCTTATTCAGTTGTAATGTACATCATTTCAATATTATTACTTTCCTTAATCTCAAAGAAGGGGTCGCATGCATTTACTCCAAAACCCAATGGACCAAATTTGTAATTGCCCGAAATTTAATTATATGAATTTGTAATTTTTCAAACTTGCATTTGCCAGAATTTTTAATTCCCTGAACTGATGTTTGTGCGAATTATTAAATTTCTAATTTGCATTTGTCATAACTTTAAAATCATCAAACTCGCATTTGCCAAAACATTTAAATCGACGAAATTGCATTTGTTAAAATTTTTAACTCCTCGAACTCTTATTTGCCTGCTCGACCCTAACTTTAAAATCCCCGAATTCACATTTCTCAAAACATTCAGTTACCAGAATTTGCATTTGTCCGAACTTTGAAATCACCAAATTCGCAATTTTCCGAACTTTGAAATCACCGAATTCGCATTTAGCAGAATATTCAACTCTCCAAATTTGCAACTGTCAGAACTTCTAAATCCCTGAATTTGCATTTGTCTAAACTTTAAAATTACCGAACATACATTCGTCCGAATTTTGAAATCACCGAGTTTGACAAATTCAAGTTCTGTGATTTTAAAGTTTGGATAAATGTAAGTTCTGTGCTTTAAAAGTTCGGCAAAACGGAAACTCGGGGATTTAAGAGTTCAGCCAAATAGGAGTTCGATGATTTTACAGTTCAGACAAATGAAAATTCGGTGATTTCAAAATTCGGACGAATGTATGTTCGGTGATTTTAAAGTTATGACAAATGTAAATTCAGAAAGTTAATAGTTCGAACAAACACCATTTCGGGAAATTGCAAATTCTGACAAATGCAAGTTGGGAATTCAAATTCGTACAATTAAATTTTGGGCAATTACACATTTGGTCAATTCGATTTTAGAGGAAATGCATGCGATCCTATCAATTATGTTGTGGGCTAAGACTAGTTTTTAACTAACTAGTCTCAGGAAAACTGTCCACGGCCAGGTCTGAACCATCCCTACTTTTCAAAGTAATTTCAATTACTTTTCATGCCTATTTTTCATAAATAATTTATAATAAATAGTCACTTACTTCTGAGGGAGAAGAAATTCTTTTTTCACAGTATCTTTTTTCACAGTATCTTTTTTCACACTCATAACTCTATACCCATATGATTCTTCTTCAATAAATAGAAATGACACGTGCATGCAAATTTGAGCTTCTTACAACTTTCATTTTCAGCCGAACTTCACGCGTAAAAAAACGCGAGTCCTCGTGCAAGAGTTCAATTTTTCTACTTTTTTTAAATAAAATCCCCAATATTATTGTCCGACAAATGCTTCAGTATTTAATTAAGATGCAAATACTCATTGAAACATGAAAGAGGTAGTGATGGTAATAAATATAGGGGCTGCATGAAACCTTTAACTTTAGGGTGGAGAACAAAAGTGCCCCCCTTAAATTGTCCGACAAGGTTTTTTTTTTTTTTTTAGTTGATTACACCCGCGGTCACAAATTGACCATGAATGGGTTACAGAAATAGTGCATAAAATATTTTGCATACAATATGTATATATATATTAGTTTATAAACGCATTAACATGTGGCTGAATAGAACTAACTAACAAATATGGTAGTCGTAGTATTTGTGTTATTTAAAATTATTGAAATTATACGCGTAACGATGTGATAAACTGAGTCGCAAAAGACATGGCTTTTGTTTGAGTTATTGAGAATAAGTCGTGGTCGAGATTCAAGGTTCTATACATTTTATTTGTGTAGTAGGATGATAAATAGATAGGAGCTTGAAGTTGGTGGATTGACATCGGATTTTTTAAACATAGGGGTTCATAATGTCTGGATGCTATGCGAGGAACCTTGAATCTAACCTCGCTCATTAATTGCGGCGAGTCGATTTTATTATTGATCAGTTTAAAAAGAAAGCTAACACTGTTGAGGATTCTACGCTCCTCAAGTGTGAGGAATTCAAAGCGCTTACATAGGATTCGGTAATCGATACCTCGTAAGGGGTAGTGTCCGTCGTCTCTGAAGGCCAAATTCTTCAAGAATCTTTTTTGGATATAGTCAATGGATGCTGAGTGTTTTTTGAGATGTGGATTCCATATGATAGATGCGTATTCTAGGCGCGATCTAACCAAAGCGTTGTATAGGATAGTCAGTGTTTTCCGATTCGTAAAATTTCGAGTAGTTCTGATCAAGTATGCCAGAGACCTTGACGCGTCCGCTACGATTGCGTTAATATGGTCAGAAAAGGATAACTTATGGTCGAAAATGACTCCCAAGTCTCGAATACTACTAACTCGATTTATGATTTGATCATTAATGGTATAGTCATGAGTTGTTGATGAATTAGATTTGCTGAAAGTTAGAATTTGGCATTTAGCAGTATTCAGAGAGAGCTCAATCTCGATGCACCAGTCTTGGATTAGATTTAAGTCATTTTGTAAAATATGGAAATCACTCGGAGAACGTATTTCACGGTACACCTTTAAATCATCAGCAAAGGTCAGCACGGGTGAGGCCAGGGGTGCTTAAATATCGTTTATATAAGTAGTAAACAATGGAGATCCCAGAGTGGAACCTTGTGGTACTCCACAGATGTGGATAAAAGGTTTTGACTTGTAGTTCTTTATTGATACACAGTGCCTTCGATTTTTGAGGTAATCAAGAATCAGATAGTGGAGAGCTGGCGGAATGTTCAATTGTTCTAGTTTTTTGGACAGGATAGTATGATTAATGGAATCGAAAGCTTTTGAAAAGTCAAGGTATAAAACATCAACCTGATTACATCTATGGAAAGCACTACATATGAATTGTTTTAAGCAAGCTAGATTGCTGATGGTAGATCTAGATTTCGTACACCCATGCTGATTTTCGTTAATAATGGACTTGATGGCATAATTTATTGTATCAATAATCGCTAGTTCGAAGACTTTGGCAAAATTTGGTATAATTGCGATTGGTCGATAATTCTTGACATCTGATTTATCACCCGATTTAAAAATTGGACTTATTTTTGCTGACTTCCATACATTTGGAAACTGGCTATTTTTTAAAGCTAAATTGAATATAAAGGTTAAAGGTTTAGCAAAAATTGAGGCACAATCTCTTATCAAAAAGCTAGGTATAGCATCAAGTCCCGATGTAAATGTCGGTTTCATAGATTTGGCGGCCTTGAGAACTTGATCAGTTGTTATGTGGAAGATTTGGCCTTCAGGGTCGATCTTTGATGCTAACTGCGGAGAAACAAGGCCCTTAGAACTAATTTCGGAGAACATACAAGCAAAAGAGTCGACAATTGCTTGGGGCTCACATATTGGTTTTCCATCGGAGTACATTAATTCTGATATAGGTGGGTCCCTTTTCATTGTGTTAACATAGGACCAAAACTTTCTTGGATTGGCAGTTAAATTTTGTTCAACTGATTTGATATACAAACTGTGGTTTAGTCTTACATTTCTCTGTATAGTTCTAGATAGGCATTTTATTTGTTATTACTTTAATTCAAATAATATTACTGACAGATTCTGTAAAAACCAGCTTGCTGGTTGTACATAAAAAAAATTATAAATTTGTCATGTTTGGCGTGTTAGAGGCGCCAAAGGACCCAACATTTCTTTCCGACAGACGGTTTTTCTCATTATATATATGACAATTACTCTCTATTACAACAACAATTGACATGTTGGTCACAAAGTTTTGTATGACGTGAAATTGCTGTGTTTTTAATTGTATAAAACAAAAAGTCCTCACTACTACAATTAGCTATTTTTTATTTAACTTTAAGTTTGAAAAAATTTTAAACTTTATTGTACAACATAAATAAAAATGTTTTAAACAAAGATAACAATTTTTTATTAGAACTTAAGTACAAATTTATATAATTGTGTACTTTCACAAGTCATTAACAATAGTTTTAGAAAAATTACATGTTTATTTCAATTTTATTCAATTTAATTTTATTAATTATTATTTAGTTACAAAAATATTGAATTTTTTAAAACCATTAACTGTCAATAAAATTCGAAATATTAAATTCTGTTCATTTTCTTTTAACTCAAAAATATTTTAAAGTATGTGATATTTAATTTTAAATTTCTTTAAATTAAATAATTTAAATATATTCTTAAAAATTCATGTTTACGTATTCACTAAGAAAAGTCCTAAATTTCAAGTAATCATCCAAGTTTTGTGATAACACTATTTCTACAAAATATATAATGAGAACATTGAAAAAAAGGAGTCATGTAATTAAGTCTCAATGAATGAATTGTTCAAGTAAGTAAAATTTTTGTATAATTTATGATTCTTTCATATTAATATTTTATAATTTCTCACTTTTACCCTAAAAAATACTAAATTGTATTCAGTTAATTTTACAAGGCTTTTATTATTTTATAAACTTTTTTCAAACAACTAATCAATTTTTCCAAGTTAAATTAACACGAATAAGAAATTAAACTTTAACTAAACCGTTTTGGCTTCTCGAAAGATTACATTTTAATTAAGTATATTAATCATTTAATATTGGTTTAGAAAATTCAATTTAAAAATATACATTTTTTCATTTTACTGTACTCAATTTATCACAACAACCAGACTTTTACATATTATATATTTAGTTTATAATATAATTAAGTAATGTATAAATTTATGAATTAGAATAGTAAAACTTTTAAAAATTATGAATTGATTACATATATAAAATATACATAATTATAGCATGCATTATTTAATTATGATTATACAATTATCAAATGAATAATATTATTGAAATAAAATCAATATAAGTACATTATTTATTTCTAAATTTAAAGAAAAACTATAGTAATTTAAGCATAACTATGCAGTACAAATATTAGGATACACTGTAAAAAAAATGTATTGAATTTTCCCATTGATGTGTGAAGCTTTTATCAAGACCGTCCTGTAAATATTACAAATTTTGAGGAAATTTCCATCGCTGATCAGTGTAATGTCATCATACTGTAACAATTTTCCACTGAAGATCCATCGAAAGTTACAGTATCTTTTAATTTTTCAACGACAGTTGGTTGACATAACATTACATAGGAGTGTCCTATGTAATGTGAATTTTAATAAAAATGTAGATTTAAAGTCACAACACTATAGCCATGGAAATTTAACAAGTTTGTTAAAATTCACAGGAGAGTCTTGTGTAATTTTTTCTTCTATGGTCCTGTGGAAAATTTAATAGAAAATTATCACAGTGTATTTCATTAATATACACTTATTTCCGTTTTCCTATTAATTTTATATTAATTATAATTGCGTTTATTACTCAGATCCTAATTTATCGTGACACCTTGTATAATCTGCTTTTTTCAAACAGTTGGCAACATGTTTATTTTCAACTAGTGGTACGAAAAATTGACGATCATAAGCTATGTTCAATAATTTTCATAGCTATTCGTAGCGTTTTGACAAAATATCTATGTCAAATCGCTATCTAGTGGGGTTAAGTTCAAGTTCTTTGTATTAGTACAAGGGTGTATTCGCATTTTATTGAAAAGTTAAAACATATTAGTCTTATTTACATTACTGGTAATTCATTTCAGCTAAGATATCCTCAAATTATGTAGTAAAAAGCAAAAAGCGCTACGTAGCGCTGATGCTACAGAGAATCCGTGCCCAGATCCCTCGGTACTAACCAACAAATTTTGTCAGAACAAAAATAATTTATCTCACTAGACGAACGTATACTCGCAGACATTAAAAAAACAAATATAATTTTCTATGATTTCAAAAAATACATAAAATTAAATATTTCTATGATTTCAAAAAATACATAGAATTAAATATTTCTGCTGCTACAATTAGATTTCAGTAATTTAAAAAAATAACAATACTTTTTGATGGAAAACTACTTTGTAGGTTATAAGACTTTTACAGGCAATTTTTATGAAACTAAACTTTTTTTAAAAAACAATCAACTACAATTCACATGTTTACAATAAAATGATTTTATTAAGATTAACAAATTAATAATATGTACTGTTTACATTCTTAAAATCTGCATGACATGCCCAAAACATAACCACTATTTTAGACACAAATTAAATTAGTTTAATAAATAACACTTACGTTGCCGCACAATGATTACCACATAAATATCACCTACACTCTCACTTCAATTAAATAAAAAAGCTCTCTCAAAAAATCAGCAATATTTTCCAAAAATATGCAAAATTACAAAAAATACGCCACGTCAGTACGTCAGTAAACTCTAGTACGCTGTGTTAGTGCACACGAACATAAGATTTGCATGTATTAGTGAATGACCACTAGCGCCGCGATAGAAAGGTCTGGTAAACAGAGTGTGTAGAGCTAATGCATTGTGGCTTGGAGGACCTGCCTTAACCTCAAAAGATGCTCTTATACGATGTTTTACGGAGTGATTATTAACTCTTTTTTTCTTATAAACATTGTGGAATAAGAGTGTTTGTCTCTTTGCATTATTTTAATTAGTTATTAAATGTGATGCGTCACGAAGAAAAGCACCTAAGAAGCCAAACGGTAATTTTACAGGAGAGTGAAATGAAGCCGCGTGCGCGCCATTGTATTCTGTACAAATCGCTGATGCTCAAGTCTTAAGTACGTGAAAAATATTCAATGAAAATGTTTTCTGACTTTTGATAATGAAAAAGGAACGTTTAATTAACCTAATATTATTAAAATACGAAAATCGATTTTTTCCTTCTTAGATGACTTTCTTTGCGACGCGGCACAAATACAATCTGACGCCTATTAAGTTTAAGCATGACTGAAACTCAGGTTAAATAGTCAGTGGATAAAATCTGCAGAAGATGCAAAAACGCGGTTGTTGCTAAAGTAGTTTCTTGCCCTGGATGTTCTAGTAGTTATCACCCGGGTTGTGCTATTCGATGTGATAAATTAGCTAACGGATTTTTTGCAAAATGCTGCAGCTCACGACCATCGACGCCAGTTCTCTCTACGCTTCGCTTTAAAATAAATTAACTTAGGATTATCGTGTGGTTTTGGAGATTATAACACCGAAAAAAATAGTTTTAGAATGAAAGGATCCTCTCACTCTGATGCGGATTCCTCTCAAAAAATAAGTGGAATCCTCTCAAACTGAGAGGATTCTGTCATTCCAAAACTTTTTTTTTTGGTGAAAGAACCTTGACTCTAAATTCGATAACCTGGTCACTAAAGTCTCTGCAACCGAGCAACACCTTGACAAAGTTGAAAGTACGTTGAACGAATTGTAAGATGCAAAAAATTCCAATATTCAGGTCGATAATAATAATTAATTTTTTGGTTTGCTTGAAACTCTTAACAAAAGTAAGGACAGTAATAACGCATCGTCTTTGTTTAAATCTATGCTTCCTAATTATGAAATTCCTTCATTAATAAACACAAGTCACACAAATTTCTGGTTTGCTCCGGGCAGGACCAAAAAGATTAGCTTCCTTAGCCCCTGACTTTTTACTACATCATCCTGCACTTTTATGTGAGTTCGTTGTTAAAAAAAGCATAAATAGTGATTTATCAAATTTTGTTAATTTCGTTAATTTTCATTTTAAAAAGGGCTGATTTTGTTTCGATTAATTTATACGTTAGCTGTATTGAATGTGAGCTTTTATTTTCAACTCACATTGAAGCTTTAAGCTCTAGAGCTTTTTTCATAGTTATGTTTTTTTAATTCTAACTTTCCTAAATGGTTGTCTACTGATCTAAAAAGACATGTTAGAGACAAAAAAACTTGTGCATGCTAATTACAAAGGTACTAGAAAACTATTGGATTATGAGGAATTTTTTGTATTTCAAGCCGAATGTAGATTGCATTCAGAACGATTATTTAATGACTATAAACTAAAGGTTGAACGTAATATCATCGAAAATCCAAAATTCTTTAGTTCTTATTCCTGCTTAAAATGCTGGATAGAAACCGGCACAAAAATCTGATTACTTTTCGGATAGGACCCAATATATATGTTACGTACCAAGCCCGGAATTGTACAGACCGCGAAGTGTACAGCGATTTTTGTACTGAGCGCGGTTGGTACAAGGCATTTTGTACAGAGCTGGAGTTCCCGGGCTTTGTACAGAGATTTCTGTACAGAGCTGTAGAAATTTATTTCTAGTCTTTTTTATTCGAAGAATTTAACAAACAACTAATTTATATTAATATATTTAATATAAAATTAGAAATATTTTTATTATTCTTATTATTTTTGTATTATAATAATTATTATAATAAAATATTTTGAATTTTCGGAATTATTAACTTTTGGAAAAATGGTAGGGAATCGGAGAAATCATTCTTCGTGTACATAAACGATTAAAATGTTGTTTATTATTGACTCTTGATTAGTACTGGTCATGGTGGTCTTCACAAAATGCATAACAATTTAAAGGACAAATATGCTAATATTACTCGCCAAATTATTTTATTGTTTTTAAGTGAGTGTGAAACGTGCGTCAAAAAGAGAGCACATCCAAAAAAAGGTGTTGTTGTCAAACCGATTTTGACAAAAGAAGCCTATGCCCGCGGTCAAGTTACAGTGGCGTACCGAACATTTTTGGCGCCCGGGGCAAAAGGTGATTTTTGCCGCCCCTTATTGAAAATTATTTCATCGATTTGCCGCCCCCAAATGCATTGGGCTCGAGGTTGGCGCCCGGGGCGACTGCCCCCTCTAGATACGCTACTTGACTCAAGTAGACTTAATCGATCTTCAATCAAACAAAGACGGAGAATACAAATTCATTTTCAATTACCAAGACCATTTGACGAAATATACCGTATTAAAGCCTCTCAAAACAAAAACAGCTGTAGAGGTCTGCTATAATTTGATTGACGTATTTCGTATCTTCGACGCTCCAGCAATACTGCAATCGGATAATGGACGGGAATTTGTAAATTCCTTAATTAACGAGCTTAAAATAATGTGGCCTGATTTAAAGTTGATACATGGCAAACCTCGCCATTCACAAAGCCAGGGTAGTATAGAAAGATGTAATCGAGATATTCAAGACATGGTCCGTGCTTGGATGATCGATAACAATTCTTCTAAGTGGAGCGAAGGTTTGCGATTTCGTCAATTTCAAAAAAATAACAGTTTCCATTCCGGAATCAAACAAACACTATTTGAAGCTTTGTTTGGGAGAAAGGCTAAAATAGGATTGGCAAGCTGTAATTTACCAACTTCAATTATCCAGACGTTAAATTCCGAGGAGGATTTAGAACAGGTGACAACTTCTCTTTTTGAAAATGAGGATGATAGTGAAGAAATTTCGGAGTCTAATACTGGAAGCGAACCAAACGTTGAACTAAGTAAAATACATAAAAATATAAACGAAAATCAACAAATGGCTATTGAAAGCCTTGAACAACAAGCGAAACGGATGAAGATGGCAAGTGATGCTTAGTTTTTACCTTTGGAGATGGGGCAAAATGTCACTATCCCGATACCCGATGTTGACATAAGTAAAACTGATCTTCGAAATTTCACAATTTTTGTTAACTGCAAAAAAATTAATAATTATTATTATAAAAACAATAATAAAAAAATAATAATTATTATTATTATTAAAAAACAATAATAAAAAAATAATTATTATTATTATTATTATAAAAACAGTAATAAAAAAAATAATTATTAATATTCTATATATAGGTGTTATAATTGATGTGACTGATGACAAAAATTATAAAATTGGAACGAAGGATGGAGTTCTTGCCCAATTGTACAGCAGGAACCAGTTGGCACCAACCAATAATGATTTTTTAAAAATTGAAGACGTGCCAGATCTTAAAATTTCCTTAAGATCTGCGAATAATAAGACATCATTAACTGGGGGACAAGGTTTTGTCAAGTTTTCTTGTCTTACAAAATGCATGTCTAAAAAATGTGCTTGTAAAAGGAAAAATCTTTTATGTAATTCGAGGTGCCATAACTCACTAAGTTGTAAAAATAAATAGATTATTATAAAATTTAAAATAATAATATTCATTGTTAATGTGTGGACGGGAAATATGTCAAATTGCACTTTACAAAATTTCTGGTCAACTTGAGTTCTTTTTAACTAATCTGAGTAATTCAATTGAATCTCTATTATATTTAATAAATTTATGGCTTATACATTTCAATTATTTGCCTTTTTACCTTTTATTTAAAAAGTTAAGAAAGTTATTTCTAAATCGATCAAGAGTTAATAATTCCGAAAATTCAAAATATTTTATTATAATAATTATTATAATACAAAAATAATAAGAATAATAAAAAAAATTACTAATTTTATATTAAATATATTAATATAAATTAGTTGTTTGTTAAATTCTTCGAATAAAAAAGACTAGAAATAAATTTCTACAGCTCTGTACAAGAACCGTTGTACCGAGCTCGCTCAGTACAGAAATCTCTGTACAAAGCCCGGGAACTCCAGCTCTGTATAAAATGCCTTGTACCAACCGCGCTCAGTACAAAAATCGCTGTACACTTTGCGGTCTGTACAATTCCGGGCTTGGTACGTAACATATATAAATATATATATATCTGGTTTTTATCCGTTTTCTGTCCGTTACCATCCAATCCTAGTCTGGCAAATATAATTGAAATTGGTTTTTAATTAAGTTTAGAATCGTCTTTTATACGGTTGTGTACGAAGCGTATGCGTTGGAGAAAATTGAAATTCTAATTAAACGTCCTTCCGGTTTCAACCGTCATCATACATTTTTAATCTGAAAGTTATACGGTTTTAATCCAAAAGTTATACGTTATAAATTTGAATATGTTAATAAATTAAAACAGGGGTCCGCTATACCAGATGTGATGAATCTAGAGGGCGAAAAATCCGATGCTAGTATGTCGATTGTAATAACCAAATCTCGCCTAGGATTAATGTTACATCTAGGGTTCCCCAGGGTTCTCATCTTGGTGCTCTCCTTTTTATGATCTTTATAAATTATATTAAAAGTAATATTCTGCATAGTAAATTTTTGTCTTATACTGATGATCTTAAACTGTTTAACAAAATTTATTCTCTAATAAATCCTCTTGAACTACAGAGTGACCTGGAGAGGATATTGTCGTGGTCCAAATTTAATAACTTTTCGCTGAATATTAAAAAATACTAAATTATTACTTTTACAAAAAAACAAGGTTTTTAAATTGTACTACAACATTCAGTCTGTACTACTTCCACGAGTTTTCAATGTGAGG
Source organism: Ganaspis brasiliensis (assembly GCA_037103525.1). Taxonomy (NCBI): domain Eukaryota; kingdom Metazoa; phylum Arthropoda; class Insecta; order Hymenoptera; family Figitidae; genus Ganaspis; species Ganaspis brasiliensis. The sequence goes on along the minus strand of JAZKLR010000254.1, from coordinate 1,632,287 downwards.
GTTTCGGTGTTACCTTTGATTCCGCTCTTACTTATTCAGAACGTTTATCCTCTATAATAAACAAATCTATAAGAGCTTTGGGTTTAATTATCAGGGCTTCTACCAATTTTCACAATCCTCTTGATTTAATAGTTTGGTATTTTTCACTAGTCAGGCCTCATCTTGAATTTACAGCTATTATTTGGACTCCATATTATGAGTGTCATAGACTTAGAATTGAAAGGGTACAAAAAAGGTTTCATAGATTTGCTCCTTATTAACTGAGGAGTACTTTTTCAAAAGTTGATAAATCCACATTTTGTTATTTCGAGAAAATTAAACAAATGCAGTTTCGCACCTAACCCCTAGAGTTAATTATAAAGTAGCAAAAATATACGAAATTATTTATATACGAATGTTTTTTGCACTTAAGGAGATTTATTTTTAATTAAAGTTTATAGTAATTAAGGAATTTAAAGGTTTTTGTAATTTATTCTAGGAAAAAAATTAAAATTTTAAATCATCTTGGTTAAGTCCAAGTTTTTTTTAAATTGAAAATTCTTTGATAAAAAATTTTTTTCTTGAATTATTTATTTTATTTATTTAATTATGATAAAGTTCCTAGGGCTAATTAGCCCTCAATGGAACATAAATACAAAAATAGCTTGCAAAAATATGTATAAGGCCTAAATTGACTAGGTTACATATTTACCTATTTGCGTACAGAAAAATGATTGCATATCTACACACATACACACATCCGCGCTCATATACACATATATCAACAAAAATTACAAGACCTGGTTACCAATAGGTGATCTCAAAGATCGTGCTTTCGTAATTGAATAAAAAGTTGAAAAAAAGAATCTTAAATAAGAACTATCACGAAGCATACGGGAATCAAATACATTATTAGATCTAAATTCGAAATATTCAAAAAGATACTCGGGAACTCTGTTCTGAAAAATGGAGAAAAGGAGATTGCCCATAAAGAACTGTCTCCTCTTTGCCACATTCAGAAGCCCGGCTTTGATTCTAAAGGGAGTGTTATGCGTATCTTTAGAGATCTTAAAAATAAAACGAATACATGCATTAAGAGTCCTTTCCAGTTTGTTATTAAGTTCATCTGAGATTTCATCATAAACTATACATCCAAAATCAAAATAGGGAAGGATAAGACTCTTAACGAGAAGTAGCCGAGTAGAAATTGGCAAAGAGTCCCTGTTTCTATACAGTTGCCTAAGTGTAACATATGATTTGCGACTAATCTCAAGAACATGCTCCTTCCAAGACAGTGAACTATTAAGGATCATACCAAGATCTTTTACCGTCTCTTGGAAAACAATTGCCGACCCTCCTAGATGCAGTGGATTAAGAGCATTTAAGCCTTCAATGTTAAAATTCTTGGGTGTGTTAAATATAATGGCTTGGGTTTTAGCTGGATTTAATAAGAGTCTATTTTCCCTCGACCATCTGACAATTAAATCCATATCTGACTGCATATTAATAAGCAAAGTTGACAATTTAGATAGGGACCCAGAAATATAAAACTTAAAATCATCAGCAAATTTATGATATTTACAATAGATTAGTTGGCTACCGAGATCTGAAATGTATAGATTAAATAGCAACGGGGCAAGAGAGAAGCCCTGAGGGACACCGCACTTAGTATTGGCCCAATCTGAGAGCTCTCCTATGCTGTTTAACACTCTATGCTTGCGTGACTCCAAGTAAGACTTGAACCAGTTGAGAACAGATTTTGACAATTTGAAAGTACTTAATTTGTTCAGCAATAAGTTATGATCGATTAAATCAAATGCCTTGGAAAAATCAAGAAAGACTGCAAGAGTTATTTCCTTGGATTCCATGGCAAATTTAATGTCCGTAGTAAATTTAAGAGAAGCTGTAGTAGTACTATGATTGTGACGAAATCCATATTCGAAAGGATCAAGCAGATTATTATTAATAAGGAATTGAGTCAGCTGTAAATGGACAATCTTTTCCAGAGGCTTAGATAAAGTGCTGAGTATTGAGATAGGTCTAAATTCCGACACAGATAATGGACTTGTTTTTTTAGGGATAGGTCTAATTGTTGCTGCCTTCCATACCCTAGGAAACACATCCACTTGGAGAGAGTAGTTGTAGATATGGAGTAGAACTGGGAAAATAATGGGAAGGGAAATTTTAATCATATTTAGAGAAATACTTAACCAATAGCATTAGTTTTAATTTCTGAGAGGGCTTTGATTAAAGATTCAGGGGAAATATCAATAAAAAAGAAATTGGAGTCATGAAAAGGGATAACGTCATTTAAGGGAAGCAAAGGAGATGAAGAGTATATCGGATCAATAGTAAAACTGTTAAGAAATAAATTTATTGGAAAGTTATGATCCACAGAATTAGCTTTAGATGAGATAATCTTTAGTTTTTTGAGTGTGGGCCATATATTATTTCTTGCTTTATTAATGGTAAGATAATTGTGTCTGTGAGATGCATCTCTTATCTTTGTTTGTACTAAATTTCTCTGCTTACGATATTGAATTTGAACATTTGAATTTTTTGATCTTTTATACAATCGATACAGACGGTTCCGATTAAACAGTGACAGATCGATTTGTAAGGTTCCTAATATGTTAAATGTGTGATTCTCTCAACTTTTTTGGAAAATGGATTTATCAACTTTTGAAAAAGTGCTCCTCAACTCAATTAACCCTATGGCAGATTTTCACGTGATTATCAGAACCTACGGATTGCTCTTAATATTCCTTTGATCCATTATAGGCATCTTTTTATGGAACTGAAATTGTTATATCTTGTTCTAGATGGTAAAATTGATTCTTTTGAAATATCTGCTTATATAAATTTGTCTAAATCTACGATGATTACAAGAAGGTCCACAATCTTTAGAGTTCCGTTACATCACACTAACTAGTAGCAATATAAGGTATGGATCGAATAATAAAATGAATCAGTAAAGAAGACTTATATTAAGAAGTATTAAAGCTTGTAACCTTAGTACCAAAATAAATAAATAGTTTCTCTTTAACTTTCTTTTTTATCACATTAAAATATTGTGTACAATCAAGGTCTAAAATTAATCTAAAAAATTTCCAATATTATTTAATGTAAGTCTTCTTGCCAGGAAACTACTATAAATTTTTGACTGTCATTTAATAAAAAAGTTTTAACTATTCAATACATAATATTCTTATGAATCTAAAAACTACTCTAACAATTCACATTGCGATCTTAGTCTTTTTTCGCTGTATAAGCAAGTCTAAATCTTTCGCAGCGTCTCCGCTTTGCTTGCCTAATATAATACTTGAAAAATTAAAATTAAGCACCAATAAAAATCACTCATACCTTCAATAAAAAATTGTTACACAGAGTGCATTCATAAACATTCAATTCATAAAGTATCTACTGCAATTTAACTGCTTTTGCACTTTAAGAAGCAAATGTACCCAAGCAGCTAGAGTTTGGTCAAATATATAATATATGCACTTACATTGCAAAATTTGTTCTTAACAATAAAATTTATAATTGTGTATTACAAAAACAAGGATCTATGAATATATCAATAACTCATTTGAAAAATACACAGGCGTCTCGGCAGCACGTGAATTTAAAACATTTTCAATGGCAGCTTTGAGGAAATTGCATCTATTTGTTTCTCAATTTATCACCTTAAATTCCTTCCTACACTTTTAACTGATTTCATCAATTTTTCAGAAAAATTATTGACTTATTTTATTATTAGAATTTAAAATGCACTTTCTATATTTACTATAAACTGTTATTAAAAGCATTAAAAAGGATTAGACATTTCAAAATTCAGTTGATGGTAAATATTCAATTTAAAAAATCTAGGTCGTTGAATTGAAAATGCTCTATAACTTTTCAAGGCATATTAATCTTAAACGCTCTCAGTACTTTTTAATTGAAAGACATTATTGCAGATTAATATCGGAGGAACTACAAGATATTAATTAAAAGGGAGTACAAAAGATTTTAGATCCTAATTCGTACGCTTTGACGCCAAATTTGAAACGGGACCTAAGCGAAAGAACCTCGCTTCTTTTCACGGAGGGAAGTAAGTTCTGATTGGGTCTAAGCCCCCTTGGCGAGTGTGTTTACTGTTTATGTAATTGCTTTAATTTATGTTATTCTTTAGCTTATTACTGACGTTACGTAGAACCATATTATTCGTAACCGGCAGTTTTCTATTTTACAAATGGACTATTATGCTTCAAAGTTTCAGAAAGTCGTGTTAATAGTACACATTTTTTTATTTAAAAATCGTTCTTTATGATCTTATGTGAAATAGTTTTCCATAATTCAATTTTATCTCGATTAAGAATGCATTTAATAACGCATTTCGATTGAATTGTTCTAATTAAATAATACATTTCTCAAAATAACCCTCTGAAAGTTTGTTCTGACTTATACATGGTATTTTTCGTCTACAGACGTCGATTTTGAGACCTGATAACAAATTTGTTAAATTTCACTATCTATAACTTAGTCTAAACATTAAAAATCTAAACTAACTGTGTCTCCAATGACCCAAACTCTTCATAAAAAATAGAAACAGAACTGCTATCCGAACTCGGCGCAGTAACGATTTATATAAAATATTCGTTAAGTAGAAACCCTTATCAGGGTTGTTTTTTTTATTGTTATTTTCTTTTTTATATAAAAAGTTACAAAATTTAAAGCTGGAAAAACGTTTCTTTTGCTTTTTAAAAAGCAGCTGCAAACCTAAGGCAACTAATCAATCTTGAGTTTGAGTCGGAAGAAAGAAAAGTTACCCTTCCAATTTGCAAATCTTCTTTGGGATTCAGATTCTCTTCACATTAATATCAACTATTTCGATTGAATTCTATACTTATACTTTAAAATTTCACATCTCAAATTGAATTATATCATCTGGTCCAAAAGTCTTAGATTCTTGTCATTTTTTTTCATCTCTGAAGAATCTCAGTCAATCTTGGATGTTACCGCTAAAATTGATTGATTTTTTTGTAATAATTAAATTGTCTATTTTATGTTAAAAAAAACCAAATTTAACGTAGCGATCGAAGTTTGAGCCTGAGGACAAAGTAAGCGACAATTCTCAGGCCAAGTAAGAAACTAACTAGGGCCACTACGTCAATCCAATAAACAGCGTCGACCATTGACATTTCTTCAAGAAACTTTTGCGGACTTTTGAAATGACAGTAAGGTTCGGAACATTTCAATTTTGCTCGATTATAGCCATATACTGAGATCATTGCTCCTTCAAATCCGTATCTGACATACGACACGTACGAAAGAATTTTTAAATAAGATGGAATCGCTTTGAATTTGACGAAGAATCCAGAGAAAAGAACAATCGGAACCGATGTCACTGGACCAATAAAAACACCCGTCTGAAAAATAAAATAAAATTAGAAGAACGTATGTGCGGTGTGTGTAAATTAGACCATTTAAAACTGAGTTTTGTTTACCTCGACACTCATTGCTGCTCCAATTAATAAGCCAATTGACTGAGCTACAAGCGAGGTCAATATGCAAATATTAAGATACATTAAAAATCTTTCTAACTCGAGTGGTTGTGCGGTCATGAAATAAACAATCATAACATACACTGCTGAATATACTATCTGGAATTGACAACAGACAAATATTAGTTTATAATATAATATTATATAAGAATAAAATATAGAAGAATACAATAATAATTAAAACAGTAGAGGATTTTGTACCAACCTGAAAGGGTATATCACATAAAGTTCTCGCAAGGTAAAAAGCCTTCAGAGAGTACCAATAATTTAAATGTTCTCTTACAAACACAGCCATTTCTACAGGAACTGAAAAATATAAATTAAATTTTAAATCCTTCTTAAAAGACACACATACACACCCCTTTCCTTTAAGAGGTTGTACCTAGTCACGATTTTCAAATAATTTTTTTTCTTGCAGTTTCTTAAAATACGTATACACATTTGACTGGTGTGAAAAGAATTTTTATTAAGAATCGACATAAAAAAACTTTCATTTCAGTAAATAAATATTGCTTGACAAAAAAATTCCCAAAAAACTGCATTTCTTCGACAGCTTGACTAGGTATATAACCCCTTAAAAAAAGGGGGTAAAATAATATTTTCTCCATGAGGAAGCAATAATTGAACAATTGTCTGATCATTAAATCCAAATTACAGAAATATCATTGACTGCAAAAGTTAAATGTGTAATGATTCCAAATTATAAATTTAATAAATATTTAATTATCAATAATATAATTAATATTTCCAATTTATTTTTAATAAAATTAAAAGTCATTTTATTAACTTACACGTAAGGACCGTAGGCATCATAGCAGTAAACATGATAAACATGACGGTGAAAAAAATGCAGCCAGCGTTACTCGTAACTACGGAAGCTTCGTTTCCGATTTGGTAATATATAGCACCAATCAGGAATCCAACGATGATGTGCGAAATCAGTCTTACCCTCGTTAATGTCTAAAAATTTTTTTAAAATTAATTTATTTCGCACATCTTAAATTGGTTTTAATTATTTAAATCATACTTAATATTATCTTTAATAAGAACATTGAATATTTCAAAATATTTTTAGTCAACAGGGTGTGATCAGAGAAATTCGCAAAAATGCCGGGAATTTTTGAAGAACTAGAATTTTTTATTTCTTAGGTCTTTATCTTCATAACTTGTCACATAACATGTAATTTTTTTCAGAGGACAAATAAATAAGAAAATAAATGAATAATTACCATGTCTCTAATTTGTGATAAAAATGTTCTTTTTAGAAGAATCCAAAATTGAACCCAACTACTGGTTGGAAATCCAACTTTCTGTTCTATACTTTCTGCACTATCTAAAAGTGAAGTTGTACAAGAAACAGGCATATTGACAACAGCTGTTCCACCGACTCCTTTTGTAACACCATTAGGAATTAAAGGCGTATCTTCAGTTTTGGTTTGTTCCTGTGGTGATGATTGTTTAGCAATTTCATTCGAAAGAGCATGAGCTGCTGCAAATGTTGCTTGATAATGCTGATAATTATTACACTTTCCGTTATTAACTGCCATTACTAACTTGTGAGCACATTCTCCATGCTCCCCACTTGCTACTTCCATTACTGTAATAATTTTTTAAAAATGCATTTTAAAACTGTCTGATTTTAGAATTAACTAAATAGAAGTTGAAGTTTACACAAAAATTCATTAAAGCTCTGCATATAAAAATTCTTACCATAATCAGCAGGGTTATGATAACTGGGACAATCGAGTCCCATTGATGATAAAAAGGGCACAAGTCCACCTACATTTCCCTGATATATACATTGTCCTTCAGCTAAAAGGTAAAGTTTATCAAACATTTCGAAAAGTCTTGCACTGGGCTGATGTATGGTACAAATAATGGTCCTTCCTGTATTAATGAAAAATTATTTTTAAATTTAAATAAAAATGATATGGGACATTTTCTACGTGAGAGACCCCCTCTGTATAAAAATGGTTTTTATAACGAAGAAGGTTCTACTGCAGCTGAAAATTTAGATCATTAGGTCTATTTTTAAGTGCAAAGTGGCACTTTTCAAAATTCAAAATGGCGGACGAAAAACTTAATAAGCTATGTTTTCAGCTGCAGCAGAATCTTTTCCTTTAATATTTCTTAAATTTTTAGGATGAAACTGACCTCCTCTGCTTAATGATTTTAAAAGACTGAGGCACTGGAAACAGGAAGAGCTATCGAGACCGGAAGTAGGCTCATCAAAGAACATCACGGGTGGATTATTGACAAGTTCTAAAGCAATAGACAATCTCTTTCGTTGACCTCCACTCAAACAAACCGCTTGGGTATTGCTCGCGTCACTTAGGCCCAGGGTTTCGATGATTTCTTCAACCTTCAGCATATATATTAATATTAATTTAAATTCTATTTGTGTTTTTAAAAAAAACCATTACAGATTGTTTTGAAGAATTTGTTTAATAAATAAAAACGTAATGATAAATAAATAACTTCATTTATTTAGATTTGTGTTAGATGAAAAAAAAAAACAATTTTATTGTAAAAGAAAAAATATAATAATAATGCCAATACAATTAAATTTATTGAACTTACAACAACTTTTTTGGCAGCAGCACTGATATCTTTGCCTAATTTGAGGTTCGCTGAGACTGTCATTGCCTCGTGTACTGTTAAAAATGGCATTAAACAATCATCCTGCATAATATAGCAAGACATTTTTCGAAATCTTCGAAGATTTCTGTCCTTGCCGTTTATCAAAACAGATCCGCTCAAATTGGAACTCCTTAAAATAAAAAAAATACAACAATAATCATTAAGTAATTCATAATGAATAAATAATTTATTATATATATGTGACGCTCCAGGGTACAAGGGATCTTAGCTGCAAAACATTCGATTTTGAATTTTTATTACGGATCGATAGAATTTGAGTTGCTCTTTCACATGCAGAAATCAAAACTTGTTTATGTCTATTAGTTTTTGTGTTGTTAATGATGAAACATAGACATAACATAATAATAACAATGGTAGGCTCATCTTCAAACATCCGTCCTGAAAAATTCAAAACATTCTATTTTGAATTTTTATTATGACTCGGTAGAATTTGAGTTGCTCTTTCATATACATAAATAAAAATTTTTTCATGTCTATCAGTTTTTGTGTAATTGGCGATGAAACATAGGCACAACCTAACAATAACATAGGCTGGCTCAATTTAAACGCCCGTCCTGTAAAATTCACTTCTTGCAGCTAAGGTCCCTTTCACCGTGGAGCGTCACATATATATTTTTGTAATATTATTGCATTATTGAAATTAGATAAAGTTCCGAATATTATTAAAAATTAAAACTACTAAAAATTATGCAATTGTATGGTTTGTACCATGAAGATGAGGTAGTCGCAAATTTTTTTTATAATTTTTAGAAAAATCTATTTATCTATATAAAGCTAACATTTAATTACAATTTTATAAAACAAACCGGAATTATCAACTTTTCAAAATAAGTAAATTTCATTTTTTACAGCACATTTTTAAGTAGTCTTTTGAATTAATTTATAATTTCATATGATTTGATAATAAATTTACTGCTTCTTTCATAAAAAAAAATTCCTGATATAGAAGCAAAATGTATATTCATGAAATGAACGTAGTTTTCAGCTTCTTTATGCTAATTGTAATACCCATGAAATAAAAAAAAATTGTTCTTTTTTAATTTAGAGTAAATTTTTTCTAATTACTTGTATCCAGCAAGAACATTCATAAGTGTGCTTTTCCCTGCTCCAGATGGTCCCATAATCGCTGTAAGTTCTCCAGACCTGAATTTTCCGTTGACACATTTTAGAATTGTTTTGTAACCTGAAAAAATAGCAATTTATATTTAAAATTTTTCTTCCACAATTAAAATAATAGTTTCTGCAATATAAAAGTATAAGGGTGAATTTTTTAAAATAATTTTTTAAATATTGAATCACCAAACTCGCATTTTTTAGAACATTTAACTCACCGCCTATGCAATTCACCGAACTTGCCCGACCCTCTGAATGTAGAATTTCTAAACGAGTCTTTTGATTGGCTGGTAAATTCCACGGAAGCCCTCCTTGTCCCTCACATAATTCTTATATATTTTTTCAATTTTTAGGGTTTCGTACTGTTCAAACGGTGATAGTGTTGCATTATATTATATTATTTAGTGTATAATAAAAATTATTTTTTAAGAACGTTTCCTAGTGGACAATTTCAAATCTCTAGCCCATATACATAGTTGAAAAAAATTAGAGAGGTACACAACCTTTCGCTTTCAGTACGAGTGTAACTCGCACTTGTCCGATTTTTTATTACTAGATACAATTACTTTTACTAACTCTATCATTATTACTTTTGCTCAAGACAAAGATCAGATCGATCACTAGTAATATTACTCAATAGTGTGCGTAATTAAATGACGTTGACTGCGTGCAAAAGTTGAGTGCAAGTGTACTCTCGGCACCTAGAAATGGGAACTTCCGAGGGCATTTCTATCGATTCTTTCAAGCAGGTCATTCACATTCGGTACTTTATCCATGAACGAAAAGTGCCTATTGAAAGAAAACCGCGCCTTCACCTCTATTTTTTTCTAATCTAAACTTACTGACCTCCTCTTTCTATAGACTCTCTCCTACTCTACGAGAACTTCACCTTTAACTCATCCACTTATATCCTATATGTCACATCAATCAGTTTTGTTCGTCCAAATTAAAAATAATCTCGTAAAAGTATTTTTAAAGCAGACTATTAATAATTGGAATTTAGAAGAATTACACGATTAATAGTTTATTTTAATTTATATTTAATTTCTGATATAAATTGAAAAGTCATTTGTATTGGTAAAGAATGTGAAATAGATCTATATCGTTATAATCAAACATAATGTTTCTTTTCATTGATAATTTAATTTTATTACACTTTACGTTTTATTTGTGTTACATTTACGATTAGTAAACAAACAATTTATTGCTGCCTTTAAAGTATATTTGGCTAATTATTGATAATGTTTTATTAAATTACGAGTGTGTTGTTTACAAATAACTATTTAAAAGTTTGACACACAAGAGTTTAATTATTATAGAAATATAATTTTATGTTTCTATACTTGAGTTTTTGTTAATTACTTCTTTAGATAAATAGTACGAATTTTAAACAAAATTTTCTATACCTAGTACCCTCTTCATAATGTGGCGTCTAATGACATAAAAAATTGACTTTCTAAATTTGAATTAGTTAAAAATAACTAATTATTAGTAAAAAAAAAAAAAATAATAATAATAATAACTAAAAAATAGTTCAAATTTGACTAATTGAATTAGTAAACAAAATTCTAATAAAATATCAGTTATTTTGACAAAACCTAAAAATGAATTTGACTAATAATTAATTATTTTTAAATGAATGATTAGTAGAAATATAACTATTTGAATTAGCGACTGAGTTTTTGCTTACAAATTATTATTTTTAACAAATTCAGATTTAGAGAGGATAGTGCATAATTTTTTTATGATTGAAAATTGAAAAACATCTTGAGGGCATGTGACGGAGTATGATGATAGCCGAAAATTTGCCCGTAAGCTTTCTCATAAAATATTGAATAATTGGTTTCAAAACTTGGCACATTTACCTAAAATATTATTACGAAGGTCTGTCTGACCCGAATTTGTATAAAATTTCCCTTAAAATTGAGTTTCGTTTTAAACTTGCAGATTTTCGGATCATTTAAAAAATCAATTTTAAGTTAAAACAAACAGACTTCCCTAATGATTTTTTTTCGACTCGATTAAGGTTTTAGTACAACTTTACGGTTTGGATTTTTTCCGGCAAAAGTATTTTATAATACCCTTATTCTTTTTCAACACATTTTTCAAACGCTTAAAAATTATGTACACTACATATATATATAATAAATGGAGATTTTCACCCCAAATCAAATCGTTTTTATCAAATAAATTGATTAAAAGAATATGTGATTGTAATAATAAAAATTTAGATTTACCTCTTTTTCGACCTTCGGAAACACTGAAGGCCAAATCCTTAAATTCTATATCAACTGGAGGTCTTTTTGGTAAATGAGTAAGAGAAACAGTTGGTTTTTTATTAGGCTCGCCTGGACTAGCACCAAGATGATTAGGCACCTTTCTAACTAAAACTCCACTTGAAACGACTCCTGCTGAACCATTTGTCGCAGTACCATTACAAGAGAGATGTAAATTATTTTGAGATCCTCTGAAACACAAAGTTAATTTTCAAATTTTAATATCTAATTTAACAAAGAAGTTATCTAAATTATCTGCATGCTGAAAAGGAAAATATAATTTTTAAATTTAAGGACATGTGATGGAGTATGACGTCACTGGTACAGGCAAAATTTGTCCATAACTTTTGTCTTAAAAAATTGAATTAATGCACTTATTTTCAATTAGACAAAAAACCATATAATCGAGATAAGAATATAAATAACTGTCAATAACTAAAGAGTAAATAAAACTGTTGTTTTTGTAACTATTAATTTTGTATTTCGAATATTTTATTAATTTAAGTATTAAATATTTTTAAATTACTAATAAATAGATTAATGAGTATATTAAAACATTTTTTTTCGCAGACAGAAAACTTATTCGGTATGTATTACGGTATAATTAATTGAAGAATAAAATTTAAAACTTCAAGCATTGCTTTTATTTTTCTCCTTTCACACGCTATTATATTGATTGATTTTTATATAGGCAGTTCGTCAATCCTTTTTCGAACGGGTTGTTAGCTATATTCCACGGCCAAGATATTTTTACATTTCTTAACGTCAATTTGAAAACTCTGCTCTTCTCGATCGAATAATATTAAAATAGTACCTTCCTTGACGTCAGTTTCTTAAATGGATTTATAAATTCAAGAAATTAAATTCAAAAAAATTTTAAATTAGCAAAAAACTGACATTTTTGGTTTTAAGACTTTCTCTCCGTTAAGAAAAATAGAAAAAGTACCCAGGTCCAATTTTAATGAAACTACAACTTTTGTATAAGAAACATTTTTTTATATTTTTTATATTTTTAAAGATAAATGCAAAAAATTTATTTTTATGGGTTTTTTGTGTTTTTTACCATGAAAATCAAATTTGCGCCAATTTTTATTTTCAGTTTCGTAATCAGCGCATCAAAATACGTAAGTAAACCAAGTTTCATTAAAATCGAACTTGGTTGCTTTTCGGAACTACCCTAATTAATTTCGGACGTACATCCTAAGATCATTTTAAAACAAGTCGTTGTGAAAATTTTCAAAAAGTTAATTAAATACATTTTTTCGAAACATTAGGAGAGTTAATAAATTTATGTTATTATCGTCTTAAAGCGGTTTAAGATAATTCACCTGTAATCTATAAAGTAGCTTCAAGAGTTGTAAGTGGCAACCTTCGGAAAATCCTTTCAAAAGCAATTTAATTTCTAACTCTTTTCTGGGTTGAGAAATCATCTCTTTGTGCTTCGTGTGAGTCAATAGAAAGAATCATGAATAGAGAATTTTATCTTTATTTTATGAGTCATTTTTATAACAATTTTTCTAATCAAAGTTTGTTATTAAAGGATATAGAGAAGTTCGAAGGCATTGTATTGTTATAAATCAAATTTGAAATAGACCTTGTTTTGAGAATTTAAAGTTCTTTATTGTAAGAGTACAAAATTAATTACACATAATATGTACACACTGTATATTAATTAATTTCATTCCAAATTTTTGAAAATCATTATTATTATTATTTATGAATGAAATTATTTTTATTTTAAAAATTCAACTGTAATTATTAAAAACTCTCAGTTTGAAACAAGATAGATCCGAAAAATGATTTTTCCACTTTTTTTATCCGTATTCCACTATATGGAAATAAATCACAAAAATTAGCTTTCAACTTTTTTACTTTGTCAAGAATGAATGCACATGCAGGATAAAATTTCCATAACTGGTTACAGACTTGTCGTAGTCGTGGAAAAGAAACGATAAATATTTGCATTGTTATTATTAAAAAGGAATAAAAAATATTATTACAAAAGTAGTGGGTAAAAACCTTCTAAGGATAAAAATGTCTCTGTTTATTAAAATTGTTAAAAAATTTCTCTTAGTTTACATTGAACCTGAGCAGTTTAAAAATCATTCTTAGACTGTTTAGAAATGAATGCTATATTAATGGAATTATTGGTATAAAGTTTTGAAAAATTGAAAATTTTTATAAAGATGATGATTTTCCATCTTTTTTTTCTCAAAGGTATAAAGAAAAGTTTAAAGATTCCCAAATTTAAAATCAGATTCTATAATAATTCATTAAACACTTTTAATTATTTGTCTTTTATTTCACTTCAAACAAGGTAAAAATGTATGAAAATAATTACGAGAGAATATTCTACAATGACACTATCTGCTGATATGATAATAAAAGTAAATAAATACTTGAAGTAAAAAGATACAAAGAGTAAAATCTCAAGATGCTTATAACATTTCAATTTTTCAATTTTTGGAATATTGAATAAAATTTCAATTATCTTTTTATATTTAAGAAAATCAATTGTTTAAATAATGAAAAAATGCAGCGTACTATATTTTTAATGTTATAATAGACTTGACATTTATTGAATTTAGCTTTCAATTTATCTGATAATTCGGCAATGTGAATTATTGAGCATTCTTAAAAAGTTGTCTCAGAACCTTGAATCAATTGATTATTTATGCATGAGGAACTCTCTACGTGGTTCTCATGGAAATAGGATGTCTTTTCATTTAGAAAGAACATTTTGATCTACTTCTTTATACTCATTCTCGGTTCTTTAATCAAATTAGATTTTCAAATTACATGTAGGTATTAATAGTTGATTACGTAACAAAGTAAACTTCAATCAATTAACTATATTTGTGTAAATAAATATATTCTGTAAATTAAAGTATATTTATAAATGCACTTTAAATATTTATAAAAGTAATATAATTTGTATAAGAAATTTTGAAATAGGAATTTAAATTATAAACTAGTTTGACATTAGTAGAGCTTCAAGATTTTAAGTGTCAGGTCTAATATGATGGAGAACGCCAAAATTGGAAGATTATTGAATTATTATCAAAACATGTATTTTGAGGCTTCTGAAGTACTGAAATTTTACTATATCTATATTTATGTTAAAGTTATAAATATCTAAAATTTCAGATTTCAAAAATGAGCATCTCTTTAATTATTGAAAATCAGTTTTTTTAGGTTTGATTAATTTTCTATTGAAGAGTTATTAAAACTATATAAATTTGATGAAAAGTATACTGATAAGTTCAAAGATATATATTCAAACAGATCAAAAGATATGTTTCATTCTCCAAGGGAAAATGTGTCAATAAATAATGCAAATTGTGTTCAAGAAGTCAAACAACTTATCGTTAATTTGTAAAGTCAGCTTTGTTTAAATTATTCATTTTTTAATGTATTTTCTAGAACTTATTAAACACAAAAAATAAAAAAAATGTTTATATAAATGCCTTATATATGTAAACAATAAAATATAGTTAATTAACTTTAAAAGCGAAATTTACAGCGTTAATCGCTGGGTACAAGTTTCACTTCTTATAGATATAACATTTTTGTTAAAATTAGTGTTATTAGTTATTAATTATGGAAAATAAAAACTTAGAAAATTTCATGTTTTTTTTTGTCGACCATGACTCATTTTCAAATTTTTAAATGCAATTGACGTTATTATGCAATGTGTCACAAAACAATAAAGAAAATAAAATTTTTAAGAGTTTAAGATCTTTTTAAGAGTAACAAGTTGAGTTATTTTTATAATTACAGATTTTTCTTTTAAAAATATTATTTTCGTCTTTAGCTTTTATTTCTTTATAACATAAAAATAGAATAAATCGCGCAAGTAGATAATAGATTTTAAATAAATTAAAAAATATATATATTATCCATAAATGGAAGATGTTCTTGCGATTTTTGACTAAAATTTATAGTACCAAATGTGACTTCTTTCCATTAAAAAATTACTGAAGTATAACTTCATTCTCTATCGCATTTTAATACAAATTTAACCATTTTCAAAATTAAAGTTTACGTTTTTTAAATTCCGTCTCATCTCAGAAAATCTTTTACCTCCTTGGCAGTTCAAAGTCACTTCAAATTTGCAACGTTCACTTTTTTGGAACTCTGATATAAAATCATAATCCTCACAAGAATAGAGAACCTACACCAATCCTAAAGAAAGATAAAAAGAATAATTGGGTCGAACAATAAGTCTGTCAATAAACTAGATATCTATATAGACTAATATCATCTCTTTGTTCGTATAATAGCTTCTCTATGTAGTTAAAAGTGAAATTCGTTCAAAACGTGACAAATCCTTAAAAATGAAATTTATATCGAACTAGTTTTTTTCTTTTTTGGACCTATTATAATATGTATTGTTATATCAAAAAGTGAATTGAAAAAATTATTTATACATTTTTTAATTATAACTCGAATCATAATAATTATTAATCCCGAAAGTCTACCCAATCTTGAACTAATTCGGATCCGGAAACAATCAAAATTTTGTCTTGAATTTCAAACTGAATTTTCGAAGGACAGATTTGATTTTAAGGGATGGTGTGCAGTACACCATTTCAAGTCTTAGAAGGTATACTCCGGATATAACTATTGATAATATTTTAATTGGTAGCAGTTTTCCGACATATACAATTATATAATTCGATTTTGATTTATTAATCGAAATTCCTTTCTAATTACCGTTCATAATTTACCTTCGTGCTTCTCTTAATTTCTACCAATTCAAGACAATCATGTCACTTGCTTGTCTTAAATTGACTTCATTTGATTTTAAGTTTCGATATAAATTGTCCTCAATTTGCAAGTAACGCAATTTATTTCCATTACTAAAGAATTTTATTACATAAAACGCCCTGAAGAAAGATTCATTTAATTCAACTAAAAAGTAGGTCATCTAGGCAATAAAACAGAGATTTTGAATTTCACATATAAATAAAGTGCAGTAGACTTGATTTATGTAAAGTTTAAATTCATCACCAACTGAGCTTAACTTTTTAAAAAATTATTATCATAAGATAAACAATTAAACTCTATAAATTTACAGACTATCTCAATATTTTCATATTGTTTGAAACTGCAATTCTATGGATTGGAAATAAGGATAATTATCGAAATACCTACGTATTTTTCTCAGATGAATCCAAATCCGGAGTCAGAATAACAAAATTTTTGAAATAATTTTAAAAAAAACTACTCAAAAAAAAACGAAAAATCGACTTTTTGAGATTATCTAAAAAATTTTAGCTAATCTGATCTTTTCAACTTTGGATTCGGATTCAGCGAAGAAACTTACATAGGAATACACGAGCGTATAGGGTCCCGGAAAAAAAGAAAAAATGATTTTTGATTTTGATTTGTGTCTTTAAATTTTTTTGAGATTATCTCAAAAAGATCAGCGATAGATAAAGTGATCGAAAAAAGATATTATTTCTAATATGAATCAAAACTTATAAGTATCTTTTAACAGGTGCCTAACCATTTTTAAATTTACGCTAAGTTAATTAAATGTTAATGTCCACATATTTAATTTCCCGAAATTTCATTTTTCATATTATTTGACTTTCTAAATATAAACTTGTCAGATATTGTATTTAACAAACTTACCATTTGTCTGAATATTTCTGTGGCTGAAAGGCAGAATAACATAACTGCATTTTCATAGTTTTGAGAAAAACCTGTTTTTGTTTATTTTCTTGGTTTTGTAAAATCGAAAAATCAACCAATATTTTTGGTGTTTGGCATTGTATCCTATTTTCTAGTGTAGTTTTTACATCTGTTTATCAATTTTAATAAAATATAAACGCTTTAAAAAAGAATATCAATTCTTTTTTTCGATTTGAATGCAGTTATGCTGTTGTGTTATTAATTATTTTCTACGTAAATAAACATTTAAATCACTTTACTGTTATGAAACTTTAAAAAGCATTACTAAATTAACTCAAATCTGATGTTATCTCAAATTCGATAAAATGTTAGTTATGATGTTATGCCTTTCAGCCACAGAATTTAACCTATTAAAATTCCATTTCTCAGAATATTTAACCTCTCGAATTTTCATTCGTCAGAATGTTTAAATTGTAGAAAATATATTTCTCAAAACTTTTAATGATCAGTCTCATTATTTGTTCGGACATTTAACTAACCGAAACTATATTTATCAGAGTCTTAAGCTTTCCAAATACAAAAATTCCAGAATGTGCATTTACCCGACAGACAGATTGTAGAGTTCCTAAAGGAACTATCTGATTGGCTGCTAATCTTTCCGGAAAAATAACCGACCAATCAGCAAGCTCTTTTAGACATTCTACATTCCGCATGTCGGAAAAATGTACATTCAGGAATGTACTCGATTTTTTTCGTTTGGCATCTTCCAGACTAGCAACATCGCATTTGGTTACGAAGAAGTTAAGTTTAATTTGACCTGTTTAATTTTCCCTTTCATAAAGTTTATTAAAAAATTTGTGACCTGTGATTAAAATTTGAAGTTTTCAGATTTAGAATTTTTCGGATGTCCATCTCCAAACACTTGTCCGGTTTTCGTTAGCGCCTTCTCCAGGGTGGCCGCAAAAGTTCATTTTCAAAATTCCCTGATTTTCCCTGACTTTTCCCTGACCACCAATTTTACCGATTTTTTAAATCTTGCTTTGTTTATTTGGAATTTGAAGTAATAAAATCATAAATTTTTAATTGTGGTTCCTTTAAGAAAAATTCCCTGACTTTTAAAGATTTTTTTGAAAAATCCCTGATTTTCCCTGATTTCTAGTTTTTCTATGACCTGCGGCCACCCTGGCCTTCTCTCTCTAATTCGTGTTGACTTGTACCTCTTTTTCTTGGAACTAAGTAATTGGCCTTGTGAATAGAAGTTAACAATCACAAGACTTATTTGAATTCACTGTAACCAATTAAAATTATCATTTACTACATTTTCTACAAAATTAATTTTAATTAAATGAAACAAATGTACTTTTTTATAAATATTCTCTAAGTTTTGGCTAAGGGGGAAAGTAAAGGGGAAGGAAGAATTTAGGAGGAAAGATATCAGGAGGGCAATAGATACGTTGAAAAAAAATAAGGCATCTGGGATCGAAGAAATGGAAAATGAGGAATTGAAGTATAGAAGGGAAAGAGTAAGAGAGGAGATATGGAGAGTGGTCACCTAGTTAAAAATTTCTTTACAGGAACTTTTAAGGATCCTCAAAGATTTTTCAAAAAGCTTGCAATAATTCCTTAGAGGATCTTGGCACAATCCCTTGACGGAATTTGAAACAACGATCCTTTACCGGTTTCTGCGAAAGAACGTGTAATGTGTTCCTTTGTATGTTTCCGCGCAGTATTTTTCAATAACATTCACGTTCCTTCTTAGATAGAATTGTTCGTGCAATAGTTGGAATTCATGAATAGACTGCTTCTCAGTCATTTTTATTAAAAGTTCTAATCTCATTTTTAAACTGATTCTTGCATGTTCCTGTAAACGTTCCTAAGAAGGAACGTGAATGTAGCGTTTTTTAATAGGAACCTGCATAGGAAAACATACATGAATAGCCTACAAAGAAATTACATTAGATGTTCCTTCGCAGGCACCTGTAAAGAATCGTTTTTTCGAATTCCGTCAACAGATCGCGTCAGGATCCCGTAAGGAATTATTGCAAGACCTTTGAAGAACCTTTGAGGATCCTTAAAAGTTCCTGTAGAGGAATTTTTATTATGTATGGGAGAGGAAAGGATGGCCTGAGGAGTAGAAGTCAGGAGTGATAGTATCTATAGTGAAGAAGGAAGAAAGAAGAAATTTATGAGACTATAGGGGGATTACATTGATGCCGGTCAACCCAATCTACTTATGACTAGCTAGCCCTAGTCCATAGAACTGAGTAAAATTCACCTCCATACTACTACAGCTTACTGACTATGACCCTGCTCTTGGAAGATCCTAAGTCTAGCTCGCAAACTATCAAACTTCACTTCCATTCTCATCCACCAACTCTAATCACGACCAGTCAGCCTGTCCTTTAGATCTGGGGAAACTTCACCTTCATTTATCGACAGCTCACTCACTGAGAACATGCGCAAGCATGGTACAGAGCTGGGCTGGAAATCATCATAAGTGTGGTGATAGGCCTCGGCCTCCACCAGGGTACTTCGCTTTGTGTGTCCTGGTCAAGTAACATTGGCTAGGCCAAAACAAGCAATGCTAATCACCCTCCCCTTTCGGGGCACTCAGTCTTCTTCGCCGTTTTGGACCTAACAGTCCTTACAGTGGCAATTTTTCCATACCCGCAACCTTCCGGTACAACTAGGATGATTTCAATCATCCGGGTTTCATTATGTAAAGGGCTCTGGATTATAACTAGATAGCTAGATTTGCAACCATTGGAGTATAGTCCCAGGGGTCTAGGTATCCGCCGGGAGACTTGTCTCTCACGTTGCACAGTGGGCCAGATTGCAAAAAACCTGGCCGAAACCCCCCAAAAAATTTTTTTAATTTAAAGGTTTGAACTATTGAATAAAGTAACTGACATATTTCTGCATACTGTAGTGAAATATTAGGAAGTACAGGGTCCATTAAGAGTAACATACGTCAATTCAGTGTTGACCTACGCGTTCAATTGGTTCGCTACCTAACAGTGTTAAAAACGTGTAGTTACTTTCAGGAGGAATATATTTTAATTGCGTGCGTCAATCTTCATGGGACAAAATGGAAAATATTTCTAAAGGTATGTATTTTAATATACTGTAATCCAATTAAATATAATTATTATTGTATTTCGGAAATTTTACATATTTTAAAGTTATCTTTTCTTAAATTACTTTTCTTGGAAATTAGAAAAAAGTATTAAAAAAGTAGACAACCCAGAAGATCCCATGAAACCTAAAAAACCTAAAACCTAAAAAAAAAATGCAAAATATCATGTAACACGAAAATGGCTCTATGTACATACAATATAATAGAAGAGCACTCCAGGTGCTTAGAAACCATTTATATACCCTGTAACCAATTTCTCTTTTGTATATTAATATAGAAATATATACAGAGTGTTCAGAAATTATGTAGACAATTACATGTAATCATTATACTTTTGTTAGGTTAAGGGCACGTGATGGAGAATAACGTCACTGGTATAAACAAAATTTGTCCGTAATGTTTATCTTAAAAAACTAAATATTTTGACACCAAACCTTATAGAATTACTGAAAATATCATTAAGAAGGTCTCTCTGACCCAAGTTGGTTTAAATTTTGCCTTAAAGTTAATTTTTAAAAAAAATTCTGCTTTTCGGAAAATTGAAACAATTAATTTTAATGTAAAATTTAAACAAACTTTGGTCAGAGAGTCGCCCTTCCATCACACGTCCTTTAGGTAAAAAGAAAAGCTTTAAGATTTTTGAAATTAGGGACTTTTAGTTGCTTAATATTGGAATGTTAAATAACAAAAATTTATATTAATTTTTTATTATGTTAGAGATGAGGATAAACATACTCGGATTTATAAGAGAAATGACGAATCAACGAATTAACAGACATGGAGGACGAGTTTAATTAAATTTAAATAAAAGAAGCTCGAATTTGAATTCTTCAATTTCTAGTATTAAGTTTTATAAAAATTTGAACTGTTATAATAAATTTACTTTTTGGAAAATCTGACTTACATTTCTTAATCAGTAACTGTAAAAAACCTCTAAATTCTAATTTATGTTAAAGTTTGAGAATTTTTAAAAAATTTGTCCGCTATTTTGGGTACGTCATATTTAATTTTACAAAGTTAAGTTTAGATTTGTAACCAGCGACCCGAAAAACACCTAGATATCAATTTATATCAAAATCCGTTAATTTTTTTTGTATTTCCGTCATTTTCGATCTGCCATTTTGAATTTTGAAAAAATAACATCGGATTCGCAATCAGCGACCCCAGAAACCTCTGAAAAAGAAATATTAGCCAGTTTTAAGCACATCTAGGGGTTTTGGCCAAGTTTTTCGCAATCTGGCCCACTGTGCGTTGGCACAAATCTGATGCCGGCGATGTATAAGATATATGCTAAGGTAATTAGAAGTAGATTTGAAATGAAGGTGGAGGGATTAGATTGTATTCCACATAATGAAAGGGGATTTAGAAAGGTAATGGGGACGAATGAAAATACATATTATGTCTTAAATCGTTTAGTGAGTAGGGGATAGAAGATGAAGGGAAAGGTGGTGGCGATATTTGTTGACATTAAAGCAACATTCTGGTGGGTTAACAAGGGGATTCTTTGGAAGGTGTTTAGAGATAGGGGAATAGGGGAGAGTATCCTAGAGAAGATTAAGGAAATTTACGAAGACCCAAGAATAATGGTTAGAGTCGGAGGGAAGTACGGAAAGGAGTTCCGGTTGCGTAAGGGTTGATTCAAGGTTGCCCACTAATCCCCTTGCTGTTCAATTTTCTGATAGCGGACTTGGAGAAAAGGTTATTGAGGAGAGGGAAAGGAGGTGTAGTGTTACGAAGACAACGGATATTATATCCTGGCGTACACAGATAATGTGGTGTTGCTTGCGGATGATGGTAGTGGAATGAGGTTCTTGTTGAGTGAGTTTGAAAATTATGTGTCTGAAAGAAACTTGTGGGTGAATGTGGATAAGACAAAAGTGGTGAGGTTTAGGAAGAGAAAAAATGTGGAGGGAGGTGTAAAGACTGAATGGAAGGTAGTAGGGGAGGTAAATAAGTTCTGTTATTTAGGTTATTGGTTCGGTAGAATGGATCAAATGAGTTAAATATGAGGAAGAGAGTGGAAAAGGTCAGTAGAGTAATGAGACAAGTGTGGGGGATAGGAAAAAGAAGGTTTAAGAATAATTGGAAAAGAAGAGTATGGATGTTTGATATGTTGGCGTGGTCGGTCGTGAGTTATGGTGTGGAAATATAGGGATGGACAGAGAGAGAGCGAGAGAGAGAGAGAGAGAGAGAGAGAGAGAGAGAGAGAGAGAGAGAGATGGTTGAAAGATTGCATGAAAGGTTTCTAAAATAGGTGATGGAAGTGAGCAGAAGCTGTCCGGGGTACATGATTAGAGAAGAATTTTGTAGAAATAAAATGTTGGTGAGGTAAAGGAAAAGAGTATGGGGATTTGAGTAGTTAAGGAAAAGAGGAGGCAGTAGAATAGCACATATGTGTCAGATGGCTATAATGGACAGAGAGTAGAATTAGATGGGAGAAGAAAAGGTGGTTGATCAGAAAAGAGGGAGAAGGTTGCGAAGTTGGGACGAATTAGAAAAGCGAGAAAAAAGGATTAGGAAGAGAGATGGTTGAAAATTAAAAAGTCTAGATGGTATTGAATGGTGAGAAATGAAGCAGTGTCGAGTTATCTGCATTCATGGAAGAAAGAAAGAAAGTGTAATAAAGCATTAAGATTTAGAATGGTACATGGGTTTGAGGTGGAGGATTAGGTGCATGTTTTGGATAGGCGTATAGAAGAGAATGAGGAGGAAATAGAAAAGGAGAGAATGTGTGTTAAGTTTTCGATGAAAGAGGGCAAGGGGAATTATAAATCATAGAGTTAGAAAAACGGAGAGAGAGAATGAAGGTAGGGACGTGATAATAAAGAATATGGATTAAGTAAATATTAAGGAGTAGGTAAAGTCGCGAAGCTTGCTTATAAGAGCATAATGATTAGAAAATGGAAGCTCTGCCACGCGAGTAGGTTAACTTAGAGTTTAAGATAGCACTTTGCAAGGTAGTATAAGAATTTTATGTATATAATATTATAATCTGTAAGCGAATATAAAGGGAACAAGAGTTCTTTGAGTCCGTAAAAGGGAGGATAAACAATTCATATATACATCAATTTAGATCTTATGTTTGATTTTAAAATAGTTTAATTTAATTACAATGGAACCACCTCCTCTGTCTTAACCAGAATGGGTCTAAGCTACCAAACTCTTTTTAATTTATTATTTTTTATCCTAAGAATCACGGAAGGATTTGATGCCCAGCTAACTAAGTTTCTCGATTAGTAGGCTACAATTTGTTTCGAAATGAAATGTTCATTTAATAAATTATTAATATTTGAAGTAATAATGAAGTTCATGAGAGATAATTACCCGAGCACGGCATTATTAAGATTTTCTAGATGTAACGTTGGTGGTGGAGATCTAATTGCGACTTGATTGTCTCCTTGATTACTGACACTAGCAATAAATTGCACTTGATCGAAACCATGGAATTTAGTTCCTCCACCAGACCCATGTGTAAGATTCTTCAGATCTGCCATTTTCCGCCGATCCCAATTCTGAAATTGATAAATAGAATTTGATTAAACACGTTATTACATTTTCCTAAACATATGTATATTTATGATTAATTTTTTTATATGCAAGGTTACTTCAATGACCCGATCAAAGTTGATAATACAAAGTCTACTAACTTTAAGAAAATTAATCAAAAAGTTACCGCTGGTTTTTATTTCTTTAACGACTTTTAATTAAAAATTAATTAAAAATAATGGCCTTTTTTCTAAAAATTACGGAAAATCCAAGTACTTTTTAATAACATTTTTTGCAATATTCGAAAAATCACAAATTTTATAAACTATACTTAAAGAAGATTCTACGAAACGTAGGTGAGTTTGTAAATCAGTAAGTATTTTGAATTTGATTTGACTACTCGCTCGTGAAATATGCGTCTTACACTTCTATTTGTGATCTGATAAAATATCTGTTTTTCTTAAAATATTCTGTGAAAATACGTATAGTTACGTTTTGAAAAAAAAACCGCAATTCTTCTTTCTTAATACTTATTTTTTTAGTTACAAATATTGCAAAATTTTTTAAAATAATAATTAAAAGTAAAATCCATTAATTTGTTTGTTTGTTATTTAATTGTTAACTATTTACCAGATTTTATTGCATTTTTTAAAATCACTGAAAAAATAGCAATGTAATCATAACAAAATAGTTTTGTTAATGATTTTTTGTTGGCTTTGTCAAATTTCAGAGTTAGAATTACCAAAAAACAGTTTAAATTATAAAATAATTTTGTAGTATTTAATAAAAATTTTGTTTGAGTTTATTAAAATCTTTTGTTGGCATTACCAAATATGTGATGGCGCATGCGCATTCTATACGATTCTGTTTGACGCATGTTCTCGTCTGGTTTTCATAAAGACATCGATATAAATTGGAATTTTTTGTTTTTTAAAACAAAAAAAAAGAATATTATATAATGGGTGATAACTAAATCAAATGTCTACAAAGTTAACTTTTGAAATTAAAAAAATATAACTATAAAATATACTTTATAAAGATAATAAAAAGGGACTTATTTATGATTTTATGTTTAGTGACAAAATTATCAGAATGTATTGCTGAATGATACATAAGTCGATAATTAGTCATATAAGTGAATAAATATTATGGTTTTTTAAAAGAGTAAATTTATATTTCGATTCTTACGTGGCAGGTTAATAAACGTTTAAGCACAATATGTTGTTTTCAAGAATCTAAACCTAACCTATAAAACTATCTACTTTATATTCTGTTTTTTTTTGTGGAAAATACTTTATTTAACATAAGAAATAATTAAGGAATAATTCCATTTTTAATAGTATGAAACTACTTTCAATTATTGTTTTAAAAATTAAAAATAAACACATGTTTTTAAATAAATTTCATGCCTAGAAATATTTACGTGTATTATTATAACTACACATTATTTCACAGTAAGATACAAAAAATATTAAATATTTTTTAATTAAAAACATTCATTTATTTAACAAATCAAAACAATATTGGAATTTCCATTTGCACAATCTGTGTTTAACTTTTTTTTCTTTATTATAATAGCCATCAAAATATTTGTTAAGCTCTAAAAAGTTTTGTTGGGACTACCAAATTTTTTTGTTGAAATTACCCTAAATAATTAACAAAAGAATTTTGTTGGCACAACAAAATAATTTTGTTGAGTGTATATCAACAAAAGAATTTGGTTGAGCCAACAAAATTTTTGTTCAGCCAAACAAACCTTTTTTTCAGTGATCTTTCAAAATTACAGTCCAAGAAATTTAATGAAGAAAAAATAGATATTTTTGTTTTTAAAATTATTTTTTTTTTTTTATAAAGTGTATCAATTAATAGAAATAATGCAAAACATTTTCTATCATCTTTTTTTGGAACTGAACAATTACAATGAAGTAGAAGAAAAAAGGTGAATGCATTAGAGATTATTGTATTTACAGAATGATATAAAATGACTCCATAATCGGAGCAATCATACATTTGTGCTCGCTTAACAATCACCTCGAACTTTAGAACGAATACAAAGTAATATAAATGTGCCAATAAATCTGCTATAGCTATTAGCATTAGTCACACTTTTATTGTATTTTTTTTTAATTTCATTAAAAAATTGAAAATAACAATTCAAACTACAGTTTATTATAGTTTGTATTAGATATTTTTAGAATTTATGTAAAAGTAAAAATAAACTTTAAATTAACAACAACAAAAATATTATAAATAGATGGAAATTATGTTTATTTCATGAACACTTAGCTTCCACGTTCTATGAGAAAGCAAAAATGTTTAAGAAATTGAAAAAAAAAAATTAACAATAAATATTTTTTTCGAATCGTCAGTTTTTGAAAATGTTCATTTATTTAGAATGTTAAAAACTCCGATCGTGGATTTCGATAGTTTTGTCAAAAAAAAAAAAAAAATTAATTTGATTTTAATCTAGTGTCAAAGCATTGACTGAAAGATATAAGATTAATCTAAACTTAGAGATTATTAGGAGCACGTGTCGAGGTAAGAACTGACCTGGCTCGCAAAAACGTGTCATGATTAACGTACAAATATTTTATTCATTCAATTCAGAAACAGATTTGAATATTTTATAAACAAATGGGGTTTGTTTATTAAATTATTTAGAAATTCGTAACTGTTTAGATAAGAAAGCCCTGTATAAAAAATGTGTTAGACGAACAAAACTAGTCAATTCTTACTTATCTCAGGTCACTGAATTCAAATCAGAGTAGAACTTGGAATTTCAAAGTTAATTTTTTTCTAACCTCACAAAACTTCGTTTTGGTTCATTTTTTGCCGTAAGTAAAAATATCGACTTATTTTAATTTTCTGGTCATGAATTCGAATTCAGCGGCTAAAATTACATAAAAACTGACTAAATCTTAAAAATTCACATTGTTGAATCCAAAATGGCGGAATTTTCCAAAAGTTAACAGTTTTTTAAAAAAATGTAATTTTGTGGAAAAATTTAATAGTGAAATATTAAATAAAAAGAAATTAAACACACATTTGAGGGAAGGAGAAATGTTTTTAAAGAATAGAGAAATGATGATAAAATGATCAGAAATTTATTATAAGACCAGATTAACAGAAAATAAAAGAAGAAAAAGAAGAGTTTTTGAAAATTATGAAAATTAATAAATTATAAAAAAACAAAGAAAAATATACCTAAAAAAAAAAACATTTTGAAAAACTTGGAAATGATAAAATAAAAATTAACAAAATTAAATAATTAATTAAGGAAGTTTAAGGCAAAGTTAAAAATTTTTAAGGAATAGAAGAAAATTAAAAAAATCAAATAAAAAATAATAAAACAATTTTTTGAAAAATGAAAACAACTTTAAAAAATTTAATAGGTTCTGAAAAAAGAGAAAAATTAAAAAACAGATTAAAAACATAAAAATTGTGGAAAATGAAAATAAAGTGAAAACAATGAAAAAATAAAAAATAAAATATGAAAATGTAAAAAAAAATCTGTTAAAAGTCTGAAAAAAAAAAAATTCGTTATAACAATTTTTAGCAAATTCTTCCCAAAATGAAAAAAATTTAAAATAAATTGGAAATACTCGGAACAAGAAGTACCTAATTTGTTTAAAACATTAAATATATTTTTAAAACAACTCTAATAATAATTTTTTTTGCCTTATAAAATCTAAAAATTTTATGAAACATTAAATAAATCTGCGAAAAATAAACAAAGTGTAAAGAAAATTAAATAAAAGAACAAAGAACGTGTGAATCTAAAAAAAAAATCATAAAATTGAAGAAAAAATTGGATTTCCCATCAAAAAATAAATTTTCCTAAATGTTTTCAAAACAAAATTGTATAAAATAAATTTGTCTAAAAGGAAAAAAATTAAAGGATATCTACAACTCGAAAAAAAGTTTTTTAAAGAAGAAAAAAATTAATGATAAATCAAGAAAATTATAAAAAGTTCAACGTTTTAATAAATTAAAGTTTGATTGAATTGGCGTTTGGGATTTATTTTAATTAGAATGACTTGGAGTGAACAAAAATTTACTATTTTATTTTTGACTTTCTTTCTGACGAAGATTTTTAGATTGCATTTTGATCATTCAAACTCAATTTTTGAAGTTATTGAATTTTACAAATTCCCGATAAATTCCCGGTTTTTTCATGATATATTAAATTCCTAGCATTCTTGACGATTTGTACTCTGAGGTAGAAACAAGATTAAACATTTTTTATTACTACTGAAAAAATACCTTTGTTTTATACTTGAAATAATATTTAACAAAATATTTAACAAAAAAATATATTATCTTATTTTTATGGTCAAATTTCACAAAATTGTATTTTTTATAAAAGTAAAATACGTTAAAAATTACGAAATGAAAAAAGGGACCTTAGTAGTAACAATTTTTAGGTTATATTTGTGAAATCTTTGAGGACAGAAAAATAAACTTTAAAACCAGCTTTCCAAATCTGAAATAGTGATTTTCTACTAATGAATTAGCTAAAAAGCGATTACTATTAAATAGCAAAAAAATTGCTAATTATTTAGTAATCGATTTTTTGCTAATTCATGTGCAGAAAATCACTCATTCAGATTTAGAGAGGGCCGGAATTGAAAAAAAATAATGTATTTTTCTTTTTTTTATAATTACAAGAAAAAGCGCTTTTTAACAAATATGCTTTAATTTAGGTTTTATATTTGTAAATATCGCTCAATTGCAGAGATCACAGTCTTAGTTTTTTTGTTTAATTTTAGGTAAAAAAGGGGATTTAGATTTTAAAGAAAGGGGATTTGGAAAATCAAGAAAAAATCTTTACAAGTTTTTTAACATATTTATAAACTATTTATAAACAGAATCATCAGTACACACAATTTTTTTTACCGATGCAAAACTTCTTCAACCTTAAATAAGAAAAAAAAATGTTTTTCTATTCTTTTTGCTTAAAAGGTAATTAAACTTTTAGAAAAATAATAACTGAAAGAAACTGAGAAGGCAATATTGCAAAATTTGTTTTAAAAACATTAAAATATTTTTATAACATTTATTAAAGATATAAAAGTACTTTATAAAAATTTAAATAAATGTATTTTAGAAAACTTGCCCGAAAATGCTTAACGAATTTCATATTTCGATTTTATAGAATTTAAATTTTGAAAGAAACTTAATATTCAAATATATATATATATATATATATATATATATATATATATATATATTTATATGTATAGAAGTATATAAATAAAGTGTTGCCAAAACCATTTATTTTAAGCATGGATTTTCTTAGAATTACCATAGCTTTTAGTAAATACCTATATTTTAAAAAAAAACTTTTAAGAAATTCCAACAAACTTTCTTTAAAAATTAAGTTAATAAGGGGGAAATTGGGGAGAGGAAGGGGATTAGGTAAAAAAGGGAAGCAACTGTGATCCCTGAAATTGAAAAAAATTTTATTATATCTAATTTAGGTAATCTAGCTACAGAAAAGAAATTTATTTTATTTAAAAAAAAGAAAATTTAAACTCACCTCGTTGCGAAGGAACGAGTGAAGGAATGTGAAAAGGGCCCAATCATGCCACTATAAAAGCATGAAAATTTCGGAACCGTCTGACGAAATGTTGGTTGCACTACTTGAGTTTCTTGGCCCGTATCATGAGTTTAACACAAAGGGTGAATTTTTAGATGTTAATTGTCTTGACGCCCTTACTGAGCTCAAAATTGATGTCCAAAGCCACATCCAAATCACCTCTCACAAATAAATGTAGTGTTACTGTAATTTTAAAAAATCGACATTAGAAAAGTAAAAATAAAAAAAAGACATTTTTTTATCTTCTCAAAATTTCTAATAAAACGTTCACTATTGTTAATAGCAGTTGGTCAAAATTAATCAAATTATTCATTTATTACTGACTGTAAAGTAATTGTAACCTAAATCGTTTAATTTAAAAACTAATTAATTTCAACAAAGCAAGTTAAGTGATTATCATAAAATTGAAAAGATAATAAACTTTTAAGATTAGAAGTTAAAAAAAATTGAAGGATACATGAAAAATATTATAAATTAGAAAAGAATATACATTCAAAAGTATTATAAATTAATTTTTTTTTAATCTCTTAACCTTCATAAATTTACAACTGTTTTATAAAATTTGCAAAAAGTAATTCTTATTTTAAGATAATTTATTTGTAATGACATTAATAAATAAAAAGTACATAAATTTTATTCAATTAAATTCCCTCGGCTAGTTCAGAATTTAAATTACCAATTATTTGTTACGTTTTTCTTGGCAGATACGAAAATAAAACTTTTAAAATAACGTTCTTCTAGATAAAGAGAATTTTTCAAGGGCACTTGTATATAGTGCAAAAGTAATTTTTTCTATACCTATTCGTGAAATTATGTTTAAAATTGCTCGTAAAGGAAGAATCGATTGGCAAAATTCCATTTTCAATATTGCATTTTTCTGACAATAAATCGTTGTACATATAAAGAGAACTTATTTCCACTATCAGAATATTGTTAAAATCATCAAAACTTATCATAAAAGTGTTGTAAGACAGATTATATCAATTTTTAATCTGTTTGAATTAAGAAATCTCGATTAAAGAAATATTAGCCGACAGATTCTATTAGTTTGAAAATACACATGTTCTCTTCCTCCGTTTCATTGGAATTTCAAAATCAAAAGATAGTTTCTTATCAGCTTTCGTAACACTTTAAAAATCTAAAAAATAATTCTTGTCCCACAAGTCATATATCTTTTAATTCTAAACCGTATATCATACATGTTTCTAAATAAATTAACAACAGACAGAAAGTGTCCATGTTTCTGTCAAATCTCTCAAACTGATCTCATTTTCTAAAAATAAAATACTCTTGACTAGATCAGTCTGCTCATTTTGATACAGACTCCGTACTTTATTAAAAATGTTTTCTTAAACTTAACGAAAATTGTAATATAAAAAAAGAAATGTTTATTAATTGAAAAAGAAGAAAATGTGACTTCTTTAATGTATATTTATTGTATAAGTCCAAAATTATTTCAAATTGTAAATGAGACTTTTGCCAATCAATCTACATATTACGTTATTATATTAAGTATAAAAATAAAATTGTAGTTTAGGAGAAAATTTTCTTTGAATTGTTGTAAGGACAAAAAAGCACACACACCTTGTTACATGAAGTAGATAATTTGGTTGGCGCCAAACTTCAATTCACTAAGCGTATGTTAATCACCTGTTTATCCAGTATTAACAATGAAACACTCGCGAGTAAACGAAAAACTTGAAATTGACACAGTAGACGGGAGAAATGAAACTAAAAAGAGAGTAAAATAATAAGGAAACAAAGAAATAAAGCACATCCGCACTGATAAAAAAACTATCAACAAATGGTACATTCACGAGTAAGCATCGCCAAGAAGCATGCTTCTGTACCTTTCAAAATCAGCTGTGGTACTGCGTTTTCACTGAGTACACTGACAGAAATTTAAACCTAACTATACCCACGATCCATGCAGTTACGTAGAAATGAGGTTCCAACAGCGAGGCGCCCTCGACTCGAGTCCATTGTGTGTTTGTGTCTTACAGTTTCCAAGAAAGAATCCAATGGATTTTAAGGATGATTCACGCCGAAGATTAAACTCTCAACGAGAAGAGAAACAAGGAACTCGGATTGTCAATATTTTTTATGTGGGTGAACACATGTAATGGTTACTTTTGAAAATAAAAACTTTTTATCTCAAAAATTTAACAAAAAATAGATGTCTTTTGCATTTATTTGATTTATTATGACTAAAAAAAAAAGATTCTATAAATATTTGAGCTTACTATATAACCCATTACCAAGATGAAACTAACCATACTATAGGATCAAATTAAACATTAGATTCAAGCAATTGAAAAACGGTATTCCTATTTTTTGGCTTAGAATTTCCAATTGTTTAAGCAAATTATTAAAAAATTACATTTCTAAAAAACTATTTATGCCCATTGATTGTATAATAAGAAAAATGATGAAGATTTTGTATGGATCATTTTTTTGTATCAGTTGTATTTGGTTTATGAAAACGTTATAGAGAATAATAATACCTAGTTGATAGATTATAATGATTTTATGAACAAATAAAATTGGTATAAAAAATTATACGTACCAAATCTTCATCATTTTTCTCATAGAATTGATTCGCATACATAACCGAACCACAAAATAAAGTTTATGTGCGAGATATTACTTAAAACCCTGAAAAAACCAAAATTTTTATTTTCTCCGGGACAATAGCCAGATAGGCAAACATTTTTGAAATAATCTCAAAAAACTACTCAAAAACCCTTAAAAAAACTAAATTTTTTTTTCTTTGTCCGGGACAATATGCTAGTGTATTGTTTCTTATTTTTTCCGCTAAATCCGAATCTGAAGTCAGAATAACCAGATTTACTACAATTTTAGACATACTAATCTCAAAAAGTGTTCAAAAACCCGAAAAAACAAAAAAAAAATTTTGGCCTGAACAATATGCCATCTGTGTACCTACTCTTATGTATTTTTCTCCGATAAATCCGAATCCGAAGTCACAATAAACAGATTGTAAACATTTTTGAGATAACATCAAAACATAAAAAAAAAAAAACCTAAAGAAATTGGTCAATCTCTGAACCGATAAATTAAATAACAACATTAAATAATATTTTTAAAATATTTTTTTCATGAAAACACCAAATTTCAAACACCTTCAAAATCGAGTTTTTAAAAGTAAATCGTCGCCATTTACAGAATTTTTTTTTTTATGTTTTTGGTAAAACGTTACTATATTTATGATTAGACCTCGGATTAAAGTCACAAATGCAGAATTGTATTCCAGATATTTTAGAAAATTATTCATATATATTTCTAGTAATTTTGCTATAAAAACCAAAAGTAACGATAAAACAAAAATTGTATTTATTGCAGTTTGCAAAGATTTGTAACCAAAATATTTTTACTTTACTTTCAGATTCTACATTTTCTGATCGAAAATTCAAAACATCGTCAATTATTATCAATGTTTTAGATTCATAGATAGCAATTATTAAAAATTGTAACAATTATAATCTGGGTCGATATTGCAACTTTCAAAGACATTATTAATAGGTTTAGAAATACGTGTGTACTTAATTAACTATTAAGTATAATATATATAATTGCTTTTTATATTTTAAGATCAATATGTACACAGTATTTTGAGATCTTGATCGGAAAATTGTTCAATTTAAAAAGAATTTTTATGTTAGGCAATTATAAAATTGTGTCAAATTTTTTTTATTTTTACAACTGTTGGTTCAAAAGTAATTTAAGAAATAAAACTATTTTTATTATCGGTAATATTTTCTTTTCTTTAATGACAAAGCAATAAATGTTTTTTTCTTCACTTTATTACTTCTGAACCAAATAATTTTACCGAAATTCAATAATTATACACTGAGAAAAGTTATGCAGTAAATTTTACATTAAAATAATTTAGAGGTGGGATATCTTGACATTTTTGTGAGAGATATACATGTTTTTAAAATAGTATCTAATATTCTAGATTAGGAATATTCAGTCTATACATATTAGAATTTATTTTTCGTCATTTGTAAAAACTTAAGAATGCATTTAATTAAATTTTTTTTTTATAAGTAGAAGCTTTAAGGACATGTGATGGAGAATGACGTCATTGGTACAGGCAAAATTTGGCCGTATATTTTTTCTTAAAATAATAAATAGTTTGACTCTATACTTTGTGAAATTACTTAAAATATCATTTCGAAGGTCTCTCTGACCCAAATATGTTTAAATTTTGCCTTAAAGTTAAATTTTTTAATGTTTCGAAAATCAGCTAATTTTATTCAAAATTCTTTTTAAGGCAAAATTTAAACAAACTTGGGTCAGAGAGACCTTTTTAATGATATTTTAAGTGATTCCACAAAGTTTGATGTCAAAATATTTAGTATTTTAAGAAAAAGTTGACGGACAAATTTTGCCTATACCAGTGACGACATTCTCCATTGCATGCCCTTAATATCGTTTTCTTAGTTTATACAACACAGCCCCACAAAAATTTTTTTTTTTTTATCCGAGACAGTACACTAGTGGATTCCTACGTGTTTTTCTCCGCTGAATCCGAATCCGAAATCAGAATAATCAAATTGGCTAAAACTGCTCAAAAAACCCAAAAAATAAAAAAATAATTTCTATTTTTTTTAATAAAGTTTGTACTTTGTACCTTTTCAATTAAGTTTTGCTTTTGATGTATTGTAATTTGATGGAACTTTTTGTACTGTGTTTTTGTGATAGATGGTATGCTAAAATATTTTTTTCTTTTTGACGTAATAATTCGAGGAAATTAAGTTTGCTATCAATTTCAAACATTCTCCGTTTGACAAGTAGGTAATTATAAACATAAACGATTAAAATGTAAAATTCGTTCACATGATAAACATTGTATAGGTACTATTCAAGAAGTTATATATTTCATAAATCTTCTTGAAAGTAAAGAAAAAAAGTAAATTATTAGATTTAAAATAGCTAAACGTCGTTTATATAATTTTAATTAATATTAATCTATATAGTGATGAAATAATACTTTTCAATATCTTACCCCTCCTTGCTATAAACTTGTAAAAGGTAATAAATGATAATTTGTTTTTAAGCATTTGCCCCAGAAACGAAATTCATTTACACCTTGTCCATAATTTCACTCATTCTTCTATATTTATCTACATTTTTTTCAACCATTGCCTTACATTAGAGTTTAGCATTTTTACATTTTTCCTGGTTTTCAATATTGTGTCATAACAAAATTGTTGGCTAGTTTAAAACTAAAACTAAATTCTCATTAAAATCCACTTACTGAATTAGAATAACCAGATTTTTAGTTAAATAACTAGAATCGATACAGAAATTTTTTTTGGTATAAATAATCCAAAATCATTTTTAATGTTAAAAGTAAGCAATGATGAGAAGTGAACTACTTCACAACTAAACGGCTATATAAATCCATTTAAATATCTTACAAGTATATAAGTGGTCAAGAACTTTTAGTACTTTTGTGGTTGCATGCCTAGTTTAATGTCTTTAGAAATTAGGACGCACAAAAGACAAAGAACGAAGTTTGCTCCAATTTCAGGCAAATATTATCAGCCAATATTATACAAAGATTAACTTCTGCGCTCAGCAGCAAAATCAAACATAATAAAGTAACTCAAGTTGGAATACATTTTTTATCATAACTTGACAAATTATTAAAAAGACGTGAAAAGTTTGTATACAATATAATAAGAAGTGAAACATTATGAAAAACGGATGTTATCCTCCCGGTTTTATTTAAGGAGAAAGGAAACAAATCTCCTATGGAGCATAGCAAAATGACCAACGCAATAAAATTCTCGCAAAACATTGGTAAGAAAGTGCAGCTAGTCGATTTCACGTAATTGGTGGTCGCTTTTAAGACAGGATGCTGTTTTGCAAGAAAATTATATGTTACTTTGTATTACTCTGCGATATGATGTGCACTGTGTAGTTTATAGTCACGATGATTCTTCGGAAGAGGAAAATTTTCTAGCGTAATCAAAGAGGATGAACTAACTTTGAAAATAGAGCTTCTAATATTCAAGTCCTTTTATGCATATAGATAGGTGAAACGTAATTTTGTTCTGCAATAAGCTGACAAAAAAAAATTTTTTTTTTGTAAGCTATTTTATACATTCAAAGTGATTATTTTATTAACGTCATATGAATATTATAGTAGAACTTCGATTATCCTAGTTCGCTTTATCCGAAGTCTCAATTATCCGAGGTTATGTTAGGAAAGACCAATAACACTGAATGACAGTGAAAAAAACTTCTTACATCATACCTTGAAACTTTGACATTTTTTATCTAAATCAAAAAGTTTTTTGTTTGAAAGCTTAAAATACACGCCTCTAAGCTGTACAAGAATTTTTTTTAATATCATTTAAATTTATGAAGATATACAAATAATCAAAAATTTTCAATTTTTCATTGATTTTTCAACTTTGAAGCTGATTTAAATATCTTATTTTTTTAAAATTATATTTTCTCTTAATACACATCAAAAGCTAAATAAATGCAGTTTCAAATGTTCCCAGATTGAATAAAATTCTATTAAAATTGTCAAAGTTACTCCAATTCTAATTTTGTAGTAACGTCATTAAATTTTGGCTTTATGAACATTTCTTCATTATTTTTTTCCTCGTATTTAACTATTTTTCGATTTTTATGCATTTTGGCAATGATAATAAACACTTTCTAAAATTTAAGAATTACCTGATGGTACCTAATATTAATTTTATTAAATAATGTTACATGTATTTATTAGATGATTCTTGAACTCTAAAAATTGTATCTTAGCTTCTTAGTATTGACATAATGCATAAAAATGAAAAAACAGACAAAATTATCAATACGAGGAAAAAAATAATGAAGAAATGTTTATAAAGTCAAAATTTAATGATGTTACTACAATTAAAATTAAAAGTGGAATAACTTTAACAATTTTAAAAGAATTTTATTCAATCTGGACCATTTGAAACTGCGTTTACTAAACTTTTGATGTGTATTGAGAAAAAATATAATTTTAATAAGATAAGAGATTTAGATCAAAAAAGTTAGATCAAAGTTGAAAAATCAATGAAAAAATGAAAAATTTTGATGATTCTTTTATCTATATCTTCATGAATCATCTAAACTGCTGTTTGGGTACAGAACAAAATTATAAAACTTTAGCATAAAAAAATTGACATTTAAAAAAATGTTTGTAAAATTTAGAAGTTAATTAAAAATTATGAGAATAATTAAAAATTGACGAGAATAATTAAAAACTTAATTGACAATTGAAGAAAATAATCGAGAATTGAGAAAAATAATTAAAAAATAATTAGAATACATATGAACTGAGAGAAAATAACTTAAAAATGACAAAAATAAAAGCAATTATTTCAAAATAATTGAAATTTGAGATTAATGATTGAAAAATTAGGAAATTAATTGCAAAATGGTGAAAGTAATTACAAATTGGAGAAAATACGTGAATGATTATAAAAATAATCGAGAATTGTAAAATAGGATTAAAAATTAAGAAAAATACTTAAAAGTTGAAGAAAATAATTGAATATTGAGGAAAATAATGGAAAGAATTAAAGAATAGGTATATAAGAAGTAAAAAGAAAAAATTAAAAAAATGATTTACAAATATTGATAAATTGAAAAAAATAATTGAAATTTGAAATAGATAATTAAAAAATAAGAAAATCAATAAATTGAAAAGTATTGAAATAAACCATTAAAAGTATAGAAACTAATTGAAAGATGATGAAAATAATGTAATATTGAAGTAAATTGATAAAATTAAAAAAAAATAAGTTATAAACTTACAAATTAGTTTAAAAAATTAAAAATTGGAGAAAATAATTGCGAAATTATAGAAATAATAGATAATTAAAGAAAACAATTAAAATTTTAGAAAAAAAAGTGATAAAAATAGAAAACATATTTAAAAATAAATAAAATAACTGAAAAAGGATATAAAAAATAATTAAAAATTGAAGAAAATAAGTGAAAAAGTATGCAACGACAAGTTTTGGTAATTAGTTGAAAACTATTGAAAATATTTAATAAATGCGGGTAAAATAATTGAATTTGAATAAAATAATTTAAAATGAAGAAAAGAATTTTAAATTGAAGAAAGTACTTGAAATCTAATTTTAAAATTCAGGAAATCATTTCAAATATAATTTCAAAAATTAAACATTGGGAAAATTTTTTTAAATTTTATACAAATAATTGAAAATTAAAGTGAGTAATTAAAATTAAAGATAATTAATTGAAAATGTAGAAAACTAATTGAACATTTGAGAGAATAATTGAAATTTTAGAAAATAATTGAAATTTAAGGAAATTTATTGAAACAATTAGTGAATATGTTTAAAATAAGGAATAATAATTGAAATGTAATTATATAAACTTTTTATTCATGAAAATCATTAAAAACCCTATAAATAATTGAACATTCAAGAAGATATTTGAATTTTGAGATAAATAGTTGAAAATTTAGGAAATCAATTGAAGAGATAATTAGATAAAGATAAATTTAAGAAAAATAATTGAAAAAATTACAGAATATATTGAAAATAAATCAAAATATTGAAGAAAAGAATTGAAATTTAACCAAAAATTGAAAATTTCGGAAATTAATTAAAAAATAGTAAGAATAATTGAAATTGGTGAAAACAATTAAATATTGATAAAAAAAATTCAAACTCAAGAAATATAATGAAAATTTGAGAAAATTAGTTAAAAAAAGTACAGAATGTATTTGAAATAATCAAAAATAATTGAAAAATGATAAAAAATAAATAAAAATGAATAAAAATATAACTGAAATTGCAAAATAGTAATTAAGAAAATTGCAGAATTTGCTTGAAATAAATTTAAATAATTCAAGAAAGAATGACATCATTCGAATAATTAAAAATGCAATTAATATTTTAAGAAAATAAATAGAAATTAAATACCTACGTTTACAATTTTTTTTACAGTTTTCCATTCGTATATTTTCTCTAAATAAATAAATAAAAGTAACTGATGCCAAAAAACAGATTTTTAATATTCAATAATTATTTGAAAGATTATGTTGGAAAAATAATAATTGAAAATATGGATAAATAATTGTAAAATTGCATTTATAATTCGATACATAAGAATTTAGTTGTAATTTGCAGAAAATACCTAATTATAATTCGTAAAAATAATTGAAAAGTGAAGAAAGACATTGAAAAGGAAAAAAATAATAATTTGTAAAATAATGACGTTGATTTAATATTGAAAAAACTAATTAAAACTGGAAAAGTAATTAAAAAAAATTAAAGAATGTTGTTACAATTTTATTTTCTTTATTTTTATTTATTTATTATATATAAACGAATCCGTACTTGATCCTTCAGAAATAATACAAGAATAACATAATTAATAGAATTGGAATAAGAGAATTTTTAAGAGAAAATTGGTAAGAACTTCAAATAATTAAAAATACAAGAAAATAATTATAAAAAAAAGAAAATTGCAATTTTTAGTAAGTAATTGAAAACTCTTGAAAATATTTAATAAATGCGGGGAAAATATTTGAATAAAATAATTTAAAATGAAGAAAAAATATGAAAATTTGAGAAAATAAATGAAATCTAATATAAGTATTTGAAAATGCAGGAAATCATTTCAAATGTAATTTAAGAAATTAAACATTGGAGAAAATAACTTAAATTTTATAGAAATAATTAAAAACTAAATTGAGTAACTAAAATTAAAGATAATTAATTGAAAATGTAGAAAACTAATTGAAAATTTGTGAAAATAATTAAAATTTGAGAAAATTGATTAGAACAATTACTGATTATATTTGAAATAAAGAATAATAATCGAAAAGTAATTTTAGAGACTTTCAATTTATGAAAATAATTAAAAAGCCCTATAAATAATTGAAAATTTAGGGAATCAATTAAAGAGACAATTGGATAAAGATAAATCTGAATAAAGAATTAAAATCTGAGAAAAATAATTGAAAAAATTACAGAATATCTTGAAAATAAATCAAAATTGGAGAAAAGAATTGAAATTAAATGAAAAATTGAAAATTTTGGAAATTAATTGAAAAATAGTATGAATAATCTAAGATTGTTGAAAATAGTTAAATATTGGTGGAAATAATTCGAAATCAAGAAAATTAATGAAAATTTGAGAAAATTAGTTGAAAAAAGTACCGAATGTATTTGAAATAATTAAATATAATTGAAAAATGATAAAAATAAATGGAAATTAATAAAAATATAATTGAAATTTTGGAATAGTAAGTAATTAAGAAAATTGCAGAATATGTTTGAAATAAATGAAAATAATTGAAAATAAAAAAACATCATTCAAATAATTGAAAATACAATTAATATTTTAAAAAACAAAATAATAATTTTAATACGTATACAATTTTTTTACAGTTTTCCACCCGTATATTTTCTCTAAATAAATAAATAAAAGTAACTGAAGCCAAAAAACTGATTTTTAATATTTAATAATTATTTGAAAGATTATGATGGAAAAATAATAGTGGAAAATATGGATGAATAATTAAATTTGCATTTATAATTCGATACATAAGAATTAAGTTGTAATTTGCAGAATATAATTATAATTTGCAAAAATAATTGAAAAGTGAAGAAAGGCATTGAAAAGGAAAACAATAATAATTTATAACTAAGGACGTGGATTTAATATTGAAAAAATTAATTAAAACTGGAAAAGTAATTGACAAAATTAAAGAATGTATTTGCAATTTTAAAGAGAAAATTGGTAAGAACTTTAAAGAATGAAAAATAAAAGAAAATAATTTTAAAAAATATAAAATTGCAAGTTTTAGTAATTAACTGAAAAGTATTAAAAATATTTAAAAAATGCGGGAAAAATAATAATTGAATTTGAATAAAATAATTTAAAATTAAGAAAAAAAATTGAAATTTGGAGAAAACAATTGTAATCTAAAATGAGTACCTACTTGAAAATTCAGGAATCATTTGAAATAAAATGTAGATAAATAATTAAATTTGCATTTATAATACGATACCTACTTAAGAATTGAATTGTAAATTTGAAAAAATAATTATAATTTGTAAAAATAACTGAAAAGTGAAGAAAGAAACAATTGAAAAGGAAAACAATAATAATTTATAAATAATGACGTTGATTTAATATTTCCAAATTCAGTATTTCTAAAGCCTGGATTAGTTGAATTGTTAATCAATACAAGTTTAAAATAATTGAAGTTTCAAGAAATTAAAACTGCTATTTATTGAAAAGATGACATTATTTTAAATAATGTCAAATAACTTAAATAAATTATTTAAAACAAAAATACATCCAGTGTTTAAAACGTCAAGTGTGGACAGAATTAATGAATGAATCTTGATTATTATATAATTAATTCAAACATCACATTTGATCAACGGAAAGAAATATGATTTTGATTATTTATTTATATCTAAATTATCATAAAATTTGGTCTCTCAAGAAAGGATGAATCCAGAAGCTAAAGTATCGGGTTTACACCTCTTCATAGAAAATGCACTTTTTAACGAAAAACGAATTTTTAAAATTTAAATAAAAATGTCCCAGAACTAAAGAAGATTTTGAAGCATAGTCAAAGTTCAAGTAATCACCGACAGGTAGTTTTTTATATAGATGAAGGTAAATTTAATCCGAAAAGGAAGCTAAGAAAACATATATGTATTTTAGTATTCTACAATCGACGTTCCAATGATTTCCGATTCGTCATCATCTTCAGGCTAATTAAAAAATTATACGTTACATAGTAAAGTCGTCGAATAGTTTTTTAAAATGTCATTCTAACACAAGTTTCTTGTCCAGAATTAATGAATTTACATTAAATTAATAAACATAAAAAACTTGTTGAAAATTGCCATTTTAAATTACACAGAAAAAACTAACTGTGATTTTTGCTGCATGTGATTTTCAGGTGAATGAAATTCTTAAGATTAACTCTAGATCATTGCTAAATGTCTCTTTATTTTGATGTTAAATTTACATATATGGGTGACTTTCTGCTGCATTGAAATTTTCACCCAAATCATATATTAAATTAACAAAATTTTTTTTCAGTGTAGAGTCTAAAGATCTCTTGATGAATTTATTAAAAAAGATTCAAAAAATAAAAGTTTAAAATAATTAATATATTGTGCCTAATATGAACCCATCTTCCCCTATCGGTTCAATTAAAATTTTGTAATTTTCTGTTTTTTTTTCTTAATTAAAAAGTCAATCCGGAGTTAGTGCATTTTTACATCACTACTTTAATTTTCTCATATAATAATATAAATTGATTGATAATTTTATACTAGACGTTTAATATTACCCAGTGATAGATTTTGCTAATAACTGAAAATATGAAATTTTAGAAAAGGAGTCGGTTGTAGACGATACGGTGTTGCTTTAGCTTGCGCATGTACAACAAAGCTGCCAAGAAAATAAGGCTGAAAATGGCGCGAGCGTTCGCGGGATACTCGAACGTAGAAAATTGCCTTTAGAGGGGATAACTATTTAAAGTTGATGGGTGTGAGGAGGAAAGGAAAATAACAAGATTGGTGTGAGTGAGAGAGATAAACGGAAGAGAATGGACTACTCTACCGCATGTTGCGGGTCGATACTCTGGCACCGAAGAGTGAACCAGTCACAGTCTCGGTGCACGTGTACTTAACTCGGTGCAATCCTAGTGCACTTGCACCAACAACTATTCACCTTCTCTTAGTTCTTTCATCACTAGCGCTGTCCCTTTTTACTCTCTCTAGTCTCTCACGCTCTTGACACTTTTACAGCAGATAATAGATTGATTTTAGAAATTCTTTCTTCTTTTCTTCTCTTTACTTCTTCTTTGGTTCAAGACACCTCTGCCAATGAAAGAATTGTTTCAATTTTATCAATATTTTTCAAAAAGCGTGTTCGGAAACAGGGATCAAGGAACTTATACACACATCAAATGAATGAAAGATTGATATATAAATTTTGCAATTGGATAAATGGAAAATGCAAAAAAGCTTCATTTTCCAAGCACTTTTTTTCGACAATCCAGATGGTGGATTTAAAGAAATGATTTGTTGCCACACCTTGGAAAAATTCGTTCCGCTAGAAGAACTTCTCTTTGTTTTGTAAAAATTAAAATAGGATGTATAATTTACAACAAATAAAAAAGGTTCTTATTTCTTTTGTGTTCATTTTAGGAACACATTGCTTCTTCATAGACTTTACATAATTTTGGTTTAAGTATAGTATAGATATTTGTACAAACGTAAAGTGAAAACAGACGAACAAACATTTTTTCA
This sequence comes from Ganaspis brasiliensis, assembly GCA_037103525.1. Taxonomy (NCBI): domain Eukaryota; kingdom Metazoa; phylum Arthropoda; class Insecta; order Hymenoptera; family Figitidae; genus Ganaspis; species Ganaspis brasiliensis. The sequence continues at coordinate 1,589,520 of JAZKLR010000254.1, read as the reverse complement.
AAACGTATCATTTTTTATTGATATTGACATTTTTGACATATGTCAAAAAATTGCAGTTTAAGGGCAAAACAATAGTTCCTGTATATATGAGGAAGAAAATATGTCTGCAATTCAATACAGAAAATAAAACTAAATGTATATAATGTAGGAAATAAATAAACTATTATCGACGTTTTTATATAAGTTGATTACTTTATTATAAAGAATGACCTTTATTGCATTCTGAAGTAATAAGAAACTAGAAATTTAAGATCCTTCTACTTTCTTCCATTAATGGACCATCTGCTTATAATTTCAAGTCTTGAAGCCGAGAGTAATCTATCCTACGTTATTATTAGAAAGCGCACTCATCTAAATCTAAACCATTTAACTATGAGAGTTTACTTCGCTGAAAATCTAAATTTTATGTAATTTGGTGCGAAGCAATGCCAAAAATCCACTAAAAGCAATATTAGACATTGTACAAAATAGTCTTTATGTAAATAATAAATAAAATTCAATTTAAATTCCATTTTTAGTAAAGGCTGAATTCTAGTTTTATAGTAACAAACACTATTGTTATTTTATAATTTAGGATACATCGACTTAATATTATCTTACAGTTCCTCGACCTGAAATGTATGAATATTATATTTGTAATGTATCACTGTACTTTTATAATCGCAAAATAGAATTTATTGATTAGCTTGAAGGTTAAGCCACCTTATAAAATTAACTTTACGCTTCTACAGTAATAATAAACTCTGTTTACTGTTATTTTCAAGGAAGAGTTACAAATTAGTGTGTTATTTTTTATTAAGTATACGTTTACAAAGTTATTGTTTTTCAAAATCAGATCAATTGCTATACCTATACATGAATATATAATATATATATATATATTGCTTCCTCATATAAAGAAAGTACTGTTTTACCCCCAAATCTTAGATCACGATTTTTTGACATTATCTCGACATATTTTGTTCCCAGGATACCAAAAATGGTGTTTTTAAAAAATGCCCGTGTGTGTGTATAAAAAATTATTAACATTCAAAAATCGAAAATTTTGAAAATAATGTTTTTTATTAATTTTATTTTTATATTGTCTGGCAAGTTTAATTATATTTTCATCAACTTGTAGGTGATTGAAAAACACATCGAATGAGCTATTTTCGAACCTTCTAGTGTAATCCAGTTCAAAATTTATTATCAAGGTCTCAAAAATGGAAAGTTTTGAAACAATTAACATTTTTAGTTTTTTTGGCATCTTATAAATTTTATAAAAATTACTTCTGACCTCTTTGGAGACAATTCAAAATCGCATCACTTGGGATATTTAAATCGATAAAAACTTTATCCTTATATTTAGAACTTATACTAATGCTTAAAGATTCAAAAATATTTTTAAATCTACAATTTTTAGGGGTTTTTTGTTATTTTATCACAGAACTATTTACTAAAAGTATCATTAGAAAAAAAATTCTGACCCAAATTGCATCGAATTTTGCTTTAAAATTAATTTTTTAAAAAATTCTCTAATTTTCGGAAATTTTTAAAAATTAATTTTTAGGCAAAATTCAAACCATGGCATTTCCTTAAGGTAAAACTTAGCAGCGGTTTTTATATACATATATTATACAAATGATTTGAATAATTGAATATATTATAAATGTTAATGAACTCATAAATTTTTTCCATAAGGCAAAATTTGCTATAAAAATTTAATGAATTTCTAGCAGATAATTTCATAGTTTTTTTTTCTTTCTTTAAAGAAAGGCCTTTATTGAATATTTTCTCAACTATAACCGTAGAAATCACGTTCTTTCATAAAAACAATGGACTCACATTTTTCTAATAGGAAGAGGAAGCTCAACTAATTACATTCCTTTTTAAAATTACTCTATACGAGGAGCTTTGTTGGAAGCTCGTAAAAACAATGAAAAAAAAGAAACGTTTCATTGGCCTTCTAAAATGAATTTTAGAATGGAATGAAGTCATAAAAGATCCCCTTGAGATATACGGAATTGAAGAGGGCAATGATATCCAGTTCGGTTGGAAACAACTGTGTCAGTGAACAAAGACTAATTTATTTTATTGTAACAGACAAGCTTCAGAATTACGTGTCAACTTTTGCTTTTTCTTTTTTTTCTGCATAAGGTTAGAGATTATTTACGTGATGTGAACGGTAATCCGGATATTTCTAGTGCAATAAGACTATATACAGTTAATTGACTTCGTAAATGACAGAGTTAGTCAATTATTGATGACGTTTTGAGTCTTTTCTATAAACATTTCAAACAAAAATTCCGGAAAAAATGATTTTTTTTAATCTAAAAAGATGTTTATAAATTTGATAATAATGTTTATTGATTCATTGTTACTGTTATTATTATTAGAATTTCATCAACAAAGGTCTGGTATAAAAAAACAATCATACATTTTTATAACTTCTGTATATTTATTATTATTGGTTTCGTTCTTATGTTTTCGATTTAAACCATGTGATTTTTGTACATGCAAGTAATGTATTATATAATATGATTAAGAATGGCAATTCATTTCGATGATATGCATAATATATAAGTGCATATTAGTATTTTGTTGGAAAACAATTTTTTTTATTCCAAATAGTTTGAAAATTATCTTTTCTTTTTCTTTTATGAAATATGTATTTTTATATATTAGAGTGGTCTGAAAACGTACAAGAAACACAATTTTTGAAATGTTTTGCTCTTGCACTCTAAAAACAAGTGTCTTATTTTGTCCTCACTTTTAAGACATTTTGCGGTGTCTTAATTTTAAACCATTGAGATAGTGTCTTAAAAATGCCTGTAAGACGCTTTTTAAACGTCTTATGTCTTAAAATTAGACACTTGTAAGACACCTGTTTTTACAGTGTGCCTCCTAGATTTGTTTTAAATTAAAAAAAAGATAGGTAGCAGTATTTTAAAAAAAAAAAACACAATTGAATGCCTCCACTATTATCTTATTATTACAACTGTATTTCTTTCAAATTTTTGTTGTAATATTTCTAATAAAAAATTCTAATGTTGGGGCTCATCTTCGAAATACTAGATATTACTTTTGTAAAAAATTTAGATTGTTTGACTCAAGAGTAAATTTTTTGGAGTTAAAAATCGACTTCAAAAGAGGCTCATGAAAAAATGAAGGATTATAATATCTTATCGTTCTAGCTCAAGTTAGATCGTATATATTATAGATAGTTTACAATAAATTATAGTGAAACTGTAACTAAATGGAAATTTTACTTTTCTAATAAATCTTCTCAGTTTAAAGTTCATAGATGTTTTTTATTATAACATGCAATGTTGGGATAGCGTCATTATAATAATCATGACAAAAAACTACTATTAAATGATGACGAGACTCTCGCGTAATAATTCACTATGAAAAATTATTCAGCAGATGAATTTACTCATACGTGCATGTTCGCGGAATATACATTGAGTAAACATTTTGTACAATTCAAAGGAATCGATCATTTCATTTGTTTTTGGTTTTATAAAACAAGTTTTCAAGCTATTTATTTTTTATTATTGTGATTTTATGTAAACTATGATAATAGTAATAATAATAATAATAATAATAATAATATCTATTATCAATTTGGGTCAATAATAAAGTTCATTTTTATATGGCCTTACAAAATTTTTTATAAGTACTTCTTCATCATTCACTTAAGGGTATGTGATGGATTATGACGTCACTGGTGTAGACAAAATTTGTCCGTAACTTTTCTCTTAAAATATTGAATATTGTGTCACGACACTTGGTACAATTACTTAATTATCATTAGAAAGGTGACTCTGACCCGAATCTGGTAGAATTTCGTCCCAAAATTAATTTTACAACATTTTCGAAAAGTTTAAAATTTTTTAAAAATTAATTTTGAGGCAAAATTTAAACAAACTCGGGTGAGAGTATACCTTTCTAATGATATTTTAAATAATTCTACCAGTCTTCAATTATTAAAAAATTTATCTTTGTTGTTATAATTGCTTGCTTCTGTCTTCGTTTATCGTTCTTGTTATCTGCAACAACGGCATAAAAATACTAAGTCCTTAATACAATGTGAAGTAAGTCTATACCATATAGTCTTTGTCTCTATGTGACATTAAGTCATTAAATCATTCACATTTCCGTTTATCTGTCAAGTGCACCGGATTTAATTTCTGTTTTACATTTTTTGTTCTTGTTATCAACAACAGAGTAAAATTTCTAAATCACCTGTGTGCAATGTGATCGAATTCTCTACTCTAAACAAGGTTTTGTTTCTATTACATAAAGTTGGCGTTTCCGTTTATCTATCATACGCACCGGAAAGAAATGTGTATCTAATGTTATTAAGATTTGCATTTCCTTTAGTGCACAAGCACTCGCGAGACTTCGATACCACGCGTGCATCAGTTTCTTTCTCGCGCCAAAAAAGTGGAGTAAGAGTAGAATCAAACAGACATACTTATACACGCTTTCAATTATATAATAATCGACATTCATAAAATTTTTATCATTCTTCAGATCTAAACTCCAAACAACGAGTTAATTTAAACTATGGAATGAGAATAATATGTTCTTAATTAAATCAATATTAATGAAAACAAAAAAGAAGACACATTTTTTTATTTAAGGATTTATAAATAAAAAAAAGTTTAAAGTAAAATTCGAAATTTTACTATTTTTATGAACTGTGTTTTCAACTGACCGACACGAATTAACATATGTTTATATATATAGATTTTATTGAAATTCGTTAATTGAATGTTCTGAACTGATTGACATGTACTTGGAAAATGTATTACTGTTCGCGTGTATTAGTTTTATCTAGACCGAAGTTTAATATCAAGTTTAATAAATATCAAATCATTTTTCATTATTTTAACAAGTACCCAACATTTTTTCATGTGATTAAATTGTATTGTACTTTTTATAAGTGCTGATGATATGTTTATTTTCAAGAAGGTGAATCTGATAAATCAACTTTGAACAATAGCTTGTGACAATTTGTTTTATGGATATATACATATTTACATAAGTTTGAAAAAAAAATTGTAAAAAATATTATAGGCTTTGTTACCAGAAAATAACCTTTGAAGTTTATTGGGAAAGGGGAGACTTTGCCACATAGAGAAAGAGGCAAGTACAGAAAAATATCAGTGCATGTGCACTCACGTGAAAGGCGGTAAAAAACTTGAATCAATTTTTAATTGAGAAAATATGATTTTTATCATGTTTGTTTAGCATTTGGGAAATTGTTTATACTACTTTTATTACTCTCAATTACATAAAACAATTTTTTACGGATAAGTAAACTTTTATTGTACTATAGGAACATTACCAAATTAAACTTTTTATGATAGGTTATTTGTTTTTCTTTGCTTGTTTTTTGAGGTAAATTTTATCATTTTATATGCTTCAATATTTATTAAGAAGTAAAACATTTCTTATATCGATTAGATATTTAATTATATAATAATAGAGTAATCTCAATAATGACTATTGTTTCCTCATAGAGGACGTATTGTTTTACCAAAATTTTGTAACTAAAATTTAGTTTTAATAAAATTTTAAAATTGAATTTTCTTCTTGATGAGAATATATCTATTTAAATATTACGCCTGCAATAAAAAGTACGAAGTTTCGTCGATTTTTTTTTAGTATTCTCAATTTTAATTTTAAAACTAAATGAAACGACTTCAAGTTTTCCTTTACAAAATTAACATTTTCAAACAAGAATAATAATCCCAATTAAATTTCTAAAACTTTGTTAAAGATTTAACTTTAATTCTGAGACCCCGAAGGTGTCTCACCCACACTCTAAAAACAAGTGTCTTATTTTGTCCTCACTTTTAAGACATTTTGGGGTGTCTTAATTTTAAACCATTGAGATAGTGTCTTAAAAATGCCTGTAAGACGCTTTCTAAACGTCTTATGTCTTAAAATTAGACACTTGTAAGACACCTGTTTTTACAGTGCACTATTCTACAATTCTTTAAAGAGGTTTTAGCATATTTAAAGCTTATTAAAAATCAAGAAGGATTTATAAGTAGGTGGTTCCAAAAAACTGTTTTTTGTATATTTTATTACTCTTGTTTCATTATTATTGTAATACTTAATATTGCCCGACAGCATAATTTTTTGTATTATGTCAATAAATTTTAATTTGTTGTAACTTTTGTCTATTTCATTGCATATTTATTTATGAATTAAATAGAAAGTATATTTTCAGTGACTTTTTGTGTTAGTTAGCTCTTCAATTTATTATACGTAAACATTTAATTTATGATTTATTTATTATTATTTTTATTTATTATTAGTTATTTAATTTATTTTGATCGTTAAGTAAGGAATTGCTTAATGGTAATTTTATTTACAGGTTTCAATACACAGATAACAGATGACAGCAGGTATCATGCATTAGCGCGTCAGATGTCGGTAATGCTGAAATTGATAAATCTTAATTTTAATAAAGTAAAAATATGAACAGGCTCGTCTTCATAGGCAAAGATAAAGAAAACTAATCTTCCTTGTAAAATTTTTTGATATTAACAAAAAAATTAATTAGACAGTTTTAAACAAAAATATTACATTGTGAATTTTTTTACACGTAAAATTAATGATTAATTATAATTGATTAATGATGAATAATTAATTATGAATGATTAATTATCCATTTTTTATAATGAGGAATATTATTTAAAATGCAATCCTTTCCTCGTGATGAATTGACTATATATATGATACAATTTTTAATTTTCTTTAATAAAAACAACTTAACATTTGTAAATAACATTTTTAACAAAACATTTGTAGTTTTAAATTGAAAAATGTTTAATTGGAAAGTTTCTATTTAATTATAAAGTATAAAGTTACAATTTTATGTTATGAAACTGTCAGATATTTTAAATTAACTGTTTTGGTATTACTTATTAATTATTGTAGTAAGGTTATAGTAAAAAGTAATTTTTCTTTCTTTCATTCATTTCTTTTTATTTATTTAAATTGTAATGTTCATATAAAAAACATACTTTTTTTGTATACGTTGCATACACAAAATTGTCATAAACGTAGTTATTATACATAAAATTTTTCAGGTACACGACGCAAGAAAAGTCAATTATTCTTACATTAAAAAGAACGTTTTTTATCCTACTTAATTATAATTTGGAAACAATTATAAATACTGTATTGCATATCTCAATTAATATGTACAATTAAAATTATTTATTACAATTAATAATACCTCTTCAGTTTTTTCTTTACCTTTATGAGTTCCTCTCTTAACCTATTAATTTCTTTGTATATACATATCTCTTTCTCTATCCGTTGTTAATTCCTCGTAACAATATGCTGTTCGCTTATTAGGACAAAAACTTATCTTTTTAGTACATTTCCTTTTTATTCCAATATAATTCTGTTCCTCTTCCGGCCTTCTTTGAATTAGTCTGCTGCTCATCCACTGGTGGATTATGGTGAATATCCTGTTGAACATTTTCCACAATTACTCCTCGAACTGAATCCTGTTTAATATTTTCGACAATCATTTTCTCAACTGTTTCCTTTTGAACATTTTCCACCCTTATTTGTCCAACTGCATTCATTTTATAAGTTAAGGGATCATTCACATATCACGTGATACAAATTTGAGCTAATTTGAACCCCCTCCCCCCTCCTCATGATACTTTTTCTATTGTTAAAAAATTAAATTTCCATGGACCGTGATATTTTGCCGACCCCCCTCCCACCCCTGAAGATATCACGTGATATGTGGACGACCCCTTACATCATTATCCTGAAAAAATATATTTTGGAAGAAAATTAAGATAAGGCAATTTAGTGTTTTTTTGGCTGCTTTTTATTCGTATTAATATTAATATTTAATATTTATGTTTAAAATTTTTTGGTGCAGTTCTGAATACGTCACAGCGAAATATAAAATAAAATTTAAAATAAAATTTAAAATAAATTTAAAATGAGAATAAAGCTTTAAAAATTACAATTATAATACAAGGATTCATGGAAGCTACCATCGAACCTTCAGGGAATCTTCAGAGAAACTTCCACAGAACCTCCAGGGAAGCTTCAGGAAAGCTTCAAAAGAACCATTAGATTAAAAAAAAAAATTATTTTAATGTAAACGTTTGAATATATTCAATTCAATATATTATTAATATATATTAATAAACACAGATTGTACATTATCTTAATTCATAGTGAAGACCTGGAATTATGGAGAAAAATTTCAAAACAAATTTGGGGGGACGAGGATTCGAACCCGGGTTCGACGCACTCAAACAAAATACCTAACCACTAAGCTATTTAGACGAGTACTAATAGAAGAGAATTGGCTGACAAAATGGCGGGCTTATTTAAAGACAATGGATTTTGTGGATTTTAAAAACAGATTTTCGAAGAAATAAATTTGTATAAATTTCAGTTAGCCAGGACTGATAAAAATCATGACTTTTTTAAAGAAATTAAAATGGATTTTTTAAATGCAATCAGTATATCAAATCTCTCCAAATCTTTATTTGTAAGTAGTTTATTTTTTAGACTGAGAACATTTAATAAGAAAGAATGAATAATAAAACATTAAGGTAATTAAAAGTCAAATAAACTATGTCAAATAAATGAGAAAATTTCAAAAAATATCTTTAAATTCGTATGATCACAAAATTAAGAAACTTAGGTAAAAGCAACGAAAAAAGAATAAATTAAAAAATAACAAGAATGTCGATTGGGGGTTGTTTATAACCCTATATAAAATAGTTAATAATAATAAATTATTAAATATTGTTGCTTGAGGACTTTTTAAGGTGTGATTCGCTGTTAGTAAGTTCTGAGTAATTTTTGAGGATTTTGTAGGGAATTTACGAAAAAGTACGTCTTTCCCATGTAAAATCAATGGGAAATTTCAAAGGGGTTTGAGCCACCCTTAAATATTGTCTGATTTAAAAAAATAGGGGTATTTTTTTTATTTGGAAACTTTTTGGGGGGTAGCAGAAAACAATTTATAAATTTTTTTTACTGTACATTTTTGGATCACTCTAATGTGCAGGGATATATGATGTGGTTTAACATATAATTATGAAAAGAATACTGTACCAAAGGAATCCCTAGAGGTTCACAAAGACAAGTAAAACTTCTAAAATATTTTTCTAATTGTAGTCTATTTGATTTTTTGTCTTTCACCAGCAACCACCAGTTGCATATTCTGCAGCAACCACCAGACATTCACCAGTTTAGTCCCCTCATGAAAACTTTATTCCCACTTAGGAGTAACATCCTATGGGCTGTGGTCTTTACGGTTATTAACAATTAAACTATTTACCTAATTCTCAAGATCTAAATTAAAAAACACAAATTTATAAAGTCTTTAAATTTGTTGTTGTTGTATTTATTTAAAATTTTGGAAAAAATAAGAGCAATTTAATGCTTAAAATGATGACTTATATACTTAAAAATAGATGAAAATGAAATATTATTAAAATATAATTTTAAAAAATAACATTATTAAACACAATTATAAATTCAACTTATTTTCAGGCCTGACAAAAAGCATGATTTAAAGAAAATTGTAAAATAGTATTTAATTTTAAATAGTTAGTTTTTTAAACTAAGAATCCTTAATAAAAAAACAGTAAAAAATTATATATGTATATATGTAATTATATATGTAACATTTAACACAATTAAACAAATTCAAAATAAAATAAAATTTACATAGAAAAAATGTTCCAATCCTTATGAATGCAAAATTAAGAAACAAATTAGGTAACTGTAATGCAAAAAAAATAAATTATGAAAACAAAACATAAAAATGTAAAAAGATATTTAAACATTTTACAAAAAAATTTCACCCACAAAATGAAAAACTGAATTAATATAACGACTTACGAATCAAAGTCCGATTGTTTTGCCTTCGCAGACTCTCCTACAAGGAAAAAGAACATTTGCAAAAAATATTAGATTATTTGTTAGAAAAGAAAGGTATTCGAATGAGTGACTCACCGTACGCATCCCTAATTGGGTACCGGGACAAAAGATCCAAACCAAAAGGTCCAATGAATTTATTTATTTATTTATTTATTTATTTAATTACATAGCCCACAGCCAATCAGGTAATTATTGGGCAATAATAATATACAACAATATGTTCAAATATATGAAATATACAAAATTAAACTAATTTACATCTAAATACGACTTAGTGATACGATCTATGAATTGAAGCGGTGACATGTAGAACAGATCAAAATGAAATTTTTTGTTTGAAACTATTGCATTTACTTGTTCCGAAAATTTATACATTGGTATTTGGTAGCCAATAGGAGAAGATGGTAACTCGTTATAAAATGGAAAATAATATCGATTACACAATTCAGGCGGTACCTTGAAAGATAATAATGACAACAAATTAGGAGCATTTATAAGGTTGTTTACAAGATTAAAAACAAATTTACATTTAGCAACATTTCGTCGTTGTTCCAATGAAGGCACATTAAAACGTTCACACAAATGTTCATAATTAGAGCCTCTAAGAGGATAGTTATGAGTCTCAATAAAAACACAAAATTTTAGGAAACGTTTTTGAATTTTTTCAAGGCTTTGAATGTCTTTTTTAACTTGAGGGTCCCATACAATGGATGCGTATTCAAGCTTTGACCTGACGAATGTGTTAAAAAGCGTGATTAAGACATTAACATTTCGAAATTTTTTAGTGCATCTTAACAAATTACATAAAGCTCTAGAAGCGGAGTTCGCCGTTTTTAATAGGTGGTCCTTAAAATCGAGATTTTGATTAAAAATTACGCCAAGATCAGTTGTGGATTGCTTTCGCGGTACAGATACTCCGTTAATTTTATAGTCACAGATGTAATGCAGGTCACCTTTAAAATACGAAATTATACAGCATTTACCGGGATTAATTTAAATCTTAATTTTAAAACACCATGTAGCGAGAGCATCAAGGTTTCTCTGTAATTTAATAAAATCGCGCAAGGAACAAATCCTAGAATAGATCTTGAAATCATCAACGAATAAAATATTTTCGGTATCAAGAGTATCCACAACGTCATTGATATAAATTGTAAATAAAACAGTGCCTAAAACCGAACCCTGTGGAACTCCGGAAGTCGAAATGAAAGGATCTGAAACATATCCTTCATAAAAAACAAAATTCTTTCTATTAGTCAAATAAGATTGTAAGACACAAATTAACTTAGAAGGAATATTTAAGCGCGATAATTTCTCAATTAAAAGTGCGTGGTCAACTTTATCAAAAGCCTTTGAGAAATCTGTATAAATTACGTCAACTTGTTGATCTAAAGCGAAAGCATCATTGATATATTGAGTGATAGTAACCAAGTTTGTAACAGTAGATCTATTAGGCACACCACCATGTTGAGTGTGAGAAAGTACAGTTGACAACGCTGAATTTAATTGAGATACAACTGATTTTTCGAAAATTTTAGCAAAATTGGTAATTACCGAGATAGGACGATAATTCGAGATATCACTCACATTGCCAGACTTAAAAATGGGAACAATTTTAGTGATTTTCCAGTAGTCTGGGAAATAGCCATCTAATAGAATTTTATTAAAAAGTAAACATAAAAATTGAGCGATAATCGAACTAGCGTCCTTAAGTAAAAAAGACGGAATGTTATCGATTCCTGCTGTATTAGTAGATTTCAAAGTTTTTATAGCCCTCATGACATCCATAACATTGAATTGAAAATCAATTGAAGTACTTGGAGCATGGACAGGAGGACGGAGATGCCTCAAGTCATCACCAGAATTAAAAACGGAAGCAAACTGATTGGCAAAAGCATCCACAACTTCTTGATAACTACTGAGTTTACCATCTTTTGTGTACATAATTTCTGGTAGACGAGGTTTATGGTTTGGCTTACCAAATTTGTTCCAAAAACTTTTAGGATCAGAGAACAAACGACACTTGAGAGCTTTTTGATGTGACTCAAAAGCAGAGTGTATTTCTTGTTTCAAATGCCGATTGAGTGACTGAAGTTGAATTTTTAGATGTTCAGTAGGAAATCTTCGATACCTTCGATTCAATGTGCGCTTTAATTTAATGTTATTGATTATTTTAGATGTAAACCATAAAGGGTACTTATATTGACGCTCAGAATGATATCTAATTAATGGAATGTGGGCATGCATTAAATTTTGAAAAAAAATAGTTATTTTTATACATTCAGAATCAATATTATCAAGATCAGAAAAAAAAAGCATCAAAAGAAAGAAGTTCTTGGTAAAGAGATTCGAAATTACCTTTCTTAAAATCAAAACGCACATCAACCGACAGTGACTCATGCTCTAGACAGGAAGGCTGAGGTGTAATGTTGACATAAAAAGAAAGGGGGGGATGGTACTTATCAGGATTGACCATGGGAACAATAGCCCTCTTGACCTCTAAAACTTCATAAAAAAAGATAAGGTCCAACAATTGACCAAAATGATTGTTAACTGAATTAATTTGTTGTAAAACAAAAGAATGTGTCATGTTGTATAAAGATTCAGCCTTCGTGTTTCGTTTAGTTAGTGACATAGAGTTCAATGAATTTACAAATTCAGAGAAACATGGTACATTAAAATCCCTTAAAATCATCAATTTAGACTGAAATAAGTGAGCTTGCTCTTGAACGAAATTTAACAAATTACCAAAATAAACTAGTTTTGAATGATGGGGGAATGTATAAAAGCAAAATAAAAAGTTTACTATCCGGAAAAATAATTTGAACTGCAACCTGACTCACGTAATCAGCCATCTCACTAGGTAAAGATAAATGTACTATTGCTGACTTAAAAGAAGACGAAATTGCTAATAGAACGCCTCCACCCCTACGGAAAGGACGTTCGTCTCGATACACAAAAAAATTGTTAGGTGAGAAAATACCCGAGAGGTCAGCCGATGACGTGAGCCACGTCTCTGTTAAAGCAATAACATTATAAATATATAAATCAGGGAAACGAATAATATCAATAAATTTAGAGTTCAAACCCCTGACATTCTGATAGAAAATATTTAGTTCGCTGTTGCAGAAGTCACGTTCTCGTCGACAGTTGGTGTAAACACAGTTATCTTCGGTGTTCCGTTGATGAAACGAACAATTAAGTTCGATTCTCCTTGTTTCAGTCTCTCCTGAAGTTCTACTTTGGCCAACTTGTATTGCTGCTGCTGATTTCTGGTGCGATCCGCCGTGAAAATGATATCTTTGAACAAGGGAGTTGCACGTATGGTCGTGAGAAGACTCCTCGCGGATTCTAGAATATCCCTTGCTTGGTCTGGATTTCTGCACAAGATCTTAATTGGACGAGGTTTAATTTTTTCAATTGAGAAATTTCCAATCCGGAAAAATTTCAGATAATCAAAAGATATAGTAGGGGGTGAAATATTTTGAAAGAGATCAAAAATAGCTTGGTTATCCTTAAGAGAATCAAACTCATTATTTAATGTAGCATCAGGTAATCCAAAAATAATTAAATTGGACTTTGCTTTGAAACGAAGTTCGAATTCATCTAAGGTGTACTCACTTGATTGACTAGCGAGTTGAGTATCCGTGTTGTCTAATCGAGTATTAATTGTAGTCAATTTTTCTTCCACAGAAGTGATCCTCGCTCGATGATCCTTAATATCTTTCTTAATATTTTTCAAATTGTTGTCCATTCTATCGAATCCAGTAGTAACTTGGTTTGTGAGAGTTATAATAGCATCTGAAAGTGATTGCAAATCACATGGCGGACTATTTGATGCTGGGGATGAAGATCCAGTATCAATTACACCACAACATTTTACATAGCTCCTATCAGGATTTGTTTTTGTTCTGTTCGTGCAGCTACGGTGATAAGCAGATCCACAACCTGGGCAGTAGACCCCATCCTTAACTTTGCTGTTGCACACAGTGCACGGGTTACTTGGTGGCATATTTAAAAGAAAAGGATATCGGTCACTGAGTAAGGCGAAAATATGGCTCGACACAGCACTGACAACAAGAGTGAATCACTACAAATGATAACAGGTGACAGTCAATATTTTCAGGATAGGATTAATTCACAGAACGATCGGCAAATTAATACGTGAAAAAACACCACCAAATAATCATTGGAATCACTTAAAACATTTATATTATTGATCACCGATTTAAACTGCACTAAAATAATAAAATCCAAAAGCACCAGGCGTCCGAGCAACAAAAGAAAACCAACTTTAACTCGGAGCAGGCAACAGCACGTGTTTAACAGATCGCCGCCATATTGAATTGAAGTTCCAAAACCCAAAAGTTCCAAGGAATTAAAGATCCAAAATCCATAAATAATTTTTAATTATATACCTTCTATTTTTTTCATAAACGTGAAGTTGTTAAATCGTTCGCATAACCGTTTTTTATTATATTTTCCGTCAATTTACAATTGTCAACGGTATTGAAATTTCCTGTGTTTTTTATAATTTGGAAATGGAAGTCGAAATTTTAGTCAAAGGCAATACATAATATTTACACATTAATGGATTCCTGTATACAAGACACAGTCCCGGGATTGGAACAAAAGTATATTGGAGGTGCAAACAAAAAAATCAATGCAGAGCTAAAGCAACGACAATTAGTATAGGAGATACTGTTAAAATTCTTTCTGGAGGAGATGTTGACTCCCATGTTGGCCATGCACCCGATCCAGAAGAAGTACAAGCCCTTAAAGAAAAAATTAACCTAAAGAGACTTGCAATGGAACATCCGGAATGTCCTCCCGCGAGAATTGCAAGAGCACTGCAGAATGTACCTCCTAGCGTCTTAGCAAAACTTCCTGACCGAACCAATGCAATTAAAATGATTCCAAGAGAACGTTTAAAACACATGCCAGGTAACCCTCTAAATGCAGAAGAGCTACAAGAGATACCTGATCAGTATGCAAAAACTAAAAATGGTGATAAATTTTTAATGTACGACTCTTATGGAGATCAATTATATAACTTGTCTTGTGGAAGAATAATAGTTTATGCAACCCGAGAAAACTTGAGGTCGTTATTTAGAAGTTCTGCTTGGTTTTTAGATGGAACCTTTAAGGTTGTTCCATCGATATTCTTCTAAATGTTCGTGATAATGGGCTCTGTTGAACGTGACATAACACTTCCATTTGTCTACGCTTTGCTCCAAGGTAAACAAGAAGAGGCTTATTCAAAAGTAATCGAGGTTATAAAATCTGAGGCAAATCGTTTGAGCATTCCGATTTGTTACCCGCAAACAATCATGACAGATTTTAAACTGTCTAAAATAAATGCAGTACAAGCCAACATTGGAAACAACATACATTTATGTTTATTTCATTTATGTCAGAGCGTTTACAGAAGAGTGCAATCTGAAAGATTACAGACAATGTATAACGACAAGGATGACATAAGTATTCGGGAAGCAACACGAGCAATGTGTGCACTTGCGTTTGTACCTGCCACAGATGTGCCTGCGGTTTTTGACATTTTTTTGGACCAAGCACCAGAGGAATTTGTGCCTATTGCTGAATACTTTGAGGTAACATTTTTATTTAAAATTTTATAAAAAATTATGACTTGAATTAAACAAAAATATTAAATTCAAAATAAATTATCTTTTTTCTTAGGTTACGTATATTCGTGGTAAGGCAGCCAGAGGAAGAAGAAAAGCTGTGTCTGTTCGATATCACCCTAGGCTCTGGAACCAATATGACGCCGTTGTTCAAGGAGTTGCGAGAACGAATAACGCTTCTGAGGGATGGCACAACAGATTCCAAGTCATCGTTGGACGATATCATCCAAGCCTCTACGCGTTTTTAACAGAATTACAACAGGAACAAGGAGAAACGGAATGCATGAAAACACAACTTCAGCTGTGTCAAAACATCAGGATTCTTCCGACAAATTCTTTTTCCGCAACAGAAGATAGGATTTTTAACATTGTATCTAATTACGATCAACATGATATTGGATCTTACGACTTTTGGACCTTTTGGTTTGGACCTTTTGTACCCCAATCCCCTAATTGTATTGACAAGAAAAAAAAGGGGAATGAAGACTCTGCGTGGACTACAGATTCGTAAATAAAATAACATTGCTTGATCATTACCCACTCCCATTAATAGCGGATCAGTTAGATAAATTGCAAGATAAAAAGTAGTTTTCAACACTTGATCTGAAGGATGGGTTTTACCATGTTTTCGTAGCGCTAGATTCAGCCAAATATACATCTCTAATTACACCTTTGAGTCAATTCGAGTTTATCAGGATGCCTTTCGGGTTAAAAACAGCACCCTCTAAATTCCAAAGATTCATTAATATGATATTTGCCGAATCAATCAGGTCGGGTGACGTTGTTATCTACATGGACGATATTATGATAGCTACTGATATCATAGAAAAACATTTAAAAATTCTGGAAAGGGTGTTTCCTTTGATGTTCGAAGACAATTTGGAATTAAGAATCAACAAATCTAAATTCCTACAAAGTAAAGTTCGATATCTTGGTTATCGAGTTTGTTTCAAGGGCATAAGTCTAAACAATCGCGGTGTTGAGGCTGTAAATAGTTTTCCTATTACGCGGAATCCACGTGACATTCAATGTCACGTGAATTAACGGGTTCTCGGTGGTAGCTAAGCCCCTTTACGATCTCTTAAGAAAAAATATAAATTTTGTTTTTGGAGAAAATGAGCACAATGCATTCGAGACTCTTAAAAAGTGTTTAATATCAGCACCAGTTTCAAGCATATATGATGCAAGATACAAAACGGAGCTCCACTGTGATGTGAGTAAATTAGGGTACTCCCCGGATGTAAGAGGATAGGGGAACTCACACAGAAACATCCCCGGATGTGAGAGGAAAGGGGAATTCACACAAAAACCTTCCCGAATGTGAGAGGATAGGGGAACTCACACAGAAAAGTCCCCAAATGTGAGAGGATAGAGAAACTCACATAAAAACCTCCCCGATAATTAAAAGAGGTATAGACTTGTACTGCAACCTCCTCGTGGTATACCTTGGTAACTACTAAGATAGTAGGCACACTGCAGGCAAACAAACCTTTCAGTTTCTAAGAATTCAACCACCTTATTAGATTCACCATTTTTTTTTAGGTTTTGATGTGAAATTTGGATTCAGAAACATCGAAAAAACCCATAAATAAAGTTTCGAAAAAATCAAAAAATTTTATTGAATTTTTGTCCGCCATATTAGACCATTCATTTTTTTTAGGAACATCCGACATCAGATTCGTAATCAGCGACCTCAAAAACCCCCGTACAAAAAGTTTCAAGCAAATTTATAAACTTTTCATGTTTTAAGACCGCCATATTGGATCCGCCATTTGCGATTTTGAAAATCCATCCTCAGGTTTGTAATCAGTGACCCCAAAAACCCCCGAGTAAAAAGTTTCAAGCGAATAAAAACATTTTTTTAAATTTTGGACTTCATATTGGATCCGCCATTTTGAATCTTAAAAATGCGACATCAGATTCGTAATCAGCGACCCCAAAAACTCCCGAGTAAAAAGTTTTAAGCAAATCTATAGTCTTTTCAGATTTTATGTCCGCCATATTGGATCCGTCATTTTGAATTTTGAAAATCCGACATCATATTCGTAATCAGCGACCCCAGAAACCCCCGAGCGGAAAGTTTCAAGCAAATCTTTGCACTTTTTCGACTTTTGGCCAAAAATCGGGTTTCCTGGCCCACTGTGCCCTGGTAAAAAGTAGTTAATATTAAAAAATGATTAAATAAACAATATAGCAATATTCTTTGAAGTCTCTTGAAAGGAAGTAGAGTTTGCCCTTTGAAAAATATTCCTTTTCAAGGATTCTATACCATTTATACGAAATAGTGTTTTGTCCCCATGCATTTTACATGGGAAACTTTGAGCGCTTTGAGCGACCTCTGAATATTTTTTGATTTAAAAAAAACAGAGGTATTTTTTATTTCGATATAGAACAATCCTAGGGGGTGAGAACATTAAAATTTTTACTTTACTTTTTTTGGACCACACTAGTAGGGGAGACCGGGGCTAGTTGGGTCAGGGGTAGTTTGGGTCGTTACAGTTTACTCAAATGCTATTAGTCGAATTAATTTCTGTCTACACACAAATTATTTTGCATAGTGAGATGTAAGTTTCTACCAAGTTTCATTATTATATCATTATTTATGTGGAGTAAAAAGAAGAAAAATTAATTTTGATACTCCAAAGTAAATTTTAACCCACTTGGTTTTTTTGTTATATCTTTTTGAGTAATAGTTTTAGAAAAAATTTAATTATCAAATTTTGATATTTGAATAGTTCCTCTTAAAGGAAAATAAAGAGATTTTTATTTATATTTGCAGAATCAATAGAAAAAAATCAAATATTTGAAAAACTTTTGGAGTTACGGGCTTTTGAATAAAAGGATACAACAGTTTTTGTATTAATACTCAACACTTAGTTGCACATTTATTTACTCTTTACTCTTTATATGAAACTCTTTATGTAGAACACTTCTAATATATAAAACTAGTATACACGTAAAAAGAACCGTGATAAACACACACCGTATAGATCTCGAATCTATATCGTCTGCTGTATTGATTGAGAATATCGACAAAGCATTCAAATCTCACAAAAACACAGGCGGGGTCAGTGGGGTCGTTTTGACCGGGGTTAGTTGGGTCGCCCAAATGCATCAGGAATCTACTATATACTTATAATACATTAATAAACTACATTAATTTGATAAAATTTTACTATCAGTAATTTATTTCAGCCAATTAGCACTAATGATATTACTTTTTAACAATTAGGAATTAAAAAATATGTTTTTTCAATATGAGCAATTTTTCTATTTTATAGTCTTATACTTTCGCTGTTTTACGTTAAATATATTTATTTTTCAATTTCTTTCCTTAAAAAACAACCCTAAAAACTAAGTTTATTATATAAAATAATGTTTTAACATTTAAACAGTAACATTTTAATCATGACCCAATGTGCCCCGGGCCGGGGCGGGTTAGGTCACTTTGGATTTCTCCAAAAACAATGTTCCCAAAAAAAAAAAAAGTTATAACAGGACTTTTTCTTTTTTAAATGAAAGCTGAAATATTAGAGCAGGTTTCCTGTACGATAAGGTTTTTATAAATTAGATATTGACCAAGTTAAACGACGAAGAGTGCAAAATGACCCAACCAGCTTCGGTCTCCCCTATTCATCCCTAGGGCTAAACTAACGACAAGTTTCTGTCCGATCTGAAAACATTTTTTCCAGTTGGATCGGTACAGAAATTTTGCCCCATGAATGATTCTTGTGGTTAGAAAAAAACATTTTTGAAGATAACTAACCTACCCCCCCCCCCTTTCCTTCTAAGTGTGACGTAGTTTATGAATTACACGACAGAACATAAATTTATCAGCATCTGCCCCAAAAATAATAAAATAACCATTTAAAATAAATAAATTGTACACTATTCATTGCAAGACCTGGATAAAAGGAAACTAAAGGAATCGAAATTTTTGTTCCACTTAAAGAGGTATTACACTTACCCAGTTTTTTACTTATTCAGGTTGCTTGAGGCCAACTCTAGAGATCTTATTTAAAAAAAATCTGGTTCCACTCAAAAAGCTAGTTTTCCACTTTTAGAGGTTTTTTTAATATCTTGCATTAGTTGTGCAGGGACTGCAAAAAAGATCTACTTTTATTTAGGATAAGAGGATTCCCACTTATCGAGGGACTATTTATGCAAATTCGACTGCATATGCTTTTCTAGAAAAAATTGATTGACTACGTTTAAAATCAATTAAAGCAACTATTGTTTTTAATAACTTTTTTTATTTGTGTTCACACAATTACAATTGATTTTTTATTGCTTTAATCATCCTCAATCGTTTCAATTTTTAATAGTTATGAATTGTTAAGTAGATAAAAAAAAAATAAAACTATCGGTGTGGAGCTATGAGCCCCATATATTTCTAAGTGTTTTGATGCCCTAAATCTGCATCTGCTTAAAAAAAACCAAAAATTGTCTAAAACAGCACTGCTTGTCTACTAGAAATTAAACCCGTCTCTGAATTGATACATATCTAAAGTAAATGGAAAGCTTGAATTAGGACCTATAAAATTATTTTTTAAAAGTTGTTTCACGATGATTTTTAACAAAGATATAAAATATTTTTTTTAAAAATGTGTCTTTTTCAATTAAAAAAAAACACAAGAATTTTGTGTTATGAAGATCAATTGTCAAGAAAAAAAATGTTTCTTTTTTTATGCAGATATTTCTGTTAAAAATCATTGTAGAACAATTTTTAAAAAAGTATTTTAAAAGGAAAAATTCAAGCTTTCTATTCATCTTACATACACGTATAAATTCGGAGTCGGGTTTAGTGTCTAATAGAGAGAAAGTGCCATTTTAGCCGCATATTTAGGTGTTTTTCAGGTTAGGGTCAAACCTAAAAGTGTTAAGCCAATTCTGATGCCGGATTCGGATTTAGGTCATCAAACTCCAAAGGAATATGTAAGTCTGATACTCCAACGCCGATAATTTTATTATTTTAGGGGCTGTGTAATTGAGAAGGATTCATAACAGCTAAAACAAATAAAAACGATTGAGGATAATTATAAATTATTTGGAAATCAATTAGTTTGATTTTCTCGGGTATCATTAAGACACACGATTAAAAACCATGAAACTATGACTAATGGCAAACCCTTGACAAATTGAGGAATCTCAAAATATATAGAACTATTGCTCGGTCAGAGATTCCAGAGGTCACGATTCCTCCACAGAGTTTCAAATTTATATAGGTTAAGGGCAGACTTAGTCTAAAGTCCCGAAAATAAACGTAATTACAAAATGTTTTTTTCAGCAAACGTAATTCTTTTTTAATGAAACTTTTTGTGTATTAATTAGTTTATTGTATGTAATATGTGCTTGTTACACCGTATACCTTAAGATACGCAACTTTCGAAAAAGCACCTTATGATAAGCTAAAATGGGGTCTTTAGGCCCTTACTGAAGAAAATCGTACGTGGCGATAGTCTATGTGCGCAGAGAACACTACAGCTCTGCCAAGTGATCTGAAATGAAAATAACAAAAATATTCTTAAACTAGATCAAATTTGTAGGGGTCTTAAGATTTTCAGATTTTTAAAAACCCGTTTAAAAGAAATTAGTGGTTCTTCAAATGAACCTGTTTTTCCTTTTTTTTTGTTTTAACGTAAAAAAACAATAATACAATTTTAATTGAATAAGCTTTAATTTGAACCATCAAACATCGAAATCGGTTCAATGGTTGAAGCGGAATCGTATTCTGCGTGAATTAAAAAGGTGTTTCGAGAAAAACGCGTTTAAAGATTGACAAAGAAAAAATCGTGTAATGTTTGTTTTTTGACACTTACGTCTAATCAGCAATCCAGCACCATATAGGGTTCCTTCCTCATCCTCAAAGAGCGTGTTTCGCTGCACTTGGGAGCTGATTTGTTCAATTCTGGCCTCTTTCTCCAACTCTGATAGATTCGGCTCCGCTGAATCGATGCGCTGTTTGTCAGTCATCACAGCGTAGTTCATGCTATTTGTCCCGATGATAAGTAGCATGAAATATCGATTCTCCAGCACCGGCTCTCAAACTGCAAATTTTTCGATTAAAAAGTGTGGCAAAAGTGATACATTTCTCATACAAACAGTGGCGAAAGTAAATTATGGAAGAAATTACCTTGCTATTCCTTGAATTTCATTTCAGAATTCTTATTAAATATTACTTTAATAATTTTTTAAGAATTAAGTTTTTATATTATTGTAAACAGAAAGAATGAGTCTTTGCTATGATTCGTCTCTTATCGTAAGTTAAATAACGACACAAATCTTACCAATAGCAAAATCTTGTGGAAGCCTCTCTGCCACTGCAATTCCGTGCAGATTTGGAAACGATTAATGTAGAGAACAACAATTATACGTAGTGCAAAACGTTTAACAAAGTATTTTGTATATAATACTGTATTTTACCAAATCACTTTAGAATAGATAACTTTAAAGTTACACATATCCTATTTAATAATATATTCAACTTTCCCGACACTAAAAAAAATTCTGTGTTTAGATTAGATATTTGAATATTGTTGACAGGTTATCTAGAAGTTTGACTGTCGATTTTACCTAACCTTACAATCTTTTTCGCAGTTTCACAAATATAAAGTGTTGCATCAAACAGTCGAAACGGATAAAAAACAAAACTGCATGGTAGTTCCCAAATCATCAATAAAGAATGGTCGATTTACCCATAATTATGTCAGTTTCTCGAATATATGTTTTTAGTAGAGTTAGTTAAAATTATAAAGGCTTTACGCATATGTGATTATCGCAAAGTATTGGAGAAAATATCGTGTGTAATACGTAGTAAAAGAATGATTACGATCCAGCAGCAAACTTCACTCTCGCAAAGTCACGAACTTTCACCAGAAATACAATGTACTATTTATCTACACATTTTCAAGACCCTGAGGATGAAAATAAAGAAAAAACAAAAATTTTTTGCCGATTTTAACTAGAACCTAGCCTTAACGCAGAGAAAGGTCTTAAGATACCATTTGATAGTTTCTTGTGATCCCCTAAATCAGATAGCTAGACACGAGACTGAACATAACAGCAAATTTTTCCAAACTTAATACGAGTAACCAATTCGATGAGAAAGACAATTATGGAGATAGAATATCCAATAACCGATACGTAGAAAGCAATAATCAAAAGCTTCTCCTTTGTAATTTCTTCTGGTTGCGTAATCGGACTGAATTTTTTTTCCTTTTCATTGCGGCCAAAGTAATTTGCCAGTAAACCGGAATCTGTAGTTCTCAAAATGATTTCATTGAATCTATCAAGATACGGTGAAAAGGGTCTTGCTGCCCACGTCATAGGAAGCATTGCTAATGGTTGTTCCAATATTTTTAATCTTGATTCACTGGTTCTCATCATAAAGTCGTAACAGCTTTACTCCCCAATTTTTGAACTTCAGGAATTAAACTTTCTAACAATACATCCTTTTTGTCAAAAGTCATCATTGGCGTCAAACTTGACTTTGCTAGTTCTTCAAGTGTTGAAATTTCTGGTTTTGCTTCTCGATTGATGTCTAAAATGACTGTGAAAAAGTAGCTTGTGTATACAATACACGCAAGCATTAGCGATCCAAAAATAATTCTGTCAGACAATTTTGTTGGTTCCGCGTCAACGGACATTCCCATTATGATCTTCGCAAGGTTTAAAGTTTCCCACGTACTGTTGTTCAACTTTATGATTAAAGTTAAGAGTTGAAAAATGACGATTATGCCAAAAGTGACACAAATCATTTGAATTAATTCTTTAGATAATACCAGGACTTCAGCAAAACTTTCGCCTTTTGGAATTAAAGCTTTTAAGCTGGAGAAACGCAAAATTCGCATGTTGAAAGTCTTTCCTACGATATCCAATGTTAACAGTATTTTATTTGGAACCATCTCTATTTTTGCATTTGTCAAAAAGTTAAAAAATTTAGTAGAATTTTTCATGTAAAAATGTCCTGTTTGTGCCGTAAAATTCATCGATTTTGATAAGATATAAATGAATTTTTTTAATTCTTTCATGTAGCTTTGACTATAAGTATAGTTTGAATTGGAAAGTAACAACAGTTTAAGCTTGTAGCCATGCAGATTTTGTAGCTTGTTTGGAAACCATTGACTTGACATTGCAACTTTTTGAATCTTAACTTTGTTCCCAAACAGATTTGACTCATACAGTAGACCAGAATTATTTTCACAACTTATGAGCAAATTGTCAGATTCTTTTAACAACTCCAATACAGCAGTGTCCAAAAAGTCGAATTGCCACAAACTATAAAGAATAGACATCCACAAAGGTGCGGATTTTTTTCCGTCACTGAAATATACAATTAGCAACTTTGGTAGTGAGTAGGTTTGCGATAACAATTGCAGCTTATTGACAACATTTTCGTAATTTTTGAAAGCCTTTTTTGTCATGCTACACTGAGAAAATGGGAAATGACTGAGTACTGTCCGGACAGGAATGGTTCCTGTCCAAATAAAAAATTTTAATTAGACAGCACTCATTGCTTTCTAGACATGAACCATTCCTGTCTGGAAAGGACTCAGTAATGTCTTGGACATTAATGAAATGGACAGTAGTGAACCCTGTCCAGACAGGAGTGGTTCATGTCCAGACCTGAATGATAACGCTCCGATGGTGAAATTAAAAGAAGGTTAATTTGCAAAATGTAATAGACGTCATTCAAAATAATTGTTTATAAGTAGCATAATAGAAGGTTTTAATAGTGTCAATAGAAAGAGATATTCAAGAATAGATTCAACAAAGTAAAGAACAATCGTGTAAATCTTATTTTATATCCGGAAAAAAAGTTTATATGTTCTTTTATTTATATTACAAAGTAAGGTTTATTTTAAAAAAACATTCATTTTTAAAATAAAAGTTTACAACATTTCTTTGGACACACTAAGGGACTGAAGATTTTAATGTTTATAAAAATCTTTGACATTTTAATGCGTAATGTTACAGGTTAGGGGAAAACGCAGTTTTTCCTAATATTTCATATGCTTCATATGAATTTTCTAAATATCACACTGAACACTCGAAAGGTTATATTGATGTCTGAAATGTTGTTTACGATTTTTAGTATGTTTCTTAGGAAAGTTAGTAAAAGAGATTGCTCACAAAAAGTAGTCTTTGGAGGTTTATTATTTTTGTAAATTTTGAATAAAACATTTGAAATATTTAGAAAAGTACGTTTTTCCCTAACCTGTAATTAATAAAATTTCAACTTTGTTTTTATAAAGATTCAAATCTTCAATCTCTCAGTGCAGTTTTGTCCAAATATAAAAAAAAAGTTATACGTGTGTTCTTTATCTTTTTGTGTGTATTCTCAAATATCTGTAAAGGTTAAAAAGGATGAAAGAAATCCCATTTAAATTTCTATGTAAATTGTTTCATTACTCCATTCGGATTTCATCTTAAATCATTTTGATGGTAAGATTACTAACATTCTATTAATTTCACTGTACTTTCTATTGACTTCTATTGACAACCTTTTATTATGCTACTTATATACAATTATTTTGAATGACGTCTATCACATTTTCAAATTAACCTTCTTTTAATTTCACCATCGGAGCGTTATCATTCAGGTCTGGACATGAACCACTCCTGTCTGGACAGGGTTCACTACTGTCCATTTCATTAATGTCCAAGAAATTACTGAGTCCTTTCCAGACAGAAATGGTTCATGTCTAGAAAGCAATGAGTGCTGTCTAATTAAAAATTTTTATTTGGACAGGAACTATTCCTGTCCGGGCAGTACTCAGTCATTTCTCATTTTCTCAGTGTATATTGAAACAAAATAAACAGAGTAGTTTTTCTGGGTCTGTTGAGAGATTTTAGATAAGCTGTGTTCAGATTAGATGCCGCTTTTTGAGTGATAATGCTGAGTGTTGGAAACTTTTTAGCTACTTCTTTCATTATGCGATTTGCTCTGATGTCTGGGTTTTTGATCTGGCCGTCAATAATAAACATTACCTGATGCAGTTTTGATTCTTCTTTAAGGTATTTGATTAATCCTTTAGTGTAGGCGTTGCTTGTCCTTATTCCAAGAACTTGCTTGACAAAAAGGATAGTGTTGATGTATAAGCAATAGTTAACCAACTTCGTTGTGAGAATTCAACAGTAACACCAGTAGCGAAGTCAGTAAACGTAATGAAACTCTGAAGTACAGTTGTCTTAAAGAATATTAGGAGTGCACTTGGCATTGTCTGATTGGTCAAGAAGAAGTGTATTTGTTTCATTCTAATTGGCTCAAAAGGTTTTTATATTTATAGAAAAGATGGTTAAGTTTGATAACTACAAAAAGACTGTTCTGAAGCAACCTAGACTCTATTTTAAAATACCTGCGACTTACATTTAATAATCAATATTTTCAAGGTTTGGATTTATGCCTCTTAAAGTAACTTGCAGTCACTGTAATGTAGAAATATAACGAATTTAGAGTTTTAAATAAGAACATTGTATTGGAATATTCTGCGTGAGAAACAAAAATCTGAAGAGGATGGCAAACCGAGCCATCGGAACGTTGCTCATATAAATGTGTGTTTAACATTATTGCCTTCCTATATCGAAAAAATTTTCCTGGTCAAATATCTATCTTCAAAGTTCTTTTTTAAAATTTCGATATAAAGATACTTTCATTTAGTAGTAAAAGAATATTTATTCTATCTCTAATTTTAAACTTTATACTAAACTATGATAAAATCATATTATTAATTATTAATCATTAATCATAATGTTACAAACTATCTTTTGTATTATTATTTTCTATTATATTGAAAGTTATTTATTTACAAATATTTAAACGAAAGGAAAAATGGTATACAAAAAACAGCTGAATGTTGACAAAATAAGTCGTCATGGAAACATTGAGTCAATAGATTTTTTGCTTTTGGACAAGAATAGAAAAGTTCGAAAAATCAATATTCTTTCCAACAATGAAAATCGATAATTTATATTTATAAACGAAACTCTACCTTTTTCTAGAAAATTTAAACGTTAACTCTCAAGAGTCAACGCAAAAAAAAATTTTAATACAAGATTTTAATTATATTTTTTAATTTTAATTTTTATTTATATTTGTGATTTTAATGAAATTTGGTATACTTTCGTATTTTAATTCGCTGATTACAAAAATTACATTGAAAATTGTCAAAATTTGGTTATCATGGTCAAAACCATAAAAAACACATGAAAATTTATTTTTTTTGCAATTATATCTCAATAAATATTAAAATGTTCGAAAATTGTTTTTTCATAACACATGCATGGAAAACGTAACTTTCTATTCGTAAAAATAGTTTAGAAAATGAAACAATTCCAAACTGTGTGGAAACTTTCTTGGTTCCACCAATCAGAAAGCAGAGTTACTTTGTCGCACGGTGCGACAAAGTTTTTGTCTCACTGTTATCCACCAATGAGAATACGTAATTACTTTGTCGCACTTCTTTTTCGCACAGTTTTCACGAAAGTAACCGAAGGTAACCAACTCTAAACGAAGACAACTGAAATAGCAAAGGACGGAACGATATGTCTGTC
Organism: Ganaspis brasiliensis; assembly: GCA_037103525.1. NCBI lineage: Eukaryota > Metazoa > Arthropoda > Insecta > Hymenoptera > Figitidae > Ganaspis > Ganaspis brasiliensis. Next base: position 1,562,392 of record JAZKLR010000254.1, on the reverse strand, counting down.
CTTGTCTATCGCGCGAAATGCACCGACTGCATTGCATGCGCGAGCAGCTTTAGACCGACATTTACCGACGTGAGCCGATGATACACGAACTGCCATTTTATTTCGTAATATGTAGCATGGTGATAAAGCTTGTTTAGTTGTTTGTTCTTTTTCTGTTTTTTCCACGTTTTCAACATGAGTGCCAAAGACGAATACGATGACGAAATTCCTGAGGATGTGCTTGAAAGTTACAACGCAATATCACTGAATTTGTTGCCCCGAAAATCTAAAGATAAATATATCAAGACATATGGAGAGTTTACTGCTTGGAAAGAAGAAAAAAACATAACCTCTAATGATGAAAAAGTTTTATTAGTTTATTTTAATGGATTGGTCGAAAATAAAAAATGGAAATCGTCAACTTTATGGTCTCACTGGTCCATGTTGAGAACAATGTTAAATATTAATGAAAACCTTGACATCAAATTGTATTTAAAATTGAAATCCTTTATGAAGCAACAAAGTGTAGGATATCAACCTAAGAAAGCGGAAGTGTTTTCATCTGAACATGTACAGGAATTTTGTAATGAGGCTCCAGACTTGGACTTTCTAGCCACAAAGGTAATATGCTATTCAAATATTAATTTATTTATTTTTATTTAATTAATATAGGCTCTCTAAAGGTCCGAAAAGTTGTCAGTAATTTAATTCAATTTGTAATTTATATTTATTAATGATATTTGGATTTCTTGGTGGACTTAGAAGGGAAGAACTTGTTAAAGTTCATATAAATCATATCAGAGAGGTGGGATCTACACTCTTTGTCGATATTCCCGAAACAAAAACTCACCAGCCGAAATCATTTGCTATTCTTGGTAAATTTGTAGATGTAGTAAAAAAATACCAAGATTTACGACCAGTTAATTGTGCGAAAACTCGGTTTTTTCTAAACTATCGCAATGGAAGCTGTACAGTACAGCCTATTGGTATTAATAAATTCGGAGGAATGCCTAAGGAAATAGCGAAATATTTAAAATTACAAAATCCAGAAAAGTATACTGGACATACTTTTCGCCGAACATCCGCAACGTTGCTCGCAAATGCTGGTGCCAATATGACTACCATGAAACGACATGGAGGTTGGCGTTCAAATACCGTAGCAGAAGGTTATATTGCTCATTCATCCAATAATAAAAAGATAATCAGCGAAAAAATTACTAGTTCGATAGTATTAAAAGATGTAAGTTCTGAAAAAGACGTACAAAAATTGTCAATCGATTCTACAAATGAACAAGCGTGCGGTTCAAAAGATTCAACATCTTCACCCCCAGCAAAAAAATATAAATCCTTTGACAATTCACTCGCTCCAAACGATTATCATTTTCATAATTGTACTGTAACATTGATTCAAAAATAATAACTGAAGGAAAATGTGAATATGTCACGTAATATTTTTACAATTCTCATAATGTTTAAAATAAAAAAGTGCATTTTATAAGGAATCTACATAACAATACTCAAAAAAGTTATAATTTCGAAAGTTTTATGCATATATACGTATCTTATTTTTTAATTTTAGTATTTAATATTTAAAACTTTCCTTTGTGTCCTTGTAAATATCATAAACAAATATTTCTATTAATTGTATCTGTTGGATTATTATGTCAAAATTTTAGATTTATTCTTATCTTAAATTTAAATACTACTAGATTTACTTCAAAATAAAAAAGAAAATTTCAAAAAATATTAAAAACTTAAAAATTTTATTTTTAATCAAAAATACTAGAAATTTTTTTTATAATTTTTTTATCTTTTGAGTCGGTTTTTTTGTTACCGGGGTCTTCTCCCCCCGAACCCCCCGACCGGGGCTACGCCCCTGGACCCCCACTTGGCGCCATCCGGTGCCTCTGTATACATTTCAGGAGATATTCGACTGCGTGGTTAAAACTACAATCAATCCATATTTTTACGTTTCCATGCATTTGTTATGAAAAATATTATGCGATACGCATTTGACAAAGAGCTTTTTCCAAACTTGTATCGCAATGTACTATTTACAAGAGTTGTAGGCCTTTTTAAATTACATATTCTGAGTCGTATGAGTTTTTTTGTTTGATATCTTTAATAATTTTTGAGAAAATCAATAATAAATTTTCTCGAAACGTTTCAGAACTCACCCTCTTTTACACATTAAAATAGGTAATTAAGTCGGTTCTTATTTTCTTTCGGAGGGCTTCGATCTTCGAATCTTTTTTTTTACAGAAAATAAAGAAGGGTTCTTTTGACATCAATAGTGGTTATTTTTACCGAAATAGAATTTATTGAAAACTATTGGAGAAAGCAAAAAAAATGCATATAACATAAACAGCTGTCGAAAATAATAATAGTACCCGAAAAAAGAATGAACTCTCAGCATGAACCATTCCAAATAGCACGATAGTTTGCTGTACAGCAACTGTAAGGGTTATCCGTAAAGGTTGTAAGGAAGCCAGTAGTAAGCATATAGTCAACTTAAGGGGGCATATACAGTCGTGGCGAGAGAAACTAGGCCATTTTCTCAATTTTTTTTTCAAGATAGTAATTATTTATTTGAAAATAGTGGACGTAAACGCTGTTTTCCTGAAACGCCTTTTTTTTAAGGTGTCTTGCGGTGGACATGATAAGTCGAGAATGCTTCATCTGAAATCAAACTCACAAACTAATTTCAGTAGTATATTGCAATATATACTAGATATAAAAGATTTGCAGTAAATCTTGCGGATTTTTCCGGAATGTTTGCGCAGAGACTCCGGAAAATCCAGCGGATAATGGATAAATTTTCGCACGGTTTTCGGAAATCCTCTCCAAAATTTCACCAGCTGACTAATACGGCCGCCAGTACAACAGCTCGTAATTACTAAGTAACCTTCAGACATCCAGGTCTCTGCAACACCCAAGTACCCAAAAGTTGTCCAGGTCGTTTTCGACCAATTTCTTCGCGGAAGTTAACCTCAATTTGTAAAATCGACTTCCAAAAGTCACCCAAGTGCCCAACCGATGGCCAGGTCGTTTTTGACCAAATTTTTTGGGGGAAGTTAACCTCAAATTGTGAAAATCGACTTCTAAAACTTACCAAAGAACCAAACTGATGCCTAGGTCGGTTTTGATCAACTTCTTCGGGAAAGTTAACCTCAAATTGTGAAAATCGACTTCCAAAAATCACGCAAGTGCCCAATAGGGTGGACCAAAAAAAAAATTTCTTTTTTCATAGGAGCCTCAGGTTCAAATAGTTTTTATAGATGGCCAATAACTTACACGCGAAGTGACTGGTTTTTTTAAAAAATATTTAACGTAAGACCGATGGCCATAAAACTGAAAAAATGAAAAACAATTTTTAGTAAGCCTGTAAATTCAGAGATAATTTTTTTATTTTAATTGCACAATGTTTTTCCATGTATTTTTCCCCCCAAATTTGAATCTGTAGTTTTTTTTTTTTGGTTTTTTATTTGTTTTTTCATTTGAGACGGTGTTTCGTTTTTAGACAGAAGTCTCTCCAAATATATCCTAAGTTCCTCCTTTTAAATTAGGTTTAAATTAATAATCCTAATTTGGGATGAGGACAAGTCAATGAGAAGCTAAGACGTTTGAGAATATTTATTTATTATAACACAAAGTCAAAAACAAGGTTATACATATGTATAAATATCAATTTATTGGGACTTACTTTTGGAAGAAAAAGATAACAATGTAGGCTTCGAGTCGAACTTGCAGTGGTTTATTCGGCGTGAATTTCGAGGTTGATGACTTGATAATGTGCTGCAGAGGTGGTAAGATTCCAGACAGATTGGTGGCAGAACTAGACGTAGATTCTTCGTGGCACGCTCTTCAAATTAGAAGATAAAGCGTTGACAGGATGCAAGTCCAAGTAAAACACTGGGTTGATTCTCTTAACAGATTCTCGAAAATAATACGGACTGGAATAACTAAAGCACTCTCTAACTAATTGTTGGAATATTTGAATATAGCGCTCTAAGTTGGATGTCTCGCTTGACTCCTGTAGTTAACTTCCTCCCTCTCCCGATGCGCATGAGCCGTGGCGTTTCGCCTGCTCACTACTTGTTCCGTTCGTCTCGAGGTGTAAAGTGTTTCTCGTTTGATATAAAATAAACTCGACAGTTTAACTTTAATATAATTACTGTGCTTTATTTCTGTCACCCAAATATTTAACAAGACTTCAGGTTATGGGCCCCGGCACACTTCCACTGCGCTGGGTGTAAAAAGTCTGTAAACTGTTCGCGAAAAGAAAAGTGCGTCGCGGCGTGGTCGGCTTTGTGGGAACGAGAACGGCAGCCATTTTCTTGATCGCGTCTACGAATTGTTTCAACGAGTGCTTCTTGAAAGATTTTACGAATTGTTTACCAGCTGTGAAACAACAATGTCGACGACTGTAAAAAAGATAATCGAAAGGTGCAGACGTGCATTGGATTTAGAAACGAACGAGGATCTGGAAGTGCAGATAAAGATGGACGACATGTTTTTCACCGTAACCTTTTCTGAAGGTGAAACGATTAGTTTGAGTGAGTAAAATCTTTATATCTAAAGGACAAATAAAATTTTATCAGCTGTTAAACGATTGTTTTAAAAATAATTAAAAATTGTCCTAAATTTAAGTTTAAAATATTAACGAACGTGTAACGAAAGTTTCTCGAGAATTATAATTAACGAAAGTATTTTGCAGGCAAAATCAGCTTTAGCGAATGAATTACTTTATTCAATCAATATTTTAAAGAAATTTTACTTAATTTAATTATTATTTAACGATTGTAGTACATAACGAAGAGGTTAAGTAACCAAATTGTTTTTCTATAAACGAGGTTATTGTTTAACGAAATATAACCTTACAAATGAGTTAGTTAACTAATTTATAATTTTTTTTTTAAAAAAGAAAATAAAATCAAACGAGTATACAGTGTAACGATTATGGTTTGTGAAATTAAATTTTAAATTTACGATGATCATTTAATTAAACTAATAATTTTTAAAAGCTTTTAATATAAATAGAATTCTATGTATTATGTTTTTGGCGTCGTTAAACAAACGCTCTATTAAACGAAGGACCAAATACGACTGGTATATCTAGATATTTTTTTGTTAAAACATTATTAAGCACACACGAATCCGTTCGTCTGGGTTGTTTCTTTTGAACGAAGTTGTGTTCACTTCTGAAGATTGAAACAACTAGATTCGCTCATAGCATTCGGTAGTAACGAGTGTGATTGAGCGAATCAGTTCTGCATCGTCTTGACATGTGTTCTGTTTCGATGATGCAAGAGCAGACCGCTTGCTTTATTATTTATAATAATTAAAATTCTTTAAATTTTATTAAACAGTTGATTTCGATCAATTTAACAATAAGACAGTTTTAAGTATTATATTTGACGAGGTTGGTTTTTCTAAAACTAATTTAAATATATTTCAAGGCAAAAAATCGCTTAAAAACGACTGGGATGACCTTATGAGCGAACTAAATAAGGCAAGCAACGAGTCAAAACCAGGCAGCGGCGACGTTACGAGTGAGAAGGAGTGTTCCTTGCTGGAAACAGAAAACAGAAATGAAACGAATGAGATCTCAGAAAGTGAGGAGGAAAAACTACTTTCTGATTCTCAATTGACAGGTAATTTTACTTAACGATTGATAATGACTGTCAAAGCTATATTTTCCTTCATTAGATTTTATTAACGTCTTACAATTAGACGAAAATTAACTATTTATTACGATTTCTGTTTTACGAATTTTAACGATTTGTTACGAGTGCACGACTGTGTTGTCGACAACAAATAAAAATATGACAGTTTCTTATTTAACGATTTCTGTGGTAGGTGTGTCACCATTAATGGAGAAGTGTGGTCCTGGTCTGAACGAGGAGGACGAACCTTAGTTAAAAGTTGTGAAGGAAAGGAAGATTGAAATCGGTCAAAACAACAAAAACAAAATTGACGATTCGGGTGATGACTGTAACAACGACAAATTTGACAAAAACGAAATGAAAGATAAAGACTGTAATAAAGACAAACACGACAAGAACGAAACTTATAACGAAAAACACGACAGTTGTAATGAGAACAGCATTGAAAAAGAAATCTTTGAACTTGAGAACGAATGTGGAGATAAAAACGAAACGAATACAAATAAACACGACAGTAATAATGACAGTAAAAATAACGATAAAGACAGAAACCTTGACACTAAAGATGACGAACTACTCAGTACTCAAGCCTCAAATGTAAATTTAAAACGACAGTTAGAAACAAACGACATTGACATTGAGACTCTGCGGAGCTGTGTAAGGTTTGAAGAAAGATTTTCTGAGAAGCTGGCATATCTAGAATCGATGGTGGACACAACGTTCAAATTGCATAACAAAATGCAAGAGAATTTAAAAATATGGCTCAAACAACGCGAAACTGAAGACCAGGTAAAGAAACCTAGAATTGAATCTATTTTGACAATTCCCCCTGATAACAAAAATTTAACTGGTTCTCGGGTTCTTACGACTATTAACGATTACAGTAAACGAATAATTAATGATAACAAAATTAGAGACGCGAAAAAAAGATATTAAATTAAACGAAAAAACGAATATTTTAAAAACAAAACCGGATGATACGAGCAATTTCGTAAATAACATTAAAGAAGCAATTAAAATTGAATTTATCGGGAAAAATAGTGGGATAAAATACGACTATAAATTAAATTTACAAACTAAATTTGAACACTTTTATGAATTCTTGACTTCTGAATTAAGAACGATAGACCTGCTTTATGTTATTGACACGACAGTTTCACCTCCGGTAGGTTTAAACGATCAGTTATTGGAAAAGCATAAATTTAAAGTTCGGGATATCAGCAATAAAATTCTTAGATCGGTTTGAAGAAATAGTTCCTAATTACGAAAATATCTCGGATTCAACGCCACTTTCAAGTGATGAGAAACGAGATGCTTTATACAATGCGATCATGAACCAGGTGCCCGAAATACAATCAGTTGAGTTCATGACTAAAAGTCAGACAGGTAAAGGTCTAACTTATGACTCATTAAAAATGTTTATCCTTCAGGCAGAAGCTAACCATATTCAATCCTCTACGAAAAATCACCCTGCTACAAAACCTCCCTCTATGGCTTCTGTTCAAATGGCGAACGTGAATCAAACGAAGTGGGTTAACGAGAGATGTTTTGAGTGCGACGATTATGGTCATATGAAAAATGAATGTCCACTTAAAGGACGAGGTCTCAAAAAATGCTACGAGTGTCAAAAATTCACAACCCACATAGCTAACGATTGCCCCCAACGACTGTCTAAACAAGGAAACAATTCTGGAAGAGGTGGTAGAGGTAAGCGTTTTAATAATTCATTTAATAAATATGACAGTCACCTTCATGCCAAAAATAAACGAGTTTTTAAATCAAAAGTAAACAGAGGTAATCAAAATCCTCGGTTCTCTAGACTATCACGTGACGACAGTAGACGTTTTTACAAACAAAATAACGATGGTTTACGACAAAAACGATTTGTTTGTAAAAATGACAATTTACAACAGAAACAGACACGAACCGGCATTAGCGAAACCCCAAAAAGTAATTTTGCAGAACATCAGCAGAATAATAAACCAGGTAAGTTAGAAAGTTGCACTTACATGACAATGCCATGTCATGATCGTAAATCTATCCCTAATAAACAGTCTTTTCCACCTGGCTTTGATTTTCATGAGTTTCAACAAAAAGAAAATATTTTTGTTAAAAGTTGTGCTCAGAATAATCAATTTGTCTCTTTTATTGTTGATACAGGTGCTACCGAACACCTTACGAATTTGAAAGAGATTTTTGAAACTTTTGAAAGGACAGAGTCAAGTGTCATCAAATGCGCGAATCATGATAATAAAGCCGATCTGGCAGTTCTAGGTAAAGGTACCATTGGGTTATGCACAAATAATGATAAATCATTTGAATTAACAAATACAATATTTGCTGATTCTCTTTCGGAAAATTTGTTATCTTTACGACGGTTCGCGGAAGCTGGCTTGTCAACTTATCTAGATGACAAAAATATATTTATTTTTGATCCTAAAACTAACGATTTATTTGCGACAGGTGTATACGAAAAACCATATTGGTTTATTGAATTTAAAATTATTAAGAAAAATTCAAACGAACGATGTGTTATCGCGGATGCAATTGCATTAGATACAAATATAATTGAAAATAAACCCGAAGAAACGAATGTAACGATAAACCAAAACGAACGGGAAAATGACGAAATTAAAAACGATTCGGTAAATAAAAACGAAACTGACAATATAGTGACAATATAGATTTAGTTAATGAACTTACGCCTTTCGAGAAAAATTATAATGATTTTGTTAAATCAAATAAAGCCATGCTTTGGCACGTAAGAATGGGGCATGCATCAGTCGGTTATTTACGAAAGTTACAGAATTCCTGGAAGGAGAACAAAGATTTACAATCAGTAAAATTTGACGACAGTATACTGGATTGTGAAATTTGTGCTCTTACAAAATTAACAAAACTACCTTTTCGAAACGAAAGAAACCGAGCAACACGACCGTTACAAATCATCCATTCAGACGTTATGGGTAAAATCTCTCCACCCACACAGCCACATGGATACCAGTATATCTCCGTATTTATTGATGATTTTTCTAGGATGGCTTTGGCCTACCCGATGAAAACAAAGGACGAGACGGGTCATTGTCTGGAAAAATTTATTAAAAGTTCACGTAATTTGCTTGGAAAAAACGAAAAGATTTGTTACTTGAGATCGGATCAAGGTACAGAGTATATGGGGGGATACACAAATGATGTATTAAATCGCGAAGGCATTGAACGACATTATTCTTGCCCTGACACCCCTCAACACAACGGAACTTCAGAACGATTTAATCAAACCATACAAAAACGAGTTAGATCAATTATGTTTGATTCGAAAGTCCCATCTACTATGTGGGATTTAGCTTTAGGAACGGCGGTTTATGTGTATAATAGAACCCCACATAAATCAAACGATTTTACAGCACCATTGACGAAATTTGCACCGGATTTTCACTTTGATTTAAATCAAATTAAACGTTTCGGATGTTTAGCCTATTGGTCGATTACTAGAAAGCCCGATTCTAAATTTTCAGCTCGAGCAGTTCGAGGTATTCTAGTAGGATATACTCCATCTGGGTATATATTTTTAAATCCTGAATCAGGAAAATTCTTTGAGTCAAGAAACGTCCGTTTTAACGAAAAGATTGTATACGGTGATAAATACAATAAAGACTCGATACAAACGTGGCCCAATTCAGCACCAAATTTATCAACTGACGATTGGTTTATTAAGTTTGAAAATAGCGATAAAAATGAAGAGTTGAAAAATGATAGTGAGTTTTTAGATACGATAGTAGAAACGAAAAGGAAGCGTGGTAGACCCCTAAAACGATTGTTAGAAACGGAGGGAGAAGAATCGAATGAATGTGTTAAAAAACAAAAGATTTTACTACCCACACGAGAGCCTTATGCTACAAGAAGTAAGAAAATCGCCGATACTAGTTTTGTTAAAATTTCTAAGATAACGAAAGTTTCAGATGACTATGAATTTCCTAGTTTGGAAGACGAGTTTGCTAAAACAGGAAATAAATCTGACGACGAAATTCTATATAGTTTTCATGCTGAAATTAATAATGATCCGTTGTCATTTAAACAAGCAATGAATTCTTGCAATAAAATGGAGTGGTTGAAAGCTGTTAAAGATGAATTGAATTCTATGGAAAAGAATCAAGTTTGGTCCTTGGTAAATCGTCCTTTGCGAGGGAAAAACGATAAGAGACCAAATATAATTGATTCACGATGGGTGTTCAAACGAAAGTATGAAAGTCCAGAACTTGTTAAACACAAGGCTAGATTAGTTATACATGGTTTTAAAGATACGAATTCATACGACTTAAAGGAGACTTATGCACCAGTCTCAAGATTAACTCTTGTACGAGCAGTGCTGGCTTTGATAAACTACTACGATTTGGAAGCTTGTCAATTAGACGTAAAAACTGCATTTTTAAATGGAATATTGATGACGAAATTTATATGGAGATCCCTGATGGTATGGACCTTCCTGAAAATATACGACAGTCTAAAGTGTGCAAAATACATAAAGCGCTATACGGTTTAAGAATTAGTCCAAAACGATGGAACCAGAAGTTTTCTGAAGTTGCGAAGTCTATGGGACTAACCAATGACGATTATGATCCCTGTCTTTTTACTTGGCGCTCTGGTAAATTTATTGTAATTTTACTTATTTATGTTGATGACATTCTCTTGGCAAGTAACGACAGTGAAAAACTGCTAGAAGTTAAAATTAAATTAATGGACTCTTTTGAAATGACAGACTTAGGAGAACCAAAAACATTTTTGGGAATGAATATACAACGACAGAGAGAAACAAAAATTATGACGGTGACACAAGAAGCTTACATCGATAAAATCTTGATAAAATTTGGCTTTGCTGACGAATTTCCAAAGAATACACCTATGGTGACACGACAGGTAGCTAATCGAGAGCGAAAACAGCGAGAAGATGACGATGATGATGATCTTAGTGAGAATATTCTTAACATCCCTTACAGAGAAACGATTGGTAGTCTTCTGTACTTAGCTGGTGCTACTCGTCCTGATATAGCCTTTGCCGTAAATGTCTTGAGTAGACATCAGCTTAATCCAACTGAAAACGAATGGATTATGGTAAAACGAGTGTTCCAATATTTGAAGGGAACAAAGAAACTAGGATTAAACTATATGGGTAGACGAAGTGACCTGTTGGCTTATTCGGACGCAAGTTTTGCTGTCTGTAAGTCATCAGTTTCAACTTGTGGATTTGTAATTCGACTGTTTGGCGATACGATATCCTGGCGTGCAAATAAACAAACGTATGTTGCATTGTCGACTTGCGAGGCAGAGTATGTTGCAATGAGCCAAGCTTGTCAGGAAATAATCGCAATAAATAAATCCCTGCGTAGAATTTGTAATAAAAGTTTGCTTCCCGCGATTCTTAGATGTGACAATAAAGCCGCTGCAATATGTGCAAAAACGAATGGTGGAAATAGACTGAGGCACATGACTGATGTGCATAATGATTATGTCAAAGAATGAGTTAAATTTGACCGTGTGGAAATTCAATGGGTTTCTACTAAAGATCAGTGGGCAGATATTATGACGAAGCCACTTGCTTCTGAAACTCATGTTCTTTTACGAAATAAGATTCTTAATTATGACTGTTAAATATCAATTGATCTAGTTATAGAAAAGACTGTGGACGAATGACTCCATCACAATAAGATAAATTATATAAAATAACGACAGTAATTTTATCTAAATGGTTAATGTGTATAATTTGTTTTGAATAGTTTTTAGGAACTCTGAGGACACAAAGTAAGGATAAAAAAAAGCTGAATTAGATTACCTTGACTGATTTTATTAATGGACCAAAAATTAAAAGGATTTACCAGATTTTAAGATGACGACCGTCAGGAATACCTGCCTGATTACAGCGATCTTAATCAAAATGTGATTTATGCTATAGTCTACAGCTGTTAAGAGACTTTAAAATTTATATATTTTTGTACTTCGATAATACTATTACTAAGTTAATTTGTTTAATTATATGAGTCAATCTCGGGAGGGAGTGTTGGAATATTTGAATATAGCGCTCTAAGTTGGATGTCTCGCTTGACTCCTGTAGTTAACTTCCTCCCTCTCCCGATGCGCATGAGCCGTGGCGTTTCGCCTGCTCACTACTTGTTCCGTTCGTCTCGAGGTGTAAAGTGTTTCTCGTTTGATATAAAATAAACTCGACAGTTTAACTTTAATATAATTACTGTGCTTTATTTCTGTCACCCAAATATTTAACAAGACTTCACTAATACTAACTGTATTCTTATCGTTCTGTCTGTCCCTTAATATCCGAGAAAGGTGAAGGTTAATAGTCGTTTTTTGATCATGTGTCACCCGCGTCTCCGCTGCAGTTCATGAATCTTCATCGACTTCCTCACTGACTTCCCCTCAGATTTTGGCCCCTTTGCCGCAGTGTGCGATTCAAATCTTCCTCATCTTCTCCCCGGAACCACTTCATCAGAATAATCGTAAGTCGTTTTCCCTAATTACCTTACGCCGTAAACCCCGCATCAGACTAGTACTTGATTCGTAAAAAACCATCGTAGTGTTGTACGCATCACAGAAATGTATTATGTCATCGTTATCTTATTTCTTTTTAGTGAGCCCAATTACGGCGTTTAATATTATGTACCTTTCATGTTGATAAAATAATATAAGAATACAAAAGAATATATAAGAAATAATATGTTAATTGATACAATGTAAATATGTATAAAGTAATATATATATTTATATAATATAAATGTATATATATATATATATAAGTTACGGACGTAACACCTCCCCCCTCAGTTCGAGGATGTGAGAAAAACGATATATGCTCGAATTTTTAGGATATTCATTTTTTTAGAAGGGAACTGTTATGATCGTGTACATTTTTCGGTTTTATGTTACTCATTCGATAAATTCATTTATTTTAATAAAAGTAATATAATGAAGATTCATACTAATGCATGCAATATTCCTGTTACGTGTATTATTTGATATTTGATTACATTTTTTATAGTATTTATACAATATAAGAATTTTAACATTTTAGCTATTCAATTTTGTGACTACTATGTGTTTGCAATATTTGATAAGATTCCTAATGAGAATTTCATTTATACTTGCAAAATTCAATTTTTGTGATTTTTACATAATTTTATTATTTAACATAGTAATATAAAATTTTTATTCATCCTCATTTTTAAAAATGATTGATGGAATTCTTGATTCTACATATTTATCTTTTGTATTTGTATATGTAAGTTGCAAAATTCAATTTTTGTTATTATTACATAGTTTTGTTGTTAAACATAGTAAAATAAAGTTTTCATTCATACTTGCAATTTTCTGAGTTTAGTAGTTAATATAGAATGTAATAAAATAGTATTTGATTAAAAGCTTTCTATTTATACTGGCACATTCAATTAATGATTGTTTGTGACACACCCTTTTTTATTTTTATTATTCTTTGTTAATAATATTGAAAATAAGTATGTCCTTTGAAATTTACTAATATTTTGTTTTCACTTGTCAATCATGTTCAAAGTTAATTGTATTTGGCATATGTGAATTTTTTCAAAGATTTTTTGTTTATCTACTAAGTTTAAATTACACTGGATTTAAATTTGAACATTTTTGTGAAGTAAGTAATTTATTGTTACGCACATTTAATTTCATTTTTCTAAGCAAGTTTGTTTATGATTTTGTTTCTGTATCAATTTTTGTTATTTTAATTATTAAATTGAATTTATATGTGCGTATAGTAGAAAAAGGAAAAAAAAATTATATTTGTTTTTCTTAATCACATTTATACATTTTTTTTGCGCTCCCAGAGAAGTAAACATAGAATTTTGATAAAATGAGACCGAAAGAAATTATTAGTCCTCTCGAGTTTCCGGTGAACCTCGAGTTTTTAGGATTTTGATAAAACACCGTGGTTAGAGGATTAGATTTTTTTCTTATTTTACTTTACTTTAAGTTATTCCGATTTCGTTTTTTGCAGTTGCTGTCTATGAGGTGTTATGCATAAAATAAATATATCATTTTTAATCTGAAGTCCATTACCTAGAACATATAACTTGTATTATTAAAAGTACTCTTATTATTTCATATTAATTTATGAAAAATGTTATTCTTATGATAATCACAAAAATGACACTTTTTTAATTGGATTGGATTTGTAAGTTGAAGGAAAATTTCAATGAGGGTTATTATTTGCTTTATAGTGAAACCAATTCTTATTAATTTTACCTTACATTTCTGATAAAAATACGCTGGTGTAAAAAATATTTATTTTTGAAATTCGATCTAGAAATATCGAAAATTGCGTTTTAGCTGTTAACCAAAGACCACAAAAATACCTCTGAATTCTACTGTATTTCTATATTGTGTGGTAAGCGACAAACGTAGACACTATTCTCACAATTTATATATATTAATTTTTCCTTAACTTCATTAATAGGGGTCAAAGTAATGTTATCATTTTTGTCTGTCACTTCAAAGAGATGTTGAACGAGTAGATCGGGAACTACATCCAACTGAACTGTTGCCAAGTAACAATTTTTGTTCGTTTTTATTATGTCCTGAATTTGAATGACATTACCAGAAGATAATCTAAAGACTGTATCGTTTCTCTTACTGGAAAGGGTATTTTGAACATTTTTATAAACACATCCTTTGTATATGCATTTATCAAAGGATTCAATTTCTAAAATTTCGTTACTTGTGGGATCGGTAATATTGAAACTTGAACTTTTTCCACAAAACGTAACTCCATAAGTACTTCCTACAACGTATGTTGATAATGGAGTAAAAGAAAAGATAGATTGTCAGTAATGCCTAGCAACCTCAGAATGAAAAATATCTTTGGATGTTTCAAATTTGTAGTCAAGTATATCCAGAGATTTAGTGGCTATCTGTTGTTCTGGTTTCTTTGGTCCTAACACATATTGTTTTAGGACATACAAGTGACTCTCAAAACAGAAGGCTGAAGTTACCCAGAGAGGACCAGAACAACGAACAGATTCTACCATATGCAATAAAATGTGCACGTTGAAGGTCATTGCATTCTGACCATACAGAATTTCAAATTCTCCGATAAATTGCAACATGTTCGATTCGCAGAGAAGTACACTGTTAAAAATTTCTGTATTGTGCTTCACATACATGTATATGAAATTCAATTTAACATACAATTATATTAAATTTAATATACATGTATATTAGAATTCATTCAACGTTATAAATTCTCAGATACATGAATAGCAAATTTAATATACAGTATATTAAATTTGGGATAATTTATATTAGATTTAATACAATTCTATTTTAAATTGAATTTCATATACATGTATGTGAAGCACAATACATAAATTTTTAACAGTGTAATTCTTCTTTTGTGATTTCTTGTTTTAATAAAATAAAAACAGTATTCACAAGTAATGCAAAGTGTTCTAATGACTTTTGAGTTAAATGGCCTCTTAAACAAGGAACACCAAAGAACAACAGAAATTATCTCCATTCTGAGGCTTTCCATTTCGATTTGAACGAAAACTCTCTCACAACTCTATGATTTTCATGCATTGTTTGTAATGAGGTTAACATCTTACTGATGTTTTCTACATCTTGACGTGACAAATAACCTTCTTTCACCCATATGTCAAAAAGATGCTGAACTACGCCAATAAGAATACAATGCATATACTCAAGCGGAAAACTCCAAACCATGTCAAAAGGCTGCGTGAGATTCAAGAGACTGGAAGAACCTTTAACTCCACGAACGAAAGTTTGGCGAACGTTTCTTATGTTGTTGTCTTCTTGGCGAATCTGGACATTAAGAACATCCTCTAAATGGGATAAATGTGATCTCGTAACAAAATGAGGATCAAAGAGGTACCTAACGTAGTTAGTGTAGGTTCCTTTTTGATAGCACCAACTGTACCCGAAAAACCCATTATATTGGATTCTGAATTGCAATATTGGACGGGCAACAGAATCATTTATAGAGAATAAAATTCTGAAATAAAAAGTTATATAATCATCACCTATTTTCAACGTGATACCGTCTTTATTTAGCTCCTCGATATTTTTTAGAAATTCCTCTAAAAAGGAATTCATGAGATCAGGTTTTGGTTCACCATTATTATTCCCGCTAACATAATATACCGCATTCTCAACGAGATTGGCAGTTCATTCAGCTGTACTAGAATGGTCCAGCAACTATCGTTGCTGCTTTTTTTTTTAAATTGCACTATCTATAAAAAAGTTTAGAGTCAAAATAGTTTTGGAATTTGTAGGATTAACCATTTTATAAATACTCCCATCTTGAAAATCATTAATATTGCCATTCGTTGCACAGGGACGACTTTGACCCCTATTTAATTTTATTAACTCAGTTCTAACATCGGCAAGCTTAAACAAACGCTCTATTTGATACTTAAGATCAACTGTGACAAAATATGTCCCATCCTTTGTAGACAAATTACATCTTGATCCACATTTGTCGCAAAGACCTTCAGGATTGTTTGCTTTGTTTTCATCGGTCGATAATAATGTGTTTTTACAACAAGGACAATAGAAATTTAAAGTGAGTGTCCGTTCATCACTTTTAAACATTCTCATCATTATATAGTTCGATAAAGAGAGATTATGGAAGTTAGGACCAGCACACAGTTTAAATAAATCCATTAAAGATGAACGAGCTTCTTGTGACAATCTAAATCTTAGGCTATAACCTCTAACCATGGCTACGACGTCTCTGATTGTTAAATTTGATTGAGGGAAAAGCAGCATATTCTCCCAAGGATATCTAGTTCGACGAGCTTCATCATCGGCGTCACTAAACTGATCAAATTCTTCATCCGAGTTCTGATGGGAATTCTCTTCATCGTTGACATTACCTTCGAAATCGCTTTCATTTATTAAGCTAATTGACGGAAGTTGTTCTACTTCATTTTCGTGATTGACTCCCCTCATTGAACCAGGTGCCGAAAGATTGTCAGATTTTTGAGAATTTTCATTAGAAACTGAGGAAACTGGTCCTTGTTCAAAGTGCTCAGAATCGCTTGAATTTGAACTGGAATAACGCGTTTTTCTCACTGAAAGAACAAACACAACTTATAAAAATGTCGATTCAAAGGGAGGAATATATTAAGATTATGATTATTATCCCTTCAAGGTGCTGACTGGAACTAAAAAATTTCAAAATTTTCAGAATTTTTGGTAAAACTAAATATTTTCCATTATATTTAAAACCTGATTTTCTCTTATTTTAATAGTTTTGGTATTCTGGAATGGTTTCTTTTATTTAAATTGGTATATCATTTGTAAAAATAGTTTATAAACAAATCCATTTCTTAAAATCAATTCTTAGGGTTCGTAGGTAGATAGTTAATATGATAATCAAAAGAAACAAATTTAGAGATTAATTACAGGGATCACAGTTTCTCCCCTTTTTCACCTAATCCCCTTTTTTTTCTCTTTTTTTCTACCCTTTATCCCTAAAAGTCCCCTATTTTGAAAATTTGTACCTAATATAGGTACCCTATTTATCTAGAAAACTATAAATTTGTAAAAAAAAACTTAAAAAACTTTTGATCACAAACTTTAATTTATTCAAAATTTTAAATTACAATTATAAAATATGTTCTCAAATAATAATTATTTATTAGTTAAATTTTACAATTTGGATTTTCTCATTTGTATTACTGCCCACGATACGATATGATACGAGACTTCATGTGGTATCGTCTCGGTCTCGTCGAACATTAAAATTTCAGATCTCGGTATCGGTATCGGCAAGGATGGTCTCGGTCTCGAAGTCTCGGAGTCTCGAAAAATTTCAATCAATCTATTTTAAGTTCTACTTGACAAAATAACATGTAACTTGGAGTAAAGTTAAAGTAAGTGTTTTATTAAATGCCAACATTTCGACTGTCATGAATTTTTATCTGGTAATTTAACAATGCTATTTTTCTTCAAAAATGGATTTTGAAATCTTAAATTTATTAAAAATTATTGTTAAATGCTTCTGGCGAGACTTTTAAATTAGTAAAAAATATTAATTAAAAAACTATATTAAAAATATTTAGTTTTTACATAACTGTAAATAAGTTAAAATTTCTTACAAAAAAAAAAAAAAAATAAATAATAAAATTAGTCAAAATCTCTCTCTTTTTTATGTATTAAAATTAATAAAAATGAATTAATTAACGCCATCAAACTACAGAAGGTATTAAGATTTAAGGATCAAAAGCTAAAATAAAGTTAAGATACATAGTTTTGGTCTTTTGTTTAGTTAAGGATTTGATTAAAAAATACATTGTCACCGTAAATGCTTCAATTTTTAACTTATTTTCTAATTCCTTAAAGTCACGTCGAGAGTCTCGGTCTCGTGTCTCAGTAGCATTGGTATCGTCTCGGTTTGATAAAAACTGGTCTCGGTTTGGTATCGTATCGAAAAACCGAGACGATATGATACGAGACCGAGGCGAGACTAGTCTCGATCTCGTGGGCAGCACTACTAATTTGTTAGTGATTTTTTTACGAGGCCTTATAACGGTGCTATAATTTAGCACCTTAAATAATTTGGTTAGTTTTCATTTATTTGACAACGCATGCTTCGACATTTGATGTCCTCATCAGGTCATAACTAAGAATATGTTCCATTAAAATTTTTCTATGAAAGATAAATAGATCTCCAAAAAGGAGATTTCTATGTAAACAAAAAAAATACATGATGAAAATTTTAACAAAAGAATTATATGATGAAAATTGTAACAATTACTAAAGCAAAAGCGTATGATGTAAAAAAATCCTCCAGAAATAATTATTTTACATTTTATGTTTTTTCTTTAAGTCTAGATAAAATCTGTAATTTTAATCCACATGTGACAAATAATAGCTCATTTTTCTCGTCGAAACATTTTTTACAATTTTATTTGTTACATTTTGTTAAATAATATTCTGTTTAAAAAATGCGTAAAGACCAAATTTTATTTGTTTAATAAATTTTAAACAAAATATTATTTAACAGAACCCAATAAATAAAATGTTATAGAATGTTTCAATGTGAAAAAATAGCTATTATTTTTTAGAATTTAATTAATAAATAGTTATTAATTATAATCAATAAATAGTTAATTAATAAATAGTTAATTGAAATTGCTTGTTTCAAGAAATAATTATTTTACATTTTATGTTTTTTCTTTAAGTCTAGATAAAATCTGTAATTTTAATCCACATGTGACAAATAATAGCTCATTTTTCTCGTCGAAACATTTTCTACAATTTTATTTGTTACATTTTGTTAAATAATATTCTGTTTAAAAAATGCGTAAAGACCAAATTTTATTTGTTTAATAAATTTTAAACAAAATATTATTTAACAGAACCCAATAAATAAAATGTTATAGAATGTTTCAACGTGAAAAAATAGCTATTATTTTTTAGAATTTAATTAATAAATAGTTATTAATTATAATCAATAAATAGTTAATTAATAAATAGCTAATTGAAATTGCTTGTTCATTAAATGTAAAGAAAAATCATAAAATGTTAAATAATTATTATTTGACAACAAATTTTAGTTAAACCTTAATTTTTCTGGAAAATTTACAACAGGATCTTTCAAAATTTGGTTAAATTGATTTCAATAATAGTTTTTATTTTTTGCTGGGAAAAGACATTTTTTAGTTTGTGATTATGTCAATGGAGAGAACCCAGAGAACCTAATGTTTTATGTTTTAGTTTTATGTTTTGATACCTAGATTAAATTTGAGATTAGAAGTTTGTGAAATTTAAGTTATAGTTTAAAATAAAGAGATTTATCACTTAACTAAAATGATTTGCTTAAACTCAATATTTATAAAATTTATTATCAAGGCCAGAACCTCTCCGTGCCGATATGAACACTAACGAAAGAAAAACCAAAAGGAGAGATCTTGTTGAATTTCAACGCCGCAAAGCCGACGCCGAGATGAACCAAAACTCGTGAAAAATCCAAAGTCAAAACTCACCAAATTCAATAATACAAATCATGAACCACCAATAACGGATGAACGTTAACCCGTGGGCTCCTGGGACTTCCTCTCAAATTAATTTGATAACCACTAATACTTAAATAAATTATTTATTCACCAATATTATTTTAACTAACAACTTCAACCGAATTCAATAATTAAAATGATAATGTGCGAGCACATGGCAGAAATCGACCGGTATACTGATTTTTCCCTCACGACTCTCTCCCTCCAAACGGTCTTCTTCCTCGCTCGTTCTCCCTCGTTCGGCCGTCACGGACACCTCTCTCCTTCGCAGTCGGACCCATGGGAAGGCGTAACCTGTAAGAAAGATTCGGACGTTTCCGCTGACCTCCGCTTTCTTTCGTGAACTTGACCTACGCCAATCACAACTTGCGAATCAACGAAGGAAAACCATAAGAAACCGCTGATCGAAAAAAAAGACAGAATATACCTCTTTCCGAGCAAAAATCAATACTCGGCCCTCAGGCCCGTATATTCAAATTCAACTTATGTCCTCGCCATTTAATTTAAATAATAATAAAATAAAAGATTCCTTAGGGAAGGCAACTAAAAATATATGTTGACGATATACATCGTCACAAACCCCTCCCCTAGGTCGATGTATTCTCCAGAAACATCGCCGATTCTTTTCAACTTAAAACTCATTTATTTATTAAATCCAGAAAAAAGAAATATAACACAAAAAATAAGATACAATGAAAATGAGATTATGAAGATAAGCGCTGATGGAAATCATTCCTTGCACTGCCGATTCCAATCCTTAAGGAAATTATCCTTGGCTTCCTTAACCACCTCTGGAGACATGCCCTCTAGCCGTTGCGTTGATCCAACTCACGCAATGCCTCCAACAGATTTGCCGCTGATCTTGGTGGAACTGGAGCAAATGGATTAGGCACAGGATTCTCATCGTGAGTCCGCTTATAATATTTTTCCCGCTGATCTCGATGGAAAGCATAATTATCCTTCCCATATCGTAGCTCCATTTCCAATCGATGGACCCTTGAACATCGTGGGCATTCAGAAAGAATTACCCCCTTCCGACCACAATTTTTACAATGACGTCGGGGTTCCTCCGGACAACGTCGCGATCGATGCCCCCCTTTCCAACAATTAAAACAATGGCCGAAAGGAGGGTCCAGAGCAGGATCGGTGGTAATGGGATCCAATCCACCAAACATGAGTCCCTTAGTGATCACATCCATCTCAGCTGGTCCACGTCTATCCACCAAATGCCATCCATGTTGCTCCAAAGTTTCTTCTCGATTCGGAGGACGTGGAGGGCTGATAGGCCTAGGAGGAAGATATCCTTTCCTAGGACTAACGAAGTCCGACGGATTGATAAAGCTCCTCCTGATCCTTTCCATCTCGAAAAGTTGCCTCTCGCGCAATCGAGCCAATTCACGCTTTTCTGGAGTCAACACACAGTCTGCCACCAAATCCAGATTTTTGACAGCCTTTCGGCTATCGAAAGACTCATTCCTCCCTTTTTCCTTATTTTATTCGTCCAACTCCAGATCCAAAACCGTTTCCAAATCCTTGTCCACTCCTATCTCCAATATTTCCATATCCTCCTCTTCCAAAACCAATTTCCCCAAATCCAACTTCTCTGACTTTCTTCCTTTCCGATTTCACAGGTGGAAGCTTCTACCGGAATCAAAACTTTAAAAGAAGGTGATGGCTGCGAGTTCGCGTACTCTCTACGCTAAGCTTGTGAAGCTCGCTTCTTTTCGGCCAAAGGAGCTTGAACTTCACGATACTCTCTCAAAGAGAGATCGTTCCGTCCTCTCCAACTCCTTCTCCGGGCCGCTCCTGTTCGCCACATCTTCCTTTTTTGAGACCTTGCGTCTTGTGGGTGCCGAGTCCGACGTAAATGTCGCTCACAAACCGATATTCCCCCACGCTGACCGAATTTGGAATATTTCCGCTGATCCAGTTTAACCTGCAACAGAACAAATATTAGAGATATACAAACTAACTATCGATTTCGAGGCGGCAAATATCGCTTGAGATCGGAGACATGAACTTTAACGACCCGTCGAGAATTTTCCGTTTTTAATTCATAGACCGTCGGGGAAAGTTGTTTCACGATTTCGTACGGTCCTTCAAACTTCGGAGCTAATTTCGCCGAAAACCGTTGATCTGCATTTGATAATTAATGCGTTCTCCAAAGAACTTTGTCCCCGACACTAAAACTTGCCATCCGTTTATTTCTATTATAATAATTCGTTTGTTTTTCTCTCCCTTGATCAATGAATCTCGCTACTAAATCCCGAAGCGCGTCCAATCGTTTCATACGATCAACCCATACCTCCGGATCGATTCTCTTTACCGATTTTGTTTTCTCAACTTCTCGATGCAAACTCTTCACCGGTCGAGGCTGGCGACCATAATTTAAAAACGCCGGCGACACCTTTGTAGTTGATTGGACGGCCGTGTTTACTGCATGACGAAATTCATGTACATGCTCATCCCAATCCCGATGATCTGATCCAATAAAAGTAGCTATCATCGTTTTTAGAATTCTGTTGCTTCGCTCAACTGGATTGGCCTGTGGATGGTATGGCGGAGTTGTCAAATGCTTAACCCCATATTCTTCTAATGTCGTTTTCAAATACTTGTTATCGAACTCTTTGCTATTATCGCTCAACAGAAAATCCGGAGTTTCCCAACGAAACAAAATTAACTCCTCGAAAGCTCTGGCAATAGTTTTCCCATCCGCTGATCTAATAGGTTTAACCTCGATCCAACGGGAAAACAAGTCTTGAAAAACAACAAGATATTTGCAATGACTTTTACTCCGTGGAAATTCCATACAATCTACCGCTACCACAGACCAAGGACGCTCTACAATCCGCTGACCCATAAGACCTTGTGGTCCTTCCTGAGACACCTTATACAACTGACAATCATGTCATTCTCTCACAAAATTATGTACATCATGCCACACACCTGGCCAATAATACTTTTTAGCAACACGATAGTATGTTTTTTCAATTCCCAAATGGCCAGTTGATGCCTCATTGTGCGCATCTCGTAATACTCTCTCTCTGCACTCACTCGGGACCACTAATTTCCAACCATCCTCATCCCCTGTGATTGGCAACAAAAGAGGATCACTCCGGTGACGATACAACCGTTGATCTTCCACCCGCCAACCCGGAAATCTCTGTGGATACCGCTCTACCAAATCTCGCCTCTTAATGTACCATAAATCGCTGATCGTTTCGAAGGATGCCACCTCTTCTCCATCCTCTTCAAACATTCTGGATAATGCATCCGGAACATGATGCTGTGCACCTGGTTTGTGAAAAATGTCAAAGTCCCATTGTTGCATTTCCAGAGCCCATCTCGCTAATCGCCCTGTGGGATCTTTCAGATTTCTTAACCATTTGAGAGCGCTGTGATCTGTTATTGCTGTAAACTTATATCCTTCGACATAAGGACGAAGTTTCTTAATAGCCCATAACAATGCCAGACACTCTTTTTCCGTAACACTATAATTCCGCTCTGTCGCTGATAAAACTTTACTTACGTAAACAATTGGATGCTCACCATCCTCGGATTCTTGGGTTAATACTGCCCCAATAGCAGCATTACTTGCGTCGCACTGAATCGCAAATTGTTTCGTAAAATCTGGTCGGGCCAGTACCGGCGCAGATACCAGTTTACTCTTAAGAGTCCGAAAAGCCTCCTGTTGTTCTTCTCCCCACTCCCACTTTTTACCCTTATGAAGTAACCTCAAAAGTGGTATTTTCAACTCACTGTCGTTCTCAATGAATCTGGAATACCATCCAACCATTCCAAGGAAACGACGGAGTTGTTTTCAATTTTGTGGAGCTGGATAATTTAGAACTGGAGCTACTTTCTCTGGATCAGGCCGCAGACCTTCCTTGTCCAACACATAACCCAGATATGTTACCCTTGAACATCCAAATTCACATTTTTCCGCGTTGACCGTTAATCCTGCATCCGCTAATCTATCCAAAACGATTTTTAACCATTTCACATGATCCTCGAAATTATCAGTAACGATAATTATATCATCCAGATATCCAAATACGAAAGGTTCAAATTCCGGACCGAACAATGAATCAATCAAACGTTGGAACGTCATTGGAGCGTTCGTCAAGCCAAATGGCATGCGTTTGAATTGATATAGTCCTGATCCGGGAATAGCAAAAGCTGTATACTTTTTGCTTTCCGCTGACATTGGTATCTAATGATAAGCCTGCTTCAGATCAATTTTTGAAATGTACCGAGCTTTCCTCAGTTTGTCCAAAATCGAATCTAAGCTAGGGATCGGGTATGCGTCTCTAAGTGTTACTTTATTCAAATCCCTATAATCCACACAAACCGAAACGAACCATTTCCCTTTTTTACAATCACCGGTGCACTATTCCACTCACTCGCTGATCTTTCCACAACTCCTTCATGGAGCATTTTCTGAACCTTCTGATTTGCCTATTCCAAAATCATGGGAGACATTCTTCTTGACCTATGTCTAATAGGTGTCGGATCAGATACTCTTACGAAATGTTCTGTCAAAGAAGTCATTCCATGTTCCCCAGATTTAGGCACAATCAATTTATCCACTAATTGTTGAATTCGCTCGCGTTGTGGATCCGTGAGTTCCGATATTCCAGCACATTCCGCAAAAATAGTGTTATCCGACCGTTGATCTAAATTATCCTCAAATTTATGCCATTGACGCTCTCTTACTCTCCACATTCCCCTTCCTAAACGAACATCCATGTCCATTGCCCTACAAATATCCATACCGATTAACAAATCCTGTTTCAAAGAATTGAGGGCTTTTAACTGGAAAGGCTGTGAAATCCCATCTATCGTCAACCACAAATTTAATTTTCCCATATAATTTAACGATCTGCCGATCACGCTTTGGATAGCTGACGAGGTTGACACTAATCTATCCTTAAATCTCTCTATTAATTTCGGACCCATAACTGAAACCATCCCTCCCGGATCAAAGAGAGCAGTATATGGTTGTCCCGCTAAAACCACCTTAAAATAATATCTATTTTCTTCCCTTGACCCGTCCACCATTTTGTCACTTTCCGATGGTTCAATTACACCTTGTGTAATTTCTCCCCTCCCCTGGACTATGCGTACTGGATCCACTTCAGTACGCCCTGTCCCACAACCAAAATCTTGTGTACCAACACTGGGACACTCCACACCCAACTCAATGTCCACAGACTTGTCAATAGACAACTGTGTTCCAATAATGGGACACTCTGAACTACTGATGGGACACACTATGTCACTACTGGAACACGCTATATCAGTACTGGGACACCCTGTTTCACTACTGGGACACACTATCTCAGAACTGGGACACCCCGTCCCAGCTGACACGAGATTGTCCCTTATCTCATCACTTACATTATTTCCAGTAATTATTTCCCCATTCGCTTGTGAAGCCATAACCCGAATCGGAGAATCTCTTGTCCCACCAGTTACTGTCCATTTGACATCTGCACTGGGACATGAACAATTTTCCCTTTGATTGGGCTGATTCAATTCCTCTCTTATATTATTTTGATGGTCCCGTTGATCTATCCCCAGATCTATCCGCTGATCTACAACTGGCACTGTCCCGGTTGAATTATCTGGACCATCATGGATCACACTAACCTCTAATGGTGGACATTCATCTTGATGAACGGAATACTCCATTCTTTGCACTTTTGAAAATATATTAGAATTATCTAATGGGACACTCATTGTCCCATTGGTGGTTGTTGTTGGGGGGGAAGGTTGTTTGGTCCCCCCCGCTGCGCGTTTCCCAAAATTTCCCTAACTGCTACACAATTGGGACAGTTACTGAACACCGTCCCCCCCGTCCCACAAAGTTGACATAACACTATACTAGATTGTTGTCTCTTTTTGGGACACTCGGATGCATAGTGGCTTTGCCCTTGACAAAAGAAACATACTCTAAAACGACATTCAGATGCTCTGTGTCCCACTACCTGGCAGTGGTAACACGCCCCGAGAAATTTCCGCTGATCGCTCTGTCCATTATTCTGGGACGACCCTTGTCCCGTCGGAGAAGGTCTTACACCATTTTGACGACGCGTCGCTGGATTTTGATTGAAATTTCGGGAAAAATTTCGGGAAACATTTGGTGGGACATCCTGGGACATGGCCTGTGCATAAGTAACAGGGGTAGAGTATCCCTGTGGAATTTGCACTGGTATTTGGAGAGGTGCTAACACCTGTCCCACTTGTGTCCCAGTTCCCACCGGTACTGTCCCAGTTGTCCCGTCACTTGAATCCGATGACGAATCGTCTAATAGCGCGTCCACTTTAAAGCCTTTATTTGGTACTGAAACAGCAGCCGCAGGAAACCGCATTTTATCCTTGGCTGGTGGTGGGACATATCGCTTGTCCAACTCCTTTAACTTTTCAAACCGTCTCAAGACCCGTTCAAAATCGCTGATCGTATTAATCTCGAAACTACTCAAATACCTACGGTATTCAGGCGTCAAGCCTCGATGCGCAATTTTTAAAAATTGAGCGGATGAAATGGGACACCGCAAATGTCCATCGATAACCCGAAGACTCATTATAAAAGATGAAATTTTCTCCCCTTTTGCCTGGGTTCGCGATTTCATTTCTTCTATAACGTCATCGTCTTCCACCGATATCGAGTACTCACGAAGGAAAAGTTTCCTAAACCTTTTCCACGACTTTATCTCACGCTTAACCGTTATGTAACATGTACTGGCCGTTGATCTAAACGCGCTGGGGAGAGCTTTTAAAATTTCCCTATCGCTGATTCCATTGCACTCTTTGCAATCTTGCAATCGATCTATGAAATCTTCCGCATCTTCCTTGCCTGTAAACTTAATTTCCCAATCTTTTAAAATCCGGGGCACCATATACCCGCTATCCTTTTGGGGCACCTTGCGCTCTCTATGTCTTCTATGATTTGAACTATTTTCACTGTTGGACTTCGAATCCCCCGAAGACGAAAATAAAAATGAACGGTTCGGACCGAGAGGTATTACTGCTCGTTTCACTCTCGAAAATACTACTTTCCGTGTCACTTTTTTCTGCCGTTGATCCTTTTGAATTTGACTTTTTCGATTCTGACTTTTTCGCCCGCGGAGTTTTTTCTCCCCTACTACGACCTAACCATTCCTTACTTTCAGGGGGTTTTATAATCTTTTTCGAATTTTGTTTTGGGGAACACACGACATCTTTCCGTTGATCTACCGACTTCTTATTTACCGCGGATGTACTTGTTTTTGGGCTATTCGTTTCCGGTTTAGTTACTGGAATTTCCGGTATCTTTAATTCATCTGTTGATGGATTTACCGGTGCCTGAGGTGGCAACCAATCCATCCCCATATTTGAATTTTGTGCAAAAAATGTCTGCAGCGTAGGGCTCACATGCATTTGGGCCCTTAACTGACTCACACTCCATGCACTGGGAGCAAAAGTTGAAGAAGGGATACTTCTTCCGATTCCCGTCGACGTCAAATGAGAATTTGTACTCATTGCGGATCCTGAAATGGTCGTGGTAACCGTTGTAGTGCACCGAGTAGACGGCTGTACAACCGTTACCGGCTCATTCCTGGTATCCTTTTGACTCCCACTCCCACTCGGAATTTCATTTTCCACACCTGAATTTTGACTGGTTCCTGCTGATCCATCGTCCGAAAATCCAATTAAAACTTCCGTATCCGATTCTGTATCCGGCCCCAAATCCTCGGTAAGTATGCGTTTCGGTTTGCGACCCCTTTTCTTTGTCGTGTTTGCCGAGTCATATTTTGCATTCCATGGGACCGAAATCTCGTCCCCAAATTTAATTTTTATTTCCAACCTAAATAAACGCTCGCGTACAACCTGCATAGAGCGCAATGTACTGCACCCCTGTCCGTTTAAACTCCGAATCACGTCCTCAATTGATAACTTCCTAATTTCGCGCCATAACATCCGAGCTTCCCGATTTTCTAAAGTCGCTAACAATTGACTTTGATACATCGCCATTTTGTTTATTTTAATCCCAAAATTTTATTTCCAAAATATCCTACAATTTTCCGCTGATCGATCAATTCAGAAATTCTAATTTAAAATAACCATAAGTAACTCAATCACAAATCAAGTTACCAATCACTTGATAAAATAATAAATAATTAAATAGTACACAATACACAGAACATAAAATTTCACCATAAATTATCAAATAAATAAAACATATATCAACAATTTGTTGATTAATAAAATCAATAAAATATCAATATCAAAATGGCTGGAAGAATAAAAAATGATTAAAATAATTAGTTTCAACTAAAAGTTCTATCCAGTGAACCACCAATCACCGTTCACAAGGTTGATAACCACGCTGATCAAAAAAAAAATTTTGAAAATGACCAGGAATAATAATAAACCGAGTTCATTTACCGAATTTTAAAACTTCTGAGTATTTATATTATTATCGCCGCACAAGAAATATTTCCAAAGGAAATCAATTCAAATCAAATTTCAAATTATTAACTTTCTTGGAACCAGCGCCGTAACACGTATAAACAGAAAAAAAAAAATTTTCAGTCTCCAATTTAAATTGTTGAAAATTTTAAAAATAAATTTATTAAAATTTTGATACCGTAACAAAATTATGAACTTGATTATATTTAATCCTTTTATTTCATTTCTGCTGATTTCTACGGTTATTTTTCAACACTTTTACAACCCGAGAAAAACGTCACTTCCGACCGTGTGGCTCAACAATCCGCAAAATTTCCAGAGAAATTCCGTTGAACTTTTTCAAAGATCAAAATTTTCACTATAATTGACCGATTACAATTGGAATAACACACTTAATTTGAAACAAAAAATTTGACTTCACTTCTTAAAATTCATACGATTCTTAGAAAACTCTTGTGAGCTTTCTTTTATAAATCTCACTCCCAAATTTCTCCAAATTTAAATTTCACTATATAATCTTCAATCATTTATAAGAAAACTCTTATGAGCTTTCCGACATTTACGAGAAAAGAAAATTCTGATAACACTTCCTAATCAGTGGAAAACTCTTGTGACCCTTCCACAAAATTTTTACTCAAAATTTCCATTACCGGGATAATGTTCAATAAATCCGTGAATTTTTCACTAAAAACCGCTGATCGACATGAATGTTCACGAAATCATCCCGTTTCAAATTTCATTTCACACTATTCTTCACTTTTTAAAAATTTTCAGGGAGGATAAAATTCCAAAAATATATCTTGAAAAATTAACGACTAAAAAAAAAAAATTTTATTTCCTCCCAAATTCTTAAACAAATTCAAATTATAGTCACTTTACAACTCACAATTTATTTTCCAACCGTCACACTTTTAAAATTTTATAAAATAATTTTCTGTTGGGAAAAACGCGCCAAATTTTACCGCCAATTAAAATTTTATCCCGCCAAAATTTTCTTTCCGCTGATCTGTAATAAAGAATTCAAAAATTTCCTTATTAATCAAACGGTATAATCACCAATAAAACAAACAAGTATAATTATTTTACATAAAATTTCAATCCAGTTAATTGATTTCTCTAATCATCAATCCCGCCAGATTTTACCGCCAATTTTCTGGCACGTGGCCAAAAATTTTTCCTTAAATTTTATAAAATTTCACTATTTTCACTCACTTATCCGAAAATTTTCGATTATTGTTAACTTTCCGCGCCCGAAACCCACTCGAATTTCCGAAAAATGTCCGCCGATCTCAAACAAAAATTTTCCACATCCCGCTGATCAATAAATTGTCGGATTTTGGTCGTCTCATTAATTCAACACGAAATCCCCACAAGGGATGCCAATTAAAATAAAGAGATTTATCACTTAACTAAAATGATTTGCTTTAACTCAATATTTATAAAATTTATTATCAAGGCCAGAACCTCTCCGTGCCGATATGAACACCAACGAAAGAAAAACCAAAAGGAGAGATCTTGTTGAATTTCAACGCCGCAAAGCCGACGCCGAGACGAACCAAAACTCGTGAAAAATCCAAAGTCAAAACTCACCAAATTCAATAATACAAATCATGAACCACCAATAACGGATGAACGTTAACCCGTGGGCTCCTGGGACTTCCTCTCAAATTAATTTGATAACCACTAATACTTAAATAAATTATTTATTCACCAATATTATTTTAACTAACAACTTCAACCGAATTCAATAAGAATTTCACACTGGCGACGACACTCTCGGAAAAACAGGTGCTTCAACTCCGGCGAAAATGATAATGGGCGAGCACATGGCAGAAATCGACCAATATACTGATTTTTCCCTCACGACTCTCTCCCTCCAAACGGTCTTCTTCCTCGCTCGTTCTCTCTCGTTCGGCCGTCACGGACACCTCTCTCCTTCGCAGTCGGACCCATGGGAAGGCGTAACCTGTAAGAAAGATTCGGACGTTTCCGCTGACCTTCGCTTTCCTTCGTGAACTTGACCTACGCCAATCACAACTTGCGAATCAACGAAGGAAAACCATAAAAAACCGCTGATCGAAAAAAAAAACAGAATATACCTCTTTCCGAGCAAAAATCAATACTCGGCCCTCAGGCCCGTATATTCAAATTCAACTTATGTCCTCGCCATTTAATTTAAATAATAATAAAATAAAAGATTCCTAAGGGAAGGCAACTAAAAATATATGTTGACGATATACATCGTCACAAGTTAAAATTTGAATGAATTAAATTTAAAATTTTAAATCTTTAATTAATGTGTATGTTTTGACCAATAGAAGTTAGGATTCATGTTATGTTTGGTTTCAATAAAATTAAAATTAAATACGATTGTAATGCATTACAATTTGGATTAATTGAAATTTAAACATATATAACTTGAAATTTTAGTAGATTTAAATTTTTGTATATTAAAGTATGTGAAAAACTTCAAAGTTTCTGATCGATTGACATTTAAGTTGATTAAAATTTAGTTTATTTTTTTATTTATTTTAAATTAATGGGTATTAATTTTTGTTCGATTATTATTTAGACACAGTCTAATTTTTATAATTTAATATTTTGAAAGATTGAATTTGCTTTGAATTTAAAATTAAAAAGAATTGGATTTTTGATTTTTTAAATTTTGAATGAATTGAATTTAGAAACATTACAAATTAGAATGGAAAGAAATTTGAATCGATGAGAATTTGAAAAGAATTGAAATTAGCATTGATTACAATTTGAATCTAAAAAGCTTCAATAGATTAAAATTTAAATAAACTGAAATTTAAATACAAAGATTAAAATTCGAGTAAAAAGTGAATTATAAAGAAATTTATAGGGGAGAGTCGCTAGTTGTGAGACGGGTTTTATTTTTGACCTATAAATTGGAAATAGGTAAACGAAATCGTTAATGAAATACACCGTTCAAAAAGTAACTTAAATACGCAACTTTTATTTATAGATAGTGTAGTGTTCAGATGAACTCGAAAAATTTTATGTTCAATTTTCCGTGCACATCTTTTTAGTCAAAAAAAAAAGATGTCCAGTTGTGAGACACTAACAAAAAAAATGCTAAAATTTAAAAAATTTGGCATGAAACATTATGTTTAGCATAAACAACTAAATATATTGATAATACATATTATTATATACTAAATAATAATATTTATTCTTTGAAATATGACTATCAGTTTTCTTCATCGAAATCGCTGTCGCAATTTAGGCAAATGAAATAACTTGTGCGCATGTTCGCTCACTTTAAATAATTGTTGTGCTGTCAAATTTACGTAACGACCTAAACGGAACAGAGCGCTGTATGCTGCATAACGAAAAGTATAGGCTATCCCAGATGGGCGGCACCACCGTCTCACAACTGGTGACTTGCTGTGTCTCACAACCGGAAATTGGCGCTATTTTGAAAAAGGAAAAAAAATATATTTCTAACTGTAGATTGGAACAATGCAATATTGCATCACAAAATATAAAGAAAATACTAAATAAAAATGCATAACATTTAGCTTTTCCAATTAATTAACTTAAAAAAAAAGTACTTTGCACATATTGAAAAAAAGTTTTTTAGTTGATTCTTACACACAGTGTTGGCATCTAACACAAACAATACATATATCCGCTTCGGTGTAGACGCAAAAGTTGACTCGTACAAAAAGAAATGTTTTTATGTAAACTATATAATAAATAATAAATTTTTTTGGACAAATCAACTTTCAGCGCGCAATTTTCAATCGATTTACAAGTTCTTTTTTCTAAATTAAGGCTAATTAAATTTCGAATCGATACAACGAGAGACATTTTTAAAAAAAAATTTTTAATCATTGTTTATTTAACAACAAATTTGTTTTTAAAAAAATTTTGACTTTACGGTGCCACCATTTTGTGGAAAATTTTGATATTTGGTCATGAATTATTATTCTCAATTCAAAAACTTCTTAGAAAACAAGATTTATAAGCGCCAAAAAAATAAAATTTTTTTTTTAAAAGTTATTAACAAATTAGTGAACAAAAACAATATCTTCATTATTTGTGATATTTAAATTTTTAAAAAAACTTATTTCTTTTTTTTTTAATGGAAAGAATAATTTTTACTAAAAGTTTTGCTATTTTTTACAATAATTTTCAATTGTTTATAACAATTAGTAATTTTTTATAACAATTACTAATCGTTTTTAGTTACAAACGATTGTTATATTGTTATAAACAACGTAATACAATTTTATTTTTTATAACAATTAATTGTTATAAACAAAATTCATTGTTTATAACAAACAAATTAATGAAATACCAATTTTTAGGTCTATAATAAATTCTTTTAAACTTCAACGGCTACAAGTATTTTATCAGTGGTGTTTCACTGATACATATTTATATCTTACGACAATTGCGCATTGTTTAAACAAATTTAATTAACAAATTCATAAGTTGGATACTTTTAGGAGAATAACTTTCGTTTTTTCCGTAAAATCAATTACAGACTAATGACCTATAAAAATATATACTGTGATACTTCTCATTTACTTTTTTTATAACAATTGCTAATTTTCTAAATAATTTTAATTAACAAATTCATGATTTACCCATTTTCAATGAAAACATTTTTTGAAAAATCAATTGCAGTATGGTAGCACTCAAAGTGGAAACTATTGTAGAAACTATTGTAGTGCTACCATATTGCAAATGATTTTTCAAAAAATGTTTTCGTTGAAAATGGGTAAATCATGAATTTGTTATTTAAAATTGTTTAGAAAATTAGCAATTGTTATAAAAAAAGTAAATGAGAAGTATCACAGTAAATATTTTTATAGGTCATTAATCTGTAATTGATTTTACGGAAAAAACGAAAGTTATTCTCCTAAAAGTATCCAACTTATGAATTTGTTAATTAAATTTGTTTAAACAATGCGCAATTGTCGTAAGATATAAATATGTATCAGTGAAACACCACTGATAAAATACTTGTAGCCGTTGAAGTTTAAAAGAATTTGTTAGAGACCTAAAAATTGGTATTTCATTAATTTGTTTGTTATAAACAATGAATTTTGTTTATAACAATTAATTGTTATAAAAAATAAAATTGTATTACATTCTTTATAACAATATAACAATCGTTTGTAACTAAAAACGATTAGTAATGTTATAAAAAATTACTAATTGTTATAAACAATGAGTCATTGTTATAAACAATTGAAAATTATTGTAAAAAATAGCAAAACTTTTAGTAAAAATTATTCTTTCCATTAAAAAAAAGAAATAAGTTCTTTTTAAGTGTTTAAATATCACAAATAATGAAGATATTGTTTTTGTTTACTAATTTGTTAATAACTTTTAAAATTTTTTTTTTATTTTTTTGGCTCTTATAAATCTTGTTTTCTAAGAAGTTTTTGAATTGAGAATAATAATTCATTACCAAATATCAAAATTTTTTACAAAATGGTGGCACCGTAAAATCAAAATTTTTTTAAAAACAAATTTGTTGTTAAATAAACAATGATTAAAAATTTTTTTTTTTTAAAATGTCTCTCGTTGTATCGATTTGAATTTTAATTAGCTTTAATTTAAAAAAAAACTTGTAAATCGATTAAAAATAGCGCGCTGAAAGTTGATTTGTCCAAAAAAAATTTATTTTGCCCCACTGTGCGTCGTTTCCATGAGTTGTCTGTTTCAAAAGTTTCCATACTTCTTTTGTATACAGGTCTCAAAAGGTTTCTGTAAAATTTTCTACCAGCCTCTCTCTGATTTTTGGAATCAGTATCATTATCCATATTTATACAATATCTAGGAAAATATAAAAATACTATATAATTTAAATATTTTTGATATTTTGTCAAAAGAGAAGGCTAAGATTAATGAAAATTAATTATGAATATCATTTCAATTGTCGTGTCTAAACAGTTAAGATAACAAAATTATTTTAGAAGTAATAAAAAGTAATGAACAAAAATTATATTATTATAACAAATTCATTATTTAAAATTCAGTTACCTGATTAGATTGGAATAAGTGTCCAGTGTTGCCAGATTCACTTGGTTACTTTCTCCTAGATTCACCGGATTTTCCTCCTAAATATTCCTAAATTATTTCAAATACTCCTAAGTTTTCCTCCTAAATTTTTTGATGGGTAAGTATAATCTGTCGGATAAATTTGAAGGTTTTCTGCGTCTATTACATATGTAATTTACCTGTTTAGTTTTCTAATACTTCAGTACACGTACATTTAAACATTTGACAGCCCGCGAGAATTTAAAATTTATATATATAAAGATATACATTTTACATTTAATAGCATGCAAAGTATCTTGTGTTCTACGTTTTCTTTTGCATATTAAATCTTGATAAATTTTAATCTTGTGATAAATAAAGTATATTTCGTTATTACAAATCAAGATAAAAAATTAGTTTTAAAAAAGTTCTAATTAAATAACTTTTCTAATTGAGCCGTTTGCTCAAAGAACTCGTTAAATTGACTTAGGTGATTTTTTTAAAATTGGTTATCAATATATTTTGCAAGTTACATAGAATAAATCTGTTACTTTCAAAATATAGTTATTTTCGTTTTTTTTTATCGTCCGCAAGAATAACCACTTAAGTGGTTTATTATAAATAATTGTTTTTAAAATAGTAGTTACAATAATATTATTTAACTTTATTTTGTTAATTATGCATGTAATTTGGTTCTAAATGTTTAATTCCTTTGTCTAAAACCTAAATCGACTTAGGTGGTTCTTTAAGCAAACGGCTCAATTGATCTTATTATTTCCTAATTGACTTTTCTACATTTTTGGGTAAATCAGTGTTATAAAGTTTAGCAATAGAAACTAAATAAAATATTAATTTTTAATTTAATATTTATTATAAATTTAAATGTTGGCGACAATTCCCATTCTTTTACATATTTCTGCTTATATACTTTAGGTGTTGTAGGTGACATTTTAAATAAAACAATAACATTGATCAGAAATAAATTAAATGATTTAAATTACTTCAGAAAAACTGTCCACAACTTGTTTACAAACACAGAAAATAACGGTTACAGCGCTATGTTGACATCAACCAACCAGCGGCAACGAAAGGCAAAATATTAGGGAGCTTCCACAGCCCTCATTCATTTGAGCAATGATTTGTCTGTTCTAATATCAATTTCGACTTTTCTGACAGAACCGACCAATCATATTTTGCATTGCTCGAGCAAGTGAAAGTTGTGTACGCGCTATCTATTAAAATGAACTTTAGGGTTAGTCAGGGTGCGGTCGCTTGCGGTGCAACACTAGATTAGGGAAATAGAAGTCGACCAATCAGAGTTCAGCTTCTTGCGGCAATATATATCATCAACCGCTAGAAACTGCATCCCCATTGGTCGTCTCTTTCACTACTTTTCTATTCTTCAGTATGTCAAGGAGAAAAATCTACAACTTCCCAATTTATTATTTTCAAGTTTATAAATTTCCAAGAATTTCTCGTGTCTGTAATTTTCTCCTTAAAAAACTCCTAACAATTTTTTACTCCTAAATATCCTCCTAAAGGGCCAAAAAACTCCTAAATCTAGGGGGAAAACTCCTAATCTGGCAACACTTAAAGTGTCCAAAGTAATCCAAAAAACTTTATTAGGTTAGGATGAAGTATAACAGCTTTGCGAATTTGTAGCAAACAAAAAAGATCATTCGTGGTTCGGTTTAATGTTTTTCATATTTTAAACATTTTATAAATTTATTATTTTCTTTTCTTTACAATATATTATCAATCCTGTATTAAAAAATTGAAATTATTTGATAATTACCTTTAACAGGCTGAGACAGAATCGGAAATAAGACTGTTTTTGCAAGGTATGTATGGATATATATTAGTTAGCATGGTTCTATAAAAAAAAAATTAATATTTATCATGTTAATCCTTAGAATTATTCTAAATTAAACAACATAAATGAATTTTTTCATTCTCAAATACTTTGACGTTTATAGTGCCGCAATCTTCAAAAAGTTCTCCATACATTTTACATGAAAAAATATTTTTTAATGTTTATTACTTTTTTTTATTTTTAATTACCGAAATACTTTCTCTAAATGGAAGCAATATTAATTTTCTTTACTGACGAAATAGAAACGGCCTGTTGATGAGAAAACAAAAAAATTATTTCATTTTTATTTTAAAAGTAAACTAAAAGATATATTACTCAATTATTACAATGTCAGAAAATTTAAGTACAAAATTCTATAATAAGTTACTTTGATCCAGTAAAAATTAAAGAAATAACAAACTTCTGAACAAATTACGAATTTATCATTTACGTCATTTATAATTTAAGGGTTAGGAAAAATTTTAATAAACAATTTTATGAATTGCAACTTTCAGGAGCTGAAGGAAAGATTTCAATAAAGAGGTTGTAAATATGCAAATGATATGTTTTGTCAATTAGATGATAAAATACTTAAATATAACCTACCTTTTTAGGTTAGACAAATCTATTGTGTCAATGTGGTCCATGTGAATGACATGAAATTGACTGAATCCTATATATTAAAGCTAAATTTGTTAGTTATTCACACAGCCAAGCCCTCCGGCTCCAACAACTAAACTTACTTACTCCCTTTCTTTCTTTTGGTTTCTTTTGGTTTATTGGCCTAAGCTAAAAAGTAACAGCCAGGAGATCTGTCATAATTTACGTGAGCCATGATTCAAAAATATCATGGAGATCATTTGGCATGGACATTATATCAGGTTGGTTAGGCTAACCTTCTTGACAAAATCACCTAACCTTCTTGACTAGTGACGTCACATTAAAATGAAATTGTACTCTATTAAAAACGATTGAGGACAATTAAAAACAATTAGGAACAATTAAAAACAATTAGGAACAATTAAAAACGATTAACT
Source organism: Ganaspis brasiliensis (assembly GCA_037103525.1). Taxonomy (NCBI): domain Eukaryota; kingdom Metazoa; phylum Arthropoda; class Insecta; order Hymenoptera; family Figitidae; genus Ganaspis; species Ganaspis brasiliensis. Next base: position 1,525,314 of record JAZKLR010000254.1, on the reverse strand, counting down.
TAAGTCAATTGTAATTCATTACAATCAGAGACAATTAAAAACAATTAGGAACAATTAAAAACGATTAACTTAAGTTAATTGTAATTAATCGTGTTGACACCATTAAGAAACGCTATTGAAGACGATAGAGATTTCCATTCTATTGGTTTTAATTATTTTCTACCGATTATTTCTTTAAGGGGTACTAGCTTGATGGTTCGGAAGTGCTATTGCTAAAGAATATTTCGTAAGATTATCCTGGATTGTTAATATATATTCATTACCTGCTTCAGTTTTTGGAAGTGGACCAACGATGTCCATTGCAATTTTTTCAAACGCTGTACCTGGTGTGTCCGTTATAATCATCGGATCTTTTGTTTTTATACGTACTAATTTTTTTAATTGGCATTGTAAACAGTTTTGAATGTATTTTTGAATATTAGGTTTCATATTTTCCCAATAGTAATTTTGACGTATTCTACTATATGTTTTTGTTACACCTTTATGCCCTCCGACTGTGCTAGAATGTGCTTCTTCTATTAACTACATATATTGTTCTTTAGTTGGATAATTCGTAATTCCGTTACATATTATTATTTTCACAACTGAGTTTTAAAAAATTGATTTAAATTTTGATAAAATTTCTTTCCAATTTACATTATTAATTTGAGAAGTTTTTGCGATACTTACTTCACTGTGTCAGAAATATTTTCTTTTACCTTGTTTTCTATAGGAAGGGCTATGTGAAAATACATGCCTTTTATTATTTTTTCAGCTATACCTAATTGAAGTTTACCAAAATTGGGTAATTTTTCTCGTTTCGCTAAAGATCGGGAACCGTTATCTCTTGGTTCTCCATCAACTGAAATAAAATATGCGAAATTATCTTTACGCATTGGTAATTGGTCCCTACAATCAATAATATATTTTTCTTTATTCAGATTAAGATTTGTACAATTTTTATTTTCTTCGAATGTAATTTCTTCTTCAGATGATTCCGAATCTGTATTTTCATAACCAAGATCAATTTCTTCTTTTTGAGATTTTTGTTTTTTATTTCCTGGATCTGGCATAACCTCGTCAGAATAGACTTCATTATTAGATTTTCTTTTTATTTCGATTTGTTTCTTATTTCTTAGATCTGACATAACTTCGTCAGAATAGACTTCTTGATCGTATTCTTTTTCCTTTTGAATTTGTTTTTTATTTCCTTCTTTTCCTTCTTGAGTTTTTTGATTCATGTATTCAGGATCTGACATATATTCGTCAGAGTGGACTTCATTATAGAATTTCTTTATCTTTTGAATTTGTTTATTACCTTCCTTATTTAACAGTAATTTTTTCGGTCTACCTCTTTTCTTCTTCAAAGGAGAGGTATTAATGCGAATTTCTTTTCTTGGCCTTCCTCGTTTTTTCTTTTTTTCTTCATTATTACCTAATTTTTCTAAAATTTCGATTTGTTTTATTTCTTGATTTTGGTTTATTGTTTCTTTCTTTTTTATTTGTTGTCTTGTGACGACATTGCAGACATTAGGCAATGTATTTTGTTTCTTTGTACCTGATAAAATTTTTATAAATAAAAGAAAGAGATTAATTATCTCTTTATGTAGAGAGAAATAATTTTCCTGAAATGGAATTTTGTTACCTGAGTTTGATAAAGATTTCATAATTGATTCGGGAAATTGTATTTTCTCCGAATTTTCGTAAGATTCATTTCCTTGAAATATTATTTTTATAATGGATTGGAGATTTTTGCCTATCTCCGAAATAGAATATGAATCATTGTCCTCGAGTATAAATTGCTTCTTGCATATCATAGAGTGGAGAAATTTTTCTATCTCCGATTTGTTTTCTAAAAATAATTTTTTATTATTAAAAATACATTTCATCAAAGATTGGAGAAGTTTTACTTGCTCCGAATTTGTGCTTGAATCTCTATCTTGAGATATTTCTTTTTCTATAAGATGAACACCTTGTTCAGTTTTTTCTTGGACACTTCTTTGAGTGTATGCTTGATTATCTTCTTGAATATTTGATTCGATTTCAATAATATTTTCATGATTTATATTTTGGAATTTTTGTTCGTTATTATTTTTATTATTAATTTATTTATTTGTTTATTATTTATTACCTGCTTTGTAAACAACATTAAAATCGTACTCTGCCAATTTCAATTTCCATCTCGTAACCCTTGAGCATGGATCTTTTGAATTTTGGAACCAAACCAAAGGTTTGTGATCCGTGACTAAAGTAAATTTTCTTCCATAGAGATATGGTCAAAAATGTTGAACGCTATAAATAATTGCTAATGCTTCTTTTTCATACGTGTCGTATTTTCTTTCTGTTTCACTTAAGATTCGCGAAGTATATGAAACTGGTTGATCTTTGCCTACTTTTCCCTGTGATAATATGCTTCTATTGCAAAACCTGACGCGTTTGTCGTTAAAATAAATGGTTGAGAAAAATCTGGTCTTTTTAACAGTGGTTCTTCACAAAGTTTATTTTTCAAAGTATTAAATGCTGTGTCTTGTTTATCAGTCCAAAGAAAGGGTATATCTTTTTTTAAAAGTTCATTTAGAGGATTTGCAATCTTGGAAAATTGATCTATAAATCTTCTATAATAACCGGCGAGCCCTAAGAACTGTTTTATATTTTTAACATTTTTTGGAACTGGAAATTTTTGCACTGCCTCTACTTTTTTCGGGTCGGGTCGTACTCCATGTTTATGGATAATGTATCCTAAATAACATACTTCCAACCGTAAAAATTCGCATTTATCGGGCTGTAATTTCAAATTTGCAATTCGTAAACGTTTCATAAATTTTGAAAATTTTTCTTCATGTTCTTCTAAAGAGTCTGCGTAGATTACTACATCATCTAAATAAACAAATAATTCAATTCCCTGTAAGCCTAATAATACCTGAACGATTAGTTTTTGAAAAGTACTTGGCGAATTTTTTAAACCAAATGGCATTCTGTCAAATTCATAATGCCCATACGGCGTTGGAAATGCAGTTTTATGCGCGTCTCTTGGGTCCATTTTTATCAGATGAAAACCGGAAGCTAAGTTGAAAACGGAAAAATATTGAGCGTTTGATAATTGATTTAACAAATCGATTATATTTGGTAAAGGATAAAATTGTCCTACTGTGCGTTCGTTTAATTTCCTAAAGTCTAAAACTAACCGCCATTTTTTCTTTCCTTGAGAGTCGTCTTTTTTCGGTACTATCCAAATAGGTGTGTTGTATGGTGAATCAGAAGGTTTAATAATTCTTTAATAATTCTTGTTCTAATAATTCGTTTACCTGACGTGCCATTTCTTCTTTGTGAATAGGTGGAAATCTATATTGTTTTGTTATAATAGGTGTGTCATCTGTAGTGATAATTCTATGCTTAATGAGATCGGTTGCTTCTAAATATTCTCCCGGTATATGAAATCTATCAGAGTATTTATTTATTAGTTTCACAACGTGTTCCAATTCTTCTTTATTTAAATGTTCTAACCGAAGTAACTTTTTAATTTCTTCTACTCTATTGCTTCCTTTGATATTAAAAATTTTGTCTGTTTTATTGACGTTTGTAAAAGTGTTAAGTATCTCTTGAATTAAAGAACTTTAATTGTTTCTTTTTTGAGTTTCATTTTTTAATTCTTCAAAATCTTCAAGTTCAACATTAAGGATTGGTATATTTATAGATTCATTTCGAGTGTTAAAAACTTTTAAATGTGCTATTCCTTCTCTGTTTACTACTATTGCATTACCTAAGTAAACACCTTCTGTCACTGACTGTTTTGAAATAAAACCTATTTTTGTATCTTTATTTGAAATTTTAACATGGATATTATACACTGATCTTGCTGGTATTGTAAAATATTCATTTGAATTGTATAATTGAACGAACTTACCTTGTGAAGTTCAATTAAAATTGTATAAGCGCCTCCTCCGAATAGATCAACTCGTAGTCCCCCTACTCCATGTCAATGTTGCCACAATTTTAAAGAATAAAAATGAAAAATTGCGCAAACACCGTGCGCACACGTCTCACCCTCCTGTGTATCTTCATTATTTAAAGCGTATCGTAATTATTATAATAGGGAATTATCTAAATTATTAGATAATGGGCTAGTGTTACACTACTGAGGGTGGGTTTGATCTATTCGGAGGAGGCGCTTATACAATTTCAATTGAACTTCACAAGGTAAGTTCGTTCAATTATACAATTGTATTTCGCGCCTCCTCCTCTAGATCAACTCGTAGATGTTGAAAGCTATAATTACGGTTATAGTAAATGGGAAAATTTTAAAAGAGCATTTATTACAGAATAAACAGAATTTTGTTTTATTTAGTAATTGCGGAGGTAATCAGGAGTAGACTAGAAAAGAAGGTGGAAGGGCTAGGGTGCATCCCACATAATCAAACGGGATTTAGAAAGGGAATGGGGACGATGGACAATATATATGTGCTGAATCACTTAGTGAGCAGGGGATTGGAGAAAAAAGGGGGAAAAGTGGTGGCGGTGTTTGTCGACTTCAAATCGGCATTCCCGTCAGTTAACAGGGGGGTTCTATGGAAGGTCTTAAAGGATAGAGGAATAGAGGAGAGTATGATGGAGAGGATAAAGAGATTTATGAAGACTCAAGAGTAAAGGTTAGAGTGGGAGGGAATTCTGGCTGGGAAGAGGGTTAATGCAAGGCTGTCCTCTGAGTCCTTTGCTATTCAATTTACTGATAGCGGATTTGAAGGAAAGGCTATGGAGGAGAGGGAAAGGAGGAGTAGTGCTAGGGAGATCGAGGATATATACCCTGGCGTACGCGGATGATATAGTGTTGCTTGCGGAGGATGTGAGTGGAATGAGGTTGTTAATGAGTGAATTTGAGAAGTATGTGTGTGAGAGAGACTTGTGGGTGAATGTGGATAAGACGAAAGTGGTGAGATTCAGGAAAACCAAGGATGTGAGAGGGGAGGTGCTGAGATTGAATGGGAAGGTGGTGGAAGAGGTGAATGAATTTTGTTATTTAGGATATTGGTTTGAGTCGAATGGATCGAATGAGTTGAATGTGAGGAAGAGAGTGGAAAAGGCTAGTAAAGTTATGGGACAAATGTGGGGGATAGGGAAGAGAAGGTTTAAGAATGATTGGAAAAGAAGAGTGTGGATGTTTGATGCGTTGGTGTGGTCTGTAGTCAGTTATGGGGTGGAAATATGGGGATGGAGAGAGAGAGGGTTGGTTGAACGGTTGCATGAAAGGTTTCTGAGGTGGGTGATGGGGGTGAGTGGAAGCTGCCCAGGGTATATGATCCGAGAGGAACTGAGTAGAGATAAAATGATGGTGAGGCAAAGGAAAAGAGTTTGGGGTTTTGAGGAGAAGCTAAGGAAAGGAGGGGGTAGTAGAATAGCACAGTTGTGTTGGAATGCTGTTAGGGAAAGAGAGGAGAATGGGACGGAGAGTAGAATTGGTTGGGAGAGAGATAGATGGGTGGTAAGAAAGGAGGAAAAAGGAATGAAGGTGAGGGGTTGGGAGGAATTGGAAAAGCTTATGAGGGAAAAGGATCAGGAGGAGGGATGGGAGAAAATTAAGGAGTCTAGATACAACAGATGGTATGGGATGGTGAAGAATGAAGGTGTACCAAGGTATTTGAATGCATGGAAGAAAGAGAAAAAATGGAACAGGGTGTTAAGGTTTAGGATGGGTGAGGGTATGAAAGAGTGTAGATATTGGATGAATGAGGAGGAGAAGATGTGTAGGGTATGTGGGTTTGAGGTGGAGGATTGGGCGCATGTGTTGGATAGATGTACTGGAGTGAATGAGGAAGGAAAGGGCATAGGGGAGTGTGTAGGTTGGGTTTTGGATGAAAGTGGGCAAGGGGAAGTATGGATGAAGGAGCTAGAAGAACGGAGAGAGAGAATGAGATTAGGAACGGGGTATTAAAAGATGGATTGAGTAAATAGTAAAGAGTAAGTAAAGTCGCGAGGCTCGCTTATGAGAGCACTACGGTTAGGAAACGGAAGCCCTGGCACTAGAAGAGAGTACGTAGATGGTAGAATTGCGTTTGGCGATGTAGGTTAAGACTCGATGTATATAGTATGTAAGAATATTGTAAAGGGAACGGGAGCCCTTCGAGCCCGTAAAAGGGAGAATAAACAATTTATATTTATATATTATTTAGTATTAAATAACTAGAATTCAAAACTTCTAACACAAAACTTCTAATTTAAAACACTTCTAGTTTTAAATAAAATACAATTTAATGATTTAACAGCTTAGAATTACGTTTGCAAATTGTTGATTGTTAGCAACAACTTTTCTATCATAAAATTTCGCAAAAGTTTTGGAACTTTGTGTCCAACCTGCCGTTTTTCGAATAATGTCGACATCGACTCCCAATCTCTTGGCCGCTGAAGTGGACGCATGACGTGTACTATGAGAAGAAAAAACTTCAGTGTCTATTCCACATTCAGATAACACTTGTTTCACCCAACGACTTAATGTTTGCGAGGTGATTTGTCTGTACGGTTTTTGATATGAGATAAAGAGATTCTTTTCTGAGTTACGCAACTCTTTTGTTTTTTGTAAATAACAATTTAAGGCAGACGCTACACAAATCTTTTTTTCCGAAAAATAGGGTAAAATTAACAAAGGTTGAGACTTATTTCTATGAGACGTTTTTATGCGTTCAGGAACTCTAATTTCGATTGAAGTTTCGGTAAATTTGATATTATCAATTTTGATTAAGGAAAAGGTCTGCATTCTGTGTCCTGTGACCAAGGCAAGCAGTGTTATAAATGTTTTGGACAAATTCTCTAAGCTCAAGGATTCATTTAAACTATTAGATCTGTAGTAATCAAGAACTTGTGTAGGGTCCCATGTTGATTCGTATCGAGGTTTTGATGGTCTTAAACTTGACACACCTTTAAAAAAACGTTTAATAACGACGTTATTTGCGATATCTGAATCTACAATCATAGAGATAGCGGAACGTGTACAATTTATAGAACTATGGGAAAGGCCCTTATTAAATTCGCTTGTTAGAAAGGACATTAGTTCTGAGACCCAGGGATCGAATATTCTAACAGATTTTAAATAGCAATATGTCCACCACTTTTTAATGGCTGTATCATAACTTTTAAGCGTAGAGGATGATAAGGATCCAATCATAATTTGCATTGATTCCTCTGGTGTTCCACGTCTGGACATCGCTTCCCCGATAACTTTCCGGATACCAGGGTAAGACTCTTCCAGAGGGGATGACAGCTCCTGTCAGATGAAATTAAGAGATTTTTATTAGGATTAAAAATTATAGGTTCATCAATTATCAAAGATTGAAACAGAGGGTACCAGGGCTGTGATGGCCAGTTCGCAACTATAACAATACCTTCTGCTTTATCCATTTTAATTTTACGTAAAGTTTTCAAAATTATACTGAAAGGAGGAAATGCGTAAAAATAAAACTGGCTCCAGTCCAAAGTAAAGGCGTCCACTGCCTCGGACCCAGGATCTTTGAACCATGAAACATATCGATTACATTTCGCATTTATGCGGCTAGCGAATAAGTCGATTTCCGGTTCACCAAACATTTTAACTATTAGAGAGAAGGATGATTTGCCTAATTCAAATTCCGTTTCCGTTTCTAACTTCCTGGATTCAGCATCCGCTTCAAAATTGTCTTTTGAGCTAATGTAAGAGGCGAATATCCAGATATTGCGCTCTTCACACCATCGCCAAATTTCTCTGGTAATTTCATTTAAGTTTTTGAATTGTATGCCTCCCATTCTGTTAATATAAGATATAGCTGTCGTGTTGTCAATTCTAAGGAGTATGCTGCAATCACGACATTCTCTAGCCAAACATTTAAGTCCAAAAAAAGCTGCTTTAAGTTCTAAAAAATTAATGAAATTTTTTCGTTCCTCAGCTGACCAGAACCCATTCGCCTTTTCGTTGTTGCGTATGGCTCCCCAACCAGACAACGAAGCGTCGGAAAAAATTTCGAAGTCAAAATTTTGTTCTTTAATAGAATTAAACCCTGATCTGATGTGTGATTTCCACCACTGTACATCAGTTTAGTTAGGATGGAATGACATGAATGCATCATAATTGCCATCGTTCTTTTCCAAGGCCAGGAATTTTTGTCTCTCAAAGTCTTTCGTATAAACCCAGCTATATTTAATTGCAGGACATGAGGCTACGATTGAACCTATGCATTTAGCGAAATCTCTGATTTTGCATCTCACATCCTTACTATATAAGTTTATGAGTTTTTCGACGCTAGAACGTTTTTTCTCTGGAAGCTCAATTGTCAAGTAACGAGAGTCGAAAATGAACCCTAAAAACAAACAAACTTGACTAGGCTGAATTTTACTCTTTTTTTTATTTATTATAAACCCCAGATTTTCTAACTGTAGTAAAGTTATTTTAACATTTTGAAAACAGAGCTGATAAGTTTTTCCAAAGAGAAGAAAATAGTCAAGATAATTGACAGAAGAAAAACCTCGTTTTCTTAAAGATGACACTACTACCTTCAAAATCTTAGTAAACACTAGGGGTGCCGTACACAAACCAAAAGGTAAACAAGTAAATTCATAAATGTGGCCATTGAATTCAAATCTTAAAAATTTTCTGTCAGACTTGTCAACAGGAACTAGATTAAATGCAACCTGTAAATTTATTGTTGACATATAACAGTCGCTATCAATGAGGTTAATGGCAGTCCTATAATCTTCAAGTTTGAAATGTTGTGTTAAAACGAATTTATTTAATTCTTTAAGATTCAAAATAAATCTAAAGGATCCATCAGATTTAGGAACAAGAAAAATATTCGATAAGAATTGGTTCTCTAAAGGAGTACATTTCTCTACAATTCCTTTACCTTCGAGTGTACGAATTTGTTTAGAAATTTCATTAAATTCAGATACTGACCAGTTAGGTTTACTGATGGACTTAGTTTGCAAAGGTGATTTTGAAAAAGGAATTTTATATCCTTGAATATAAGAAAGGATTACTGGGTCCGAGGTTAGAGCCACCCAGTTTTTGTAAAATAATTTTAATCTACCTGAGATTTTAATTACAAAAGTTGTCAATTCTTCTTGGGATAATCCTTCTGGTAATGTTCCCTGTTCCACGTCGCTTGCTGTCGGTATGGTTTTCGATGTCCAGCATAGGTTTTCTTCTGCCCGCCCTGCTTTGCTGGGTAATTCCTCTGTCGAAGAGGAGCAGACGGACCCTTCAAGTTTTTTAAAGTTCCTGGTCGTTGAACTTTTGTTGGTCTTAAGGCTTTTGTCGACGATTCCATTAATTTAGCAGATTTTAAGGTTTCTACAATATCTTTTCCGAATAAAAATTCGTCTACAGGCGCTGCTTTTAATGGTTCCTTAAGGTTTTCGTCGATATTGGAGAGAATAAGACTTTTTCGAACGAGAGACTCATTATTGTTGCAAGTCTGCAAGTAAACGACTAACATCGCTCAATGTTTCAATAAGAGGAAGCTCCTCTATATTCTCTTTATTTAAAACCATCGACATCGACTTAGCTAGGGCCGAAATGCAAGCTGTTATTTTTTCCTGCTTAACAACGATCCGGTTATCTCGACGCAGACATGCTTCTTTATCTTTAAATGCAAGTTTCACTTCTTCATTAAGTTTTGGTGGGTCGATACTGGTACAGTTACCAGGAGGAGGATATTTTGCAACAAGTTTCCCTAACTCTTTAGTAGGTAGACCTAACTTTATTATTTCCGACCAGCGTTCAACAAAATCTTTGTGAAGATCAGGTGCTAAAACTCTTCCTGTCTGTCGTTTGCCTATAACACCGATAACCTCTTCTGAAAGAGTGATTGTCTTAGGATCTTCCTTTTTTGCAGAATCAGACACTTTTTCTACAGGAACCTGGAGATGGACATTATTTGTCCCAACGGGAGCTGTGGATTCTATTTTGTTCACTTCAGTGCTTTTCTCTTGAATGTTTTGTCCGGCAAAACTTTGAGAAGGCGATCTTTGACTTCTATCTTCTTCAGAACTATACTCCTCGTAAGAACTGACTGATTCGGAACGCACACGTTTTCTTTTGGAAGATCTAGAACCGACATCTGTAGAAAAAGGAAAGAAAAATGTTTTGATTTGGTATTCGACCTAATATAAATAAATTTATATTTTCTTTTTTGAATATTTAAATTTTTACGTTATTTACTAATATTGCAGGAAGACAAAATGAACATTTATTAATATTATAGCACAGATTAGAGTCTTTTAAATCAATGGGTTAGAGCCCAAGGATCCAGTATTTAAAGATAACAAAGTTATTAATTTCAGTGTGCCTCAATTCGCGGTTAAAACCTAATAAATTGGGATATCTGTATATTTTTAGCACATCTTACAGGTTAGAGCCTGTCAGATCCGTGGGTTAGAGCCCTTGAATCCGATAATTGTAAAAATTTTAAAAAATTAGTTTTAATGACACTGTTATACAGTTTAGAGCCTGTCATATTTTGAGGTTAGAACCGTAGTGTTGATAATAAAAACAGCATATATGCTTGTTTTCTAAAGGTCAGCGCCAATATTTTAATTATTATTTTTTAATATTAAAAAAGAGTTATCGGATTTCATTCAGTTAAAACCCAAGCACTGAATTAATCTTTCCTGATCTCGACCTTTGAAAAATATGTGAACAAACCAAAATGGCGAGAATTTTACCTATTGGCGTGCTTGAATCTCGTGACGCCGACGATGATAAAGATGAGTCTGAAGAACCCGTGTCTGACGATGAACTGCGGCGTTTTCTTCGACGATGCTTCTTTTTCTTTTCATATTTTTCGAGTCTTTTAAGACTTTTAAGGATTTTTCGAGAAAAATCACTACTTTTTCCCATTTTACGATGTGGCTTCTTTGACACAAAGAAAGAGAATGAAGATACACAGGAGGGTGAGACGTGTGCGCACGGTGTTTGCGCAATTTTTCATTTTTATTCTTTAAAATTGTGGCAACATTGACATGGAGTAGGGGGACTACGAGTTGATCTCGAGGAGGAGGCGCGAAATACAATCAAAGTTAAATTTTTGATTATTTATTTCTAAGTATCTTTCTTCATAATTTATTTTTACTTTATTATTAACAAAAAATTCTGTTCCTAAAATACCGTCATGTTCAATTGGAACATCATTAGATAATAAATTAAAAATTGTAGGAATGACAAAAATATTAAGTTTTACCTGTCCTAAAGTATAAACTGGATGCTCATTAATTCCTGTTAATTAGATGCGTTTATTTTTATCAATTTGTTTATCATTATTAATTGCTCGAAGTTTTAATAAATTTGGTCCTGCTCCTGTATCAATCATCATAGTTATGGGTATTTTAAGTCCATTAGTATTTACACGAACGTATGGTATTGAATTAGATTTTGCTAAATTTATATGTTCTGTAGGGAATATCTTATTATTGGATGCATTACAATTTTTTAATCTGTTCTCGGAGCATCTTACTGAGGAAGAATCTTGGAGTTTTCCGAATTTTCTACTGGAACATTGGTGTGTTGTTGGCTATTATTATATGTATATTCTTTTTCCACACTTGCTAATGACATGTCCTGGCTTTTTGCAATAATTGCATGATAAATTTTGATTTCTATTGTTAGGATTAATTGATGGATTATTTCTACTTGTGCGTGGTCCTTGTTGTGCTCGTTCTACTTGCTGATTCTGATATCTGTTTTGATATGAGTTTTGATATTGATTTTGATAGGAATTTCTGAATAGATTTTGTGGTGGACTTCTATACTGGTTTTGATTTTGATTTTGGTATTGATTTTGCGGTGGAGTTTTATAATAATTTTGATGTTGAATTTGGAATCTATTTAATGGTTGGCTTCGATTCTAATTAATAAATTGATTTTGATTTGAGAAATTTGGTTGTCTTCTAGAATTTAAAAAATTTCCTTTATTTTGATCAATTAATTTATTGAATTGAAAACTATTGACTGCAAAATGTCCCTTCTTACCACATAGTAAACAAGTTACAATTTCATCTTGAGCAACGTTAATTTTTGTTGTTTTAGCGAATTCTTTATTATTTCTAAAACGGTTTTCAGTTTCGGTTTTCTGCAAATTTTTTCTTAATTCATTGCGTGATAGTAATTTTCGTTCTACTTCTATCGCTTTATTTATTATACCTTTAAATGTATCTGAAGTCCGTACACGTAATTCTAATTCCGGTCTAAGTCCTCGCGTGAAACAATCAACAATGGTTTCTTCTAGTCCTGTTTTAAATGTTTCATCTACTTTATTGTCGTTATTAATTCTATGCGCATCTAAAATTCTTTCTGCTGCTTCCGCAATTCTCGAACCATAAGATACTACGTTTTTATGTTCCCACATATACATTGCCCCTAACTCTCCTTGTAACTGATGTACTGATTTTGCGGCTGCGTAAACTGTTTTTAGTCTTTCTGCTAATTCTTGTACTGTGTTAAAACTATTCCCTAAAATTATTTTCCTTGCTTCACCTGAAATTCGACCCCGAATTAATTTTACTAAATTCTTTTCTACGTCCGCATTTTCTGGAAGCATTGATTTTGCTTCTACACAACCCTCAATGAATATCGATAATGATATATTTTTTCCATCGAATAATGGAATTGTTTCTAAAGCGTCGCGTAAAGAAACTTGCTGGTTATTCGGTAAAGCCATATTTTCTTGATTAAATGAAATTTCAGAATTATCAGAAGATATGTCGGAATTATGTAAAGATTGATTTTTAAAATTATCGTCAATTTTCTCTATTAAAGTTTTATTTAATTCAGACTGATTATTATGAAACCCGAATTCCTCTAAATTATTTAAATCACTTTCAATTAAAGTCTTTTCCGTCGTAAGTTCTTCGTTATCACTATTATCACTATTAGAATTGTCGTCACTGTCAAAAAGTTGAGTTGAAATGAATCCTGGATCGGATTCTTTTTCTTTTTGTGTGAAATTAAGATTCGGATTTGTTTTAGAATACTTTGGTGTACTAGTAAATTGTTTTGATTTGATATTCGGAATACCAGAATTCAAGGATCATTTTGGATTTTCTTTTATTCTTGAGCGAGTAAAATGTGGAGAATCAGTATTATTTTCATTTGAATTAGACATTAATTTTTAGTTGCATATTATTTAAAACTATACAAAAATTAATATTCATCACAATGTAAAAATTGCACATTAGATTCTTAAATAAATATTCTCACTTTCTTAAAAATAAAGAAAATTTCTTGTGCCAACAGAGAATTGTAAAAAGAGATAAGAAAATTGCACAAATTATACCGTATTTTAAGAGGACTCGAACCCCTTTTCACAAATAAATATACTTCTGGGATTCACGAATATAAATGCACCTTGCAACAATTTTTAGAGGACTCGAACCCCTATTCATAAATGAATCCTTAAAATATATTATGTGAATGCACCATGCTATTACGGACCATGTTTGACAATTTTTCTCATTAGTAATTAAAATAGCTAATAATACAAAATAATGATATTCTTATATTGAGATAGTTATTATTTTTATTTTTCTTTATTTTACCAGCTTAGTATACTCATTGATTTTAAAAATAAATATTTAGTTTATTGATGCATTGGAATTTCACCGATTTTCGAAAATTTAAAATAAAAATTTGGCAATTTTTATTTATTAACTTGTTTAAGTTTCCCGGGCCGATGCACCAAAATTTGGAAGGGCTTCTGTTTCGTTTTTAGACAGAAGTCTCTCCAAATATATCATAAGTTCCTCCTTTTAAATTAGGTTTAAATTAATAATCCTAATTTGGGATGAGGACACCAATAGGGTGGACCAAAAAAAAAAAATATTTTTTCATAGGAGCCTCAGGTTCAAATAGTTTTTATAGATGGCCAATAACTTACACGCGAAGTAACTGGTTTTTTTAAAAAATATTTAACGTAAGACCGATGGCCATAAAACTGAAAAAATGAAAAACAATTTTTAGTAAGCCTGTAAATTCAGAGATAATTTTTTTATTTTAATTGCACAATGTTTTTCCATGTATTTTTCCCCCCAAATTTGAATCTGTAGTTTTTTTTTGGTTTTTTATTTGTTTTTTCATTTGAGACGGTGTTTCGTTTTTAGACAGAAGTCTCTCCAAATATATCCTAAGTTCCTCCTTTTAAATTAGGTTTAAATTAATAATCCTAATTTGGGATGAGGACAAGTCAATGAGAAGCTAAGACGTTTGAGAATATTTATTTATTATAAAACAAAGTCAAAAACAAGGTTATACATATGTATAAATATCAATTTATTGGGTCTTACTTTTGGAAGAAAAAGATAACGATGTAGGCTTCGAGTCGAACTTGCAGTGGTTTATTCGGCGTGAATTTCGAGGTTTATGACTTGATAATGTGCTGCAGAGGTGATAAGATTCCAGACAGATTGGTGGCAGAACTCGACGTAGATTCTTCGTGGCACGCTCTTCAAATTAGAAGATAAAGCGTTGACGGGATGCAAGTCCAAGTAAAACACTGGGTTGAACTGAACCAAACTATTTTATTTACTTAGTTTGATATGAGAAGTTCCTAATCTCTTTTTGTTTATTAATTCATTTATTTTGAATTAATGGCTGAGTTGGTTCGGAAAAGATTAAGTCAAAATCTTGATAATTCGAGTATAACTAAGACTGGTTCAACACTGGTGTAGCACTGAGTTTACCTCGTTCAATTGGCAAAAATGAGTATTTGACAAACTAGGGTAGACGAATAACTTGACTGACGAAATAAAACTGATTCTCTTAACAGATTCTCGAAAATAATACGGACTGGAATAACTAAAACACTCTCTAACTGATACTAACTGTATTCTTATCGTTCTGTCTGTCCCTTTATATCCGAGAAAGGTGAAGGTTAATAGTAGTTTTTTGATCATGTGTCACCCGCGCCTCCGCTGCAGTTCATGAATCTTCACCGACTTTCTCACCGACTTCCCCTCAGATTTTGGCCTCTTTGCGACAGTGTGCGATTCAAATCTTCCTCATCTTCTCCCCGGAATCTCTTCATCAGAATAATCGTAAGTCGTTTTCCCTAATTTCCTTACGCCGCAAACCCCGCATCAGACTAGTACTTGATTCGTAGAAAACCATCGTAGTGTTGTACGCATCATAGAAATGTATTATGTCATCGTTATCTTATTTCTTTTTAGTGAGCCTAATTACAGCGTTTAATATTATGTGCCTTTCATGTTGATAAAATAATATAAGAATACAAGAGAATATATAAGAAATAATATGTTAATTGATACAATGTAAATATGTATAAACTAATATATATATTTATTTAATATAAATGTCTATATATAAATAAGTTACGGACGTAACAACGGATACTGATCTTTAAAGTGCAGATGCTGCACCAAAATTTTTGTATTGTATATTTTTATTCACAAACTTTCTTATGTTTTAAAAGATTTTCTGAACAGAAGTGTACAAAACCAGTTTTTTTTATTTTGTACATTATAAGGTCCAACATTTCTTTGTGATAAAATCTGAATTACCGACCTATAATATACCCCTATACCAAGTTAAATTTAATCTATTAGATTTTCCGATTTTTTTTACACCAAAAAAATTTACATTCAAAAATAGATATTTTCTCATGTTAGAACTTTTATTTAAACTTGAAAAAATTCATGCGACTGAACTCCTTTGAATTCATTACAACGCCTCAGCATTACAATCGTAAGCAATTACTAGTATCAAATTTTCCATTGTGTTCTTTCTTTGTTTGAGACTAACATGCAATGTCGATATTTAAATTTATAATTGACTTTTTTTAATAGTCATTACTCATTAATAAACTGTTTTTATGATTATTCAATTAATATTTTTGCATCACAATAGAAATTACTAAATTCTCGTATTTGCTTGGGACAATTTAATTTAGACAGATTAAAAAAGTATTTGACTTTAAAAAGTGTTCACATCAATATTCATAAAATATTTCCTCAAAATATTAACTCACACATTACTAGATATTTCTTAGATATCTAATGAAAGTTCCACTACATTTTCGAAAAATTAAAGAAATAATTTTAATTGGTTAGTTGATTTTATTCTGTACTTGAGATTATTGATTGGGTACTTGAGTTTATTCAAAGGAGATAAGTAGAATTAATTTTGCTCGGTATACTCAAAATAATGCGTACTTAATTTTTTCTAAAGCTTAAAATTCCTCGTATGAAAATTTTGCTTTCTAGCACTTTTTCGCTAAACGAGATCAAGCGCGCGCAGAAGCGCGCATGCTTACGTCTTACTTATTAAATTATTGTAAATCATAAAGTATTTGTTTTATTTTGTGAAATAATGAAGTAACTGATTCCTAATGCGTACAAAAATTAGTAATTTTAAATGTGAAATAAAATGTGGATACTTTATCAACACTAACAGAAATGTTTGTATGATTCAAAAATGTAGATTTGTTTGTTTCAATACATAAGGTGATTTAAAACCTCAAAATTGGATTAAAAAGTATGTAAATTAAAATTTCAAAACTACTAATCTAGTTTTATATAGATAATAATAATAATTGAAAATAATAAAATTTTCTATAACTTTTAGATTTGCATTAAACTAAAAATAAATTAATCAAAAACATTATTCTTTCTTACCTGTCGCCAAATAGTTTCCACATGTATTTTTCGAAAAAATAACAACAATACTACAACTTTTATTTTTCCATTAAAAGTGCAAAACTATTAACTTGACATGATAAAAACAAAAATAATGATTAACAATAATAAAATTCTCTGTACCGTTTCAATTTACGATTAAAAAAAAGAAGGTCATGAAAATTATTATTATTATTACTCATTTGTCATCAAATGTAAGGAGTATCGTCATGTGACTGAACAAAAATAATAACACAAAATACTCTAACCTTTAACTTTACCATTAAAGGTGCAAAATTACTAACTTAATTTTATGTTTCAATATATAATATTAATAGTTAAATATAATTAAATTAATTAAATAGAAAGAAAGCAATGAAAAACATTGTTACTGTTACTCACCCATATAAATCTGCAGAAGATTAACACGTAAAGCCCACTAAATAAACACACTTCTCTTATAAAACTAAAACACTATTAAACACTAAACACTTCACTGATTTTTTTTTTAAACACTTTTCTTCTAAAGTGAATTAAAATTTCAATAAAATATTACAAATTATCAAAATAAAAAGAGAACAACTAACCTAAAATATTATTCTTAGCAAACTACCACCAAAATAACAACAAAAAACTATCGATAAATATCGAAGATATTGTTGACCAAAGAGAGAGCGAAAAACGGTCTTACACGTCTTAAGCTTGTCGAAAGGTATTTCTTTCATAAATTTCAAGGTCACACCTAATTTTTAAATTAGAATTATTATAATTTTAAATTCCCAGAATTATAAAATATCATGTAAAATAAGTTAGAATTGCATTTTAATATTTTTACTGTAAAAATTATTATGAAAATCAGAAAGTTGAAATCGAAAACTTTCGATTATATCAGCTGACCAATAAGAGGTCAAGAAAGGATCTTACACGTCTGTAGTTAATCGCAAAGTCTGTTTCTTTTTAGGATAGGATTATAAAGCATTTTAATAAAACTTATAATTATAGTAATTCAAATTTTCCCATAATTCCCATAATTTAATTCATGCATTAAAGAAACCTACTATATCGACTCTTAGTTCGAAAATTCTGGAAGATTTTTTCGATATTTAAATCACATTGGACGCGAAAATTCAAATGAATTTTTCGCTATTTCCAAGAATTAATTATTTAAATTTTGAAATTCTGTGAAAAAGTATCGGACATTTTAGTTCGTTTTAATTACTAAAATTAAGTCTTTAAAATATATTTGCGTCTATATATCAATTATGGCCGAATTAGGCGATAAATATAAATATAAATATAAATTTATATATTATTTATTTATATATTTTTATTTATATAAATTTAAATTATATATTTTATTTATATATTATTTTATATGGTATTTATCAGTGAAATATCACAAATTCTGATAACACTCACTTTCCATTGATTCAATTTAAGAGAGAGGAGTGCGATAATAAACATTTTACCTTCTATTTTGAAATATTTTGAATTATGCAGCATAACTCCTTCATACGTAAATATTAATTATTAAAACATTCCCAAGGTTGATTTCCATATTCTAAGTTGAAAAATTGTTGTCAAAATGCTAGTTTGTAAAACATCTTCAACCACTTAAGTGCTGTTGGAAATAATATTGAAACAAAGTAAAAACCTGCTAAAATTACTAATTTTTATATTAAGTAGTTTATTAATACAAATATTTTGCTTCTCTACATAATTAAACAAGTTTTTATATATGTGTATGTTGTAGCCGTCCGCATGAAAAAGGATTACTTTGTGAAATTTATTTTCTAAATTACTTTATAAAAAAAGAATTTTAATTAAAGACGTGTCTTAAATTAAGCAAACCCTGGTACTATATAAATGTTTATGTAAAAAATACTATCATAAACAAACTGAATTTACAATCATTCCAAATTTACGTTCTTAAATTAATTGGTGCTTCACATTTTTATGCAAATTGAAAGTTTTTAATTTTTCTTTTTTCACAGTTTAAAGCAAGAAAAACTCTGTAAGGGAGTATAGAGCTGTCTTAAGAATGTTGCTTCTTAAAACAAGAAATATTTTCTTCCTTAAAATACCTTTTTTTACAGTGATATTGTGTTCTTTGAATTACTGTTCGAATTCATGTATTTCGTTTTATTTGGTAAAAAGAAACTATTGTGCTGTCAAAATCAAATAATGCAACTTTTATGACTTTATTCTCATTATTTCATAGATATCATATACAACTTTTCTTATAATCTTTTATTTTACATATTATATTCGTAAAAAAAAATATTTATTACCAATCCTTTTTATCAATTCACAAAAAATTGTGATAAATTAAAATAATGTGCAACTGTTTTACTTCAAGATTTTTGATTATTTAAGGGCATGTGATGGAGAATGACGTCACTGGTATAACCTTTCTCCTAAAATATTGAATATTTTATCACGAAACTTTGTAGAATTACTGAAAATATCATTAAAAAGGTCTCTCTGACCCAAATTTGTTTGAAATTTGTCTCAAAATTAATTTTAAAAAAATTTTCAAAAATTAATTTTAGGACAAACTTCAAACAAATTCAGTTTAGAGAAACCTTCTTAATGATATTTACAGTAATTGTACCAAGTTTTGTGACAAAAAATTTAATATTTTTGGCTAAAAGTTACGGACAAATTTTGCTTATACCAGTGACGTCATAATCCATCCCATGCCCTTAAACTTGATTTCGTATAAAAAAAACGTTGTACACTATTCTAAAAAAATGTTCTGTGAACTCTCTAAACTCAAGAAATTTGTATCGCATTTAGGGTCAGTTGGGGTAATTAAAAACGGTTGACGTTAGCAATTAATTTACAATTTTTTAAAAAAGTAGGGGAGACCGAGGAAGAAAGTATAACAAAAACAATTTTTTGATGAGCGTTAAAACCCTGAGAAGGAAAGTAACAGTTTAAAAATAAGGCTAAAACTTTAAATGGAAAACTTCTATTAATTTAAAATATATTTAGTTTTATTGTATATATATAAACACATAGTTATATTAACTACATTTTGTACATATTTGGCACTTATTTTTACCAGTGACGTTAAACTCCATCACATTCTCCTAAAAGTGACTACAATCCATTTTAATCACCCCATGTTTTTAATTATGTATCCCAACTGACCCTATATAACTATAGTACATTATGATACTAGTATGGTAATTTGTCGATTCCAAGAACTCACACTCTTTGGAATCGACAAATTATCCGCACAAGTGTCATACTCTATTTTTCCGGTTAATTCACAACTACTAGTTGCTGGATACAGGAACATTTTAAAAGACAACAAATTTTCAGTCATGACTGAAATTCAAAAGTTTTACAATGGACGGAGTATATTTATCACAGGTTATAATAATAATAATTAATTATGTTCATTAATTTTCTAAATACATTTAAATATATAGGTTTAAACACTGTTCATATTATTATTTAACTTATTAGGTGGAACAGGATATTTGGGCAAAATTCTTATAGAAAAACTGCTCCGCTCATGTCCAGGTATAAAAACTATTTATATTTTGACCAGACCAAAGAAAGGGAAAACAATTCAAGAGCGAATAAATGAAATGATTGACTTGCCTGTAAGACATTCGACACAATATTTAATTAATTTATCATCAATTTTATAAGTATTAAATGAAAATAGTTATTTGTGTTACAAAAGTGCGCATTTGTAGGGGAAACTAGCTTCAACCGTGCGGTAAACTTCACACGATTCTCGCAATAGATAAGCCAATGGGTCCAAAAATGCATGGGGAAACAAAATTTTTTTTAATGCACTCACCCCCTAGGATTGTTTTATATCGAAAAAAATACTCCTATATTTTTTTATATTATTTTTTTTAATCTTTATATAGGACTCAAAGCGCTCAAAGTTTTTCATGCAAAAATCACGGGAAAAAGACTTTTTCGTAGAAATGATATAGAACCCTTGAAAATCAATATTTTTTAATCGCTCGACTCTGCTTCTCTTCAAGAGACTTCAAACAATAATACCAAATAGTTTATTTAACCATTTTTAAATATCAACTACTTTTTATAGGGTCCCCAAGAAACTCCATTAATTACAAAATTGCAAAAAAATCACTAAAAATATTTTTTACTATTTTTATGAAAGTTTTTTCTTAAATTTTGAATGAATAATATAAATGGGGCATTCCACGTGACATTTCCATTCAAAATTTTTTTTGCTTTGAATATTTTTTTTCTGATTCTCTATAAAAAATAAGGAAACACGTATTTTTTTATTCTTTTATTGAATGAAAATTGCAGAAGTTATGAATTTTTGAAATTTAACGTTTTTTGAAAAAGAGCATTTTTAACTTTCGTTTTTCTCCGTAATTATTAGTAAATTGAAAATAATGCCCTACATAAATTATGTTCAATTTTTCTTAGATTTTTTAGACATGTAGTAAAAAATAATGAATTTGCAACAAAAATACATGAAAAATTGAATTTACGCCTAAAAAGTGACTTTTCTCAAAACCGAAGGTCTCGATTTTCGATTTTTTTCTTTCAATGCAGTTACTGATTAATAAAGAAATTTTTCTCGTAAGTCTAAAAGTGGTGTTCTTTAGCGTTTTAATCATATTTGCATTTATATTGTTTACTTTTACTTTTTTTTAAACTTTAACCTTCAGTTACAAAACAAAAGAACTGTTACACACAGGAATTTGTAAGTTGAAGTTGTTTCATTTCTATAATTCATAATTTAAACTTCTTGCAACAAGGAATTATTATAAATATCATTGAAACATTAAAGAGCACCACTTTTAGACTTACAAGAAAAATCTCTTTATTAATCAGTAACTGCATTGAAAGAAAAAAATCGAAAATCGAGACCTTCGGTATTGAGAAAAGTCACTTTTTATTCATTTCTTCAGATACATTTTTTTGGTTTGAGTTCGGAAACTGTTTTTGGTATTCAGCAACAACAATAAATTAAGTACTGCTTTTGATCCTCAATTTTGTTATTAGTTTGTTAACATCAGATATTAACTTAACGTTTCGCTCTGCAATGTCATTAATTAATTTTAGACTTTTTACCATTTTTTTTACAAGCGTTATAATCGTCATTCTGATGCCATAGTGAGGGATGTTCCTAAGGGAAGAAGTTTGCATTTTAAAACGTAAAAAGAAGTTCATTGAATCTTCGTTTATAAATTGACACTTTTTGATCTCTCTAGCTTTATTTAATGAAAAGTTAGAAATAAAAATTATTAAATTGTATAAACAATTCGACGGCCTTGTTAATAAAGTGTTTATTAAAAAGTCAGTGTAATAAAATGTTTATTTGAAAAACAGTAGAATGTCATTTTTATAATTAATTTTGTTGGATATGATTTCTATTAAACTGTTTGTTTAATAAAATATCTTTTGAAGTTTTGTCATAAAATGTTAATTGGACCGAACGATGGATACACTTGTTTATTAATTCAAATATGCAATAACATTCTATATAACATTCTTTATAACCTTGCTTTAACATTATTCTACTGTTTTTCAAATTAACATTTTATTACACTGGCTTTTTAATAAACACTTTATCAACGGGGGGCGTCGAATTGTTAAAGTTTATTTTCTTATTTTGTAGCTAATATTTGTCTCTATAGGCCTTTAAAAAATCCAAAATTGAAAAAAGTTGCAACTCTCTAGCTCTATTTAATAAAAAGTTGATAATAAACAATATCATTTGTTTAAACAATTAAAAACTTGCAACTCTGTAGCTCTATTTAATAAAAAGTTGATAATAAACAATTTAATTGTTTAAAAAATTGTAAAAATTATTATTCTTTGTTTGTAGTTAGTACATGCCTTCACTTACCTTGAAAAGTTGCAAAATTAAGAAAAAGTTGCAACTCTCCAACTCAATTTGATAAATAGTTGTAAATAAACATTAATAATTTGTTTAAACAAATTAGAAATTACATGGAATAATGATAAAAATTCAATATTTATGTTATTTATTCAAAATCTAGAAAAAATCTGTCATAAAAATAGTAAAAAATATTTTTTTACGATTTTTTCGCAATTTTGTAATTTATGGGATTTTTTGGTAATATAAAAAATAGTTAATATAAAAAAATGGTTTAATAAACAATTTTTCATTATTGTTTGAAGTCTCTCGAAGAGAAGCAGAGTTGAGCGATGAAAAAATATTGATATTCAAGGGTTCTATACCATTTCTACGAAAAAGTCTTTTTTCCATGCATTTTGCAAGGGAAACTTTGAGCGCTTTAAGCCCGATCTAAATATTTAAAAATATAGAACAATCCTTGGGGGTGAGAACATAAAAAAATGTTTTGTGTTGTACCACCTTATATTAAACAATGATAAAAAGTAGAATTTTCTTTCTTCCAATCTCCGAAACTCCAGAATCATTATTTTTAGTAGAGTTCTTAACTCAAAATGTATTATATGAAATTGTGCGTGGAATACGGTCGCATCTAGGGCAACCTTGAAATTATTATTTTATTTATTTATTCAATTCAAGTTCTTAAGGCTAAAGAGACCCATCTGAAGATAAGTTAACATGTAACAAGTAGTCGGGTGAATTGAATTGGGTGCATACTCCACACTATATGTGACGCTCCGCGAGAGAAGGGATCTATTGCCGAAAAAATCAATTTTCATTTTTTTATGCTAAAAGATAATTTTTGAGTTGTTCTTTCAGTTTCATGTTTCAAAAATTCTTTTTGTAATTACACTTTTTGTTATAATGCTTCAAACCTAGACATACTAAGTATATCGCATTTTTTAATTTTTCTTTGATCGTCCGTCCCGTGAAATTAACAATGAATTATTTTGATTTTTTCATGGTAATTGATAGTTTTTGAGTTGCTTTTTGAGTTCCAAAAATTAAAATTTGATTCCTGCATCTAGTTTTCTTGTTATGAAGCTTTAAACATGGACATGTTAAGCGTCTCGACTTTCTTCCTCCTCTTTGCCCGTCCATTCTTTAAAATTTACTTTCTCAGCGATAGGTCCCTTCTCTCGCGGAGCGTCACATATAGTCTTGATTTCCCTACAAATGCTCCTTTGTTACACAAGTAACTATTTTTATTCATTATTCGACAGGCACAAACATGGCGCTTTTAGAAACCTGAAGTCAGGCAAGAAAAGTATACAATTAAAAAAATGAATTCAGTCCCTGTCACGAGGTTATCTAAAATCACCTCGTTTGTGACTTCGAAATAAAAAATATCGTAAGCAACAATGGCAAAATAATAATTTGACCGAGTAACAAATGCAACTGCCCTCCGACCCTTGTTGCTTAATATATTATTCTTTTATAATTAATCAAAATATTTTTCTATCATTTTGACTATATACATACACTCGGGTCGTAAAATTTCAGTTCATTTTGTTGGATTGCTCTTACCAGCTTGCTTTACTTCAAATTCAAATATTTATGCAAAAATGTGAAATATATATATATATATATCATATTGTAAAAAATGTCAAATCTCAAAACAATGTCAGTGGGAGTTATAAATCCCACCCTCTCGAAAATGTTTAAAAAAAATAAATCCGAATTTATGTGACCCGAGTGTAAGACAATTAAAATTTAATGCATTATTTATCATTTTTAGGGTACCGGACCGTTCAAACAGAACTTTACTAAAATATTTATTTATGTACTTTTTCGCACCCCTTCTAACTTTCAGACTATTTGATATTAGTACACATATGTAATTTTCCACTTGCATGATTTATCTTATAATGATTGTTTTTTAATATTATGATTATTTTATTAATATATTAATTAATAATTATTCTTCCCATACTCACGCATTTTTTAAATATCAATAGTTATTATTTTTCAAAGTATTTTTCAATTTCTTAAAAGATGTTTGAGCCACTAAGAGCAATAAATCCAGATTTTGAAAACAAAATTATACCATTGGCTGGAGATTTAATGGATCCTGATCTAGGACTTTCTTATGCAGCTCAAGAATTAATTAAAAAAGAGGTTAAGATAGTTTATTGTCATTTTATTATAATTCATATTAACCCCTTTAATGCTACTGACCTCTATACACGAAAAAAAGGAATGTTAAAAAGCTTTTAATACTGTCTTAAAAAATAATACGCCAAGCTTCTACCATCATTGGTCCAATGTTGGCTGCCAATATTGGCAGTAAAAATATTGAGCCAGTATTGAAATCTTGAATCTGAATATTAGTTCAACCTAGAAGCATAATATACACTGAAATACCTTAGTAAATAATTTTTACTATCAGGTTTGTATAATCTGTGATAATCGTGTAGAACAAAAATTTTTCCCAGCCAATATAGTAAATTTTTAATACATGAAAGGAAAATTTCCTAAGAAAAAATGTAAATATTTCTGTCATGGATTTAAATTTTTCTAAAAAAAAATGTAAATATTCCTATCCAGGTTTGAAACATTACTATCTATACGCTGGAAAAAATGTTTTATCCCAGAATAATAGTTTTTATAGTAAAAATTAATGGATAAACTATACTAATTAATGTCTAAAGTCTTTGAGTGTACTATTTTCAATTTTTAAATTCTGAAAAAAGATTTGATTTCAGCGATCGGAAAATCCTTAAATTAGGTACTGTCATGTTTTTTCAAAAAAGCCAAATTTCTAACTCATTTTTTGTCACGAAAACATTATTTTCACTTCACTGCCAAGGGGTTAATAAAAAATAACTTAAAATATATATACACATATACGTAAGTATGTATGAATGTATTAATGTAAATTTATATTAATATAAATTTTTTCTAACATTTGAACAAAAGTATTTTGTTGTTTATGCTATAAAAATTTTTATACAAATTTTTAAAGACAATTTTAAACTGTTTAAACATATTATTCAGGTTGCGATTGTATTTCACGCAGCAGCTACGACTCGATTTGATGAACCCCTAAATGTTGCACTAAAAGTTAATGTTGAGAGTGTAAAAAGTCTAATTGACATTTGCAAACAAAGCAAAAACTTAGAGGTGAGTAAGTATTATAAATATTTATATAATAATATGACTTATTGAAAAGTTAATTTAATTTGTAAAATGTATTTAAAATTATTGATTTTAATTAATGTTTAAGTAATTTAAAATTAATTTACAATAGCGAGTGTAAAATTGTATTTTAATTTAAGTAATTATATATTAATTTCAACCACTTTTAGCAAAATGTTACAAAGCAAAAAGTTTTACGTAATATTTAATTGTTACTTCTTAAGAACTGGTACAAATTTAATAAAAAATAAAAGTTTTATAGATTAATTCAAATTAGCATACTAAGTTAAACATTTTTTATAGGCATTCGTTTATGTGTCAACAGCATTTAGTAATTGCATATATGAGCACATAGAAGAAAAAGTATACCCAACGCCCTTACCGCTAGAAAATTCACGTGATGCAGTTAAAATTATAGAGCATAGCAATTTCTCAGAAGAAGAAGAACAAACATTTACCAATTTGTAAGTAAGAAATAATTCTATTTATATAAAAATGTTATTTTATATATGGTTTGAGGACAATAAAAGGGCACAAACTTAATAACAGTTGATAAGAGCCTTTAAAAGGGGGGGGGGGGTGTAATGTTCTGTGAAACGTTAATAAGAGGAAGGAAACGTCATTATCGGTACACTTTCCTTAGAGATTTAAACAAAATCGTCGGATTGTAATTGTCTGTCGGGATGAAAAGGACGTCCCAGGAAAACAGTTCAGAGGGTGACGGTAATTTACGGATCAGCGTGTATATTAATTACATACGTTTTGTAACTAGACCGTGAGTGCAAAAGAGATGCATATACTGTTTGTACTTTCTCACTCACGAGCATGGGACCTCTGGGCGCAGTCACATGGAATAGACTTTAGCCAATCAGAAGTTACTCTCTAGTGATAGAGTAATGCTTGCCGCTAGAGACTAAATTTTGATTGGCTAAACACTATTTTGCTACTCTTCTTCATGTGACTGCGCCCTCAATTTGTAAGCGAAGATTTGTTCACTGCACGCAACAATCCATCCCTGCGTATCTTACTTGTCACGATTATGTCAATTTATTTGTTATTTGTTTCGACTTAGCAGAGTTTTATAAGTGTTATGTTTTCTAACTCACAAATGTGAGTGATTGTACGAAGTTCGTATATAAATACATTGAAAAATTTGATAAATTTATATCTTAAGTTAATTTCTAATTATGCAAAAAAGGTAAAAAATTACATGATAGAGGACAGTAAAATCCCTTACATAACCTATTAAACTGTTATGTTGAAAGAGTAATTTTGCACTTTTCTGTATAGTTATAAATAAACTGAGCATAATTTTTACAAACTTTTGTAAATTGTTTGTTACATCATTTTCAGACACAAACATGCAATTTTTTTAAAAAATTGAAATTGTTTCATATTATTGAAAGTTCAATAATAGTTTTTCAGAGTGAATCAAAATTTGACGTATTCAGTCCATTGGATTATTAAATATTAATTTAATATTTATATTAATTATTTCTTATAAACGAGTTTTTTTTAATGATTTGTCTCATTTATTAAACAATATCATGTTATATATTTGTATATATAAAGATTTAAGCAACTGACTGAATCTAAAGTAAGTACTTTGTATATTATTTTTAGAGTTTTTTTTTAATTATGATAACATCTACGATAAATATTTTCAATTCTGATTAAAGATAAGATTACTTTTAAATCTTAAACTAGTTTTCATTTCCGCAAATATAATGAATTCTTTAGTTTTAAACTTCATTTTTTTATACAATATTACAATTTTTGTTTTTACGATTCTAGATACAAATTGTGAATGAGCGTATTAATTCCAAAATGACTAAAAAATTATCTGGTGCAGAAAATCACAAAAGAAAAGCTGAAAAAGATCAAGCATTTCAACAATGCATAAAATCTATGAGTCTTGAAAAATATATAAAAATCGATAAAAATATAAGTTTATTATCTACCTCATCAGACATCACCACAAGTCAAGATACAGGAATTTCACAAAATGCACAATTGAGTAATTTTTCAGAAGAAAAAGAGTCTGAAACTGAATTCTCGAAAGGTATTGATTCAAATACACATCATGTCTCAAATGATTGTCAAACTTTCAACAAGCCAGAAACTCCAGCTAGTCTTATTCTCACCAGTGCTTCTATGGATTGTAAAGTTTCATCTGAAAAAGATGAATCTGAGAACGATCACGTGGAAAGTAAAACGACTGTTGATAATTTTCTAACCGACGAAGAGAATTTAGCTTTAAAACAAATAAAGCATATTGATTCTTCAGATCCAAAAACTTGGCCAAAAAAACTTAATAGAAATGAAGTTGATTATCTAATTATGCAAGGACCAGTTAAAGCTACGGTAGAAAAATACCCTCGCGACAATAAAGGTCGTCATTTTTCAGAAATATATTATTCTCGAAAGTTAGCAAATAATGAATCAATTACTCGTCGTTGGTTCAAAAATTGCATTTATCAGAAATCTCATTTCTCAGAAATTGGAATTATTAGAAATCTCATTTGTCCGATATTGCATTTATCAGAAATCTCATTTATCCGAAATATTATTTTTCAGAAGTCTTTTTTATCAAAAATGTTAATTATCAGTAATCTTATTTGTCAAAAACTGCATTAATCAGAAACCGCATTTCTCAAAAATTGTTATTATAAGAAGTCTCATTTGTCTGATAATGTATTTATCAGAAATCTCATTTGTCAAAAAAATCAATTATCAAAAACCTCATTTATCCAAATTTTAATTTGCCACAAATCTAATTTATCAAAAATTGAATTTATCAGATTTCTTAGTTGTCCGAAATTGCATTTAACAGAAATCTAATTTGTCAATATTTCCAATTATCAAAAATCTAATTTCTCCAAAATTGCATTTATCATAAATCTTATTTATCAGAAATCGCATTTGTCCGAAATCGCACTTATCGGAAGTCTCATTTATCCAAAAGATTCATAACCTTCAATTGTGCGAAAGTCCATGTACAAGAAATCTCATTTTTTCAAACTTCCATTATCCCAACATTTCTCTTTCGAAGCGAGTTGCCCGTCCCTGGTCTAATCGATGGTACATGGACTTTCGCACAATTGAAGGTTATGAAGAATAATCTTTTGGATAAATGAGACTTCCGATATGTGCGATTTCGGACAAATGCGATTTCTGATAAATGCAAGTTTTGACAAATAAGATTTATGATAAATGCAATTTTGGACAAATTAGATTTTTGATAATTGGAAATATTGACAAATTAGATTTCTGTTAAATGCAATTTCGGACAACTAAGAAATCTGATAAATTCAATTTTTGATAAATTAGATTTTTGACAAATTAAAATTTGGATAAATGAGGTTTTTGATAATTGATTTTTTTGACAAATGAGATTTCTGATAAATACATTATCAGACAAATGAGACTTCTTATAATAACAATTTTTGAGAAATGCGGTTTCTGATTAATGCAGTTTTTGACAAATAAGATTACTGATAATTAACATTTTTGATAAAAAAGACTTCAAAAATAATATTTCGGATAAATGAGATTTCTGATAAATGCAATATCGGACAAATGAGATTTCTAATAATTCCAATTTCTGAGAAATGAGATTTCTGATAAATGCAATTTTTGATAAATAAGATTACTGATAATTGACATTCCTGACAAATGAGATTTCTAATAATTGCAATTCCTGAGAAATGAGATTTCTGATAAATGCAATTTTCGATAAATAAAATGACTAATAATTGACATTTTTGACAAATGAAATTACTGATATATAATATTCCGGGCAAATGAGATTTCTGTAACATGCACTTTTGGATAAATGGGTTTTTTGGTAATTACAATGTTGGGATAACTAGATTTTTCATAAATGCTATTTCGGACAGATGAGATTTCTGTTAAATACAATTTTTGATAAATGAAATTCGTAATAATTTAATTTTTTGAAGAACGAGATTTCTATTAAATGCTATTTCGGACAAATAAGATTTCTGATAAATGAAATTTCGGACATAGGAGATTTTTGATAAACCTGTGAGATAGAAAGAAAGAAATTATGAGACAGACAGAGATGTAGAGAGAGCCTGTAAGAGAGAATGAGACAGCTTATGAGACAGACAGAGATGTTGAGAGATGCTGTGAGTTAGAAAGAGATGTAGAGAGAGAAAGTCGACAACAATACTAATCTATACTTAAAGCTTCTAAAGCGTTCAAATACTCTCAGAATTCAAAAAATGAATGATAATTTTTAAATAAAATTAATAATATTAATATTTTTACCATTTTAATTAAATCATAATTTTAATAAAAAAAACATTTTTATCATTGATAAATAAAGATCTAGAAGGATTATTGATAATAATTAGAATTGAGATTTCTGATAAATACAATTTTTGATAAATGAAATTCGTAATAATTTAATTTTTTGAAGAACGAGATTTCTATTAAATGCTATTTCGGACAAATAAGATTTCTGATAAATGAAATTTCGGACATAGGAGATTTTTGATAAATTCAATTTCAAACAAATTAGATTTTTGTTAATTGAAAATCCTTACAATTGAGATTACTGATAAATGTAATTTTTAATAAATACAATTCTTGATAATTCAATTTTTGGACAAACGAGATTTCAGATGAATGCTATTTCGGATAAATTAAATTTTTGATAAATACAATTTTGGATAAATTAAATTTCTGACAATTTACCTTTCGGACAAACGAGATTTCTGGTAAATGCATTTTCATCAAAATTAGATTTCTGATCATTTAAATTTCGGACAAAAGAGATTTCTGATAAATGCTTTTTTGGATAAATAAGATATCTGATAAATGCAATTTTGGATAAATAAAATTCGGTTAAATGGTTATTCTGACAATTGAGTTTTGGAGAAAATGTGGGCGACCCCAAAAACACCTGTCACACAAAAAAATTTTATGCTGATCTTCTGTTATTTGTGAACTTACTAAACGGAACATATTTTTTATTCAGGCAAAATGATAAATTTCATTAGCAACTTGAGTACCTATTTTGAATCATTAATAAATTGATCGCAGCTTTATTTGAATCATTTTTACTTAAATAAACTGTGGAAACTTCTTCTAATTTTACTCCGTATATATTTATTGTTAAATTATTTAATTTTTTTAAATTTAGGAATATCATGTAATTTAATCGGGAAATTAATTCCATTATATTTTAATTTATTACTAAAATCTGGATAAGAAGTAGTACGATATGGATGTTCTTGAACCGGATGTAAAGCTGCCATTATTGACCATAAAAAGCAAAATTCATCATCATTTTTTACATTGACTACATGTCTTTTATCTCTTATAAATTTAGGCATTTTAACATAAGTACCAACTGATAATGGCGCGTATCTATCCATTCGCTTTGGATGATGCGGCTTCAATATGTACGTGATTTACACTATTTTATTTCAAAAACGTTTTAAATTCGAGGGAAGTAAAACACGTGCTGCGATCGGAGACAATAGTTTCAGGTTTACTGTAATCCAGGAAGTACTCGTTCAAACTGTTTATGGCTTCTTTGCTTTCAGTCGTTTTCATCGCGTACAATCCTATAAATTTCGTAAAACCTTCTATTATTAAAAATATGTGCTTCATACAAGAAATTTGCTTATCTAACGGATCGAGATGGTCAATGTCGAGCGTTTGAAAAGGCAAAGTGCACTTCGGGATCGGATTAAGTCGCGTCTTTACCTTCCTGGATGAAGAAGTGAATGCTATACACTTCAGACAGTTTGCAATGTCCAGTTTTGTTTTTTCGCGCATCAATGGGATCCAATAATTTCGTCAAATCGAGTCAAAAGTTTTTTCAAGTCGAAAGTGACCTAAGTCGTCGTGGTATTTTCGTAGAATATGCTTCTCCATTTTTTCGGGTACATAAAACGAAATATTATTATCCCGTTTTCGGTAGACCAGTCCATTTCCCATTTAGTATAACTTTTCCACTGATTTCTCAAGAGTATTGCGCAATTCTACGATTTTCGGATCAAGATTTTGACTAACTGCTAAATTCGATTCAAAACTCTACTATCATTACACTAACGGAGCGCAGGGCCGTGGAGAGCCAGCTCGGGCCCCGGCGAAAAATACAAAGACGGGCCCTATTAGCTTTTAAAAAATTTTAATGACCCCTTCTATGGATATTTTTTTTTTTTTAGTAGCCGATTTTTGGAGGCGGGCCCCAACGAGACCCGGGCCCTGGGGGAAAAGCCCCTGCTGCCCCCCACTCTCGTCGGGCCTGACGGAGCGACTAAACGCATCGGTGTGTTTCATTTATTCTCCCGCTCTGTGCTCAAAAGATTTATTAAAATTTTTCATTTCGAGAGCCCAACTGGAAATACGCATGTTAATATCCTTCTTGTCTAAAGTAAATTTTAGCGCGTTGCAGTCTGTGACAATCCTGAACTTTATCCCCCGAAAGTAAATACTAAATCGCCTCAATGCGTAAATTATTGTTACAGCTTCCAATTCGAAGCTATGGTATTTACTTTCCGTTTCTGAAGTTCTCTTTGAGAAATAGAACACTGGATAAAATAACCCGTCTGATTTTTGCTGCAACAACACCGCGCCATATCCAAGTTTACTTGCGTCGCAGTGGAGTTCAGTCTCGTCACATGGGTTATGAATGCTCAAAACCGAAAAGGTTATCAATTTTTTTTAGTGATTTGAATTTTGGTTCGGTAATCATCGTTAGACACGTCATATTAAGTCATATTCGGGAAAACCTTTAAAATGGGTGATTCCACTGACTTTCGTCTAAGAGGTGTTACTAGCATATCTAAAAAGTAAATACCGTAGAATTTATTTTTAATCGTGATTTTGTTAAATATTTTCTTATTTATTCAAAAATTGTAATTACAGACGACAGAGAAAGGTTAAAATAGCGGTTTTAGTCCATATTTTAAAATTTTTATAATTAATAAATAGAGGCTCAAATAAACTTTTGTTAAAAAGGAATGGTAATATATATTCTAAAGATTTCTTTGCAATAATTTATTTTGTGTATAAATCTTAATTATAATAAGAAAAATCGATTTAAAATTGATCTAAACACAGTTAATTTTCGTCATATTTAACAGCATATTTTTTATAAAAATAGTTAATAGAAAGCGTGGATACGTAGATTGGAAATCAATACAGTAACTTTTTTCATCCAGGAAGGCTGACTTAAAAAAGGTATTTTAATTATTATAAAATTCAATTTCAAAATTGTAAATTCATTAAAATTACCATGTTTCAACACATCATATATTTTTTCTGAAAGCTTTTAAAATATTCAAACTTTACACATATTTAAGTTTGTAGAAAATATACACTATATTCAAATTTCAAGAAGGTGTTTTGCTTAGTTTCTGAAATATTAAGGCATAAAAGTTATTGCAAAAGAGGTTAAAGGTGTTAGAAAAATCGAGCTCAAAGTTTTTCAGGGGGTCTGATTTTTCACGAATATTTATTATTTTCAGCACAATATTTTACAATATTTATTAATTCTAAAATGTTTGAAATATGGACTAAAAACGAAATTTTAACCTTACTCTGTTCTCTTTTCACAATTTTTTGAATAAATATGAAAATATTTAACAAAATCATGGTTAAAAATGAATTCTACGGTGTTTAGTTGTGATTTATACATAAAATAAATTTATTTTTTAGATATCCCAGCAACACCTCTCAGACGAAAGTCAGTGAAATCATCCATATGTGACTGTCCACGAAAAAACGTGTCTTAGATCCCAAACTTCAACTTTACAGGGTGACCGTTTAAAGTTGCAGCAATGCATTGAAACTAATATAACATTTCTACTCTTCTTGGTTAGTAACACGAAAAGTTTTTTAAAACAACAATTTTTTATATTTGGAAATGAAAGAGCAAATGAAAATCTGTCAATTGGCATTAAAAAATCAAAATTTATTTTTTGGAGTTAAGTCACGTTTTGTCGTAGACAGTCACATTTGAGAAATCTAATTGCTATAACAGCTTCATTCCTACCTTTATCATATTCCTAATATAAAATATGCTTAGGTAAATCCTCTGCCATTACATCCATCATAAGCAGTCCATTTTGATTCTTTCTAACTCCTTTTTTCTTTCCACCCTCAAATCTCAGCACCATATATGATTTAACAATTTTAACATTCAATTTATTTTACAGGATATTAGGAAAATTCCCTAACACATATTGTTTTACAAAAGCAATTGCTGAGGATCTTGTCAGTAAATACTCAAAGGATCTTTCAGTTTCGATCTTCAGATTTTCAATTGGTATTTGCATACAATTATTTTCCGACTGTTTTTCTTCAATAATTACACATTGTAATATTCGTTAATATACACCTAAAGCACTGAGAAAATAAGATGACTAAATATAACCAATTTTTTATTAATGTAGCCATGAGAGGTTGTTGATATAGGACCTGCAAAATACTTTGCAGATTTTAGCCAAATGATTCTTTGAAAAGGCTACTGTCAACCCTGAAGTTCAATTGTGATCACCGGTATCTTGTTTTTTTTTTTGAGTCCCTTAACCTAGATATTTATACTACTTGACCAGAGGCTTATTTTCTAAGTGAGTATACAGTTAATTAACTCTCAACTGCAGTACTAAAAAAAAGAGACATAGTCGGTTATCATTGAGACATGTAATTTTTACTACAAAAAATGTTGAGAATATTTTGAAATAAGGGAGAGTGGGGCAAAACCTGTCAGTTTAAATTTATTGATACACAAAATTTTAACTATAAATTCAATTTGAGTAATTTTCGTTTGTTACTCGGCTGTCCCGAATGGGGATAGTCGTTTAGACCCGTTTAGACAAGAGGGGAACTTTGATAAGCGAAATGGTGGCCAGAATTAACCTGGTCGTAGTAAACCGGGGCCAGGAGTTTACGTTTCGGTGCGGCGAATGGGAATCAATTTTAGATCTCACAATTACCTCGCCCAATTTGGCACGGAAAAACCTTGAGCGATCACCAGTATATTGAGTTCGTTATTTCGATGAAAGAGCTTGTGAGGGTCAAAAGACCCGGAAGTCTTAGTAAGAACCCCTCATGGAATATCAGTAAACTCAATCGTGATAAGGTAAAAAGTACCTGAAAGAAACAAAACTTGACTGAACTTGGCTGGGAAAGGAAACCGGAAACGTAGACGCAGTTTCTCTAGAATAAACTCAACATACTGGTGGAAAGATGAATTGGCCAGTTTAAAAGAAGAGTGTAATAAAGCGAAACCAAGATATACCCGCTCAAAGGGAGACACCTTGCTAGAGGAGGAATCGCATAAAGTAAGAAAGGCTTTTAAACAGAGAATAAGGAATAGTCAACAGAAATGCTGAAAAGACTTAAACAGTATAAATGATCCATGGAGTATGGCGTTAAAGATTGTGACCAAAAAATTAGTTATTAAACAACAGACCCCTGGTATCAACAAACTTGATTAGACAAACTGACAGATCATAAGAGCCTTATTCTCATATGTGGAACCATGGTCTCGAGAGGACGAATTCCTCTTGTCTAGTAAGAAGCGAATATCTTTTCACGATTGAGAAGATTAGAATTGCGGAAAAAGGGTTAAAATCTGGCAAGGCGTCAGGGAGGGATGAAATTTTCAACTAGAATTTTAAATTGATGATGAACTTCTTTTTGAACCTTTGAACGTCTGTCTAAAGTCTGGAAGTTTTTTATATGGAATGGAAAAAGCAAAAGTTAGTTCTTCTCAGAAAAGGAGACAAGCCTCTAGATAAAACGTCATCTTATAGACCCATATGTCATGTGGACCTTTCGACTTCAGGGTCTTATGACTGGCGAAAATGACCTATCAGAAAACAAGGACGAAAACCGTCAACGCTATTTCAGCGGTGGTAGAAGAGACAAAGAAGGCCAGAGAAGGCACAGGGAAGAAGAAAAAATTTTGCGCATTAATAGCAGGGATGCGTACGTAATGCGTTCAATTCTGCGCTATGGAACATCTACAACGAGTCGATGAGGAGAGAAAGGATATGGACCTATCTATTCCGAATAATGGACAACTATCTTAGCGATCGGTGGATCGAGTATGAGGGCAAAATATTTTTGATTCGCGAGGAGGTGACTTGTAGAGACCCCTAGGGTCCGTCATGTCTGACGGTTCTATGAGGATGAAACTACCTAAGGGCACCAAAATCGTCGACTTCGCGGACGACTAAATTATCGCATGCGGTGCGCAAACTATAGAAATCCTTGGCACAAGGGTCAATAAAATTCTGCGAAGAGTCAAGCGATGGATGGACGCCAATGGTCTGAAAATGGCCTTGAGGAACAGACCGGAGATCCTTTGTTGTCCCACCTATTAAGATCGTCGAGACTAAAGTAATATGGAGAGAGACGACAAAGTAACTGGGCATCGAGTTGGATCAGAAGCTTAGCTTCAATCAACATTTAATATCTGGGACAATAGAAGCCATCTAATGTGGAGAAAATATTTCCTGGCTTATGCCTAATATTGGTGGTCCCAGAAAAGCAAAAACGAGATTAGTAGCAAGCCTGACACATTTGAGACTGACACACTTAAGACTGATTTATGCAGCTCCGGTGTGGGCATCAGCCCTAGGAAAACAAACCATCTCTAATTGTAAGAGGCTACTTTCAGCTCAAAGAATTAGTACTTCTGAGAATAGTCTCAGTCTACCGGATTATACCTACTATGGCTGTGCAAGTCCTAGCAAGCGTTCCGACAATAAATCTATTAGCTAAGGAAAGACAATATGTCTATTCTGTCATTAAATATCGGGCAAGCTTGCTACCAGATGAGGACAGACAGCGACTAAAGGGACAGATTCGTAGAATCGCAAGGAGTAGAGTAGTTGATTTAACATCGTTAAATGGCTAGAAAGAGGACACTGTAAAGTTAGCTATTACCTAACACAAGCGCTAACAGGTCATAGTTGTTTCAATGAGTAATTCAAACGTTTTTAATTAAGAAGAGAGGAATCGTGTTTCTACTACGACGCCGCGTGGACATCGCGGAACACACCCTCTTTGTTTAAAGGCATTGGGATGAGAAAAGGCAATATATATTTCGGGTGGTGGGCACTGAAGTCAACCCCGAAAACATGATTGACCTTGTGTGAAGAGTAGCATGACAAAAGGGGTCACTTTAAACACAAGTTGAAACGGTCTAGAAATAAGGTAGATATTTCAAAAAAAGTCTTTGCCTCGCTTAGCGGTTTTGCATCACTCTCCCCTACATACAAAACCAGCTAGCATCAAAACGTTGCATAATGATACCAATTTTTGGATTAATTATGAGAATTAATCTAAACTAGGTGAAAATTATGTCGATTTCATGGACATTTCGCTTTCAAGTAAGCAAAATAGTTTGCTTCCTCATAAAGGAAGCAATAAATTAATAATATCAATATTAATTAAAGAATTTATTAAAAAAAAGAATTTTAAATGCGCAAAATGTCCCTCTATGAGGCAGCAAATTTGGTATCATTATGCAACGCTTTGACACTTTTAGGATTTGTGTGTAGTAATTTTTTATTTCCCACGATGACAAAGTTGAACATTTTCAATGTGTCATTATTGAAGGAAGACACGTAAAGAATAATTGAAAGATTAAACTTCCTTATAGATTAGTCGATCAATCTTTCAATTTTCAAAATATTTATTTCTAAAAAGGTTTTTGAATAAATATTTATTAATATCCATTGATAAGTTTTCAATAAGAAGTTACGGATTTAATAGCAAGAACACTGAAGATATGGTATTCATCTTTTAAGAATAATTCTTGGTTATTTAAATATAACATTCTTTAAATTTTAAGAATTATAATAATTTTTTAATTAAGAATATTGTTTTATGTGCTTAAGAATATAAAGGTTTGATTTAAGAATATTTAAGTTCTTCAGCTTAAGACAAACCTTTATTTTTAACTACAACAGAATATTATTTTTTAATTTACAAATATACTGCTTTTTTTAAATATATTATATATTCTTAAGATTTTTAAATACTTTATTTGTAAATAAGATCAAAAAATTGTTTTGAAAAAAAGAATACAAATTTTGCAGTGATGCCAGTCACTGAATGAAACAGTAACATATCATCGCTTGGGTAAAGAACTACGCCAATTCAGAGCAGTGCTGAAAACTGCGCCATTCCAGATAACAGTTAAAGAACATGCCATTTAGGATATCACAATTTTTCCCTTATTTTAGCTTGAAAGAAATATAACAATATCATTTAAATAGTGAAAACTTATGCTCTGAAGTTAATTATTGAATACTCAAGTTTAATTTAAGAGAAAAATAACTCTCTTTAACAAACTTCTTGTCCCAATAATTTCAACTTTAAAACAGAGAAAAAATGCAATTTCTGAAATGGCATGTTCTTCAAATGTTTGCTGGAATGGCAGAGTTTTCAGCACTACTCTGAATTGGCGTAGTTCTTCATCCAGGCGACGATATTTCTACTGATCATTCAGTCGAAAGCAAGTTTTTTCAATGATTGATGAAACAGAAAGTTAATCAAGATTTAACTGACAATCAGTCATTTTTAACTAATTCAAATTAAGCAAGTAGACTAGTATAAGTAATGATATATTAGGAAAGCCCGTAACTACTTATATGTTTAATATAGAGAGATATTACATAATATGAACAACACCAATCAAAATCAGATCACAACACACATTTGACTTTGATAACGTAAAAATAGTCGACTCTGAACCTAATTATAAATAAAGACATATCTCAGAGATGATACATATCAAAGGTTTTAATAACACGATAAATAAGAAAGAAGATATTTGTTTCCTCAGTAACAGATATTTTCCGTTATTGGGAAAACTTAAATTCAAATTAATATTGTGTCCCATTGTTTTGATATTATTTAATTGTCGTCGACTTACTTATTAATGTATATTATTTACCTCTGACTTTCAGTTTGACAAAATCATTCGTCGTGTCGACAATGATTATTAATTTTTATTTATTTGACTCATTGTCTGTTTATACAAAAAGAAAAAACAAAAAAAAAATTCACTGTTGACAAAATTGTACAATGTTTTGTTGATTGTTGACTCGTTACTATGTAACTAAGTTGTAAATTCGGAGGTATGTTTTTTATTTTTGTGTGTTATTTTTGAATTTTTTTTATGAAAGAAAAAAAGTGAGAACTGCTTCAAGAAAATTATTTTACTGTGTTTTTCTAAATTTGGTGTTTTCTTTATTTTTAATAAAGTGGCCTGAAGAGGATGGCTAACCGAGCCATCGAAACGTAGCTCATATAAATATTGTGTTTCAACTTTATTGCCTTCCTATATCGAAAAAACTTTCCTGAATTATAATTTTGGAAGTGATTTAAATTTTTTTTTATTATTACATAATCTCTCCCTAGCACTGTCAAGTTTGAGGGAACCAATACCAGGTTGGATAGATATCGCCCAAGGATTTTCTCAAGTGATAATCAAAATATCACTAGGTCTCATTAGAGTGATATGTATAAAAGGGGAAGCTAATATGGAAACTGTACCAATCGATTTCGCGTGTAATTGTCTAATTGCATCAGGACATGAGGCGGGTATCAATAAAAAAAAGTGAGACTTTAAAATGCAGCTGTTTTTTAATATGGAAAAAATATCATTGTTAAATCAAAGATACTTTTTTTTAAAGCAATAATAATTCGCTTAGGGAGGTTCTATCGTATGACGATACTAGTCAAAACAGAGACCATTATTTTGTGGTTAGGTTTAAATTTAATTTTACTAATATATAATTAAACAATTGTATTCATTAACTTTATTTACTTTTTAAATCTAACAGGAACCTATTGTCCTTTTTTAAAGACAATATCGGCTCATTAGATGTCTGTGTTTAACTATACAAACTTTGATTACCATGTCGTCATTTAATAATTTTAAGTACGAAAATATATGTGACAGAGTAATGAATTCTCATAAGAATCAATGTTAAACAGTGAAAAAATAAGTTAATCATAACTTTTTTTCCCAAGAACCTAAAGGTCTCAAAAATTTAACTACAACATTTTAAAAACTTTATCTAGCAGTACACCAAGTTTTATCAAAATCTGTTTGATTATTCGATTTACGGTAAAACTTTCTTAACTATGCTATTTTTTTTTATTAAAAGGAATTTTTTCAATTATAATAGAAAATTTTAACCAGAATTTCTTAAAGTAATTTTTTTTTAATTTCAGTGCTCGAGAGGATTTGAAAGTTTATAACTATGTTTCAAGCAGAGACAATTCAATTACTTGGAACTCTATGCGCGAAATACTTAAAAGTTTAAGATATGAGATATCAATGGAAAATACAGTTTATTATCCTGAAGTAATGTATGTGAAAAACTGGAAATTATGGCTTTTTCTCCACTACGTATTACATTTCATACCGGCTATTTTAGGAGATATTATTTTAAGAGTAATGGGGAAAAGGCCGAAGTACGTATACAAAATTCTAGACCTAATATTGAACCGCTACTTAAATATTTTTATAAATATAGATAATTGGATTATAAAAATCATAGCAAGTCATTTTAACAGAACACAATTTTATGATGTATGTTAAATTTTAAATTTAATTTTTATCCAGATTCCACAAGGTCTTTGTACAAGGAACAAAATTGGCAAATGCTTTAGTTTTCTTTACAAAAGGGCAATGGTTATTTGATAATGAAAACGTTAAATTATTGTGGAATAAACTTAACGAAGATGATAAAAAATTATTTAACTTTGACATTACTGATTTTACTGGGAAAGAAATGTTACGAGCCTATATTTTTGGAGTCAAGAAGTACTTTATGCACGAAAACATGACTCCTAAAGCACTTAAAAAAGTTGCTGCAAAAATGAGAAGGTATAATATAGATTTATAGAATAACACCTTTATAAAACATAAAAAATAAATGGGCGATTCTCCACACAGGGCATAATTCCATGTTCTTAGTATTGATGAAATAATGAAATATTAATATAATTAAATAATAAACTCAAAAAGTAACTTTTGTTGTTACAAAGACCAACAGTAACATTTTATTAATAATGTTAAATTTTTTCACAAAAATGCGTAAAACTGACAAAAATGTCTGGCCTGTCCTTACATATTTTTAAAAAAAATATTTTTAATAGAATTAAACAAATAAAAACATAATATTTAATCTACGGCTATTTCAAATGGGCTTACGCGTAAAAGGTCGTCGTTTTAGTTGACCCCTAGAAAACGTTTTTTGTTCATTAAAAATTAAATTTTTGAATTATATATATCATAATAGAGAATTTCAATGCACATTTTTTTCCTCAAGGACAAAATTATTTATTTCTTTTTTGGTTTTCAAGATAATTTCAAAAAACTTTTTTTTTTCACAAGCAGAAATTTCAATTATTAATTGTCTTCATCTCATCATAACTTTTACAATAATTGGAATTTTCAATGAAAGTTTCAGGTAATATGCACTATATTCTACCAATAAGCCAACCGTGCTTTCTAAATTTAAATAAATAATTCGTAAAAGTTTATAAAAACTATTTTCTGATA
Source organism: Ganaspis brasiliensis (assembly GCA_037103525.1). Classification (NCBI taxonomy): domain Eukaryota; kingdom Metazoa; phylum Arthropoda; class Insecta; order Hymenoptera; family Figitidae; genus Ganaspis; species Ganaspis brasiliensis. Next base: position 1,484,092 of record JAZKLR010000254.1, on the reverse strand, counting down.
TCTTACGTGTAATCGACATTAATAATTTTAAACGCTTCGGGAGTCGAGGTTATTTAAAAAAATCGAAATTTAATCAACACAAAAATTTGAGAAAGCTTCAAAGAATTTCTTTTGAGAATTTCATATTTTCTCAATACACAAAAAGCGCACATTAAGAGATAGCGCAATAGAAATTTTAATTTTAATTTTAAACAGCACAGATCTTAAATGTTTTTTTTTTAAATAATAAAAATGTAAATATAGTATTTTTTCATTAATAAAGATCTCTTAAGCATCATCGCGTTTCCTTAACAAATGCTAATTTATTTAAGGAATGGAAAAATTGCAATTTTGTCTGTTTCATAAACAGTATTACTTTGTAAATCTTTTGCCTTAATAAAAATGTTTATAATTGTATTACATTAATTATTAGAATTGAGAAAAATTTTTTTTAATAATTTGTCTTGCGTATTTATGCCTTAAGCAAATAATCATCTAAAACGTTTTTATTTTTAAATTTATTGTTTAATTATAGATGAGTTTTTAAATTAAAATAAATAACTCTAAGGTTCAATGAAGAAAATAATATTCAATTTATAAAACTTTAAAAAAAATTTATATTAAAAATAAAATTAATAAAATTTATAAACCCGTGTTGAATTTGCCTTCATATCTCCATACCTCGTTAGGGGTCCCTCCAAGGACCCGTGTGGGAGATCCATGTGGACAAATCCATAAGGGTCCCCGTCAGGGACCACGCTGTTTGCCCTCATGGTTGCCCAAAAATATTTCTAAGTCCAAATCGCAAATTTTTTTTGTTATAAAATTTTTAGTTCAAACTGCTTGAAATCACATTTAAAATCATTGTAAATAAACTTTTAGAGTTTATTTTTTTAATTATTCTCTATAGATGTGTCCTACTAAAAAACAACTGAATCTTTTTATTTAATTGTTAATTATTCTATCATTATGATGGCTTCTTTAATTATTAAAAAATTTAGTTAATTTATATGTTTGGATTAATAATTATTAATTTCTTTCACTTATAGTTCATAAAAGTATTTTTGTATTTATTTTTTTAAATTATTATAGGTTAGTGGTTAGCATGTAGGACTGTCGATTTGTAGGTTCTGAGTTCGATTCCCGCGAGCGTCAAATATTTTCATTTCAGTTTAATACTTAAAATAAAAAATTAGGTACGAGTAGCCATGATAGAAGTTTAAATAAGTATGTTGTATATATTTTTTTTTGTTATTTTCAATTAAAAAATCACGAGGGAAAATTTTCAAAATCCATGTGGAATCCATATGGTAAATGCAGCTAGAATCCACAAGGGTGATCCATGAGGGCACCCATGAGGGAAAGCATGTCACTTCCTGTGAGGGCCCACGCATGGATTGCCCCGATAGACTCCATACGGAGATGTGGCAGTCCATGCAGGCCTTGCTGGGGGCTGTTTTCCACACAAGAATGAATTTAATAAATGAATTAAATAATAAAATTAATAAAATAAAATTCATGTATTAATGTATAATTTGTTATAATATTTGAAAACAATATAATACACAGGAAATGACTTAAAGTAAGGGAGGTGGGGGCAAGACGGGGTACCTAAGATTTGAAGCTCAATAAAACTAATATTATCAATTCAAAAATATATTATTTATTATATAATAATAATCTTTGTCAATCAGCCTTCCATGAAAAAGTCTTATATGGAACATGTGTTGTATAATTAAATATAGAATTAAGAATAAGTAAAAAAATTCAAATTTTCCATATTACAAAACGTGGGGGCAAGATGGGGTAGTATTAAAATCAACCTATTTTTGCCTACAAGTTTCCCAAGCATCTTTATTGATTTTATAAAATAAACTTAAAACCCAGTTTAATGCGTAATTTTAATTCTCTCATGTAAAATTAAATTACAAAGCTAATCTTAAAATACAATAACGTTTATAATAGAAATAAACAAGTGGTTACCTGCTCCAGTATTTTAAATGTTTGTTTACATAACAAAACGTTATAAATAGTGTGTAAAATCACCAAAAGAAGATTTTTTTTAATAAAATAAAAAAAATAATTGGTTTTCAGTACCTTAAGCTGCCCTCACTTCCTATACCCCGTCTTGCCTCCACATACGGAATTTCATTAAAAAATTAATTTCTAAAAATTAGGTTTCAAACGGAAATAAACAAGTTCTTAACGTCAAGTGTAATCATTGTTGAATATGAAAAAAATTATATCGTATATAAAATGTTGTTATTAAAATAACACGTTCTAAATAAAATGCAAAAATGACAAGAAAATCGTCAAAAACAGTTTTTTTCATGTAACAAATAAAAAACTCGGTTTCATTAATTAGTGACTTGGCCAATCAAAAACTATTGTAACGGTGCTATGTTATACAAAAAATGATCATGATTGGTTAATTAGTTTCTTAATTAAGGCAGGTACCCCGTCTTGCCCCCACCTCCTCTAGCTTTAATTAAAATTTTAAATAAACGATTATTATTAATAGAATCCATCTAATATTTTACTTAAATATCAATATAAATATATTTATTCTAATTTAATTAAAAATGATAAGTAACAAAATTATTAAATTAATATTTCAATTTAAAATTATTTCATATAAAAAATCTTTTGAAAAAAATCCCTACTTAAACAGTAATAATTATCATTTATTAAAAATTTTAATTAAAGCTACTTTAAGTCATTTCCTGTATACTATTATATTGTATTTAAATATTATAAAAATGCTGTTTATTTTGAAATTAAAAATAACCTTAATGCAATATTATTTAATGTTACAGATTATTCTACATTCATCAAGTTGTCCGAACTATATTTTACGTATCTGTTTTGAGGCTTTTTGTGAAAACATATTATATATTATTTAATAGATTCTAATTTTTAAAAATTTATAGCTTATGTAACTAAAATTATTTAGTCAGTATAGTTATTATACTTAAAATAAAGTTTACGATTCGTCGTTTTTAATCATTTATTTAAAAAAAAACAGTATGGGTAACAGTATTATTTGGTCAGTATGGGTTTATTGTTCATACTTTCAAGAATCTATTTTTCATATTAAAATATATTTTTATACCACAGTAATTTTATACTTAAAAGTTGATATTTAAAAGTGACAAAGAATATGTTTTATTTTTATTTTTGATTGTTTACTGCTGCAAAATATCTGGTTGAAATTAACCCTCAATTTTACTGTCCGTCACGATTAAAAAAAAAACTATTGGACTGATTGAGCTCCAATTTTAAGGGATTCTTCTATGCATGTGCCGCTTTGGTATAAACTACGGAAATAAAAATCTATTAATATTTAACCTACTTTATAGAAAATTTAAGTTTTAAAAAAAGGGTTAAATATTTTGACCATCCGTGATTTTTTTTTATCAGAGATGAAAGTTCCTAGTTCGGAAGATAACTACAGATCTAAATTTTGAAAAAATATTGTATAAAGACTTCAAAAAAGATGCATAATGGTCGTGGACGTTTAAATAAATTAAGACAAATGAAGGGAACAAGCTGATATATTACGATAAATATATTTAATACAAACGCGAGACCGGTCGGTAAAGCTCTGACTCGACTCATTTGTCGATTATACTTATTAGTCATAAATAGTAGTTAGGGTAAGGGGGGATAGTTTCCCTTTTTGTTACGAGAGCTCCAAAATTTTATTACAACTAGATTTTTTAATTGTAGGTAATCCAAACTTCAGATATCGTGTCGACCAGTAAAATTCCGGATTAAATTCAAGCAGATATTTCGCAAGAAAAACAATCAAAAATAAAAATCCTGGCGGAGCTAAATGTCCGATATTTTTTCACAGATTTCAAATTTTAAATAAAAATAAAAATTATTTTTTGGCACTTTTAAATATCAAATTTTATGTATAAAAAATTTGGGATATAAAAATATATTTTAATATGAAAAATAAATTATTGAAAATATGTGCAATAAACCGATACTGTCCCCTTAAGGTAGTTCTTTCGGACCATTGGTCTTTAAAATATAATTTAGTACAGTTTTTCTTTTTAATAAGAGAACATCGATTGCATGGTTAACAAAATTGTATTTCTTTAATCCTGACCCCCACATGCTTTTATGTTAAAAGATTGAACTTCAATTTGAAATATCTATAAAATTAGATCTTCAAAAAAATGTCATTGTTCTATTACACCTATATAATACCTCAAAAAAAAAAAAATAAAAAAAAATAATTTTGAGAACTGTATTTTTGGAGATAATAACTACGTTAAGGAGATATTTACCACCTTTCGTTTAAAAAAATTACAGTATAGACTATTTTTTTTATTTCGAAAAGCAAAATAATAACTTAAATCATACCTCTTCTTGAGTATGTATCAAAGCCATGTCCAGAAGTGACTTTTTGTTAAAATTTGAAAAAAATTGTTACACTTACTTAGTACACAAATTACGTAAGCCATTTTTAAAGAATTTTTGACCCCCTCCCATTCCGTCGTACGACACCGTAAGCTTTTTCTTGACGCCCCCCCTGCTCCCCCTCTGAGATCTTCTAAGATCCATTTTTTCTTCATTTTAGTCAAAACAATGTTTTAAAAGCATTTTCTTAATCTAATTGAAGTAAAAACTTTATGAGATAAAATATTCACAGTATGTTTAATAATAGATAACACAGATTATTAACTTATAGTAACTTCTATTACAGTCTCAAAGACATATCAATTAATTCTCTCTTTGAAATTTGTTCAACAGAACCTCCAGAACCCCCTACCCCCCAAAGTCCTACGTAATTTTTGTATGGACCCTTAAGCTTAAACTAAAGAAGATATCGATTTCAATTTTTTTGACTGTCATTAATCTTTGTTGATTTTTTTAATAATTTTGAATTACAGTGAAATTTTTAATAATTTAAATATGGAGGATAAGAACTCTACTTTTTATCTATATCATCTTAGGCATGGCCTTAAGAAGGAATATTAGACTACTGAGTGTTTCTTAATTGAATTTTGTAAATTGTAAAATTATTTAAACTAATATATGGAAGGTTGTCTGTTTCTTAAATTTGTTTTCATTTTGTTTTAAAAATTAACTTTGTAAAATTACACAAAATCAGGAAAAATGTAAAAAATCAATATTTGGTCAAAATCCAAATAAGTTAGCGGTAAAAAGATTTTCCATCAGATGATATTTTAGATTATTCTACAAAGTTTCAATTAAAAATACTCAGCACTTTTGCATGGGCGTACCCATGTTGGAGCAGGGGAACGCTGCCCCCCCCCCCCCCTAGAAAGCCAGATTATATGAGAGAGAAAGAGATAGAAATATCTTGTTGTCTCTCACTCCCACATAAAACCCCCACCAAAGAACTTTTCTGGGTACGCCCCTGTACTTTTGTATCACACAGTTGACAATATAATAAGGAAGGTATAGCAACTTAAAAACTAAACTTTTTGTGTATTTCAATAGTTTGAATACTTCCAACATAAATTGTCTCTAACCCATACTCCCACGTTAGGCGATTTTTATGTTTGTTGGTTCCTCATATGCCGTGAAAAAATGAATTACTGCTATACTTTAAAGTGATTCAGAGTGTTTTTCTAAATATGACATTTGATTTAATTTGTGTGGATTTATCGAGAATTGAATTTGGCGGTTGTTAAGGTTCGGAAATTCTCGAATTAATTCGAATTAATGAGTTCTGGTGCGACGGGGTACGAGAGTTGCTGAAAAAGAAGGGTGAATTCGTGGAATAGTGGGGCCGAAGTTCGTAATTTGATAAAAGTAATATTTCGCGTAGGGCTCGGTCTTATTCATTCAACACTGGAGCGGTATGGTCTGGCTCAACTACAGTTTCTGCGTGTCGCCTACAGCACAGAAGGTAACGATCGTGATTTTTAGTTTCTTTTTGAGTTCATTCATTTTAATTAAATTCCGGTAATTAATTTTACAAAATTTTATTTTTGTTTAATTGAAGTGTGGTGCTTATGGTGGGTCGTGATCTAGCGAATTGGCCCTTATTCTTGCTGACGAATAATTTATAATAATATATTGACTGCACGTGGACCGGAAGTTCTGGGACTAAAATCCATATCACTCGATATTATCGCTTTTCTGGACTGTTTGGTACCAAAATTTTGACGAAGGATAAGCACAAATTTTCCAAGGAACGGAAATTTATTATTGAATCGTCCAGCAACTCTCTGTCTCCGTCTACGAGTTCATCGTCTCAGCACACCTTTTTGCAACACCGTCTCCGAGTGGATAAGTTTTTTCTATTATTTATTTTATCTTTGTCTGAAAGATCTATTTTATTTTACATTTGGTTCAAAGAATTGACCAGAATTTCAAGACACGACTGTAGTTGACTTTTATTGTTCACGAGCGAATTCACACACGTTAATTATTGAATCGGCATCTGCCGGGAATTGAGCATCAAAATTTATTTTATTCATCTGTGATATTTATTTGTATGTCTTATATTTTACTCTATGTATTTTGAATCAATTTATTCATTTTGAATTCCTTCTTATGATAGGAGGGTTACTTTCACTATTTGAATTTTATTCATATGATCATATTTAATTTCATTGAATTTTTATATACTTTATATATTAATTGAAGTGATTGAAGGCTTTTCTCGTGTTCGATTTTGAATTATAAATCATCATTTGGTTATACTTGCTTTATTTGAATATATTATCTTTTTTAAATTGATTCTTAGTGTTACAATTTATTTTCTCGTCTTAAATATATTTGGAAACTATATGGTTTTGTTTTATACTTGATAATTTTATTTATTTAAGGGGTTACATCTGTTTGCAATTTTTTTTTTATTGGCTTAAAATACACTATAATATTCCTAGATTAATAATCAATAACGTCTTTACAAGAAAGCAACTTGGAAATGTTCTGAAAATTATTTTTTCTGGAGCAAATCCGAAGTGTAAACAAAGAAAATTTTAAATGAAAATGCATTTTTTTCGAAACCATATTTTTTTTATTGACTTGAAGTACACTATAACATCCCTAGATTGATAATCAATAACGTACTTGCATGGAAAACAAATTGGAAATCTTCTTAAAATTAATTTTTCTGGAGCAATTCCGAAGTGTGAAAAACGACAATTTCAATTTCAAACGCGTTTTTCTCGAAACCACATTTTTGAAATCTGCACGCAGTAGAACTCAAAGAATTTTCATCCGATTGACTTGGAATTTTAACTGTAACTTCTTAATTAGATTATCTAAAGAAGTACACACGATTTTAACAATAGATGAAAAAAAATTTTTTTAGAGATATTTAAATAGCGATTTTTTAGTCGAAAAATCGATTTTTTTTTAAGTCTCGCCATTTTTCGAAAAAATTTTATAAAATTATAATCGTGTGTACTTCTCTAGATAAACTCGTCTAGTTTATGAAAAAAAAAATTTATGCTTACACATGATGGTCCAGGGGACTTCTACTGCGTGCTCACTTTTTTAAATATCACGTTATATTTATTGCCAGAAAGCCGCCATTTTGTAGAGTCATGTCAATAAACAATTTTTTTCATATACCTGAAGAGTCGCGTAGTTGATCTATATAGTATTTGTTTATGTTCATTCGAAAAACTGCACTTTTAAAAAAATTAAAAAAGCCTTTTTTTTAGGCCTCCAACCAGATGTCACCCCTTAATGTGCACTTGATTTATTTACATAAAAAGAAATCGTTACAACTTATGTTGTATTTAATGATATGCATAGTTTCTATTATTGTGATAACTAAATTAATTTTATTTGAAAGTTTTCTTTTTAATAAAAAAAACTTTAGTAAACTACGACAAGTTTTAGATTTTGATTCAATACGTTTATAATTTAGAATTAAATTCATGTAAGAAATTCAAATAGTTTACTGGCATTGAAATGAATTAAAATGACTTGAAACATAAACAAATTAACGATGCTTTAAATTAAAATCAATGCCGTTTTTGAAGACTTTTGTAATAAATTTAATCTACATTTTTGTTGAATATTTATAACGTGTAATACAATTCATTTGCATTTAATCAACTGACACACAGTGGTCTAAAACCCTATTCTATAGCTAGACAATACTATTCACTTAAAAACGCTCACTGCAAAAAGAACTATATATTATTTTAAGATGTTTTGGTAGCTTTTTAAAGATGTTATGGTTGTCACTTTATAGTTACTTAAAGTATCTCATTTTACGATGTTACAATTTAAGATACCAAGAAGTACTCCACTTTGTTTCTAGCAGTTTTTGAGATCGCTGATTACGAATCTGTAGTTAAATTTCAAAAATTCAGATTGTCGGTTCAAATATGGCGATCTAAAAAATGAAGAAATTATGGTATATCAATAAAAAATGGTACTAAGGGGTTTCAAGGTCGCTGATTACGAAGCTGAAGTCAGATTTTTTAAATTCAAGTTGGTGGATCCAATATGGCTAACCTAAAAGTAAAAAGACCAGTGTAATCCTTAGATACAGTGTTTTATTAAAACACACTAATTTTTTGATATTTAGATCGGCCATATTGGATCCGCTATTTTGAATTTTTAAAATCTGAATTCATATTCGTAATCAGCAACCTCAAAAACTGCTTATAAAAAGTAGTGTAAAATAGTATTGAAGCGTCTTTTAGCAAATAGCTTTGTCCATCTAGAATCGGGCTTTATGGCCGGCTTTAAACATGAAAATATCAAAAAGTGGCAAAAAGTGGCAAAAAGTGTTAATTGCTATAAAAAGTTTAAGTCTTAATAAACATTTTTCCATGAATATCTTTTTAAACAAATTTAAAAAATTTAACTTTTTTCATTTTGAATTTTGTAATATACGAGTAACAGACAAACTCACTTTTGTCGTCTGTTTTCAAATATTAACATAAAAAATAGAATAATTTATGTTACACTATCTTACAAAGTGTAAATCATACTATAGAATTCATAAAGAAGTGGGTAAAATTTGATGATTTTTAGAGCAAAATAAACTACACGTGACCCTATACCAGTTTAAGCTTTAATACACTGAGAAAATAAGCCTCTAACATATTTCTTTGTATTTAATCGGCTACAGTACACAAAGTGGTTTGGAAGCGCTATATCAACAACCTCTCTACGCTACGGTAGTTAAAAATTTGTTATTTAGTCAACTTATTTTCTCAGTGTACAGTAATATCAATTTTTTTAATTATCAGTGAATTTCTTTTGAATTTTTTCTTTCTCAAAATGTTTAGCCTTACATCTTTTGCAAAAAAAACGACATTTTACTAAGATAATGTTAGTTATAACTTGGAATATATGTATCCTATTAATATTTTTTTTTGTATAAGCAAAATCACGATTATCAATATTACTTTCATTCTCATAAATGACTCTATTTTTTACCTGCACCGAAAAGAGGTTAGGAAATCTGTCAAACTTAATTCCTTACAGCAGAAGTATTTTAAGACAGTAGTCTCCTTTAGAACCCGAAAAAAAAGCGTTTTTTAAGTAATTTTTTTGAAAGGGAAGGAAATTATTGTAGGAAATGAAATTTTTAGGCGATGACGTACTATATTTTAGGTATAAAAAACAATTGTTAAAAATAAAAAATATGGCATTTTTTTAAAATTGCATTGGTTTCTCTGCAGCGCTTGGAGTCTCCAGTTATAAATCGGCGCCGGTGATGGAGGTCGCGCAATCCATCTGAAACAGTTAAACCAATTTTTTTTTCAATTTTTATAAGTTTCTTTTTTATATGAACTAAAAAAATACCGAAGAAGTTATGGAATTCTACATTTTTTTGAAATTTGAAAAAAAATTCACTGTTTTTAAAAAAAAAATCACTTTAAGTTGGAAAAAAAGTAGTTTAAATAATACTTTTCTCCAATTTTTTTAGTTCATATAGAAGATAATTTTATACTGAAGCTAGATCACTTTGTTTTTTTTCGATCGGACATATATTTTTTTTGCTATCACCGGCGCCGTTTTCTAAAAGTTGTGAAAATGAAAACTCGAGAAAACGCGCTTAAAGTTTTCGGTACAAAAAAATATAAGTTTTGGATACTTACACAAATTAGAATGATGTTAATCAGCTATCCCCGGGAAATACGATAACTACTCAGCATAGACCTTCTAGAAACTACAAATAATATTTCAAAGGACGGTTGGACCTTTTCAGGTGTATAAATATAGTCAAACAATAGAATACATGAAAGGGTCGAGCGTGCGCCTTCGGCCACTGAAACTGCTCTAGCTTCGAAAATATGTCCAATTGGCTTCTAAAACTTTCAAGACATATTCTTGGATAGTTTTGTAATAGATTTAAGACAAAACCAAAAAATTGATTTTTTGAAGCTTCTAAAGCAGACTACTGCTTTAACCTCTGAATAACGGCAGCGCCAGTTTGGTGTCGCTCCTGCCTTATTTTAGTACATATATTGTACCAAACTCGTTCCTCAGGACATAAGACTGCTGTCGCTCTAAACTTTGGTACGGCTTCTGTATCAATCTAAGAAAGCTCTGTTATCATGGCATATCCTCTATTTCAATTTCAATCTTTGACGATAGTTTTTTTTATATTCAGCTCTACTTTTTTTAATTTTCTGATTGGAGGTGTTAACAATTTTTGTCTGACTCACTATTCTTTGTAATTTCTCATTCTTATCATCTCTTCTAAGATACTTTAACTGACTATCAACATTTTTCTTACTACAAACAGAGAAATCTGTTTCCCTATACTTACATCTTTCATAAGTAACATTTCTCTTTCTTTCTTATCAATTATTATTGATCGTGTTAATTTAAGCCTTTGACGATATATTTTTTGTTGTTGATATTCTGCAAGACTTTTTTTACTTGTCTCATTACAATCACTAGAAATTATCAATTTGTCAGAATTATTATCACTCTTTTCTTCTTTAACTCTAGTTTTTCTACTTTTCTCATTAGAATTGCTAAAAAATATCTTCTTACTACTATTATTTTTAATATTTTATAATTATTACCTTCTTTTACTACTTCAATAGAATTTGACGCATTTTCCACATGTTTTTTCTTACAAACATTTAAATTTCTGTCACTATTTACACTTTCCATATTTGTTAGTTGTCTCTCTTTCCCATATCTCCTTTTAACTTAGGTCTTTTACAATGCATTTTTTCATATTTAGTACTGCTTTTTTTATTTTCTTAGTCAGGAATATTAACAACTTTTCTCTGTCCTATTTTTGTATGTCGTGAAGGAGTACTACTATCTCCTTTCATTTCTGTAAAGCCGTCATTAGTTTGATAATCTAATCTTCTATTCTGTGCAAGGACTGACACGAAAACCAAATTCCGTTTCTGTTTTGAATTGTTGTGACGAAAAAAAAATGTACAATCAATATTGTTTTGTATTCAGCCTGAAACGAAAAGGCTCTGAATTACGCTTTGGTCTCATGTCTGAAACGAAAATCAACTCTGAATTTCGTTTCAGTCTCATGCCCGAAACGAAAAGACTCTGAATTTCATTTTCGTCTCCTGTAAGAAAAGATTTGTGTTTAAAATTGTTTTTGTGAAATTTAGAGCCTTTTTTATGAAAGACGAAAACGGAATTCGGAGCGGATTTCGTTTCGGGCATGAACCGAAACTTAATTCTGAGAGGACTTTCGTTTCAGGTTCAACACAGAACAAAATTAAATTGATATTTTGTTTCAGTTTTTCAAAACCGAAACGAAACCAAAATAAAATATGTTTTCTTTCGGTTTTCGCGTCAGTCCCTGATTCTGTGTCGCATCTTTTACATTCCTCACATGTAAATTATTGTTTTTTATTTATTCGATATTGCCAATTCCAAGTTAATACAATTTTGTAAAATTATCGGAAAAGGAGATAACACATTTTTTTCAAACATCATATGTGTGGATTCAGGGTGAAAGGGACCTTAGCTGCAGAACTGAGTTTTACGCGTACGGGCGTTTGAAGTTGAGTCTCCCTATGTTACTGTTAGGTTATGCCTATGTTTCACCTCTAATAACACAAAAACTAATAGACATAAACAAGTTTTGATTTATGTATGTTAAAAAGCAACTCAAATTCTATCGATTCATAATAACAATTAAAAATCAAATGTTTTGAATTTCACAGGACGGGAGTTTGAACTTGTGCCTGCCTATGTTATTGTTAGGTTATGTCTATATTTCATTGCGATTAACAGAAAAACTAATAAACATAAACAAGATTTGATTACTGTATGTGAAAGAGCAACTCAAATTCTATCGATTCGTAATAAAAATTAGAAATCGAATGTTTTGCAGCTAAGGTCCCTTTCACCCTGAATCGACACATATACAAATGAGTTCTCATTAAATGATCTTTTAAATCAAGTTGAAATTGTTCAGATTAAATTATTTTACATTTGAAATCTGTAAAAAAATATCGGACATTTAGCTCCGCCAGGATTCGAACTCGGGTCTTTCAATTGCTAGTTGACTGCTCTAAAGCCACTAAGCTACAAAGGTCCATGTCAAATATAATTTCACACATTATATACTTGACATGGACCTCTGTAGCTTAGTTGGCTTTCACGGCCTCTAAAATTTGGCCGAAAAAGCTCTCCCGTCTAAACCTCCTCCCAGTTCCATGAGGATGTTGCCGTCTTTTGTCGGCCTTGCACCATCGTCTGGCAAGAGCCAGGATCTATACTACTTCTTTTCTGAGCTTGCCCAGGACAGAAGCATATGTCTGTCCTTGACAAACTGGGACCAAGACCGTCGGATTTCTGGCTCTGCCAGAGTCGACGGCAATTCTCGGCACCACTTTCTTAGCCTGATCCGGCTTTTTGATCTTTGGGACCTTTACTCTCTCGGCCAAGGTCCCCACCGGCTTTCATTTCTTAGGCTCCTGTTGCGGAGGAGAACGATCCTCTGCAGCCCGCTTTTGTCTCTCGAATCGCAGAACGAGACTTCTTGCCGCCTTGGCCTGGAAGCGTTCCTTAACTTTTCGCCTATACTGCCGTCCGTTCTCCGTATGTTGCAGACCTTCATAAAAATGTTTGTTTGCCTTATCGGCTTCCGCGTGCTTTGCTATTAGTGCCGGCAACCGGAACTTGAATTGCTTGAAGCCACTCTGAATGTCGGCCGCGACATTCTTTTGAACCGGCAGCCTTGCGAGCATCTGGTTCAGTTCCATCTCCATTTCTAAAAAGATAGTCTTCTCTTCCTCGCGCTACTTAAGGCACTCTGTCTTATCTTTCTCGCAAGAGGCCATGTGAGCAGCAGGGCCGTTGCTAAAAGCATTGGCACAGCTGTCGGCACTTGCCGCACTGCCGTAACGCGAATACTGTGACCATCCACTGTCAAAAGCGATGGATTGGTCCTTACTGAACCCAGTTCTCTGGCACTTATCTCCGAAGGGTCCATCCTTGCCTATACATTTACCAAACGAGAAAACTGTTATTATATTTCCTTTCCCTTGTTCGAAGATACGTAACTTACATGTAGTACCGCAACTTGTTGTCGGATGACGCCATCTTTTAGAGATAGATCAAATTAAAAATCCTCTTTCCTTGTCCAACTCCGGTTCACTGCTTTCATTCGTTTCTTGGCGTTGGTGACGTTATCATCGCAGTGACAAAATGGAAAGCAGAGAAGAAAAGGAAAAACGTTTGAAGCTTCTGCAGTCAGAAATGGACAAATTAAACACGGATTTAGCAGATATGGAGGAGATGCCTATGGAAGAAAAACATTTGGATTATGAAGGTAAATTTGTTTCAGGAATGGAGACGGCTACAAGTATGGACGCTTTCGCCAATTCGGCCGAGTTTCAATCTAGAATTGAAGCCAAGAGCCAAGAAAGAGTCCCGATCTGTGATTCCAAGTCCATGACGGGTACTTTAAATAATGTTTTCCTAAGTTTCTTGCCTCATAAGTTAAGAAAATTCCCTTTACTTTTAGTTATCGCTGAGTACGAAAAGAAAATGGCGGAGACCAACGACGACACGCTTTTTCTGGTGGACGAAGCAGATTTTTTCTTGGATGAAAATCCTTCTCAGACCAAGGAGGAGATTAAAATAAGAGAGGACGTAGCAGACAGAACAAAGATTTGGACTAAAAAAGGCATCGGAAAAAAAGAGGATAGGGAAAACTTATTGGCTGCAGTACCAAGAAAAGGAATGCTAGACCTAGAGGCCCCTAACCTCAACGATGAAATTGCCACTGATATTCATCCAAAGGCGTTGACTAGAGATAATTATCTGAGAGGTTATCAAAACTTAACTGGTGCTGCTCTTTCCACGTCTGCATCCGTTCTCAGCATGATTCTCGATGATGCTGAAACGCCTTTAGACAGAGAACAGGTTTTGCAAAACCTATCCAACACGGTAAAATTACTCGCAGAACTTTTTTCGACAATAACACAATTCAGAAAATCTCAAGTGCTGGGAAGATATGAGGATAAGTTTCAGAAGATCCTTAAGGAGTCAGAAACTACGTCTTTGCTTTTTGGGGATAATTTAAAGGCCCTCATAGAAACGACCAAAGCTATGGAGAAGGTGTCAAAGGAACTTAAACCAAAAGCAAAACTGCCATTAAGAAACCAGGGAAATTCTTTAAACTGGAGGAGCTCCACTGTCAGGAGGGAGGCAGGCAGAGGGAGCTACAACCCCAACTACAGAGTAAACACCTCCAGGACACATCCTTACAACCAGCAACGAAATCCAGCAGCGAAATATTACCCCCAGTCACAGCCACAGAGAGGCAGGAAATAAACGCGCAGGTGAGTGCTGGGAGGTTAAAATTTTTCGTGGAAAGGTGGATGCAGATAACGGAGGATCCTTTCATTTTACAGATTATTAGAGGTTATAAAATAAACTTAGAAAATCCAGTTTTTCAAAAAAAAGAACCATATATTTTGAGCCCAAACATAGAGTTAGATGATGCTGTTAAAAAATTATTAAATTCAGGCGCGATTGAATGATATAGCAGTGTACAGAGTCAATTTTCATCTTCATATTTTTTGGTTAAGAAACCGGATGGTTCAAATCGTTTCATTTTAAATTTAAAAGAATTTAATAAATCTGTCAGAAGGGAACACTTTAAAATAGAGGACATTAGAACAGCCCTAAACTTACTTAACGAGGGAGATTTTCTTTGTAGGTTAGATCTTAAAGATGCTTATTTACTGGTACCCATTTCTCCTACAGATAAGAAATATTTAAGGTTTAATTATAAGAATCAGTTATTTCAATTTAATGCGCTACCTTTCGGGTTATTATCAGCTCCCTTTGTTTTTACAAAGCTAGGCAAACCAGTAGTAAGCCAATTAAGAAAAGAGGGCATTAAAGTGGTAGTTTATCTAGACGATTTTTTAATTTTTGGTAACACTAGAGAGGAATGTTTAGAAAATACAAACAGAGCTGTCTCGTTATTATTATTTTTAGGATTTTTAATTAACTGGGAGAAAAGTGATCTCTCACCTAAAAGATCCTGTAGATTTTTAGGAATGATCATCGATTCTCAAAATATGACTATACAATTGCCTCAGGAAAAAAGAGATAAGATAAAAAAGATGTTAGGTTCAATTTTAGCTAATAAAACAATTAAAGTTCAAAATTTGGCAGAAATAGAAAGGCAAGGGGTTTATGGAATAGGGAAGAGAGAGTAGTGATGCATGTCGAGCAAACGATCTGATCGACTTCACATCTGATTGTCTGCTGTTTGCTCGATTATGATTGAATTGAACAAATTACTTTTTATTTACCTTTTAATAATTAGCATAACTTTTGAGAATATCGTTAAAAATCCTTTCTGTTTGTTGATATATACTGACATACCGAAACTTTAAAAAAGTAACCTCTTTTATGATTAATTGCAAACTTAAAAATTTTACAAATTAAGCAAAGTAACCTCGTAAAATTTGAATATAGAATTTATTTTGCAATTTTTTACATTTTTTGTACAAACTTAAATATGTGTTAAGTTTGAATCTTTTAAAAGCTTATAGAAGAAAGATACGATGTGTTGAAAGATGTCATTTTTCATGAATTTGAAATTTAATTTTATAATAAACAAATTTTTTTTTAAATTATTGTTCTGAATAAGAAAAGTTAATGTATTAACTTCAAACCTCGTAAGTATCCAAATTTTTTATTAAATAATTTTATAAAAAATATGCTTCTAAATATCACAAAAATTGACAGTCTTTATAGATCAATCTTAAATCCATTTTTCATATTATAATTATGCTTTATATAAAAAATAAATTACCACACACAAATCTTTAAAATATATATTGACCTTCTTTTTTAGCGGAATTTTATTTAAGCCTATATTAAGTAATTTAAAAAAGTTTGAAATATAAACTCAAAACGCTATACCTTCACGTCTTTAATTAACATTTTGTAAATGCCCGAACAGCACCGGATGTTTCAGCAACATCCGTTGCTGTTTGGGCGAAAAAGAAAATATTATCAAAATCTTTATTAGAAATGAATTCTATGGAGTTTAATAATGACTTATAAAACAAATTTATTTTTGAAACACTTATGGCAGGAACATCCCTTAGACGAAAGTCAATGAAATTACCCAGGTGACAGATAAAAAATGTCAACAAAAAGGAATGATTCTTACTTAAAGATATTTTCAAAAATTATGCTAATCATTAAAAGATTAATAAAAAGTAATTTGTTCAATTCAATCATAATCGAGCAAACAGCAGACGATCAGATGTGAAGTCGATCAGATCGTTTGCTCGACATGCATCACTAAAATGCACATAAATTATTTAGAAATAAAAGCATCGTTTTTAGCTTTAAAATGTTTCGCTTCCGAGGTCTTTGGTAAACAGATACTTTTAAGAATTGACAGCATCACGGCCCTAGCTTACCTAAATAAAATGGGTGGAATTAGGCATAAAAATTTACATTTACTAACTAAAGAGGTCTGGGAATGGTGCATACAAAGAGATCATTGGATTTTCGCGGAGTATATAACTTCTAAGCAAAACCCAGCTGATGAGGGTTCCAGAATAAATAATCCAGACACAGAGTGGGAACTCGCAGATTATGCATTTCAGTTAATGGTAAAAAAGATTGGAAATCCTACGATAGATTTATTCGCGTCAAGAATTAATAAAAAATGCTTAAAATATTGCTCTTGGGATAGGGACCCTGACGCTTTTGCAATTAATTCATTTACAATTAGCTGGAAGGGGGAATTTTGGTATGCCTTCCCTCCTTTTTCTTTAATTACAAAAATTTTAAAAAAAGTCAGAGACGAGGGTTCGACAGGTGTTTTAGTGGTACTATTGTGGACAAGTCAGCCGTGGTTCCCCGAATTTAAAAAACTGCTTATCTCTGAGCTGATCGAATGGAAGCCTACGACTAATATTTTGCTTTCTCCCTGTAGGAGGATCACTCATCCCTTAGCGACCTCCCTTATCCTGGCTTCAGGGGTTGTGTCTGGAAGGCGTTCCAAAAAAAGAGCCTGGACGATGACATTATTGGAATAATGATGTCATCATTAGCAGAAGGCACCAGAAAGCAATATGATTCTGCACTTAAATATTGGTGGAATTTCTGCAGATGCAACAACCAGAATCCGTTTTGTGCCAGCGAACAATCAATTCTTAGATGTCTGTCAAATAGATTCCAGGAGGGCGCAGCATATGGGACTCTAAATTCCTTAAGGTCGTCAATTGCGCTAATCAATAGTCAAGACACATCGGGAAGTGCCCTTATAAATCGTTTTTTTAGGGGCATTTTTAAGCTTAGACCAACAGCTCCTAAATATAGTTCAACCTGGGATGTTGATGTAGTTATAACACTTTTAAAAAAATGGGGTCCTAAAGAAAATCTTGATTTAAAAAAATTAACTTGTAAGTTAGGCATGCTATTAGGCCTTGGCTCTGCATTCAGGGTTCAATCTCTTTCTTTAATTAAATTAGAGAATATAAAAGAATTGAAGGGGGGTGTAGAGGTAAGGATAGTAGATCTTATTAAAACTTCAAGGCCGGGGGCAGATCAGCCGTACGCCTTTTTCCCTTTTTTTGAAGATTCAGACTTATGCATAGCAGGAACATTGCTACATTATATTAAAATAACAAAAGATCTTAGAGGCAGGGAAACTCAATTATTGGTTTCATTTAACACTCCACATAAACGGGTTTCTTCCCAGACCATCAGCAGATGGCTAAGATCCGTGATGAAAGAAGCAGGTCTAGAAGAGATTTTTGGTGCACACAGCACCAGACATGCTTCATGTTCTAAGGCCCACTCAAAAGGATTAGATATTAATATTATTAAAAATGCAGTAGGTTGTTCTAAGAACTCCAAAGTATTTTCCAAATTTTATAACAGGCCAGTAGGTAATGCTAAACAAAATTTTAGCAGGGTAGTTTTGTCTTAAAATTGTCTAAAAGTATGTTTTCTTTTATTTCGTCGTGTTTAAAAAAAAAAAAAAAAAAATTGGTTAAATATAAATTTTCGTTAAAATTAAGGTCTGGAATTTGTTGAAAAAAAAAATCCTTATTTGTATTCTTTTTCATAAATAAAGAGAAATATTTACCAAGAAAATATCCAGACTCTAAACATCTACATGTAAGTTACGTATCTTCGAACAAGGGAAATGAAATATAATTTATGATTAAACGAACTTACCTGTGAAGTTCAATCATAATTATATGAATGAACTTGTTCGAAGATACATTTTCCCGCCCAAGAAGACCCAACCCGTAATTTCCGTCACATCCTACTCTAAACTAAATGAAAGCAGTGAACCGGAGTTGGACAAGGAAAGAGGATTTTTAATTTGATCTATCTCTAAAAGATGGCGTCATCCAACAACAAGTTGCGGTACTACATGTAAGTTACGTATCTTCGAACAAGTTCATTCATATAATTATGATTGAACTTCACAGGTAAGTTCGTTTAATCATAAATTATTAATAAGAAAGAGAACAGCGAAAATATGTCTTTGCATGTAAAAATTAAAATAAAGTTATTAGATTATTATGTTTAATTAAGTAAACGAGATCTAAAAGCTTGTATTTTTTTATACGGAAATTTCGAAACATTATACTTGGAAAAAATACTTCAAAAAATGGATGAAATGAAAAGGCCTTAAAATAAGGCCTTAAAATAAGGCCCTCAAATGTGAGCACAAGTAAGGCCTTAAATGTAACCTTTCAAGTGATGGCGGGTTTGGAACATCACTTGGTGTCACATTTGTGGCATCATTTATGCCCTAATTTGTCGTCTTCTTTATGGTCCCATTTGTAACTTCTTTTGTAATCACATTTAAAGAAATATAAAATAAAAAAAATATTATTTATCTTGATTTACACTATTATTATTTACAAGTAGTTGCCTTAATGAACTTAGAAAACTTAGTATAACAAAGAAAATTTATAAAATAAATTTGGGGGTTTGAGGATTCGAACTAGAGTTCGACTTGCGCAAACTGATGACCTAACCAACTGAGCTATATGGACGACTGCGAACAGAAAAAGAATTTTTCTCTTAGTGTAAAAGTGAAGCACTTGTACCAATAGTACTGATCGAACTTGGTTTCACGGGCATTTACGGTTGTGCAATAGTTTTTAATTTTATTGAATCCTACGGATGTCAAATATAAAATATAAATTTGATCAATTACCAGATCAAAAAAAAGTTTGACAATTTTTTTTAACTTTCCCTAAATATTCTAGACATATTAGACGCAGAAATTCCCTGATAATTAGAAATACGTTTTAAGTTTAATGTAAACATGAAATTTCTAAATAAGATTAAATTACGTAGGTACATATTAAGAAATACAGGATTTAGAACGGTAACCATCTGTGACGCTCCGCGAGAGAAGGGACCTATCGCAGAAAAAACCAATTTTTATTTTTATTTGCTAAAAGATAATTGTTGAGTTGTTCTTTCATTACCACGTTTCAAATTTTTTTTTTAATTACACTTTTTGTTATAATGCTTCAAACCTAGGCGTACTAAGTCTATCGCATTTTTTTGTTTTTCTTTGAACAACCGTCCCATGAAATTAACAATTAATTATTTAATTTTTAGTTTTTTTAGTTGCTTTTTGAGTTCCAAAAATCAAAGTTTGATTCCTGCAATTAGTTTTCTTCTTATGAAGCTTTAAACATGGGTGTGTCACGATTTTTCTTCTTCCTCTTTGCCCGTCCGTCCTTTAAAGTTTGCTTCCTCAGCGATAGGTCCCTTTTCTCTCGGAGCGTCACATATGTTTAATGTGAAGAATGTTATTTTCTATTTATGGAAATCATCTTTTACTTTTTTTTGTTCATAAATACATTGATAATGTTTTAACAAATTACTCATCAAAAAATCATTTTCTGTTTTTCATTTAGCAAGTTTTAGGCGCACGCTTTAAACGTGCGCGTTGCGCACTGGGGTAAAAGTAAAATATACTGTTCAATACATTCTACAACTAACATATAAAATTTTGTTGAATTGGAAAATAAAAAGAAATTTTTTTTTCTTGAAAACTATTGAAATAATAATTCTATTGTAGTTTTGATTAAATTTTATTAATCTTGAGAATCTGCTAGATTAAGCTAAATTTCCTTTTGCCTATCCTTATTATTTAAAAATTAATATTTAACAACAATTATTTCTTTAAACAACTAACACTGTTATTATTTACAAATTTAAGAGAGTATTATAATATTAAATGTAAAGAATGTTAATAAATTTAGAAAGACATACAATTTTATTGCATATTTTTTTTTAAATGTTGTAAATAAACAATAAATAATTGTTTAAAAAAAATCAAAGATCACAGATTTGTTTAGAATTTTGTTCAGATTATTTTAAAAAAAATGTTGAAAATCGATCAAGAATTAGTGTCTGTGGAATGTTTTGAACAGTAAATTCCACTTTTTTCCCAGTGCGTGCGTTGTCACTTTTGTCTAGTTATACTTAATTTTAAGGGTAACTTTTACAATAGTTTAGTGCACATTTATTATATTTGCATAATATTTATATATATTTTACAGAAAACTATAAACTATTTTAAAGCTATGAAATATTTTTTTTATAAACTAAATACTATTTCTAAACTTTTCGGTAAAAGAATGCCGAAAAAGATATTTTAAAAATTTTGAATCTATTAAAAATGTGTTAATCAACATAATTCATAAAATGCATTTTTTTTGGAAAAAATCTTTGTTATTTCTAATCCGTCAAAAATCTGTTTTATTTTCTTATTTTGTGTACATTAATAAATGAGAAATACAATACGTAAAAAAATTGTATTTTTTATTATCTTAAACAGCATCTTTAAGGGACGAGTTCCATCCATCGGATAGAATATAATGTGTCATAACTTTTGTTGATATTAATTTTTTTTTTTTGCGTAGGGTGTGAAAACCTGCTTTCAGGTACAATGTAGCCCGTACTACAGGGTTATGCGGGGGTGGCGATGTTCTGCCGACCCGCTAAAAACACCCCCTTATTTGGGACCTTAAGACCACTCCCAGGTAGAGCCAGTTTACTGACGTATCGCCTTCAGGAGTGGTCTTATAGTCATAACATGTTGGATGAAGGTCTCGGTGTGCCGCCAGTTCTCTTTGGATCGAGTCATTAACAGGACCATGCTCTCCGGTGTAACTTCGCAGTTTACACCGGCGAACCCGTCTTTCGTCGTTCCATCGTGTGCATGTAAAGAGTGTGTACTTTGCGTC
Organism: Ganaspis brasiliensis; assembly: GCA_037103525.1. NCBI lineage: Eukaryota > Metazoa > Arthropoda > Insecta > Hymenoptera > Figitidae > Ganaspis > Ganaspis brasiliensis. The sequence goes on along the minus strand of JAZKLR010000254.1, from coordinate 1,462,439 downwards.
ATCCTTTGGGGATTTGCAGTACGCACACTCTGAACTTTCTCGTCTTTTAATGCGCTCCAGGTACGAGTTAAAACACCCGTGACCTGTGAGCGCTTGGGTGAGGTAGTACGAGACTACTCCATATTTTCGATCTATCCAGGTGGCGAGTGTATACTACCCTTCTCATCCCCGCTCCATCTTGCCTGCCATCTTTCGACGAGTCTGCTTCTCGCATCTCGGCGAATTTGGCCCTTGCTGGATCTATTGTCATCCGTGTAACGGGTGGACATCCTATCTTTGAAAAGGAGGAAAATTTCCTCCCTTTCTTGCGCCAAAAGATCTGCCGGCGGGACGCTGGCAAGGACCTGAGCAGCACTTGCAGATACTGTCCTGTAGGCAGAGATTATACGCTTGGTGATAATCCTTTGTGAGGACAGTATCTTCTCCAAAATGGTCTTGCTTCTATCTGTTCGCAGGGAGGGAGCCCACACTGGTGCTGCGTAAAGCAGGTTTGAGTGGAACACACTCGCCACCAATCTCTTTTTCTTTTCAAAAGGCCCACCGACGTTCGGCATTATACGGGCTAAGCTTATCGCACATTTTGCAGCTTTGTCGGAAGCCACAGCGATGTGATGCTTAAAATTCAGAAACTTGTCGAGTTGTACACCAAGATACTTTATATGCGTGTTCCACTTGACCTCGAATCCGTCTACTTCGATCCGGGGAAGTTCGTAACCACGTCTGTCTGTGACCATGAGCGCTTCAGTTTTGTCCAGGGCCATTTGAAGGCCTCTGGCATCCAGCCAGCTCTTTATTCGTCGCAGACATTCGTTCACCAAGATTCCGAGCTCTTCTGCAGTTTCGGCAGAGCACACGATCAACGCGTCGTCCGCGAAGCCGATGATCACCGCGCCTTTGGGTAGACCTATTCGCAAGAAGTCATCATACGAGACGTTCCATACGAATGGTCCTATCCTCGAGCCTTGAGGGGCACCTCTTTGCATCTCTTCCTTCAGAGTGCAGGTGTCCCCCTCGTATATTACCCACCTGTCGCTAAGATAATTATTCATTATCCGCAACAGGTAGGGCGGTATTCCTTTGTTTCTCATCGACTTGATGAGATCTTCCCATTTAGCGGTATTAAACGCGTTGCGTATGTCTATAGCTACTAAAGCGCAAAAGCTCTTCTTCTTCCCCGGACCCAATTTGTCCTTTCCTTCCTTGGCTAGGTCCACTGCCTTTTGTATGGCGTCTACTGTGAACAGGCCTTTACGGAAACCAAATTGGTAGTCGGATAGACTATTCTCTCCATTTAAGTGGAGCTGCATCCTCTGCAGAACCATGTCCTCTAGAAGTTTGACCATCGTATCTAACAGGCATATTGGCCTGTAAGATGAGACATTACCTAGAGGTTTGTTACCTTTCCTTAGGAGGACCAGTCGTTTCCAGTCCCGGAAGAACTCTCCTCTTCTCAGGCAGTTGTTGAAGCAATCTAAGAGAATCTGGGGTGAAGCAACGATCACTTGTTTAAGTATCTCGTTACTTATCCCATCGATTCCAGGCGCCTTGCCTGGCTTTAATCTTCTGCCGGCTTGGTGGAGCTCTGCAAGAGTGAAGAGTTCCTCCTCACGGACTTGACAGTCACTCCAGTCCATCCTAGGCCATGGTTCTGCTGGTGGAAACAAGGCCCTGATTATTTGACGCACCCAATCGGGATTGTCCAGGCCGGGGGTCTTTTGCTTCGTTACCAATTTCTTGGTGACGATTTTATAGCCCAGACCCCATGGGTCCTTCTCGACATCCTCGATTTGGGTCTTCCAACACCTTCGCTGTGAAGCTCGAATCTCCTTTCTGAGGATCCTCTTGGCCTCTATATATGCGTCCTTTAGCATAGGATCTCCCTTAGAGCGGGTGTATATCCTTCTTGCTCTGACGCATGCTTTTCGCAAAGAGGCCAGCTCCTCTGACCACCAGTATACATTACGTCTTCTGGGAGTGGTACTTCTACGACGCGGCATTGACGCGTCGCATGCGGTGATTATCATGTTCATCACCGGCCGCACCTCCCCATCCAGATTGTTCGGTCTCTTCACATATCCAAGTTCCTCAATGAGGCGGGATTCTTCAAGGGACCGACGGAACCTTTCGACGTCTAGCTTCTTAATGTTCCACCTAGGGCCTTTCTTACAGGAAGCAACCTGCTTGTTTGCTCTAGGTGTGTCTCCTCCAGAGACTGAAAACTTAATATACTGGTGGTCACTTTCGGTATGATCCTCAGAGACGTGCCAGTTTTTAATGCGCATATTTCTTCTAAACGTTCATTTCTGGACCCTGTTGACAACCATCAGATTGTTCCTGGAGATCATTTCTGCGATTAATATTCCTCTATTGTCGAGCCTCGTCTCGCCCCAATCCGGCGACTTCGCATTGAAGTCGCCTGTGACGAGAACATCCAGCCTGGATGCTCGCAGGCTCGACTCGAGTTCATCTATTTCGGTTTCGAAGGCTGTCAGTGGGTCGTTGGGTGAGAAGTAGCAGCTATACATGCGTATACCTGAAATTTTCACCCACACAAACCCACTGCTCGTCTCCAGGAACTTGTCTACCCGTAAATCGGGATTAAAGACCTGAATGGCTGCCCTTCCTGATGTATCTTGGTAGCAGTTAGCGATACCGTCCCTCTTGTTCTGCTCACTACAGAACACTACGTCGATATTCTCCTTACTGGCTGTCACCAACATCAGGTCCTGAGCCTTCTTACTTGTATGCAGATTAATCTGCAGAAACTTTAGGCTTTTGCCTTTTTAAGTTTCTGCAGTTCATTTTTGTATATTGGGCAGGCGGTACTGCCAGCCCAGTGTTTGAGTCTCTGTTTTCCCAAATCACTGCATGTAATGCAGCTAGGGTCAGTGACCTCACAACTTTTCGCCATGTGACCAGCCTTGCCGCATCTCCGACAGTTTTTTATTCTGTCGGGGCCCCTGCATAAACGTGTCGCGTGCCCGAAACCGAAGCACCTTTGGCACCTGGGTACCTCCAAGTGTTCTCGGATGGCTGCGTTTATCCATCCAATCCGGATCTTTCCTGCCTTGATCAGAGTAAAATACTCTGTTTCTGGCAGGCGTACCAGCGCTAACTTCGTTCCTCGAAAACGGGGAACGACGCTGACCGTTCTCTCCGGATTGGATGACCCAAGCTTTTCATTCAGAGCCTCGATGACGTCTTCTTTTGAAGCACTTTCATCGAGGTCTCTGATCTCGAGAACTCTTTTGTTTACGAGAGCTGTAACAGTAGCCTTATCTTTTAAGGCAGCTGTTAAAGCTCCCGCAAACTTGGAGGTGTCACCCCCTTTTTTTACGACAAGGAGAACTTCATTGTTTAAAGTTCTCCTTGTCCTAATAACTTCCGTGCTCGAGTCTTCGGGTTTCAGAGACTTTTGGAGTCCCTTCAGGATTTCTCTGTACGAATTCGGGTCCGTTGCCGAAATGCTGACTGCCTCCGTGCTTCGTGGCTTCCTTGTTGGCGCTTTTTCTTTGTTCTTCGCCTTTTCCGCTTTCTTCGCCGCCTTTGCGGCCTTTTGGCCTTAAATAAAAAGTGACATGATATTTTTGTAAAAAATATTAATTTTTTATAAAACTTGATATCTAGGGGTTTTTGGGCTCGCTGATTACAAATCCAATGTAAGTTTTTCAAAATTTAAAATGGCGGATCCAATATGGCGGACAAATTTTTTAAAAATAGATTCAATTTGCCTGAAACTCGTTACTCGGAGGTTTTAAGGTTGCTAATTTCGAATCTGATGTCAGATTTTTAAAATTCAAAATAATAATAATTGTTTAAACAATTTCAAAATTTTTAATAGAAAAGCTTAACGATAACATTACAAAAAAACATTAAAAAAGTAATTTGTAGGCTTTTTTAGAAAAATTAATTTATTGTTTAAACTAAATAATTTGTTTAAACATAAAAAACATAAAAATATATACATAAAAAAGTCATTTGTATGGTTTTTTAGAAAAAATTAATTGTTTAAACAAATTAATTTGTTTAAACAATTGTCAAATAGTTAAGAATGTTCATAAAAAACTTAATTAAATATTAATTAACTCTTGCAGTACATAATAATAACTATTTCTATACATAAAACTGTCAAACATGGTTTTTACTTAGGCAAAGTACGTATAGGTGCAAAAATTTAAAAAAGGGGGCAACTTTGGGGTAGTTTTATACCGGGTTAGAGTTATCAAAATTAAAAGTTATATAGGTCAAATTAATTGTCAGAGAGTCTACTTTCAGATCCAGTAACTTAATGTTAACTTTTGTTAAACCCTTAAAAATTATTTTGATTTTTCGAAAATTGACAATTTTCCCATGCATTTTACATGGGAAAATTGAGGTGCCCGGCGGCACCAGTTAATATCAAAATTTTGAAAAATCCAAAAATACGTATTCACTTTTTTTCGCATTGGAACGAATTCCGGGGGTGTCATGCCCTTTTCCACGAAAAAAGTTTTTTGGGCCACCCTAACATACATATGCATAGAAAAACATTTTTTTAAGTTTTGCAAAAAATGTGTTTATTTACGTATTATTGTAGTTCATTAATATTGGAATTCTTTTTTGGGCCCAAAATAAAAAATGTAGTTTTGTACACTTCTGACCTGAAAATCTTGTAAAATATCATAAATTTTGTAATTCTGTAACTAATCATACAACACTGTTCATTTTTTGGCCCAAAATAAAAATTAGGCCTTATGAGACCAAAAATAAAAAATGTAGTTTTGTACACCTCTTACCTGAAAATCTTTTGAAGCATAAGAAATTTTGTAACTAATAATAATTTTTGGGCGCAAAATAAAAATTGGGAATTATAAGACACAATATAAAAAATATAATTTTGTACAATTTTGACTTGAAAATCTTTTAAAAGCATAAGAAATTTTGTAACTAATAATAGAGCTAGTTATTTTTGGCCCTAAAATAAAAAATGGGGCCTTATAAGACTCAAAATACAAAATTCTCATAAATAAAAATATTTTAGACAAAAGGTTTAGATCGAAGAAAAATAGACGTTTTGTGTTTTGTACAGTTTTTACTCAAAGTTAATATTTTTCTAAAAAAAAAATACAAAAACGTGTCAACGACGATGAAGATAGTCTACATATCAATTTTTATTTTAAAACAGTTTTTATTCTTTATGATAACCGAATCACCCTGTATTAGTTTAAAAACATTTCAGTTTATTATAGCACATTAAGAGGGGCCTTATAAAAACCAAAAATAAAAAAGCAATTCGATTCAATTCTGTTTACAAATTTTTATAACAAATCAAAAAACACGTAAATGATTAAGTCGCAATTGATTTTGTGGTCTAAAAATAAAATTGGGCCTTATATTGCGGAGTATTTTAAAATATTTTTTTACAACTTATTATACAAATATATTTTTAAATATTGGCCTTATAAAGACAGATTTTATGATTTTATGTTAGACAAAATCTAAAACAAAAACAATATCTTAATTTAATTTTATCACAAATAAAATTTTTTAAATTTATTGTAAACCGTTTTATAAAATTTGATCGTGCAGTTTTTTTAAATCATCAATTTTATTACTATATTCATACTATACCTAATGTCATTGTGACAGTTTGTTGATTTTGTTTATAAACATTCTAAAAGCTTTGATATTTTGTGAGAGTAGGCAACAAAGGAAATATTAAAAAATATAATATATAATTAATATAAAGAACATCAATTTCATCAACATTTAGGATTTTGAAGACTGGCTGAAAAAAGTTAATAGGAAAATCCACCTTTATAGAAACGGAAAAGTGTAAAGTACTTTTTTCTTTAATTTATTATATATTTTACATATTTACAAATGTTTACGTATTTGACGTTTATTATTTGATATTAGGGGAAAGTCGGATAGCCACGGACAGCGGGTAGCCCCAGACACTAGCTATTTCACGTATAATACTGCATTTTTATAATTGACACAAATTACAAACTGTGTATAATTCACTTTCTTCTTTTTGAAAATAAGTAATTTCTAAATTTAACCTTAAATTGTCTAGACAATTTAACAAACGTGTATCGTATTAAACGTCATATAAAAATTCTTTTATATTTGGACTTTCTGTTCCTATTAAATAGATGTTTGAATTTATTTCTAAAAAATAATTTACGGTCATTATTTAAGACACAATTTATTCGCACTTTATCAAATTAAACAATTTAAATAAGCACTTTTATTTTCTCTGTCCGGTGACACCCGACAAGTTTTTGGAGGCTTACATTTTACTACTCATATATGATCTCATTTTTCTCTCAATTAATGTGTTTATTTTATGATCGAATTTATTTCAAAGATGGACAGAGGTCATGTCTTTGTCATAAGATGATTTGATTAATATTTCAAAAAAATTATACAAATTTGTTAACCAAAAGGCTTAGGTGTCCGGGGCTACCCGACTTTCCCCTATGTGTTAAAATAATTTCATAGATTGTTTTCTGAAATTTGGTGCAAATTTACTTTAGCTTATTATTTTAATTTTTAGCTTATTTATTTTTCAATAATAGATTTGAAAATGTTTTATAAATTGTTACATTAAATTTTAACGGTGCAATTTATTAAATTTTTAAATTCTTTCAGATCAATTTCATTTTTTCAGGGCTGTTATTTAAAATAATTTCATAGATTGTTTTCTGAAATTTGGTGCAAATTTTCTTTAGCTTCATATTTTTAGCTTATTTATTTTTGAATAATAGATTTAAAAATGTTTTATAAATTGGTACATTAAATTTTAAGGGTGCAATTTATTATATTTTTAAATTTAAATTCTTTCAGATCAATTTTATTTTTTCAGGATTGTTGTTTAAAATAAAAATCTCATTTAACAGAGTTTCATTAAATGGAATTTTATTCTGACATAATATTTATTTTTCTAATTTGTTCACAATAAATATAATTTAAATTAATCTAAAATTTTTATTAAATAACATTTTCAGGTCCCATAGATTTCACTTGATTTAAATTTATTTTTATCCAACTTCTTATTTAAAAGAATTCTCAATTAACATAATGAATAAGATAGTGAAGGAAATATTCGGTTCAAAAAATGATATTTAATCATTAATTTATTTAAATAAAACAATTTTTTTTATTATATTTATTTTTTTAAATAATACAGTTGTCTTTTACCTTTAGGCAGTTATTTTGTCCCCGTGCAATTTATTTCAAGATAACTAAACTTTACTATGTGTCCACAAAACGACTTGAAATTACAAGTACTAGCATTTGCCTGGCATATCTAATATTGGATTTTCTTGACAGAAGAGAGAGAAAACTAGAAAATCTCTCTTGAGTACACACTTTGACATTTGAGTTCTAATGTTGTGTACAGATCAGATATTGGCAGTGATCAAGTATTATACCTTAATGTCAAACTTTTCACTGAAAATATCTCACATGCCAAATAAATCCCAGGTTAACGTGCGCGAACCAAGCAAGCTTGATTTGGCGCGACGTCTCTACGTGACGTCATTCTGTATCATGTACCCTTAAAATTTTATAATTTTGTCCATACAATTTTTATTTAAATTATTAAATTTAGTTTTCATTTATTATAATTTTTTTGATATGGTTTTGACTGTTGACCTAAAAAATGAGTAAGTGTTTACAATTAATGATTCTTATAGATTTTCGTCATGCCATCAAAACGAAAAAGTGCGTTGAATCGCATTTCTAAGGACGCAAAAAGAATGAGATTGTCAAGGAAGGACTCGAATGTATCCAGTGGCGGATCCAGACAAGGTTTTTGGAGGTGGTATTGCATGAGAGAGAAAGAGATGGCCCTATAGTGCTATCTCTCTCACCCCCCCTGGATCCGCCAATGAATGTATCAGAAGGTGAAATGGATATTAATTCTGAAACGAATGATGAGAGAAGATCAAGTGATATAGGTGTCTGTGTTAGAAATAACCGTCATTGTGTTAGACGCCGAAATGAGAGTACAGCGAAAAGAATAGTTAGACTAGCAAAAGATAGAGATTACCATCGTAATGTTAGACAAAATGAAATTTCTGAAACTAGAGCAGGAAGATTAGCTAGGGACAGAATACGTCACTCAATTAGGAGACAAAATAAGTCTGTAGACTCAACAGCAGAAAGGTTATCTAGGGATCAACAGAGTCATATCCTTGGAAGGGAAAATGAGTCTATTGAGAATAGAGAAATTAGGTTATTAAGAGATCGAGAGAATCATATTGCTAATAGGCAAAAAGAATCTCTTGAAGATAAAATAACTAGGTTATCGAGAGATCCAGAGAATCATATTGCTAACAGGCAAAATGAATCTCTTGAAGATAGGGAAGCTAGATTATTAATCATATTGCCAACAGGCAAAATGAATCTCTTGAAGATAGAGTAACTAGGTTATCGAGAGATCGAGAGAATCATTTTGCTAACAGGCAAAATGAATCTCTTGAAGATAAAGTAACTAGGTTATCGAGAGATCGAGATAATCATATTGCCAACAGGCAAAATGAATCTCTTGAAGATAGAGTAACTAGGTTATTAAGAGATATAGAGAATCATATTACTAATAGGCAAAATGAATCTCTTGAAGATAGAGTAACTAGGTTATCGAGAGATCGAGAGAATCATATTGCTAACAGGCAAAATGAATCTCTTGAAGATAGAGTAACTAGGTTATCGAGAGATCGAGAGAATCATATTGCTAACAGGCAAAATGAATCTCTTGAAGATAGAGTAACTAGGTTATCGAGAGATCGAGAGAATCATATTGCCAACAGGCAAAATGAATCTCTTGAAGATAGAGTAACTAGGTTATTAAGAGATATAGAGAATCATATTACTAATAGGCAAAATGAATCTCTTGAAGATAGAGTAACTAGGTTATCGAGAGATCGAGAGAATCATATTGCTAACAGGCAAAATGAATCTCTTGAAGATAAAGTAACTAGGTTATCGAGAGATCGAGATAATCATATTGCCAACAGGCAAAATGAATCTCTTTAAGATAGAGTAACTAGGTTATTAAGAGATATAGAGAATCATATTACTAATAGGCAAAATGAATCTCTTGAAGATAGAGTAACTAGGTTATCGAGAGATCGAGAGAATCATATTGCTAACAGGCAAAATGAATCTCTTGAAGATAGAGTAACTAGGTTATTAAGAGATATAGAGAATCATATTACTAATAGGCAAAATGAATCTCTTGAAGATAGAGTAACTAGGTTATCGAGAGATCGAGAGAATCATATTGCTAACAGGCAAAATGAATCTCTTGAAGATAGAGTAACTAGGTTATCGAGAGATCGAGAGAATCATATTGCCAACAGGCAAAATGAATCTCTTGAAGATAGAGTAACTAGGTTATTAAGAGATATAGAGAATCATATTACTAATAGGCAAAATGAATCTCTTGAAGATAGGGAAGCTACATTATTAAGAGATCGAGGGAATCATAATGCTAAAAGGTAAAATGAATCTCTTGAAGATAGGGAAGCTAGATTATTAAGAGATCGAGATAATCACAATGCTAACAGGCAAAATGAATCTCTTGAAGATAGAGCAACTAGATTACCTAGAGCTCGGGAGAACCATGTGGGTCAAAACACTGACTTTCGACCAAAGGTGGACGCTGACATATTTAAAAAAATATTAAAACCTATATTATATCTATTATTGAAGTATCTTAATTCAGCTTCTGAAGTTGTTTTAGCTAAATTTTTTATTTTTTAGTCGTAAATTGTAATTAAAGGAGCAAGTGTCAAGAAAAAATAGCGTTTTTAATGCTTATTTTAAACGCTTTTAATTCAGAAAAAAACATTTAATTCCTGTGCTATAAAGAGAATACGTTTAATGAGTATCCAAATATTTATTTTCACTAATATAATTTTGTGTAAAATGAAAAATAATAGTAATAAAGTTAACTTAAAGATGATAAAAAAACTGTCAATTTTTGTCAGTTTTAAAAGTCTACTTTTTAGAAATCTACTTAAGAAATATTATTGAACCTTACCACAATGATTAATTTGTGTACTTTAAACGTATATTCACTGGAAAGAAGACAAATATTTATTTTATTATTAAATAATTCCGTCTTGAAATTTCAAATTTAACCACAAAACACGCATTTTTAAACTTACCTAACTTTTTTCTGGATGAATTTAAAAAATTAACACTTTCCACATATCTAAATTTTTATAAAATCTACAACATATTAAATTTTTGCGAAGGTAAGTTGCTCGGTAATGAATTAATTAAGTTTAATCTTTAATAAAGAAAAGGTTATTTTTTATATTTTAAAATACACTCTGAAGTTTGACAATCGATTATTGATTTTAAATTCAAAATTTTTATTTATATTATGTCAGTTTAAAACAATTAGTTCAGGTAACCCATTAATCAAAACATTACGTACATTATTTTTAAATATATAATTCGTTAATATGCGTTGTTATGTCAGTATTTTTGTAATGAGAAGTGCGAGAAAAGAATAAACCTGTTTTTCAACCTTTCGAGGAATTAATGGAAAATAATAAAGTTTTTTTAAAATTATGGTGAAATTGTTCTCATTATATATTATTTATAATTAGTATAGTAATACATATAGTACATATTTAAAATTTTGTATTTTATTTATGATTTTTTTCAAATTTATAATTATTTTCATTAATATATTTATTAAGGTTTTATTAAATTATTAATTATCGAAGAGAAATATAGAATTAAAAATAAAAAATATAGAATTCTTTTTCCTAATTATTTTAAAAAATTAACATTGCAAATTGAAAATGTTGCTTATTATTAGTTGTTGAGATTTATTTTATTAATTATTATAAACTGACAAAATATAAACAAAAACTTTGAATTGAAAATCAATAATCGATTGTCAAACTTCAGAGTGTATTTTGAAATATAAAAAATAACCTTTCCTTCATGAAAGTTTAAACTTAATTAATTCATAAACCGAGCAACTAACCTTCGCAAAAATTTAATATGTTGTAGATTTTATAAAAATTTAGATATGTGGAAAGTGTTAATTTTTTAAATTCATCCAGAAAAAAGTTAGGTAAGTATAAAAATGCGTGTTTTGTGGTTAAATTTGAAATTTCAAGACGGAATTATTTAATAATAAAATAAATATTTGTCTTCTTTCCAGTGAATATACGTTTAAAGTACACAAATTAATCATTGTGGTAAGGTTCAATAATATTTCTTAAGTAGATTTCTAAAAAGTAGACTTTTAAAACTGACAAAAATTGACAGTTTTTTTATCATCTTTAAGTTAACTTTATTACTATTATTTTTCATTTTACACAAAATTATATTAGTGAAAATAAATATTTGGATACTCATTAAACGTATTCTCTTTATAGCACAGGAATTAAATGTTTTTTTCTGAATTAAAAGCGTTTAAAATAAGCATTAAAAACGCCATTTTTTCTTGACACTTGCTCCTTTAATTACAATTTACGGCTAAAAAATAAAAAATTTAGCTAAAACAACTTCAGAAGCTGAATTTAGATACTTCAATAATAGATATAATATAGGGTCAAACTATAAGCCAACTTCAAGTTATAAACAAGTAGATCTTTTAACCACAAAAAAGGTTAAAATTTTCAAAGGACTTAATCGCATTGATTTAGCCTCGGGACCAACGCGAAACTTTTGGTGCACGTTTAATTAGTGTTCATTTAAATAGTCCCAAAGTTTGGAATTTTTTTATGACCTTTGAAAAGAATTATTCGCGTTTGAAAATCGGGATAATTTACAAAGTGCAAACTTTTGATTTAAATATTTCAATGTTTACGAATTAAAAAGAAGAAAAGGGCTAAGAAAATCTAAAAGTTTACATCAAATACTATCTTTCGGGTAAGTTTGAATTCATTCTAATAATTTAACGTGTCTATAATTAATTGCTAAAAATCACGAAATTTCGACGTTTGACAGATAAACTTTAAAAACATATTTTGTTCATTATTTTACATCTTTATGTACTTTAATCAGTTAAAAACAATAAATTGACTTATTTTGAATACATACCAATCATTTATTTACTATTTTAACGCTAATTAAATGTTTTTTAAAAATATTTTCAAATGTCTTAAAAAGTGACAGTTTTCCATACTTTCTTCATTTCAAATTCATATTTTACAAAAAATAATAAAAAGTTTGTCAAAATAATATTCATTTCGTGTTCTAGATACTTCCAAAATCACTTTTGCTAAGTTTCATTAATTTTAAAAATTAGTCAAAAATGACCGTGCCAAATATAATGGTTTGACCCTATAGGTTTTAATATTTTTTAAAATATGTCAGCGACCACCTTTAGTCGAAAGTCAGTGTTTTGACCAATGTAGTAAATAGACAAAATGAAACTTTAGAGGACAGGGAAGTTAGGTTAAATGCAGTTAGAAATAGTTTAGATTCAAATAATTTAGAACATCAATCAAGGTTGGAAATGGAAGTTATTAGAATTAGAAATATAAGACTAAATAAGAATGATACAGAAGTGAGAAGTAGAAGAAATGTTGACAGGGAGACACATAACATTTTACGCGAAATCGAACCTGATAATGTTAGACAGAATAGAGTTGCTGCAGAATTAGCTAGACGTGAAAGGAGGACTATGAATTGCTGGGTAAATAAAGAAAATAGCGGTTTTTCATATGATCCTGCTGTTTATTATTCCAAAGAAGCAAGCATAGGATTGATGGATGTTCTTTGTAATAGTTGCAAGGCTTTAAGATGTCGGAAAAAAGCTAAGGAAATTTGTTGTTCTTCAGGAAAGATTGTATTGTGTCCATTAATTGAACCTTCTGAACCTTTACGATCTTTGCTGGATGGGGTGCATCCAAAATCACAATTTTTCTTGGTGAATATTCGAGCGTATAACAGTGCATTTCAAAGGACATCATTTGGAGCCAATGAAGTTAACGAACCAGGATTCCGACCTACATTTCGACTACAGGGTCAAGTTTACCATTTAATGGGCTCTATATTGCCTTTTAATGATCAGCCATCCTCATTTCTTCAAAGTTATTTTATATCAGATGCGCATGAACAGGCTAATAGAAGAATTTTCATTTTTGATTCCCTTGACAAGAGCTTAGTTTTGGAACTCCAAGAGTTACTTCATGAAAATAATTCTTATATTCGAAGTTTTAAAAGTGCTTTAGAGTTACTACCTTTTGATTCGCCTCATCATAAAATAAAATTAAAGCTGATTTTCAACCAGTTAAAGATCATCCAGGTAGATACAACGCACCAGCTGTGTCTGAGGTAGCTGTTGTAATGGTTGGGAAACAAAGTGATAATAGAGATATTGCTTTACAAAAAAGAACAGGTTCTACGCACAGAATCTGTGAAACTCATCGTTCTTATGACAGTCTTCAGTATCCACTTATGTTTTGTCGTGGTGAAGATGGATATCACTTTCTATATCCACAAGAGAATCCTTTAACAGGTGACTTGACAGATAAGAAAATTTTAGCTCTAGAGTTTTATGCTTATCGCATAATGGTAAGAAGTAACGTACGTAATTATCTACATAATTTTAGACGACTGTTAAACCAATTTTTGGTAGACAGATTGTAACCTTACCATCAAGTTTTACAGCAGGTCCAAGATATATGCATTCGCGTACTCAGGATGCATTTTGTTATGTCCGTAAATTGGGTCGTCCCGATCTATTTATTACTATTACAACTAATCCAAAATGGTCCGAAATTACTTGCTTATTATCTGATGGCATGACATAGTGTCAAGAGTATTTCATTTGAAATTAAAATTTCTAATAGAACTGCTTAGAAAAGGAAAATTGTTTGGAAGCGTGCAATGTTTTATTTATACTGTAGAGTGGCAAAAACGTGGTCTTCCTCATGCATATATTTTATTGTGCCTTGAAGAATTTTTGCGTCCTAATCAAATTGATAATGTCATTAGAGCAGAACTTCCTAATCCCGAAGAAGATGAGAAATTATTCTAGATAGTGAAAGGTAAGATGGTAGATGGGCCATGTGGACCTCTGAATAGACAATTAGGATGCATGAAAGATGGTCATTGTTCCAAAAGGTTTCCAAAGCATTTCGTAAAAGAGACGGTGACAGGAGAAGATGGTTGTCCAACCTATAGAAGACGATCTCCAGAAGATGGTGGATTTACAACGCCATTCAAGGTGAGAGGACAAAATATAATGTTAGATAATAGGTGGATTGTTCCATACTCTCCAGTTTTGTCTCACCCTTTGAATGCACATATTAATGTGGAATTTTGTAGCAGTGTTAAGTCGATTAAGTATATTTGCAAATATATTAATAAGGGGAGTGACCAAGCCACTTTTTGTGTAATTAACGAAAATGATGAAGTTAGTAGGTATCAATCAGGAAGGTATATTTCTACTTCGGAAGCTGTTTAGAGTATATTAGAATTTTTAATACATGAAAGGTATTCTCCAGTAATACATCTAGACGTTCACCTTGAAAACGGTCAAAGAGTTTATTTTACCTCCGAGAATATCTTAGAAAGACTTAAGAATCCCGTGAATAGTATGGTGATGGGGTTCTTTAAACTTTGCCAAACTGATAATTTTGCAAAGTCATTACTTTATTCAGAAATACCTTCATACTTTAGATTTGACAAGCAAAGTAGAGAGTTTTATAGAAGAAAACAAGGGAAATCTGTTGCAGGTCACATAGGATTATTTAAGGACCCTGCAATTGGAAGAGTTTACACTATTCACCCTCATAACAGTGAGTGTTTTTATCTTCGAATGCTTCTTCATCATATTCGAGGACCAACTTCTTTTCAGAGTTTGCGGACAGTTATAGAGTTTGTCTATCCAACGTATAAGGCAGCTGCTAGGGTATTGGGCCTTATTGATGATGACAATCAATGGGATGAGGTACTTACTGAAGCTGCTTCTTTTGATAGTCCTTGCATAATCCGGGAATTATTCTCTGTTTTATTAGTATTTTGTGATCCAAAAGACCCTTTATCACTTTGGACGAAATTTCGTGATTCATTAGCGGAAGACTATCTGCGAGAAGCTCAAAGAACATTGCCAAATACTAATTTCGAAAATAATCCCGGTCTATATGATCTATGCTTGATGGCTATACAAGAAATTACCTTACGAATCGGTAGCAAAACTCTTATCGATTGTCATCTTCCTTCTGTTACTTCAAATCGACCAATAAACGCAGAGTACATTAGGGAAATGAGTTATGATATAACACAACTTCTTTCGTTTGTAAGGGATAATGAAGGTTTACTTACAAACGAACAAAGTAAAGTGTACCAGAATGTACTTTTAAGTGTTAAGCATAATGGACTTAAACAGATTTACTTTCTTGATGCTCCTGGGGGAACAGGTAAAATTTTTTTAATAAATTTGATTCTTGCTAGAGTACGTATTGAAAGAAAAATAGCAATAGCTGTAGCTTCTTCAGGAATAGCTGCCACCCTTCTTCCTGGTGGACAAACAGCTCATTCAATGTTTAAAATATCGATTCGTGTAGATACAATGGAGACTCCAGTTTGCTCTATATCTAGAAATGCTGCAATGGCTGAAGTACTTAGAAATAGTGCATTTATCGTTTGGGATGAATGTACTATGGCCCATAAAAAAAGCTTTGGATCGCACTCTTCAAGATATTAGATGCAACAATTTGCGTATGGGAGGAATAACAACGTTGTTTTCAGGAGATTTCCGTCAAACTTTACCCGTAGTAGCTCGAGGAACTAGAGCAGACGAAGTTAATGCTTCAATAAAAAAGTTATTTCTTTGGCCATATATTAAGTGCATATCTTTGTCAATCAATATGAGAGTTTGCATTGCAGGGGAAGAAGGAACGATGGACTCATTACAATACCATCATCATTAGGAACAGTTATATCTTCGCAGGAAGAACTGATGGAATGTGTATTTCCAAATATTGAGCAGGTGACAAATATACAAAGTTCATGGTTGTGTGATAGAGCAATTCTTACACCAACTAATGAGCAGGCAGCTCAAATCAACAAGAAAATACTTTCTTTATTTCAAGCTGAAGAAAGAACGTATTTGTCAGTAAACACACCTATCAACGAAGATGATTTTGTTCATTATCCCAGAGAATTCTTGGATTCTGTTAGTGCTCCTGGATTGCCAGCTCATGAGTTGAAGCTTCAAATTGGAGCTCCTATAATGATTATTAGAAACATCAATCCTCCTAGAATGTGCAATGGTACGCGTCTTCGAGTGCAAACATTGCACAGATTTATTATAGAAGCAGAAATTCTCACTGGTTGTTCGATTGGTGAAATTGTTTTTATACCTCGCATTCCAATTATTCCAAGTAACTATCCGTTTGAGTTTAAACGAAGTCAATTTCCTGTATGTTTATGCTTTGCTATGACTGTTAATAAAGCTTAGGGATAGACTTTGTCGGTAACAGGACTAGAAGTTAGATCATCAGGTTGTTTCCCACACGGTCAGCTATATGTAGCATGCTCGAGAGTAAGATCAACATCCTGTTTATTATTCAATAATTAGAAAAATTAAGTTAAGGGCATGTGATGAAGATTAACGTCACTTAAGCATGGAAAAATTGGCAAAGTTTTTTAAATGCTGAATATTTGGATATAAATGGAAATTTATAAAATCACATAAAATATTATTTAAAAAGTATACCTGGATAGAGATTGTCTGAATTAAGTCTCAAAATTATTATAGATATTAAAAATTTGATCAATTCAAAATATTTGAAAAAATTATTTTTCGGGAAAAATGAAACGAAAATCATGTCAAACAAACCTTCCAGATGATGTTTTAAGAATTTCTGTAAAATTTAGTTGAAAAGTAAGGAATCTTTTCAGAAAAATTTTGTCTTACAAAGTGATGTCATTATTCATTAAATAGCCTTCATTATATTTTTTTTTAAAATAAGGGATTTAATGATTGATAAATAAACTGTTTTAGAGAATTAGGATTTATATTTAAAGCCAAAAGGGAAAATATCTTTCTTTAAAGAAAAGATGGGTTCGTTAACAATTTACGGTAAAAAATATATTATCAATTTAAAAAATAATATAAAATAAATTAAAATGTATTGAATAATGTAATATTTAAAGAATATTATGTCTATTTTTACACAGAAGAAATTACTAAAGAAGAGTTTAGAGACGCGTATGAACGAAAATTAAATTATGAGGAAATTCCCAGAAGAAAGCATGTAATAGATAGGAATGTGAAAATTGTAATCGATTCAAGGTAATTCAAAACTTAAAAATTAATGAAAATTTAAAGGTAACAGAAGAAAAAAACAAAAAAGGTAACGCTAATTGAATAATCATGATATTTCCGGTACAATAATAATAATCATCTTTTTCAATTTATTTAATTCTTAATCTAGATTTTTTTTTATTTTTTTTTTAGATACGATATTGGTTACCTCCATGTGGTGTATCTTAGAAAAGAACTCATTGAAATAAGAATTTTGACTTTGAATTTTGATACAATGAAAATTAAAATCTAAATGTATAAATTCCAATGAAATTGGCGAAAAACCAACCTAAAAATTTTTATTAGTTGTAAGGTGATTATTAACAAATTTTGATTATTGTTTCACAAATAGGTATTTGAAAGACGATTAATTAATAAATTAGATGTTGGAGATGTGTAAACCAGCTATAAGAATGTAAAAGGAAGTGTTAGTAGCTTTAATGTCAGGGTGTAAAAAAAAGTTGGTTTAAAAATACTGTTAGTGAGAAATTTTTTGAATTTTTGAAAAAAAAATTTTTGATTAGTAATGAACATTAGTCTGGTGAAATAAAATATATCGGAAGTATATTTAATGGAAGATATCAGAATTTAATAAGTTTCTGTCAGAAAATATTTATTGTAAAGAAATATTTTCTGTGAAAATTTTTTTTGTCAAAAAATACTAACTGCAAGAAAATACTTTTTGTTAAAAAATTGTTTCTGTCAGAAAATATTTCTTGTAAATAAATACTTTTTGTCAGAAAATACTTTTTGTAGAAAAATACTTTCTGTCAAAGAATACTTTATGTCAAAGAATACTTTCTGTCAAAAAATACTGTTGATGGCACGCCACTAGATTTCGATGCTAGGCTCGAAAGCTAGTGATGAAATAAATTAGATAAATTAAGAGAAGGGTTACAATCAAAAGTCAAGGGAGCCTTATTTTTTCAATGTCAAGAGTCTAAAACCAAAGGTTTTAATTTTGGAACATAATTGCAAATGAATAAACATATTTAATAAGATTGACAGCAAATAAATTTCAATATAAAGTAATATATTTAATAATAGCAATAGTTGCAGGTGCAGGTCTATGAGTCGCTCAGACGCTTAACGCCTTACGTGAGGTAAGCGGGCGAGCGTCTCAGGTTACATGTATGTACGTGCATCTGCATTTTATTTCACTGATATGAACTATAGCACTAAATGTTTTATTGAATGTGGTACATATCGTATATTGTGATTCCAAGGATTATTTACTATGGTAATTTTCTTATTATTGAAATCCTTTATCAAGAGTAGATACTTTGAAATCCCATTCCTATTTATAAATTGCTACAGATGATATACGAACTGTCTGAAATCCAAATTGATAGTACTGATATATAAAATTGTGACATAATTATTTAAATGAGAAAGAGATGCGAGCTTTCTGAAACGCACTGATGAGTCACATGAATACTCATCAGTGCACGTGTTGAATCAAAAGAACCTTGAAGTAATTTCTCTTATTACAAGCTCTTATGCCTTTCCTATATTCAAAAACAGCTGATTGAAACTAAATGCTTGTCGCATACTTTCGGTAATATGATCTTTCCGCTGATAAGGAGCAATATGTGCGTTTGACGATCCGATATCGATAAGTCACCACGCGAACGACATGACATATCACTTTACGCGAAAGAAGCTAGTAAGCTTCTAGAAATTCAAGTGCGCGTGTCTTTCCTATGAAGCCGGAATGTTTCGTTACGATTACTTTTTCCATCGTCTCGAACCGAATCAAGTATTAGGCATCAGTAAATCGTAAAATAAATCTAACGTAGGAATAAGAGTAGAGTTACAAACTTGCATTCACAAGCCGATGAGTCACTTAAATGCTCATCGCAACGCTTATAAATGTTACGACACCGTCTAGGATTGCAAGCTCGTAGGCCTTATCAATTGATGATAAAGCAGCATCATTTACACTGACCAATAATTACAATACAGTCAAACAATACTTGTAATGCTTGATACGATGAAGGAATTAATTGTATTCCTATTTAAAGTCCATGAACTTATAATCAGTGTTATAATGTACTTTATCGATGATACGACTAGCGAAGATCTAAAATCATATTAAGTTTTGAACAAATACTTTTTCATATAACCATATAAGAACTGGTTTTCTCTGGAGGTGTCTTGTTTTATGCATTTGCTGAGGCGAAGCTTAAACAAAGTGTGATTCTTGAAAATCTGGCATCAGGCACCAATCAAGTAATATCATTCCATCCAGTTTAGTGGACTATCAGTTAAGTAGTCTTACAACGGATGCAAGTGTCCACATTTCCATAGAATCTAGCTTTTTCCATGTACCAACCTGGGGTCATGCGGGGACCGAAGGGGGCTTTTGTACACGATCCGAGGAGATTTGCCACTATAAAAGCAAAAAGCTTCCAGCAGGGAGTTGTAAAATACTCTGTGCAAGTCTTCTCGGCTCATATCGAACGACACCTCGGAACAGTAACCGTGCAGCCCCAATTGTTGTAATTCAGTTTTGTTCTTGGCAACGATTGTGAACGTAACGGTTTTGCATTCGGGAAACAGAAACTAAATCAGTGTGTGCGAAGTCACAACCATTCACAACTCCGACTTGCAAAAAGCAACACTGCGCTAACTACCGATAAGCGTGTTTTGTCATCGACATTTAGCCGTCTCATTTCAACCATTAAAATTTGCCCTTTTCTTTTCAAGAAAAGGTAGTATATAAGTAACTTTACCATTTAACAACCTAGAAACGGTTCAAATCACCAAACGAAACTTATCAAACCTTATAGTGATGCTCTCAATTTATTACATTACTACTTTATTTATAAAAAACGTTCATTTAATCAAATCTTTCAATAAAGTCTTTGTTTATTTATTTAAACCCTTTTAAAGTTTAGTTTTTTTTATTTATCTTTTATGAACGTTTTAATCAATTGACAAAGACGCCCCCCATAGGAGCAATAAAGAACAACGGACTTACATAAAAATAAATGGTCAAGCTTTACCAACTTGACTTAATCAGCCTACCATTCCTACCAGCTTACCATAAATTAAGGAAACTTGTTTTTAATTAATATCTAACCACGCCTTTCGATCGGGATATAACAGTCACCATATTCTTTTACTCTTTTCTCCTACAGTTCACCCTGAACAAAGTTAGAATTATTTTCACTTAACTTTTCTTCTTTTTAATATTTTAGATAGGTTGTTATTTTATCGATAACTCCTTTCATGGATAAAAGTTCCTTGAGTACTTTTCTAATGGGAATAAATTTTGCTTTTATACTACTCTTACCTTTAACAATTCTTCCTTCCTGCAAAATTTTGTCCAGTTGATCTCCATTAACGTAATCTCTTGGTTGAATTTGTTTGTATCTTCAATAATCTTCATTCTACGATATTTAGTTCATAACGTATACTTAAATGGCTTAGTTATTGATTCTTTAATTTCAGTGATCTGTTTCTCGGAATTTGTTTGTTTTATACGCAGAGCCGGCTTAACTGTGATAAGGATTGACCCCCACAGTTATCAGACCACATAAGAAATTCCGTAATTCCTGAAGAAACTTTTTCTTGAATATAATGCAATAGGCAACTTGCCACTTCATTCGAACCTTTTTTCGCATCATTTTGGTCCAAACGTAACATACTGCTTCATGTCGCACAATGTCATAAATTGTTTTTGGCGTGGTTAGTACCTTTTCGAAATCAAAAAAGACCATACACACAGTTTTATTTTCTTTTGATACAATTTTGTCTGACTCCTTTGCCTGTCTTGCCTTTTCTTTATTCTCAATGTGCACTTGATATTTGTTTCTTAAATTTATTTTATCATTTTCTGAAGCGTTTTTGTATGCTTCACAAGTATCGCAAAGATCCTTCTAGGGTTTGTAAAAGCTTATATTAAATTTTGAATTAAAAATATCAAAATAATAATGTTTGGTTGCTACATCCTTTCCACTATTTTTCATCATCTCCACGTATAAAGAATACATCCTACTCAAAGATAAGGTTTCTTCTAAATACTCTTTACTGGAATCTTTCCTAGTGTAGTGAGACTCCACTCGAGGAAACATATTTACATGTTTAATTAAGCCTTTAGTGATGTTCTCATCTACAGCTCTTGGTTTTGTCAGTGCCATTCCTCTCTTATCTATTAAATTTGCCTGTCCGCTTTTTATTTTCTTGAAAGCAGTATCTATTATTTGTTTGCTAATATTTAAGGTGTTTAAAAACATTGTTTTACACACAACAATTATTTGTCCTTTGTCATTGATGGTGTATTTTCGTAACCAATTTTTTTTAGAATTTTTTCCAAATTGTCATTCAAATTAGGGTGTTCGGTAACGTGTCTCAGCAGAAAATCGTACTTCCTATTATGTTCTGGAATACTCCAATAATCTTGAAAAAAAGTATTTCTCGCATCGTCGGAAACTTTAGTCTCGCATTGGAAACGACAACCAGGTCCACAAGTTCGTTTCACTGAACGTGCAGGAACGATTTTATTTGTAGAAGATGTGTGTTCAAGACGAAGATTAGTTGCAGTTTTCGTAATATTCCTTTTCCAATTTTGTTTATTGCATAATCTTTTTCTTGATAAATTTTTTGTTTCACCACTTTTCCTTTTTTCTACCTTATTAGTAATATTTCATTCAATGGTTTCAGCACTATCAAAAACCATTCAAAAATTCGCGTATCTTTTCTTTATTTCGGAACAGGAGTCAAAATACCTGGGAAAGAGAACTATAATAATTTCTTTTATTTGTTTATTAATTACGTTTATTTATTTCTTTGTTTTATGAGCAAATAAATTACTTAATGGATAAGAGGGGAAAACTTTGTCCGTAATTTGAATTGAACTTCGCGCCGCCCACCAGAGGGAGACAGCTGTCGGAGCGCCTGGATCGACAGTGGGTGCCTAGTTTTCTGAGTGCCACAATGGTTCCAAAAATTTGGAATTTTGTTTGTTTGGCACCATTTGTGGACTCTAACTCGAGGATTTGGGAGAGTTGGCCTTTCTTATGGAAATTAGTTGTTTTGAGCATCTCTTCCCAAGTTAAAATGTATTATTCCGGTGCACGGAATGGCAGCTGCCGGGGCTCCTCAACAACTAGTCTCTTCAATGATTTTTCAACTCGGCTGACGTACGATCACGTGACTGAAGCCAAAATTACGTGATTGGTCGGAGAAATCGAAGTCAAGAAATACTGACGCCGTTTCCTCACTCTTGTTCCGAATGTCATCGTAATAAAATCAAAAGACACATTGTCCTAAAGTTTTATTTGTAAATTTTAAGTTGTTTAAATTTTTTTATTATTAAATACCGAACTATGGCAAAAGTTCTATCAACTATTGTAGAGAAGGTAAGCCTTTCTTTTTTTTCTCACAAAAGAGTGGCCAAAAGTGTTAGTTTTCTGATTTTTCAATTTTTAGGTTAGAATGCCGGGATTCGCTTGAAGTTCGGTTTTTAGTTTAAAAAGTGCTTTTTTTCAGTTTTAAATACTAGATTTGAGTAGAATAAATTTTTCTCTGTTAATTAACTAGAATTTTTCTTATGTTTTATTGTTAATTCTTGAGTAAATTAATGATTCTTGTAAACTTCCGGAACATGTGCTTAGCCTTTCCGGTAGCAGCATTTAGTTTATATCGAGTCAAGACTAGACAAATTTCTCAAAACTAATTTATGTAAATTGTTTTATCTTGATTAATAAATTTTGTTTGCCGTACTTGAGGCAATTTACTATAAAATATCTGATCTTACAATTGCATTTCTAACCTCGAACCTGCAACCTGATTCCCGGAAGTCTTTCATGCTCTTGAGTTATTAAAGTCATAATTAAAAATAAAATAAATTTTGTTAAATAAATAAAAATTAAATAAATAATAGAAATTTATGGATTAAACTTTATTTAGCTGGCGCCCTTGATTTTAAAGTCTTAAGTCTCAAAGATTTAGTTGTTTTGTGAATTGAAAATTTCGGTTTTATTAATTAAGAATAATTGCTTAATTGTGATCAGAGATTAGGAAATTACATTCTTACAGAACAAATTTTTTCTTTGTCATTACAATCCTGAGTACAAATTTCTTCTTCTGAAGATAAATAAAGATAATAAATTACTCAGGTAGAAAAACGAAATAAGTTGAGCACTGGGAGCAAAAACGAATTAAAAAATTAACAGAAGAAAAACGGGATAAAATTCCACTGGGAGCAAAAATGAATTACAAATATATTCCGTTTCTAACCGAATTCATTTTTTGATTCGCTTTTGTTTATAAATTTATTTACGTATATTTTCTTTGAATTACAACTTAAATAATCGTGTAATGATAAAAAAAATTGAGGGGCTGATAGCAAAAACGAGATATTTTAATATAGTTCTAGTTTTTATTATTATCATTTGAATAATCGTAATAGTCAGAATAAAAAATAACGTTATTAACAAATATTATCTTCAATTAAATGTTATTAAGATTTTTCAACATTTATTTTTATTAAATTATTCAAAAGTTAACATTAATATTAATTAATTTTTTATTATAAAAAATTATTGTTTTAAAAATCTCTGCTTTCGTGGATAACAATACTGCTTAAATTCAATAAAATTATTGATTTTGCTTGTAATTTGACTAGTTGAATAATCCTTTGAATTTAATTTTTGAAAATTATTTTAATTATGGAAATTTGTTAATTAAACAAGAATACTAAAGACCAAACTAATTATTGACATTCAGTTTACGAGACTATAGGTTCAGCTTTTGGTACTCCTCTTAAATTTAATATTATTCTAAGAAATAAATAAATTATTAAAGTTTCATGAGCTAAAATGACTTGCAGTTTATTACTAAACTAATTAAGTTAATTGAGTTTCCTTTAACTACCCTAAAAGAAAAGACGTTGCTAAATTATATTAATAATCCATTTTTATTGCACCTTCAATTTTTTTGTTATTATAGCAAAAAATTTGCTGGGACAGTGAATGAACTGCTTAAACAGCAAACAAAATTAGTAAGCTGCCAATTTAACAAATTAGTCGTTGCTAACTTAGCTAATTATTTGCTGTACTAGCAATTTGCTGTACTGATTGAAATTCTGAGAACAAAGGCAGTAAAATTACACTGATAGGATAAACTAAACAAATAACAAACAATAACAATTGAACAATTAAACAGTAACATAAAATAAAATTAAACAATAACAATAAATTAAACAAATTAAATATAATTTTCATATTTATTTAAAAGTTATTTATCATCAAAATTTTATTATTAGAATTATAAATATAGAAAATTGAACATTGTAACAAATAGTACAATTATTTTCTTCATTTTAAACAAATAAAAACATGAATGTTGGACAAAATTATTCTTCATCGCTGTCATCGCTGACGAAATTGTAATCTTTTGAGGAATTATTTGTTCTTAAATTTTTATAAAATGATCTGTATTTTTGAGGAATGAACTCCATCAGTGCCATCAGATCATCGTATTTTTGTTTCGTGATGGTTTTACCGTTTGGGTATAAAAGAGACAATTCTATTTCTTTAAAGGCTTCTTCTTTTATATTTCTTTTCCCAATATGTACTCTGTGCATGCTTCCATCGTCGTAATTAAGAAATAAATCGAAAGGTTGTTCTTTGTCGTGTTTTATATTTCTCGCTTTTAACCAATTTATTTTCTCTTTATTAACGTCTTTTTTTCTATTAACAATGAGCTGTTGTGGCTCTTGAGAAGTGGAGAAATCACTGGTTTCCATTTTCGTGACAGTGAATTTTGGCTCTGTTTTTCTCGTGTTTTTAATAATGTCAATCCAGTGGTCAGGATCGTTAATAGTATCGATCATACGTTTCTCTTTTTCAATGTAGCCGAAATTTTGATCACAACTGTTGTAACTATGTCCGGATAAGAAAAACTTCTGCTCAATTAAATCGATTTCACTTGAAGCCAGAAAATGTTTCAACATTAAAGAAATTTTTATATTCCTATTTTGACCTCCACACGAATCGGTATACAAAATTAGGTGGGAAGTCGTTTTTTTAATGTTGTGCTTCAAGTGCTTCATCAAGCGGGATGCTACTTCTTGTCCCCCTCTTGATGCTATGTTTTCGGACCAGACGTACATATATGCTAAAACGAAATATGAAAAATTTGATTAAAATAGAAACTTCTACCAAGAATATTATATCTTTAAAAATCTCATTTATTTAAAAAAATATTATATTTTTTGTGGATCTGGAACAGTTATTTCAACAGTGTAAAATATAATATAAATAAAAAGCAAAAAGATAAAATCTACGGTTTAGGGTGTAAACCTGCTATCGACATTCGCAAAACTTTGTTTCATTTGAACAAAAACTTAAAAAATAAAAAAATTAACTAAGTAGAAAAATAATATGTCCCGTTGTAACAAATCCACAAATTCTAGGAATATATTATTAAAAATGAAATTCATTTTTTCCTTTGTAGTTTTCCTATTTTTCAACTTGTTCTGCTAGGGAAAAAAAAATACTTCCCAGTGGGCAAAAATCCATGTTCGTTCTAAAAACGTTTTAAGAACGTTTTTAAAACGTTTTATGTCGGCCAAATAATGTTCTGGAACATTATTCGAACATCCATGTTCCAATAACGTTCCAGAACATTATTTGGCCGACATGAAACGTTCTAAAAACGTTCTTCAAATGTTTTTAAAACGTACATGGATTTTTGCCCACTGGATTGAATGTGATTTATCAGGTTTACACTCTAAACCGTCAAAATGTATTTTTTTCTCAATCCGTTCCCACAGTTTCAATGCTTAAAAAACGATATTCTTTTTTTAAGAATTATTCTTGGCCCCTGTTTAAGAATTAAATATTCATAAAAATGTTAAGAAAATATTCTTAAAATTTTTAAGGAAATATTCTTAATCTAAGAAAATATTCCTAATTTAAGAGAGAAATTCTATTTTTTCAGTGAAAGTATTATTATTATTATCTAATATTCTATTAATTATTGTTGGACTGATCCAGATAAAATTTTCTGCGGAGAACAAAGGAAAAACTTTATTTAGGAAAAGTTGTTCATTGATTAAATTTTTCTGCCCTCTGCCTTTAAATGTTAATAATAAAATTTAAAATACTACTTTGATATATATAAAATTTACAACAAGTTTTTGAAAGTTTCTTGCGGTAATTTCGAAAATTTTCGTTCCTTCGAAAAGCTTCAAGGAAATTACCAGGACATTTTGAATATCAACATAAAAAACTTTCTTTACTAAATTTTAAAAATCAACATTTGCAAACCATCAAGAATCTTTCTTTGGATATTCGTCAGAATATTTCTTTGGGAACTTTCTAAAAACTTTCTTTGAAAATTTATCGCTATATTCCTTTAGAACCTTATTGGAATCTTTTTTTTCTAACTTTCCTAAAGTGTTTCTTGGAAAATTTCTCTAGGATATTTTCTGGAGCTTTCCTTGAAATCTTCCTGGAAACATCTTTTACAAACTTCTTCAATTTTTCTTTGAAAACATTCTGGAATTTTCTTTTGAAAACTTTCTGGAATCTTTCATAAGAAACTTTTCGGAAACTTTCCAGAAACTGTATTTGAAACATTTACCGAATTTTGTTTTAGAAAGTTTTCTGAGACTTTTCTTGGAAATTTGTCGGAAACTTCTCTTAAACAATCTTCAGAAACTTCCCTAATGTATTCTTTGGAAACTTTACTAAGAAAACTCTTAGAATGTTCTTTTTAAAATTACTCGATTTTTTAATCTTCCCTAAAAAGTATCTTCTGATGCATTTTTGACATCGTCTTTAAATTCGTCGGCAATTTTCCTTTGCAGGTATTACTTTTCCTGAAGCTGTGGTTCGCTCTCCTCCTTTTTCGACATTTTCTTTTGCTATATTCTTTTTATGTAAATGTGGTTGTCGTTTTCTTCTCCTACATAGTCTTTTTTTCCGAGGCGACGAAACATCTATAAACAGAAATCAGATAATTCACATTAAAAATATGCATTAAACTACAAAGTTTTAAAATTATGTTCAAGTTATAAAAATTTTTGCTTCCTCATATATAGAAACTTTTTGATAGAATAAAATTAACCCTTTGAGGACACTGAGACCTCTGTAAATTTGTTGGAGTGAGTTTTCACTCCACTAACAGTGAAAATTAAACCACTCCAATCAGAGGGAAAAATCCACTCTAAAAGAGTGAGATATCACTCTTATAAAGTAACATTTCACTCCAGTTCGAGTGAAAATGCACTCTGAAATTAGTGTGGCTCAAATTTCACTCTTTTTGTAGGGAAAACTCACTCCAAGAAAATAAGAGAGTCGCCAGAGTGCAATCTGTTCGTAGATGGTTTTTTTAAGCAATAAACATCCTATAAAGACATAAATTTTTTTGCATTTTATCATCAAAAAATTCAATATAGCAAATCCAATATAGTGAATTTTTTTTTTTTAATTTCCAGAAATTTCACAAAATTGTTGGATCATCCACTTCAAAATTTTTTAAAAATGTTATCGGATACGTATTCATCAATAGCCCTGTGCGGTTTAGAGGTTTAACCCTTTAAGGACGGGACGGACACTTTTTTGTATCCATTTTTAACATTAATTTTTTCTGTTTTTGGAGGCATACAAAATTATAGGAATTACCAGTTCTGACGTATTTTTATCACTCTTTTAGAATCTGTTGTCAAAATTTCAACAACAACAAATTTCAAAAAGTTATGGATTCTTTTTTGAAAAAAAATGTGAAATTTTGACAATTTTGTTTAAAAAATGTTTTTTTTCATATTTTTAATAATCGGAAAAATGTTTCAATTTGAAAGATCGCGTCCGGAATATTTGAGCTTAAAAATGACGAACCGTACTATTAAAAATATCAAGATGGCGAATCCAAAATGGCGATGAAATAATTTTTTTTTTTTCAATATATGAACACCCAGTGTGTGCTTCATTAACAATTTTTTTTATTTTCATGACACTAAGTGTATGAATGTTTTTTTGTCTCTCTTATCACGAATCTGAGGTTAGATTTTAAAAATTCAAAATGGCGGATCCAATATGTCGGACAATATTTTGAAAATCAATTGGATTTGTTTGAAAATTGATACTCGGGGGTTTCTGGGGTCACTGATCACGAATCTGATGTGAAAATTTAAAAATTTAAAATGGCGGATTCAAGATGGCAGAGGATTTTTTGAAAATCTATCGGAATTGATTAAAACTTGTTACTCGGAGGTTTTTAGGGTCGCTGATCATGAATCTGGAGTCAAAACTTAAAAATTAAAATGGCGGATCTAATATGTCGGACAATATTTTTAAATTCGATCGGATTCGATTAAAAGTTGTTACTCAATCTCATCCGATCGAACTTTAAAATATCGTCCGCCATTTTGGATCCGCCATTTTGAATGTTTTAAATGTAACATTAGATTCGTGATCAGCGACTGCAAAAACTCTAAAAGAGCAAGTTTCAGTTAAATCCGATCAATTTTATAAAATATCCTCCGCCATATTGGATCAGTTATTTTGAATTTTTAAATTTTTACGTCAGCTTCGTGATCAGCGACCCCAAAAACTCGCGAGTAACAAGTTTCAATCAATTCCAATAAATTTTCTAAATATCGTCAGCCATATTAAATCCGCCATTCTGAATTTTTAAATTTTGAGATCAGATTCGTGATCAGCGACCCCAAAAACCCACGAGTAACAATTTTGAAACTAATTCGATCGATTTTCAAAATATCGTCCGCCATATTGGATCCACTATTTTGAATTTTTAAAATCTGACTTCAGATTCGTGATATGGGAGCCAAAAAACATTTATATACTTAGTGTCATGAAAATAAAAAAAAAAATTTAATGAAGCGTACACTGGGTGTTCATATATTGAAAAAAAAATTCTTTTGACGCCATTTCGGATTCTCCATCTTGATATTTTGGAAAGTAGGGTTCGTCATTTTCAAGCTTAAATATTACGGACGCGATATTTTAAGTTGAAACATTTTTCCGATTATTGAAAATATGAAAAAAAAATTATTGATAATTAGATAAAAATGACTAATTATCTGAAAAAAATAATTTTAAAAATTGTCAAATTTGACTGTTTGAATCAGTTAAGAAACACTAAAATTTTAATAGATTTTTAATTATTTTCAAATAAAAAATAGTTATTTTTGATTGAATGAACATCAGTCATAGAAAATTAATCAACATGGAGTGAGGAGGAGATTCCATTTTTTTGAATTGAAGCTAAAAATAATTTCAGTTCCAAGGAATAAAATTTAATAAGATAACATAAAAAGATACACTTTAACCTAAAAACTAAAAGAAAATAAACTAAAAATATGTTTTACAAAGACTGATTTATTAATTTTGGTCTAATAGAAAATTGTTTTGTTAAATTTTATATTTCGTTAAATTTTCTTACTTATTATAATTTTCACTTAACTAACAAATATTTTAAAAATAATATATTATATACGTATAAATTTAAAAAAAGCATTGTGTAGAAACTATTCTTATAATTTAGGATTTCGAAATAAGAGTTAAAAAAGGTTATGTAATATTGAAATTCGCAGAACAAAAAAGAATCAACTTTTGACTGGGGGCAAAAACGAGTTAGTCATATAAACTGTAATTCATTTTTCCTCCCAGTATTTATAAAAATCGTTTTTACGCGCAAGAAAACTTAACCCACTTTTGCTCCAACTGCTTTTTTATCCCATTTTTGCTATCAGCCCCTCATATGTGTTTTTCTGAAATCCCTGTGTCCAAATTTAGATATTCTTCAGCTTAATAAAACATCCAAATCTTATTGAAATCCATTGAAGCGTTCTCAACATGTCCTGGCGATAAAAAAACTGTACATTTTTGGACTATTCTAATATATTATGTTTATAAACCTGTAAACATACATATACAGTGAAACCTCTCTTAGCGGACACTTCCCAATAGCGGACACCTTTTTTAACAGACGAAATTGAAAAGTCCCTGCAAAATTATATTGTTTTATATGAGATGAAAACCTCTTAATAGCGGACCCTCTCCAAAGCGGACACCTCTTTTAACGGACACACAAATGCTTTGACAAATGCGCAGAATAACGGACGCTTGACCGATTATCAAAATAATAAAACATTTTATCCAATCTTCCATTATCATAAATTTTCCACTTTCTCGAATTTTAAAATTGATTTTTTATATTTAATTCATCATTCATATTTTCGTAACACATTTTCAATGTCGCCATACGTCCCACTAGCTCAAAATCATTAAAAAAAACATATTTTAGTAGTCAATAAGTAGAATTTGATAATTTAAATTAATATTTAAGGGGGGCCGAAAACAGGCCTTAGAGGGCCTTCTCCTTTTAGTTACCAAAACGGGAAAGGTGTATGTTTTGCGATACACGGAGGGAGGCCTTTTACAAATTTTTGATAATCTGTCCACATTTCAATACATTGAGATATTTTTATATCCCTCAGCTTTTGACGTGCTCCGATCATGAATCCCTTAAAAAAATATTTTATCAGGTTTATCCAATTCATCAATCAATCATTTTGTTAAATTTGTTTTGCAAATGTTTTCAGACCGTGCAACCAGATGCGGCTAATTATTATTTGTAGGTTAATTGCATTTATTTTTGGGGTACTCAAATTTTATATTGTTCCGTAATCTTTTGTTGATGTGTGTAAAACATAACTTTGTATATATATATAAATCAATCAGATTTTATCCGAATCTAGAAATGGATGTTACTTGAATAAAATTCTTTCCGAATCATTCCGAACTAATCCGATGCATTCCTAAGCTAAATTTTTGTCCGTTTGAATCCTTTTATTTTAATTCAAATCAATCTATTTTAAATCCAAATAAACCCCATTAGAATTAGGACGGATTGACTCGGATTGAAATAACAGGATTTACACAAATTAAAATTTAGCTTCTGAATGAAACGGATTAATTCAGAATGATTCTGAAACAATTTTTCATCAAGTTACATATATTTTTAGATTCGTATAAAAACTGATTAGCTTTGAAACGAATGTCGGATCGCCTCGGAATTAAAAATACTGATTAAAACTTATTCAAACAGAATAAAATCCAATCTTATAGTTTCATCAGGGTAGTTAAGCTATATTTCTGTCTAATGTTATATTAAAATATATATTTATACGTTGTGTTTTTAATTTATTTATTTCGACTTAGTTCACAAACTGTTTTGGTATGTGCTTCCTTGTACCAACGTTCAACGCAAGCTTGCAGGCATGTAATTGGAAGATGAAATCACACGGAAACGTTAAACTTTGCGTCGCTGGTGTTCACGGTATTTCTCTCCAAAAGCACTTGAAGCTTAGGGGTGGTAAACCATACTTGGAAGATAAACGTATTCTATTTTTTCTTTAAAATTAATTAATTAATCACAATTTAGTAAAATTTAATACAAGGTAAACTAATTTAAACAAATTTGTAAATATATGTAGTTAAAATTGAGCGGCCAAAATTGATTTTAAGTAAAAGTGTTTACATAATCTAAATTTTAAAAATTTGTTAAAAACAATTATATTGTTTATGGAGTGAAATAAATTGATCCATAACAGATAAAGAAAAAGAGGAACTTATTTATGCAAAATAATTGTTTAGTTTTATATGTTCTTTGTTTATTTATATTGTTTAAAAAAAATTAATTTATTTTTATTCCGTCATTAAATAATACATTGCTGTCAATAGATGTTTATAGCCATAAAGTTTCAAAATTTTCTTTCATAATTAGTAAAATGAAGCCATCATACATGTTTTACTTTGCTCAATTCGCTTGGTCCTAGGAGACGAAAAACACATTTAGAGCTCAAAGATAGTAAGTTCACACCCCTTTTTTGATTAAAACATACATTAAGCTTACAAAATCTAAAATTTCTTCACAATATTCGCTTTTCAACCAATCACGGTTTTCAAAACTGCCTTGTAGCTAAAAGTTATGTCAAATAGAGGTTGTTTAATCCTTGAGCTCCAATCGCTCTCGGAGCGAAATACCTTAGACAAAATATTCTCTAATATTATAAAAAATTACTTTTAATTTTATAAGAGAAGGTTTTTTGTCCTTCACAAAAATCTATTATTTAGCAATTATGGAGGGATTCTTTAATAAAAACATAACATAAATGGTTTTTTATAAAACGGTTGCTGTTATTTTGTTTCAAACAGAATAGTATCATTTTATAGGGCAGATGTTCATTTGATTTTTTTTGTCAAACATCATTAGGATATTTATTATTTTTTGTCTTTTAGAAAAATCTATTATTTACCAACTGGGTCAAACCATGCCTAAAATATCAAAGTTGTCCCCTAGGTCTTCGATTTTGATGAAACTTGGTAAAAGTTTATAGAAATACATGCAAAAGAAAATTCTGAAAACGATTAAATTTTTAAAAATTTTTGGAATTACATGTGTTTAAAAATTTTTTTTGGAATTTTCGAAACGTCATAACTCTGACAATAATTATTCGATTTAATTAATTTTTTAGGGATTATTTATTATTTGGTAACATTTGAAAAAAAAAACTTATGCCCAAAAAATTTCTTTTATTTTAAATAAAAAAAATTTTTGGGCATAAGTTTTTTTTCAAATGTTACCAAATAATAAATAATTCCTGAAAAATTAATTAAATCAAATAATTATTGTCAGAGTTATGACGTTTTGAAAATTTCCAAAAAAAATTTTTAAACACGTCACTCCTTCGAATTCCACTTTCAAATTTTACCAGGTCATGGTGTTATGTACACACCTTAACGGCCGTACGGATGCCAACGTAAACCCAGAGTGCGAACGCTGGGAAAATCTACTCAACTCAACTCAACATGTAATTCCAAAAATTTTTAAAAATTTTGAAAGTCGTTTTCAGAATTTTCTTTTGCATGTATTTCTATACACTTTTACCAAGTTTCATCAAAATCGAAGACCTAGGGGACAACTTTGATATTTTAGGCATGGTTTGACCTAACTGTGATGGGATTCTTTAATAAAAATACAAAAAAATTGTTTTTTATAAAACGGTTAATGTTATTTTGAATCAAAGAAAATTTTATAGTTCAGATGTTCATTTGGTTTTTTTTCATGAATCATTAAGATATTTATTTTTTCAATATTCCCTGTTTTTATTTAAGAATCCACCCATTGTGGCTATGTTAGTAAACCGTTTTTATACAAAGATTGATGTTATGATGTTAATAAAATGTATGAATTAAGGTAGTTCTCTCAAAAACAATTTTTCTTTAAATTTTTTTTAAATTGAAATATCATTTATACCTAATAGAACATTTAACGAATACAATGATATTTTTTTAAAAGTTTAAGATCCCATTTTGAAAAATGTAGCTTGGGGCACTAAATTTCTAAAAATAGTATTTTGAAATACACGTTTGACGTTTTATTGTTTTTTTTTTAATAAATACAAAAGAGAGATACTCTACACCTTGAAGTTGGCGCTATTCATTAAACATCATAAAATAAGTAAAAAATTACCAATTTTGAGTTGAGAACCATTGAACCAAGAGAACTACCTTAAAACGAAAAAACCAAAGGATGATATGCCCTCCAGAATTATACAAATTTGCACCAAACAAAATAACATCAGTCTTGATATAAAAACAGTTTATTAAAATTGCCACAATGGGTAGATTCCAGAGATGCCACACAGTGGGGCAGAATCGTGAAAACGTACCGAAAACCCTGAAATTAAATTATTTTTTAAGGATGTTTGATATATTTAGCATTAATCTGTGACCTTTGAAAAGTAAAATGACGTATTTTTTCGTGATCCTGAAGGCAATATTCTTCTTCTACAGTTTGCTGAAAAGTAGCCTTCGTATTTTTCAAAACTAACAAACTAAAATTAGAAATACTTCGCGTTCGTAAAAATAATATAAAAAGCTCAAATTTAATCATATTTTTAGTCTCTAAATTGGAGTCGTCTCATGATAAGTTCTAGAACACTCTTCCATGTTTTATAATTCATTATATCAACAAGAAAAAGAACTATTAAAGGAAGAAGTCAATAAAAACTTGTAAAAAGTGGTATATGCATTTTTTTTAAAAGCAGTTAAAAAAGTTATGAATTCAGCAAAATCCGGCTTAGTTCTTTTTTTTAAATTAATCATTAAGGATCCCTTAAACAAATCCTATAAGCAAAATTTGCCCGAATTTGCCCCTTTCTGTTTTATATGTATTTTTACTCAACTACTTCTGTTGCATTATATAATGAAATAGAATCTTTTATCCTTTAATTAAAAATATAATTAAATTTTCAAATGAAAAATTCAAAATAAACTTCCATGATTTTGACCAATCAGGTGCTTTTATAAAATAATATCAAATTTTGTTGGTTATGCTATTATCTGAAGTGACATTTAATAGTATATTCTGTGAATTGTTTATATTTTATTGATGTTATCGTAATTTAAAAATTTAATAAACATATAAAATATGTTATAATTAATTGAATTATTGTCTGATTTTGGGATTACTTTTTTTCACGATCATGGAAGCTTTAAGTTGAGGTAAAAAATATAATAATTACATCAGTTCACTTAAAAAATAGTCATAAAATATGCCAAAATGGAAAAAATGTAGATTTCTTTAAATATGAAAAATTGTATTTGGAATTTATGTAAAGTGTGAATATTTTTTTGTGTCATAATGTATTTAATTAAATTAGACAATAGTAAAAAAAAGTCATGTTTGTATTGTTTATAGGTTAATTTATTAATTTTGTTTCAAAGGTACAAAATCGAATAATTGGTCTCTAAGCAGATCTGAAATGGTTAATATAATAAAAATGTCCAAATTATATCAGATTCATAATCAGTGACCTCAAAAACCCCCTATAACTAACTTCCATGAAAATCCGTTAACTTTTTAAAAAATTGATCCCCTATATTGAATCCGCCATTTTGACTTTTTAAAAACTGACTTCAGAGTCGTAATCAGCGACCTCAAAAACCCCCTATAACTAACTTTCATAAAAATCTGTTAACTTTATAAAAAATTGATCCGCCATATTGCATCCGCCATTTTGAATTTTTGAAAACTGACTTCAGATTCGTAATAAGTGACCTCAAAAACATGTGATTACCAAGTTTTATATAAATCGAAGAATATTTTGAGGTTTTCGGCATGTTTTCACGATTCTGCCCCACTGTGTGCCAGAGACCGTCCGTATACAAATCTGCGCATGCCCCCAACAACATTTTTGATTGGTAGAAACTCTTTGGACAAATATTTTAAACAGATCCACCAATCAAAAATGTTGTTGGGGGCATGCGCAGATTTGCAAACGGACGGTCTCTGGCATCTCTGGACATTCTTAAATAAAATCAGGAAATATTGAAAAAATTATAAGATAGATGTTCTTTTGGTTTTATTGCTTTTGGTCTTAAATCATAAACATTTTTGTTATTTTTTCATTGTAAACATCATTCTTTACACAAAAAACGGTTGGTTTATTTTAAAATAAACTATTATTTAGCCACTGTGAGGAGATTCTTTAAAAAAAAATACAAAATTAATCGTTTTTTATGTAGAGCTTGATGTTATTCTGTTTCGACCACAATTGTATAAGTTTAATCTTTTTTTTTATTTTCTGTTTTTATCTAAGAATCCATTCATAGTGGCTAAATAATAATTTATTGAAAAGTCAATAAATATTTTTTGTAATTACAAAAAATATTAATGATTTACGACCAAAAACAATAAGACCAAAAGAAAATCTGTCTTATAAAATTATACAACTTCGCTCGAAACAAAATAACATCAACCTTGAAATAAATGAAGGTTTTTTGTCTTTTACAAAAATCTATTATTTAGCCACTGTAAGAGGATTCTTTAATAGAAACAGAAAATGAATAGTTTTTTACAAAACGGTTGATGTTATTTTGTTTCAAATAAAATTTTATAGTTTTATAGGACAGATGTTCATTTGGTTTTTTTTTTTTTGGTCACACATCATTAAGATACTTATTATTTTTTCAATATTTCCTGTTTTTATATAAGAATCTACTCATTGTGGCTATGTTAGTAAGCCGTTTTTATATTAAGATTGGCGTTATAATGTTAATAACTTATGAATAAAATCGAAAAAACCAAAGAATCATCTGTCCTCCAAAATTATACAAATTTGCTGCAAACAAAATAATATTAATCTTGATATAAAAACAGTTTATTAAAATTGCCACAATGGGCAGATTCGTAAATAAAAACACGAAATATTGAAAAAATAATAAATATCTTAATGATGAATGACCAAACAAAAAAACAAAAGAACACCTGTCCTATTAAATTATACAATTTTGTTCGAAACAAAAAAACATCAATCCTTGTTCAAAAAACGGTTGGTTGACTTATTTATAATCTAGTATTTAGCCTTGATGAATGGATTCTCAAATAAAATCCAAAATTAATGAAAAAATGACAAATATCTTAATGATGTAAGGGAGACCGGGGCTGTTTGGCGCAGGGGCTGGTTGACGCACTTGAGATTATTCAAAGGTGAAAAGCCGAATAAATTTCGCTCATTTCTCAAGTTAATATACTTGATGAACTGTAACATTTCACGTAGTTTCATTGTTATTGATTAATTATTGTGGAGTATAGGTAAAAAAAACTGATTTTGGTGTTCAAATAGTATATTTCGTAACATGCGTGACAAGCAGTCGTTTCTGAAACGAGAGCAATGTATTGCAACGAGTGAAACGAGTTGCAAAAATTGCGCGAGTTTCAGAAACGACTGCTTTGTTCACGCAGTTACGAACGATACTTTTCATAACAAAGTCATAAAAGGCGTGATTTGGTTCTCTGTATAGATAACCAGAAAGTTGCAGAATGAAGAACGATTCACTATGTCACGTCAAAGTGTACACAAATACAATCCAAATTGAATGTCTCACACTTTTTTACTTGTCAACACACCGCGCTAGAGATACGGTCAGGTTAGATTTTGAAGCTGTACTACTCACGCTAAAGACATCGACTCTGTTCTGTTGGTCAAACAGTGCGTGCAAGAAAAGTAGAAAAGTGGGAGACATGCAACTTGGACTGTACTTGTTTGCACTCTGACGTCACACAGTGAATCGTTCTTAAATCTGTAACTTTCTGGTTATCTACAGAGAACCGAGTCACGACATTTTTCAGACTGCGTTATGAAAAATAAATTTTAAACATCTTCATTTCTTTGTCATATCTTTTTAAGAAATGTGATTAGAAAAAAATCAAAAGTCA
Organism: Ganaspis brasiliensis; assembly: GCA_037103525.1. NCBI lineage: Eukaryota > Metazoa > Arthropoda > Insecta > Hymenoptera > Figitidae > Ganaspis > Ganaspis brasiliensis. The sequence goes on along the minus strand of JAZKLR010000254.1, from coordinate 1,424,893 downwards.
ACTTTTGAGCTCTGAATATTCATTTTAAATTAGTTACATTTGATTAAATAATTTCTTAACAAGGCTTTGACTCACAATATAATATACTTTAAACTATATTTATTCACTCCTGCGCCAACCAATCCCGGGCCGGGGTTGTCTGGCGCACTTTGGATTACTCCAAATAAACTGTTCTTAAAAAGGAACTTTGTCCTTTATAAATATTCGTTTATGTTGGTGACAATATAATTTCAAGTTTTACATAAGAAACAAAATGTTACTTTTAAAACCAATATGACATATTGTACTTTAAAACAATGTTTGAGGTATTAAAAATAAATACACAATAAATTAATATTCAATTAACGTTTCTACTCACTTTTACTTATTCTTCCACTATTAAATCTTCCAGAATGTATTGAAAATTTCATTTCTAACAGTTTGACACATAAACGTCACATTTTGCTTCAAAAGTGTCAATTGTTTTTTGTTTCAAGTAATAGATCAGTAAAATGTTTCTTTATTTTTTCATGATTTTCGGTTTTTATTTTTTCAAGAATCCACTTATAGTGTCAAAATAATAGTTTTTTGTAAAAGACAATTAACCTTTTTTCATATAAAGGTCAATGTCATTTTGTTTCGACCGAAATTGCGTAATTTTATAGGATAGATGTTCTTTTGGTTTTTTACATTCTCATCCTAAATGAGAAGGTATTAAATTTGTGCGATTTTGAACTTTTGCTAAAACCTACATTTCTCGACGTTTTGAGACCTCCTGATTCCAAAAAAATGGGTTTTACGAAAGTGTCTGTCTGTATGTCTGTCTGTCTGTCTGTCTGTCTGTGTAAAAAATTTTGAAATCCATTAACTTGAGTAAAAATTTATCTATCAAATTGAAATTTGGTATGCGTTTTAAGTGACCAAAAATACAGATCGAGTTCGTTAGCCAGCTATTTTGGACCAAAAATGTCAAAAATAGAACATTTTCTAACTTCACAAAAAAAAAAAAAATTAAAAAAAAAATTTTCTCTATTTTTTTTCTTAAAGTACAAGTAAAAACAAACAAATTTCGTTAATAAATGTTTTTGATATAATGCAAACCCAAAAAGATATGAATTTTTTAAGTTTTACAATTGTATAAAAGTATTGTTTGAGGAGAAGAGGGGGAGGGGGGAGGTGAAAATCGGTCAGAAGACTGTTGACGCATTCTCATCTTTCTAAACTCAAGTAGAAATTAACAAGAAACTAACTATTTAACTGCTAAAAACCTTTAAAATCCTCAAAATACACGTTATATATGCAAAAAATAGAACATAATATGGGAAAATCATATACGGGGCGAAATTTCTGTACCGATCCAACTAAAAAAAAAATTTCCTCCGATTGGGCTAAAACTTGCCCTAAGTTTAGGTCTATGCATGAGTACATTAGCCACCAAGTATTACTAAATTTCATCATTAACTGTGTAGTGGGGAGGGGGGTCAAGTTTTTGATGAATGGTGGGTGGACTAGTTTTTCATCACTCGTAACTTTTATACGGTCAATCGCACAAATTTTTGACCTATATACTTTTGAAAGGGTTTTTTCTGCCCTTTCAAACGGTAAAAAGAATTTTTTCGAAAATTAAAAATTTGACCCTTTTTTAAAAAAATCAAAAATATTTTTGACTTTTTTTTCAAAATCGACATTTTTTTTTCATTTTTTATTTTTTGAAAATAAAGTTTAAAATGTGTACTTTGAGTACACCAAGTATAAAAAGGTCCTTTTTTTTTGTTTTCAAAATATTAAATAATGAATTTTTAAAAATTAAATAAAAAAAAGTAATAATTCTTTAAAAAAGTAAATTTAGAATTAATATGAATTTTTATTCTAAAGACAATAAAAATTTACATCCAACAAAACCCAAATATATAACATTTTGCATAAAAAGTATTAAATAAAAAAAATTTAAATAATTATTAATAAAAAGTTAATTATGACATTCTTAGCGTCCAAATAAAAAAAATCATAAGGTCAATTCTCTTTTTATTGTATGACTTATTTTTTTGTTTATTTATTTATGTGGATGTTTTTTTATTTATATGTTTAAGAAAAATATCAAAAAGTACCTACCTATATTTTTACAATCACTAGTAAAAAGAAATTAAGGAAAATAGCTATCCGTGTACTTTAAGTAGGATCACAGTTTATATCCCCTTTGTCCACAAAATTGTTTTCGTTTTTTTTTTGTCTTTAAGAATATAGTAAAATATTGTAGTACTGCTGTCTTCTTTTTTTATTTCAATTATAGAAGTATTAAAATACTTTTTCTGTTGTAATAAAATAATCTTGTTTTGTCTAATAATGTATCCTTTGCTTAGAATAGTTCAAATTTTGGCGCCTATTTAAAGTAGTATCAAAAGTTGCCACAGGGTGGCCAACTTTTCTATTTCTCACAGTACAGATGCGTATTATATTTTATATAAGAGCTTAATATTCAAGTTTTTTATTCTATAAGGATACGTTTTCAGGTTTGTACAAATTATCTTGGTTTCTTTTTCGTATTATATACTTTTAAAAAACTAATAATATTTTTGTATTGTTGGAATAAGTTTTCTGTCAGATATTAGATCTTTTAAATTCGAGTTTTAAATACATTAAACGCAGGTTTGTGAATCTCTCTTTTTATATCGTTTGCTAACATATAGCGTAAGTAAATTTAATATTTTCTAACAATCGTTTTATTTAATAAAATAGTTTTCATTTGTTTATTGGTATTTTAATCAAACATGGCTCCTAGTAAGCCATTAAAAGTGTGTTATAATAGATGCCTTAATCCCTTTAAAAGAAAAAGCCATCCAAATAGAGCATTACGTCCCGTAGCTGGGAGTAGTGTTGGATGTCGAGCCGAAAAATGCTCGTTATCGATCGACAAAGTTTGTTTAACGAGAAATTGTTTATTAACGAGAAGCACGATTCTTTTGTTTTTGATCGTCTTATATCGTTCGAAAACGACGATCGATTCGATCGAGCTTTTCAAAACGTCAACGGTATAAATACAGATAAATTTCTGAATAATATCGTGTAGTTTACGTAAAAAAATTAGATGGAAAATGGAGAAGAGAAATCATTGTAATGAGGAAGTTCTTGAAGAAAATAGCGAAACAAGATTTTTCAAAATTAATTGATAATATTATATATTTAAAAGCAGTTTAAAAAATAAGAATTTACAATATATTGGTTAACTTGTTGTTTAAATAATTACTTTAATATTTATATTTTATAATGTATAGTGCGCAAGGTAGTGGTCGATTTAAATCAAAAAAAAAGAAAACACGGCGGGTTAGCTTTTGAAGAATCATTTGAGTATTCTTTTGAAAATAATTCTAAAGTAGGAAAATGTAAATTGTGTGGACCTGAAAAGGAAATAATTATTCGGATGAAAGACAGAAATACTACTGGAGTAAAGCGGCATTTACGGGACTATCATCCAGAAATATTTGCAAAAACATATACAAATGAAGATGTATCTTCAAATTTGAAGAAAGAAGTAATTTATTTTATTTTTTGGCTAAAAAATTTTATTATTTTAGTTTTTAATAATTTTCAGCAAAATCTTAATAAAAAAATATTAAAGTGCAACCCATCTAATTTTGAACAAACATTGAGGAGAATTATTAGAAATTTTAATTGTCAGAAATGTTATTTTACAGAAATTTAATTTGTTAAAGTTTATAATTATCAGAAATCTTAGTTTTACTAAATAAGGGGCCGTACATAAATTACGTAAGGCATTTTTCTTAGATTTTGACCCACACTCCCACCACTATAAGGCTCCATAAGTTTTTGATCTAACCCCCCCCCCCCATCTTACGTCATTTTTTGCATATGTATTTTTTTACGAGAATTTATTCTCAACATTGCAAAAAATTGTTTAATTAATGCAGGCATAACAGACAGTCACCTTTTTACCCTTTTTTACCTATTTTGGTGATTTAACACCTTTTTCACTTCTTGGGGAAAAAAAATATATAATTTTTTTGAAATTATTCCGAAGTATGTTCATAAATTTCAGATTCAATGTTTTAATATTTTTTCAATTCTCAATTATTTTCTTCAAATTTTATTTCCTTTTTAATTATTTTTTTATTATTAATGAGTTTCTATAATTTTAAATTTTTTTCTTAAATTTACAATTTTTTTCTAAATTTCAATTCCATTTTTCAGTTTTTAAATATTTTCAAATGTAATCAATAATTCTCAGCTTTTTTAAATTACTTTTTTCAATTCTCAATTATATTCTTTAAATTTCAATTCCATTCTTCAATTTTTAATATTTTTCTTCAATTTTCAACTTCCAATTATTTTGTTCAGTTGTAATTATTTATTTATATTTTCAATCTAGTTGTTAAATGTGCAATTATTTCCAAAAATTATTCCTATCATTTTTTTAATTTTTCAATTTGCAATTATTTTCTTTAAATTTAATCATTCTTGTTCAATTTTTTAAATTATTTTTTTCCGATGTCTATTAATTTTGACATTTTTTAATTTCGTTTTCAATTGTCAATTATTTTCGTCATTTTTTTAATATTCTCTTCAATTTTTTTATTATTTTTGTCATTTTTCTATTATTTCATTTAATTAGTAATTATTTTCCGCAATTTTCAATAATTTCCTGCAAATATTTAATTTTCAATTATTCTCTTAAAATTTTATTATTATTCTTAATTTTTTTAAATTATTTTGTTTGGCTATGTATTAATCAAGTCATTTTTTGAATTTTGTTTTTAATTGTCAATTATTTTCTTCAGTTTGTAAATTTGTTTAATTATTCATTATTTTTTTAAATTTTAATTTATTTCTTTAATTTTTTATTATTTTCTGTAATTGTTAATTATTTTCTTATATTTTTTAAATATTTTTTTCTTTTATTTTTGTCACCTTTTTGTCACCTTTTCCAGGGAAAAAATTTACCTTCTCACCTTTTTTGAAGATAAAGGGTACTGTGATGTCTGTATAATGAAATTAATTTTAAAAAATGTTTTAATAAATAAATGTTTGGTGTTTTTTACATACCGTGAAAATTTCCAAAATTTCTTAAGTAAAAATAAAAAATATATCTTACGTAAGAAATTTATTTAACCAGGTACCCACCTATGTAAGTTAGCATAGAAATTTTTTTTACCTACCCCCCTACCCAAAACACCTTACGTCATTCATGGACGGCCCTTCTTTTGAAATAAAAAATCTCATTAATGCACAGTTTGCATTTATCAAAAATCTTTATTGACAAAAATATAATTAAACAAAAATTTATCCAGTTATCAGTAGTCTAATATAAACAAAACTCAGTTGATTAGAAATTTCGTTTATGCGGAATATTTTTTTTTATTTTTTTATTTATTTAATTTGTTCAAGGGAATATACATCCCGTACAAAGGAGTCTTATAATTCTTAAATGAATGAAATTCCTTATAAATAAAATTTTTGACAAAAGATATTTTCGTCAAGTAAGAATATTGATAAATGCAATTTTAGAGAAATAAAATTTTCGATTTAGTAAATTTCTGATTAAAAAGAATTTTGATAATTTTAATTTCTAATAAATAAAATTATTAACAAATAACAATTCTGTAAACATATCTGTTAAAACTTCGAATAAATGCAAATGACTCTGAATTTTATTTTTCTCAGCGGTCGGTTCAAGAAATCTTTTAACGCTTTCCGTATTTACTACAGGTTTTTCAGCAAGAGATTTTTAATACAAAATTAGTTGATTGGATTGCGATGAAATACTTGCCATTTTCATTCTTTGATGATGGACCTACTCAGGAAATTTTTCATTATTTGAATCCGAAAGCAAATCTTCCTCTGCGAAAAGAACTTCGATCTTTAATCATGAAACGGTATTTTGAAATTGAGGCAATTGTTTTTAAAATTCTGAAAAGTAATAGTTCAAAAATTTCATTTACCCTGGATGGTTGGACATCTATTTCTAATCGTTCATATTTCGGAGTAACTGGTCATTTTATAGACGAAAACTGGCAAATGCACGCTCTGACTCTCTTTTTTATTCCTTCTAACGGCAAACACACAGGGAAAGAGATTGCAGAAACATTTTACAATGCTCTTCATAGTTTTGATTTAGAAAACAAAATTCAAGGTGTCACTCTGGATAACACTGCAGCTAACACTACATTTACGACTGAATTAGCAAAATGTATGGAATTCGACAATGTAGACCAACACTTTCAGTGTTATGCTCATATTTTAAATTTAGGAGTTCAGGACTTACTCAGCGAATTGAAACTCGATAAATCTGCTTGCGTAGAGAATGAAGATGAGTGTGACGGAAACATCGAAGATGACGACAATGAAGAGGATGACGGCAATGAAGAGGAAGACGAAAATAAAAAAGATGATGAAAATTGTGAAAATGTTGAGAGCACTGAAAGTTTAGATTCTGCTGATGATGATTTGCCTGTGGATGAAAATTTTCCGCTTGTTAAATTGAGGAATCTTTTTAAAATTCTTAAACGTTCGGAGCAATGGAGAATTAAGTTGCAAAATTGCTGCAACATGACCGAAGAAAAAATGCAGATACCAAATATCGATGTTTCTACTAGTTGGAATTCCACCTACGCGATGATTCAAACTGCAATTAAAATGCAACGATTTTTAGTTTACTTATGCGGCTTAAATAAAGAATTGCAGAAATATTTAATTACAGATCAAGAATGGTTATTATTGACCAGAATTTTCAAAATTTTGAAATGTTTCAAAGAGTTAACTGATGTGTTAACTGGAGAAAAATATGTCACATTATCTTTGATTGTGATTGGATTCAATTTGCTTTTAGACATGATTTCTAAACACATCCATAGTTTGAGAGAGAAATCTGTATCTCAAATGAATATCGTTGACTTCAATATTTTACATGGATTAGAAACCTGTTTTGACAAATTAATGAAGCACTATAAAAGAAGTAATTGGGTCTATTGTGACATTCTTATTTTAGATCCGAGGCATAAAGTTGAAAGGTTTTATCAGACGTCTTGGGGGAAGGATATGGCCACCAATTCCTTGAAAAAATTTGAGAATATGTTTAAAACCATCTACTACACACCCAAGGTATATTTCAATTCTCAAATATAATTAAACATTAATTTTTTAATTGTTTTTTTTCTTTTTACGTTAAAAAATCGAAGATAAACATTTATTCCGAAAAAGTATCGATAAAACTAGAATTTTTTCGGAGTAATGAGATCCGTCTGTGTTAAAGTTGAGTTTTTGGCGTCTTTTTCATGAATTTTTTACAAGGAAACTACTAGAACTATTTTAATTAACCTCCTCTCAATTTATTTGTTTAATAATGAATATTTTACAATATTTAATTTTTAATTTAGAAATTATTATGTACGTCTTGGACATAGGTTTGAATACAAACTTCCTAAAAAAGACGTTGACAAACAGAAGGCTCGATTCACACAGTATCTGTTATCAGTAACTTAAATAAGAACCGTAGTTTTTCTCGCCTATAAAAATTTAATTAAACATAATCTTAGAAATAAATAAGATATTAGAGATTATATTCAAGAAATTTCTAATATAGTTTAATCGTAAAAACTTCCTAAAACAGTTTTTAAAAGGTTCTCTCCAGAAACATAACCTCAAACTAGAAAGTGCTTTGCACTCTAATAGATTTGATTTCAACAAGTTTTAAAAAATCCAGTTGTACATTTTTCTAAAATAATGAAGTTAAGGGCTTGTGATGGATAGTGACGTCACTGGTTTACGCAAAAATTTTCCGTAAACTTCTTCATCAAATACTGAATATTTTATCATGAAACTTGGTAAAATTACCTAAAATATTATTATATTTTTTTAAATTTCCCGAAATTTCAAATTGTTTTTACAACTTTATTTTAAACAAAAATCAAATCAAACTTTGATCAGACAGACCTTCCTAATGATATTTTTTTATAATTTTTTACAAAGTCTTGTAATATAATATTTAGTATTTTATAGAAAAGTGCACGGACAAATTTTTACTATCCCAGAGACCTCATACAATCATATGCCTTTAAAGAAACTGAACTTTAAAAAAGTTAACAAATGTGTTACTTATTTACAGGGACTGACACGAAAACCGAATTCTGTTACTGTTTTGAATTGTTGTGACGAAACAAAAATGTACAATCAATATTGTTTTGTATTGAGTCTGAAACGAAAAGGCTCTGAATTACGTTTTCGTTTCATGCCCGAAACGAAAATCAACTCCGAATTTCGTTTCAGTCTCATGCCTGAAACGAAAAGACTCTGAATTTCGTTTTCGTCTCCTGCAAGAAAAGAATTGTGTTTAAAATTGTTTTTGTGAAATTTAGACTCTTTTTTATGAGAAACGAAAACGGAATTCGGAGCGGATTTTCGTTTCGGGCGTGAAACGAAAACAAAATTCGAAGCCTTTTCGTTTCGGGCATGAGACGAAAACGTAATTCAGAGCCTTTTCGTTTCAGGTTCAACACAAAACAGAATTAAATTGATATTTTGTTTCAGTTTTTCAAAACCGAAACGAAACAAAAATAAAATATATTTTGTTTCGGTTTTCGTGTCAGTCCCTGCTTATTTATAAACCGTAAAGTGATATTTAAATGCTAAAAATGTGTTTGATAAATGTCATTTGATTAATTTAGCAAAGTTTTTAATTTTTGTAATGACTACCCAGTTGAAAAAGTCCGCCTGGATTTCCTTCCAGATTTCCAGTCAGAAATTCCTGTGAAGATTTGAAACAATATACTCGGATTCCGTGTAGATTTCCATGTGGATTTCCATGTGAATTCCCTTCTTGAGATTTTTAATAAGCTTTAAATATGCAAAAACCTTTTTAAAGAGTTCGAAAATAATGGGGAGACCCCTTTGGAGTCTCAGATTAAAATTTGATAGTAATGTTTCAGTATCTATTAAAATTAAAAAAATTTTCCTCCGGATTCAATTCTAAATTATTTTAAAACGCGTCGCGTATTTTTTGCATCTGGACAGATGGTTGAATTCACTAAATTTGCAATGAGAAATATATTCTAAGGAAATCTGAGTAGATGTGGCGATTTTAATACACATATATTATTTATTAGGAACCTTCTCACAATGATAAAAATGTTCAAAATTTGACAACATCAGAGGATTCTGACGAAGAGGAAAGTCTCAATTTACGTGGTTTTTTCCAAAAAACTACAAAAGCGAAGAAAATCAGCAAAGATTCTCAAGAATGGCGTAAAGAGATTGATTTTTATTTATCGCAACCGACTGTAGCAGACGTAAATATCTTAGAGTGGTGGAAACAGAACGCAAAATTATACCCGAAATTATCTTTGATGGCTCGTGACTTGTTTAGCATCCAAGCCACTTCAGTCCCAGCTGAAAGACTTTTTTCGCGTGGATCTTTAACAATCAGGAAACATCGAAACAAATTGAATAATGAATCAGTTAAATATCTTATGTGCCTCAATTCCTGGGTTACGTGTTCACTAGCAGTTAAAATCCAATCATTGTTAGATAAATAATTTTGTACAATTTTAATTTAAAAAATGTCTCCATTAATTCATACTTCTAAGAATTTTATAATGTTTAGCTTCATAAATCAATAAACGTTATATGTTGTAAAGGATTAGCCAACATTCCAAACAAATATTTTACTAAAATAAACAAATATATATACATATATATATATGATGTGTCCTTATCTTAATTTATATATGTCTTGTGCAAAAATTCGTCAATTTATCTCAACTTTTTCTAAACTAATATTAATAAATTTTTTATACAATTGCACTACAAACTTGCCTGTACAATAAAATTAACAATTTACAAAAGTTTTTAAGTTTGAAAAATTATTTGGAAAATTAATAATATTTTTATAGGTATAATGCTGAGATTTATAAAAAGTTGTAATAAATTGTTTCTAATTTATTGACTGACTCATAGAAATAATAAATATTCTTTAACTAAAGTTTCGAAGAGAAAAATAATTAATATTAATTTATTACATAATTTTTTTTTATTTTAATTTAATTATTTATTGTATAGAAACATTAAAATATTTAGTAATAACAAACATTTTTTAAAATTCAATTTCTAAATAAAATTTTTTAATGGAGCACTGTAAATCAATATTACAAATCTCAAAATATTTTAGATATTTTTTAAAAACTTCTTTGCTTACATAAAAATTAAGATTTATATCTTTATTGTGAATATGAACTTGATAATCAGAAGAATATAAAATATTGCATATAATATAACTGTTTGATAGTTAAATTTTTACATTCGCTTTCCAATTATCAATACAACTTCATAGCTGATTTATAAATGGAACAATTTTAATTTTCTTTATAAATACAAATTTGACATACATATTTAAATTCATTGCAATTCACTTAAACCTGTAGAACCAAAGTAAAATTTTAATTTACAATAATACATTAAACTTTAAAACAGTTAAAATAGTTACATTCGTAAACTTATTAATATTATTAACAAAATCGATCGATCGAATTGTTTAGCCACATTCTCGCTTATACGAGACGAACCGATCGATATTCATTTTTTTAAAACGATCACTTTTATCGTGCTCGTCAATTCTGTGGCTGAAAGGCAGAACATCATAACTGCATTTTCATTGTTTTGAGAAAAATCTGTTTTTGTTTTTTTTCTTGGTTTTGTAAAATCAAAAAATTAACCAATATTTTTGGTGTTTGGCATTGTATCCTATTTTCTAGTGTAGTTTTTACATCTGTTTATCAATTTTAATAAAATATAAACGCTTCAAAGAAGAATATCAATCCGTTTTTTCGATTTGAATGCAGTTATGTTGTTATGTTATTAATTATTTTCTACGTAAATAAACATTTAAATCACTTTACCGTTATGAAACTGTAAAGAGCATTACTAAATAAACTCAAATCTGATATTATCTCAAATTCGATAAAATGTTAGTTATGATGTTATGCCTTTCAGCCACAGAATTTATCGATCGACTCGATCCACATCCAACACTAGCTGGGAGTGTACAAAGTAGATACTCTTTTCCACCAGTAAAGAGACTCTTGCTTCAACTACCCAAATGTTGAAATGCAGATTCGATAGTGCAGTAACAATAACTGGTAGTTCTCAATACCATTCCTATATACCACAAGAAGATGGTAGAATTCAACTAAAAAAATTCTCATCTGCGATGGAAAGTGACTTTTTTCCGAAAACGTTGAACAAAACTCCAAGAAAAAGAAGGAAAAATCCAAAAGCAGTCAAATCTAATACAAAGGTTTCAAAAACAACGAAATCAAACAAAACCAATAAAAAAAACTAAGTAAAACAAGCTCAATCATTTAAATCTAATTACACATATGGAAAATATTATCATACAACTCATTACACAGTTACAACATAAAATACGAATCATATTTTTAACAAAAGTTAAAATTAACATATTAACACATTTACATATTACACAGCTGTAATGCAGGCATTGAAATAACTCACATGACAGTCTAAACCCTGTAAAATGCAGATAGCAGTACTACAATATTCTACTATATTCTTAAAGACAAAAAAAAAACGAAAACAATTTTGTGGACAAAGGGGATATAAACTGTGATCCTACTTAAAGTACACGGATAGCTATTTTCCTTAATTTCTTTTTACTAGCGATTGTAAAAATATAGGTAGGTACTTTTTGATATTTTTCTTAAACATATAAATAAAAAAACATCCACATAAATAAATAAACAAATAAATAAGTCATACAATAAAAAGAGAATTGACCTTATAATTTTTTTTTTTTGGACGCTAAGAATGTCATAATTAACTTTTTATTAATAATTATTTAAATTTTTTTTATTTAATACTTTTTATGCAAAATGTTATATATTTGGGTTTTGTTGGATGTAAATTTTTATTGTCTTTAGAATAAAAAATTCATATTAATTCTAAATTTACTTTTTTAAAGAATTATTACTTTTTTTTATTTAATTCTTAAAAATTCATTATTTAATATCTCAAAAACAAAAAAAAGGACCTTTTCATACTTGGTGTACTCAAAGTACACATTTTAAACTTTATTTTCAAAAAATAAAAAATGAAAAAAAAAATGTCGATTTTGAAAAAAAAGTCAAAAATATTTTTGTTTTTTAAAAAAAAGGGTCAAATTTTTAATTTTCGAAAAAATTCTTTTTACCGTTTGAAAGAGCAGAAAAAACCCTTTCAAAAGTATATAGGTCAAAAATTTGTGCGATTGACCGTATAAAAGTTACGAGTGATGAAAAACTAGTCCACCCACCATTTATCAAAAACTTGACCCCCCTCCCCACTACACAGTTAATGATGAAATTTAGTAATACTTGGTGGCTAATGTACTCATGCATAGATCTAAACTTACGGCAAGTTTTAGCCCAATCGGAGGAAATTTTTTTTTAGTTGGATCGGTACAGAAATTTTGCCCCATCAGTATATTTTTATAAAATAATATGTAAAACTATATTATGGATAAAGTAAATAAATACATTTAAAATGCACATTAACAAAATTATACTCCCACTCTAAAATTTGAAATAGATGTAAACTTGCAGTTTTTGTAAGTTGTTGCAACATTTCTTTGTTGAATGAATAAGATGTTGCATTTTAAGATATCTTATACGGCAATTTTCTTATTCTTTGCATGATTTTAGCAATGAAATTTTTTAATAACTTTACTTTCAGGAAAGTTAAATTTTACTTAATAAATAAAATTTCACAATTTTCCTGATTGTTATAAACAAATTATTGCAGAATACTGAATATATATTCAGTATTTATTAAGATTAAAGGCAATGAGTAAGGTTTGTTTTCTATCTGATCACATAATATTAAATAAAATTTTACTTTCCTGAAAGTAAAGTTATTAATTTTTTTTGCTCAAATATCACTAAGTGACGTAGATAAAACGTGTGGAATGTTGATACATTATTCTCTTTTATTACATTTAAACATTAATAAAAATGTTAACAAATTAACGTTTAATTAAATTAAAGTCCCAGTGCTTCAGTTCAGTTTTGCCCAAGTCTCCGCAAGTGATGCATTTGGGCTCCTGAACCTCACAGGTTTTGGCCTGGTGACCCGCGCCGCACAGTGGTCTGAAACTGGTATTTACATGTTCAAAATCCACTACAGGTCACAAATCTTGACCAATTTCAAAAGTTTTTTTTTTTAAATGATCAGCAATAAATTCTTAAAAAAATGGTCTTTCCCGATTTTTAAATTAATTATTTATAACATTTATAAATAAACAAATAGGAGAAGAAATTATAATTTTTGTAAAAATAGTTGTGTTTAAAAAATAAAAATAATAATAGCATAGACACATATTAACCATCAAAATCATATTTAGCAATCGCTTAAGGTATAAACAGTTGTATATATGGATAAAATAATTATTATAAACAATTTACTTAATTACATAACTTTCGAGTGAAATTGTCAACTTTTTTATAAAGTAAGTTTCTTTGACAAAAATGACAGTAAAAGGGTCTTCTGGTGTCGCCGAATAAGAATTTTATGTCAATTTAACAGTTGACAGCTGTCAAAAAACTGCGAATATTTTAAAGAAAGTAAATATTAATTTTTATAGTTAGAAAAATTTTGATTTGCAATTATAGTAATAATTAAGAAAATTGTTACATTTATAAATGTTATAAATAATTAATTTAAAAATCGAGAAAGAAATCGGTCAAGATTTGTGACCTGTAGTCGATTTTGAACAGTAAATTCCAGTTTCAGACCACTGTGCAGCAGAACCATGGCCTAGCATAGACTGGAGTGACTGTCAAGTCGGCAAAGACGGACTCTTTACTCTTACAGAATTACAGAACGCAGGCAGTAGGTTGAACCCAGGCAAGGTGCCTGGAATCGATGGGATAAGCAACGAGATCCTTAAACAAGTGATCGTTGCTTCACCCCAGATTCTTTTGGAATGCTACAACAACTGCCTTAAGAAAGGAGACTTTTTCCGCGACTGGAAAAGACAGAGGCTAGTCCTCCTAAGGAAAGGAGACAAACATCTAGATAAAGTCTCATCCTACAGGCCTATTTGCCTGTTAGATACGATGGGCAAACTTCTAGAGGATATGGTTCTGCAGCGAATGCAGTCGCACTTGACCGAAGAGAACAGTCTATCTGACAACCAATTTGGTTTCCGCAAAGGCCTGTCCACAGTAGACGCCATTCAGAAGGCGGTGGACCTAGCCAGAGAAGGAAAGAACAAATTGGGACCAGGGAAGAAAAAGGGCTTCTGCGCGTTGGTAGCTATTGACATACGCAACGCGTTTAATACCGCGCGATGGAAAGATCTCATCGAGTCGATGAGAAACAAAGGAATACCGCCCTACCTGCTGCGGATAATGAGTAATTATCTTAAAAACAGGTGGGTAATATACGTGGGTGACACCTGCACTCTGAAGGAAGAGATGCAAAAAGGTGCCCCTCAAGGCTCGAGGATAGGACCATTCGTATGGAATGTCTCTTATGACGACTTCTTGCGAATGGGTCTACCTGAAGGCGCGGTGATCATCGGCTTCGCGGACGACGAGTTGATCGTGTGCACGGCCGAGACAACGAAAGCCCTGGGCATATTGGTGAACGAATGTCTGAGACGGGCAAAGCGCTGGCTGGAGGACAGAGGCCTCCAAATGGCTCTGGAAAAGACCGAAGCGCCGTTAGTCACAGACAGGCGTGGTTATATAGCCCCTGGTATCCAGATGGACGGATTCGAGGTCCCGTGGAGGAAACATCAAGTACCTTGGTGTCGAAATGGATAAGTTTCTAAATTTTAAACACCACATAGCTCTAACATGCCAGAAGGGTGAACAATGTGCGGCGAAATTAGCTTGTCTAAAGCCAAATATTGGGGGGCCTTCTGAACCAAAGAGAAGACTCGTGGCGAGTGTTGCCCTTTCAAAGCTGCTAAACGCAGCACCCGTGTGGGCTCCTACCCTGCGAAATGACAGAAGTAAAACCATCTGTAAAAGGGTACTGTCCGCGCAAAGAAATATTACGAAACGTATTATTTCGGCCTATCGGACAGTACCGACTTGTGCTGCCCAGGTCCTTGCCAGCGTCCTCCTTTTCCAGGTCCTCCTTTTCAAAGATAGAATGTCCACCCGTTATACGGAAGACAATGGACCCAGCAAGGACCAAATTTGCCGAGACGCGAGAGGCAGACTCGTCGACAGTTGGCAAGAAAGATGGAGCGGGGCGGAGACAGGCCGATGGACGTATCGGCTGATACCAACTCTCGCCACATGGTTGAATAGGAAACATGGCGTAGTTTCCTACTATTTGACCCAACCTCTCACAGGGCATTGGTCTTTTGGCTCTTATCTAGAGCGATTTAAAAAGAAAGACAGCTCAGAGTGTGTGTACTGCAAGTCCCCTGTGCACGACCCTGAGCACACACTCTTCATGGAGACTTTTATACACTATGTGAAGAGGGTCAAGGATATCGATGGTCGTCTAAGAAAGTAGGTCCCGTGAGTTAAAAGAGAAAGTCGCTCAGGCGACAGAGTAGGGGATATAGGACCACTCCCGATGGCGATACGCGCTGAATGTGCTAGCCGGGAGTGGTTTTAAGGTCCCCAAAAAAGGGTCTTTAGCGGGTCGGCAGAACATCGCCACCCCCGCATAACCCTGTAGACGGGCTACAGGGTACCTGAAAACAGGTTTTCACATCCTACGCAAAAAAAATGTCTTAACTTCCAAAACAATAAAACTATATAGTTTGTTCATCAATTGTTTTATACAAAAGAAAGGGATTGGTATGTACTATTTATTATGATTGAAATAAGAAATGGGATATTTCACAACGCAATACTCGCAAAAAGATAAAAATCATTTCCTGTCAGTTTCCACTTTTTATTACAAATTTTTTTAAAACAGGGCTAAAACTTTATTATTTATTTTTCTGGACATCGATTTCAACAAATTTATTTAGATGTCTGCTCCAGTTAATAAAAAATCCACAATATATAGAAAATATTGCTGTTTTGTAGTTACTTCACTATAACTATAATAATATTTTTTATATTTTCATGGAGAATATTTTCATTTGATATTTAAAGGCTGGGAAACTTGTCGGGAGGCTAAGTAAATACCATTCAAGCTTAGAAACTTTTCTGGAGGCTGATTTATGCTGGGAAACTTGTCGGGTGGCTGCGATATGCTGGCAAACTTGTCGGGAGGCTGCGATATGCTGGGAAACTTGTCGGGAGGTTGCGATATGCTGGCAAACTTGTCGAGAGGATAAATATGTCATTATGCTAGGAAACTTGTATGGAGGCATGAAGAAACTTGTTAGGAGGTGACCATATACTTTTTTTTTACCAGATGACTATTTCTTCTACCACAAAAGAGAAAGCACAGTCCTGGCAGTTTTTCTCTACAAAACGATTATAGAATTGGCCTTTGACAAAGAAATCCTCCCCGTGGATGAAGAAGTGGCACCCGCTAAACAACTGGCCTCCAGGGAAATGTTTTACAAATGTTTTCAAATAATCCATCTTTTGCAATTGAATGATAAATGTTCAATAAAGAAATTTGTGAGCGTATCACAAGTTTCTTTATTCTTTATTCTTTATTTATTTATTATCTTCCTTTGGAGACTTCAACATGCCGAGAGTTCCAACGACCTATAATCGGGAATATTTTTCCCGAAACCTTCTCCACTTCTTGAAATTATATTTATACTTGGAGGACCATTCCAATGTCAATATTGACAGTATTGAGGAACTGGATAACCTAAGGAGGAATGCGTGGGGCTCGACCGTAAATTTCTCAGAGAGGACCATCGCCTCGATTGGCGATTTCCTGGAGCTGGAGGGTGGAGTTACGAATTTTATTAGTAAAAAATTCGTTGAGCATATTCCAATCCTCGCAGCTCACTACGTTATGATGTAGTAAGTATTGAAACTTACAGTGACGGAACGAAACAGAGTAAGGGGGACAAGAAAGAAAAGAAAAAGAAAAAGGCGGAAAAGAACTTCTCTAACACTAAGGAGGTCCTGACGGGGTCCGGCCATGGTTCTTCGCCTTCTCCGAAGGGGACTCCAGTCAACACGGGCCTTACCTCAGAGGAAACAGGGTCTGACAACACAGTAAAGGGGAGAAAGACGAAGACAGCTTTCAAACGGTAAGAAGGAAATTAAGTAGAGTAGGATCAAACAGGGACAAAAGACAGGTTGAGAAAACAAAAGACAAGGGAGCTGCTGGCCTAGGGCATGAAAAGACCTTCCTAGGGAATTCTGCCCCTGGATCCAGCAGAGTGGACGATCAATTCACTTTTCCCCGGACACCGCCGCCGCTGCCGCGGCCGGTCGACGCTCGCCCAGCGAGGGTGGACACCTCACCCTCTCTGGAAACCTTAAACGCGCGCGCCAATGGAATTGAGGGGGACATCTTCAACCATCTTACGGATGGGACAAATGGGATTGAGGCATCGACCCTCAAATTTGTCTCACTTAAGACGCGCGAGCTCATGGAAATTATAGGCGAATTGACGATGGCTAACGCGCGACTCGAGGGTAGAATCGCTGGCTGGGAGAGGGCCGCCGCTCTGGCGGCTGAAGCCACAATGGCGCCCGCGGGAGCAGCGTCCCCCTTGTATGCCCAAATTACGGTTAACTCCAACAAAGGCAACGGTCCTGTCACAATTCGTGACGGCAAACGCATCCTTACCTCTAAAACAGGAGAACTGACGGGAAGGGTTGTCAGCGGCGATGTTGAAGGTCGAACGACACGCTCTGGGGAGGGTCCCCAAGTGTCGGGTCGCGGGGGTGGGCGTGGTGCTCGGTCAATTACCGTGCGCCCGCTTCCTCCTGCAGTCTTGATTCGTCCGTCATGCAAAACCAAGGGCTTCGGGACGGACGCGACTAAGAAACTCATTATGGAATCTCTGAATCTAGCTAAGAACGGTATCCAGGTGTGCGGCCTAAGGAAAAGTGGTGAGGCAGGCATCATCGTCGAAACCACAAACGATGCCTCGGTCGATAAAATGATAAAGTACGCTGCACTTGAAAAGGCGGGACTGGAGGTTATCTTCCCACCTAAGCTGGATCCAGAGATCACCATCCGCGATGTTGACTCATCTTTGACTGCGGAGGAGTTGGCTCAGGAGATTTTCAGTCTTAACAGTGACCTTACTCAGGGTAACGACCTTGAAGCCTTCAAGAAGGTCTTTAGACCTAGGTAAAAGGCTGGTCCTAAGGGAAAGGACACTATCCACTGGATTGCCTCGATGAGCCCCTCCCTGCACGAGAAGATGTGTCGGCAGGGCTTCCTCTTCCTAAACTGGAGGAAATGTCGAGTTCATGACTCGACGAATGTACCTCGCTGCAATGGCTGCTGCGGGTTCGGTCATTCGACTAAGTTTTGTAAGGAGAAGCAAGACATCTGCCGATACTGTGCGGGAACAGGTCATCGTGCCAATAAGTGCACCGCGTAAGGGGATGGTACGGCGCCAACGTGCGTCACCTGCAAACGCGCTGCTCGCCTGACAAACCACCTGACTATGGACAAAAACTGCCCCTCTTACCTCATGGCAATGGGCCACTACCTTGAACGAGTTAAGACCCAAGACGACCCAAAACTTAGAAAATTTATTGTCCTATCTAGTGGTAATAAAACCCCAAAAAAAACTTTGACTTTTTTGAAAAATTGAAGGGGGTAGAGGGGGGTCAATTTTGGCAAGTTTGCCTAATACCACCTCCTTACTTAATTTTCTCTGTCTTTGCGGGTGATGAAAAAAATTTCTTCGAGTATGATTTTGAAAGGTTTTTTAATGCTCTTTTCATTGGTAAATTTTATTTTTTAATATTTTAAAAATTTGACCCAAATTTTTTATAATTAATATTTAATTTGCTATTTTTACCAAAATCAATACGTTTAATTTTAAAATAAAGTATCGCAAACAAAAGCTGAGGTTTTTTCCTATCGATATAGAAATTTTTAGAATGCCCTTTTTTGTTACTCGAGAATGTTTGTCCTATAACTCTCAACTGCTAAAAAATTAGGATTTTTTTATAAACTGAAATAAATGTCAATAACATTTAAAAATTGGAAAACATTATTTATTTTTTACGATTCACACTTTTAGGTTAAGTAGTGAATAATTTTTGAAGTATTTCGATTTAATGTAAATTATTGCAGAAATTTTTTTGGTAATAAAAAATGATAAAATATTCTAAACCCAGCAATCTGAAAGCTGACAATGTTAAATAACAACTGTAATTATCTAATGTTCAAAAATCTGCGTATTCATTCCTAAATGATACAGACATTTTGGACTGACTACGATTCAAAAAATAGCTTTTGCCTTAGCCAATCCAAAATGTCTGTATAATTTAGGAATGGATATGCAAATTTTTGGACATTAGTTAATTACATTTGTTATTTATCATTGTTAGCGTTCATATTGCTGTGTTTAGAATATTTTATCACTTTTTTAAATTTCTGCAATAATTTATATTAAATCGAAATACTTCAAAAATTATTTACTACTTAACCTAAAAGTGTGAATCCTAAAAAATTTCATTTATTTCATAATTTCTGGTTTTTACCATTTTCTTACGCCATCTGATTAATATAAAATTGTTTTTATTACAGTTAAAGAGTGATTTTTTTATTAAAACACTACTTTTAATCCAACATATTTCACTATCTTCGTTAACAGATACTACTCAAGACTGCTATCTGTCAAAATCGAAGTAATAGATTGTAGATACCGATGTGCTTTCGGTTTTCTCGGTTCGTGCAATCTGATACTTTTTACAGGAGACATACATGCCTTAACCAGCTGAAAATCCACTAGCAAAATTCCCACTTAACGCTTTCCCATCTATGAAGTTCTGTTATTCATTAATCATAAAAGTTACTGAAAGTAACTAAAATTAAAATGATTGAAAGTGGAGGGTACATTTTAAGATTGATTATGTAATAGTTTTCACTATCTTCACTAAAAATTGATTGCTTATATATTAAACAATGTTTTTAATACAGTTTTCAAATTCAAATAAAGGTAGGAACTACAGGTAAATAAATATGAATTTACAGTTTTTTGTTTAATATCTTATCCCTGGTTTAATCTTGTGCAAAACAATAAAATACCCGTTTCAATTGTTTTTTAGGGTTCCGTACACAAATTGTCTAAACGGAACCCTTATGTTTTCACTCGCTTGTCCTTCGCCCAAAACCATTACCCCCCCCCCCCCCCTAGCGGCCAAACTATTTGAGATAGAGAGTTGAAATTTGGTACACTTATGTATTTTCACGTGTAGATTACAGGAAAAATATAGCAAAAATGATTGTACGTGATGTTCATAACGTTGTCAAGGAAATAACAAGATTTTTTTCAAAAAATGCATTAAAATGCCTATTTACCCCCCCCCCTTAACTCCTAAAGTATTTGACCTAGAGTATTGAAATTTGGTACACATATGTATTTTCGCGAGTAGAGTTCAGGAAAAATATAGAGAACATGATTGGAGGTGATGGTCATAGCGTTGTCAAGGAAAAACTTTTTTTTTTTTAAACGTCACCCCCCCCCCCCTTATCTTCTAAACCATTTGACCTAGAGGTTTGAAATTTGGTATACCTAGGTATTTTTACGTGTAGATTACGGGAAAAATATAGCGAACGTTGCTGGACTTAATTTTCAAAAGTTGTTAATGAAAATTTTCAGATTATTTTTTTGTACAAAATGTTTTTTTTTCGAAATTTTGACTTTTGAAAATTTCCGACCCAAAAAAGTTTCTATTTCCCTAAAATCGACTTTTTTGGAAAAAATATTGAGTTTATCGAAAAGTGTTATAAGGCTTTTTTATTGTGCTCGGCTAGCACAATTCAGCACAACTTTTGTTTTTTCGAAATTTTGTGTTTTGAAAATTTCCGACCCAAAAAAGTTTCTATTTCCCTAAAATCGACTTTTTTGGAAAAAATATTGAGTTTATCGAAAAGTGTTATAAGGCTTTTTTATTGTGCTCGGCTAGCACAATTCAGCACAACTTTTGTTTTTTCGAAATTTTGTGTTTTGAAAATTTCCGACCCAAAAATATTTCTAATTTTTTTTCAAAAATTCTTCTATTTTTGACTTTTTTTAAAAAATGTCTTACGGCACAATTTTTTACTTTCTTAGCAAAAGTACCCAGCACAGATTTTATTTTGTGGTTTTAACAAAATGGCGTTTCTAGGTCAAAAATATATTTTTTTAATTTTTTGGGTCAAATTTTGATTTTTTTGAAAAAAGTTTTACGGCACAATAGAGCACAAATCTAGCACAATTTGGCACAACTTTTGTTTTTTTGAAAAAACAAAATGGCGTTTTCAACATCTTGGACATTATTTGTTGTGTTTTTACTTTATATATTTTGACTTAGTTCACAAACAGTTTTGGTACGTGCTTCCTTGTACCAACGTTCAACGCAAGCTTGCAGGCATGTAATTGGAAGATGAAATTACATGAAAACGTTAAACTTTGCGTCGCCGGTGTCTGCGGTATTTCTCTTCAAAAGCACTTGGAGCTTAGAGGTGGTAAATCATACTTAGAAGATAAACGTATTCTATTTTTTCTTTAAAATTAATTAATTAATCACAATTTAGTAAAATTTAATACAAGGTAAACTAATTTTAACAAATTTGTAAATATATGTCGATAAAATTGAATGACCAAAATTGATTTCAAGTAAAAGTGTTTACATAACCTAAATTTTAAAAATTTGTTAAAATCGGTTTAATCGTTTATGGAGTGAAATAAATTGATCCATAACAGATAAAGAATAGGAGGAACTTATTTATGCAAAATAATTGTTTATTTTTATATGTTCTTTGTTTATATTGTTTAAAAAAAATTAATTTATTTCTATTCCGTCATTGAATAAAACATTGTTGTCAATAGATGTTTATAGCTATAAAGTTTCAAATTTTCCTTTCATAATTAGTATAATCAATGCATCATACATGTTTTTCTTTACTCAATTCGCTCGGTCCTAGGAGACGAAAAACACATTTAGAGCTCAAAGATGGTTAGTTCACACCCCTTTTTTGATTAAAACATACATTATAATTTAAAAATTACTAAACTCGCATTTGCGATTTGCTTTTCTTAAAATTTTCAACTTGACAATACTGAAATTGCATTTTTCCAAACATTCAATTACTAGAAATTGCATTTAACCGAACACTACATTTGCATTTTTTTCAATCTTTGAAATCACCAAACTCGTATTTAGCAAAATATTAAACTACCGACATTTAGAACTGTAAGAACCTCTAAATCCCTGAATTTCGATTTTTCCGAACTTTAAAATAACCAAACTTACATTCGTCAAAATTTTGAAACACCCGAATTTGCATTTGTCCGAACTTTAAAATCACTGAACACACGTTTGGTTGAATTTTAAAATTTCCGAATTCGCATTTGACTGAACTTTTAAATGACCGAACTTGCATTTATTCGAACTTTAAAATCACCAAATTTGCATTTGTTATATATTACATCGATCTATCTTCAATACAATTTTTTTTATTTTTACTTTTTTTTATAAATGCTATTTTATTTTTTTCAATTTTTGCTTACAATTTATTTTTGACAATTGTCGAAAAAAAGGAAACTATGAAAAATTAATATTTAGTCAACAGTTAAGGAAGCTCAAGTTATACAGACCTTTCTATTGATCGTTCAGGTAATTCTATCAACTATTAGTGCCAGGAGGTCCATTTATGGTTTTATCTGCTCTATTCTAAACAGGATTTAGGTGCTTCTCGTTGATAAATATTTACGAAAATGCCTGAAATTTCGGATATCCTTTTGAAAGACTTCTCATAGTTGTTGCATGTGCGTCCTGCAAACTTAGACTCAAACATAATTTTAAAATATGCTTAATTTGATTTGTTAAATATTAAACTTACTCAATTCATTAAAATTATAGAATTTAAATACTTAATTCTTGAAAATAACTTTTGAAATTTACTTAACTTTCCACATAAACTGCGCTTTTAGAATTAAGTACTTGTTGCATATTGGCAAACGTGCCATTTTCGTCATGTCTAAATTTCTAGGTGATGATTTGGCGTTTCTTAAACAAGAATTCCTCCTCTACTGACCCTGTTAAACACAATAGCTTTAAACCCTTTGTTCAATTTCACTATTAGAATTCAATTTTATTTACGTTTATATTCGAACTGACGAAATCCCAAGAAGTTACACTTATTTCAATGTTAAAATAAATAAACTGACCCGTTTTATTTAAGGGGGGTATGGTTTAAATAGAAAAAAAAACCCTTTTTAAACATTTTTTTTTTGACGAAACTACTAAATATTTTTTAATCCTTTTATTACTACATTATTTAGTAACTTTTAAAGTAACTTTTTGAATTTTTTAAGAAAAAAATGTCCAAAAACGACGGAGTTACAGCCACTTCCAGTAGGCCATGTCGAAAATTTTTCATTTTACGGTGTTCTGGATTCAAAATCGTAAAATCGTCTGAAACACATGGGATTAAGAAAAATTAGTTATGTGGAACTATACCTCCCAGTCAACGTATCTCTTTTATTAAAAAAATTTTTTTCTTTTTTTTTACGGTCATTTAATGTCAAAGTACGTTTTTTAGCCTAAAAAAGGCGCCATTTTTTTAAAAAAAAGGCTGCACAATCGATCAGAAGCAAAAAAAAAATAAAAGGGAAACGTTGACTGGGAGGTATACTTCCAAATAACTAATTTTTCTTAATCCGATGTGTTTCAGATGATTCTACGATTTTAAATCCGGGACACCGTAAAATTCGACATGGCCGGGCCTACTGGAAGTGGCTGCAACTCCGTTGTTTCTGGACATTTTTTTTCTTAAAAAATTCAAAAAGTTACTTTAAAAGTTACTAAACAATGTAGCAATAAAAGGATTAAAAAATATTTAGTAGTTTCGTCAAAAAAAAATGTTTAAAAAGGGTTTTTTTGCTATTTAAACCATACCCCCCCCCCTTAACTAATCAATACATTAAGATCCTTATAAACGAATTTTAAAAACAATTTTCAACAAACTGTTTACTTCTTTTTTACATTTAATTAGTAAAATTACTGATTTATTAAGAAAAAATCTTTAAAGAAAAAAAATAGAAATATAATTAATTTATGCTAACATGAGAAAATTCATGGTTAAAAATTGTTTTTAGAAGAAAATAGACTCATTTCTGAAAAAAGGTTATGTTTAAAAGAATAATTTTATTTTCTTAAATTAAAATAATATTTCCTTAATGACAATGTGTTTTATTTCATTTCTAACGAGAATACAAATTGAAATTTGTATTTGGATGAAGGTTTATATTTTTTTGCCATCAGCAAAGATATAAAAAGTTTTACAGTATTTCAAGATACTAAACAAAAAAACGGAAGCTAAAAAATTGTTTCTGAATACAAAAAGTGGTATTAAAATTTTATATCATTAATTCATTAATTATTAAACTTTAATATTTGTAACGAGTTGCTATTATTTAAAACTTTACACTCAACTCGAAACGCGAAACTATTACTAAGACTTTTCACCCCGAAATTTAACACCAAAAATCCACCGCTGTACCAAAGGGGAGATCCTCCAAATCCTCGACTTAGTGTAGAATCAATTGAGACACGAAATTGATAAATTTCCACTTACCAACGGCTTTCCGCTGAACAATATCACCACTTGTTGCCGGCCTCGGCAACGCAGAAAATTACTGAGGGAACCGTACAATTAAACTTAAAATAAAATCTTCAGACTTCAATTAATCCCTTTATTAATTCACCACTTCAAAAATTACACAACGTTATCCCCGTTAACTCCCAAATAATAAACACAATTTCCCGAACACCTGTTTGAGCACGTGGTTCTGTAGAAGAAAAAGTACTGATGGCCGTGACCCAGTCCCGAAATTGATCAGCCGGTCGATCCCCTCTTCCGTGCGTCCTTGTTCCTATCTCCGTCCTTGTCCCTCAGTCTTGTAATTGGTCCCTTGATCCAAGATCCGAAAACCCACGAAAAACGCTCGGAAAACGAAGCTGACCTCACGCAACTCATTTTTCATTGGACACTCGAGCCAACGACCAAAATCACACGAAGAAACGAATATGAAGAACGATAGAATTCAAGGACGAAAGAGAAAAGAAATACTCTCTGCAACCTTGAATATTCTAACTCTAAATTATCTTAAAAATTAAATAAGTAACGATTCACAACGTTACAATTCCCCCCCCTAGGCCGATAATGATTTGAAAATAAATCAAGATCGCCGAAACATTTAATACCCCTTATTTAATAAGGGAAATATAAACTCTAGTAAAACAAAACAATATACTCTGATCATTATGATCAAAAATAACTTTATTTTTCTCTCTCAAAAAGAAAACTTATGTTTTTCCCGGGAACAAAAAAAAATAAAAAACGGAATCACAACCCGCTTCCCGGGAAATAACAAAACAAAAGAAACTCAAATCTGAAAATAAAAGAAAATAAATGTCTATAATACACAAAAATAAAAATTCTTCCTTCACACGCAGATAATCTCTTTCACCACTGGTTTACTTGTCTTCTCTCTTCCTCTCTCGCAGAAATTGGGCCATCGCTTCCTGGGCGATTTCCGGCGGATACCCCCTCAGGAGCTCCGTTAACTCACGGAGTTGAACCAAAAACTCTCCGCGTTCCCCCTGGTTGGTCTCCTCCTGAAGTGGCACCGCCAACTCCGCGTTCACTTCTTCCAATTGAGGCGGAAGCTCCACGGATTGTAGGCGAGGGATGTTGTTTGCCTCGACAAATTGCGCAAAATCTGTGAAAACCTCTGGAAGTCTCTCAGGAAGAGAAAATTGGCCAACTTCCCCAATATCCGGCATGATTGGCACAATCTCCTCCTCACCTCCTCTTGCTTCGGCCTCTTCTACTGGCTCGGGTAACACGTCAGACGTCTGCTCCTTTTTCTCTCCATTCCTGCTCCGTTCTGGTCTGCTTTGGGGAGAACCTCCCTTCTGTGGCACGAAGGGCTGACCTTCAAGGCGATCGACTCCACTAGTTGACTCTTGGTCTCGTTTGGCTTTGTAAAACCTGGAGCGCTTCTCCCGATGGCGGATCATCCGCTGAGAACCAAACCGAGCCTCCATATCCAGCCGATGACGCTCGGAGCATCGGATGCACTGTTGCAGGGTTGCACCACGCCTCCCACAATTCCAGCAAAAAATACCGCTGACTGGATCAGGGCACTGCCTCCTATTATGGCCTTGGCGCCAGCAATTTTGGCAAGCACCAAACGGAGGATCTAGATCCGGATCAGTAGGGATAATGCGGAGATTGCCAAACATTACCCCATGCCTGATCACCTGGAGATGGCGAGGCTTCTTCTCCACCTCCATTTCGCACGCAGAAACGGTCTCCTGTGATTCCGGAGGTCCTGGGGGAGTCACTGGCCTTGTTGGTGGAACTGGTGACTGGTCCCTAGGACTGACCAATTCCAATGCCGGTCCCCGACGGCGGTTAGATTCCCTGGCCTGCCTCTCACGCAAATGCCTCAACTCTCTCCTAGCTCGTCTCTCTGACCTGCTCACCGTTCGCTCTAACTCCTCCACGGCTAGACGGCTTTGCCATTCTTCATTCGACTCGCCCGGCCGTTGAGGCGAAGGAGAATCATGACGCTTCTTCCTTGACCTTCCTTCCTGGTTCGCCCCAAAGGAAACTCTTTTTTGGATAGCTCCCCTTGAAGAGTGGCCTCGTGCGACCTTCAGGTCCTCGTCTTCCGAGACGACAGGAGAGGGCGTCACCCTATCTGCGGAATAATCCTCATCTCCTGACATCACCTCTTCTGACCTCTTCTCGTCGTCCGACATTCTCACGCAGATACTCGACTCTAAAATAGAAAAATCATAATCACTAAATAATTACATCAACCAATTACACTTAAACATTGCGAGGAGGCAGATAGCGTTTTAAATCTGATACTTGAACTTTAGCGACTCTACGCGTATTTTCGGCTCGAAGCATATATACTGATTGTGAAAGTTTTTCAATTATCTCAAAAGGACCTTCAAATTTCGGTGCTAACTTCGCTGAAAATTTCTGACTCGCGTTTGATAGTTTATGAGATTTCCATAGAACTAAATCACCAACGCTAAAATTCGCCTCCCGCTTGTTTTTATTATAACACCTGGTTTGTTTCTCACGCTCCTCATCGATATATCGCGCAACTAAATCTCGTAACGCATCCAGTCTTCTAAGTCGATCCGCCCACACTTCCGGATCGATTTTAGTTACCGATGATTTGTTCTCGATCTCACGGCGCAAACTCTTTACAGGCTTAGGTTGTCTACCATAATTTAAAAATGCCGGAGACATTTTCGTGGTAGCCTGAGTTGCTGTATTGACAGCGTGTCTAAACTCGTGCACATTTTTATCCCATTCTCTGTGGTCAGCGCCCACATAAGTCGCAATCATAGTCTTGAGAATCCGATTGCTTCTTTCGACCGGATTGGCTTGCGGATGATAGGGAGGAGTTGTTAGATGACGCACGCCATACTCTTCCAGAGTCTTTTTAAGAAACTGATTTTCGAACTCCTTCCCATTATCAGTGAGCAGGAAATTTGGAGTTTCCCACCTAAACAAAATCAATTCTTCGAACGCTCGTGCAATTGATTTACCGTCAGCCCTTCTGAGTGGTTTGACTTCGATCCATCTGGAGAACAAGTCTTGAAATACCACCAGATACTTACACTGACTCTTACTCGGTGGAAACTCCATACAATCCGCTGCCACTACTACCCACGGTCTCTCTACTATTCTCTGACCCATTAATCCTTGCGCGCCCTCTTGTGACACTTTGTGGAGCTGACAGTTTGGACACCTTCTCACAAAATGGTGTACATCGTTCCAGACTCCTTGCCAATAATACTCTCTCGCAACTCGGTAATAGGTCTTCTCTATCCCAAGATGTCCCGCTGATTTTTCAGAATGTGCATCATTCATAATTCTCTCACGATATTCGGCTGGTACCACAAGTTTCCACCCATCTTCGTCTCCGATGAATGGAATTAATAATGGATCACTTCGAAAATGGTACAATCGGCCATCTTCCACTTTCCAGCCTGGAAATCGTTGCGGAAATTTCTCGACTAACTCACGCCTTTTTATATACCATCCGTCAGTGATGTCCTCAAACGCTGCTACGTCATCAGTCGTTTCCTCGAACATCCTGGACAATGCATCAGGGACATGATGTTGTGCTCCAGCTCTGTGGATAATATCGAAGTCCCACTGCTGCATTTCCAGGGCCCAACGCGCTAATCGACCAGAGGGTTCTTTCAAGTTTCTAAGCCATTTTAACGCACTGTGATCAGTGATGACTTTAAACTTGTATCCCTCTACATAAGGTCTTAGCTTTTTGATCGACCATAACAACGCTAAACACTCTTTCTCGGTCACGCTATAATTTTTCTCTGGCGCAGATAGTGCTTTGCTGATAAAGACAATAGGATGTTCTCCATCCTCTGACTCTTGCGTTAGCACCGCGCCCATAGCAAACCCACTGGCATCACACTGAATGGTAAACGGCTTCGTAAAATCTGGTCGAGCCAACACTGGAGCTGAAGTAAGTTTCAATTTCAACGCTTGAAACGCTTCCTCTTGCTCTTTTCCCCATTCCCACGCTTTATCTTTTTTCAATAATTTTAGCAAAGGTAATTTTAACTCACTATCATTTTCAATGAAACGTGAGTACCAACCGACCATTCCCAGAAAACGTTTTAGTTCTTTTAGATTTTGAGGTGCAGGATAATCTAGAACTGGCGCTACTTTCTCTGGATCTGGTCTGAGACCTTCGCTATCGAGAACATACCCCAAATACGCTACTCTGGAACATCCGAACTCACACTTCTTAGGATTGACCACTAATCCGGCTGACGCTAATCTCTCTAATACGAGTTTGAGCCACTTTTTGTGTTCCCCAAAATCGTCAGTGACAATGATGATATCATCAAGATATCCGAACACTACGGGCTCAAATTCTGGACCGAACAGGGCATCTACCAAACGCTGAAACGTCATTGGAGCGTTTGTTAAGCCAAATGGCATACGCTTAAATTGCCACAATCCTGACCCAGGAATGGCAAACGCTGTGTACTTTTTACTCTGTTCGGCCATTGGTACTTGATGATACGCCTGCTTCAAGTCTATTTTTGAGATAAACCGCGCTTTCCTGAGCTTGTCCAAAATTGAATCCATGCTCGGGATTGGATAAGCGTCCCGGACGGTCACTTTGTTAAGATCTCGGTAATCCGCGCAAAATCTTAATGATCCGTCCGCCTTTTTCACAATAACTGGAGCACTGCTCCAATCACTCGCTGAACGCTCTATAATCCCCTTCTCGTGCATTGTCTGGACTTCTTGTTTTGCCCAGTCAAGAATTGCAGGTGACATCCTTCTTGGTCGATGTTTGATCGGCCTGTGCTCCGTAACACAGATATTGTGTTCGGTCATAGATGTCAGTCCATGCTCTTCGGTTTGTGGTAAAATTAACTGATCAGTCATACGCTGAATTTCGGAACGCTGATCTCCGGTCAACTCCGAAATTCCTGCACACTCGGCTCGGATCTCCCCATCGTTGCTCTGATCAATGTCTGCAAACTTGTGCCATTCTTGTCCGTCTATTCTCCACAAACCTCTTTTAGGCCACAATTGAATATCAATTTCACGGAAGAAATCATTACCCAGGATAATGTCCTGTTTTGTAGTGTCGACTGCTTTTAGTTCCAAGGAGCTCGGAATGCCATCAACATTGACCCACAAACGTAATTTCCCAAGAGCACCACTTACACCACCAAGTACACTCTCAATGGCGGAGTTCGCTGGTTTCATACGATCTTTATATAGTTCGAATAATTTTCTTCCGATAATGGAAACTGTGGCACCCGTATCCACCATCGCTAAATAAGAACAACCGCCGATTGATATTCTCATATAGCGTCTATTTTCGTTGGATGTCCCATCTAGCATCTCACTCTCTACATTTTGATCAACTGCATTAGATGCAGTTTCTCTCCTCCCCTGGACTTCACGTGCTGATGCACCATCAGCACTGACTGTCCCACACGCTTCAGGACTCACTGTCCCATTCACACGCTCAAAAATTTCATCGTTTTCCCTTGATACAGGTAGCGTTCCATCGACTGACGTATCCAACGGCAGGCTCACGCTATCCTGAGTAACCTCTACAGGTGTCCCATCTGTCCCACCTGTCACTCTCCATGAAATCCTTTGAGTAGGCTGTACGTTCACGTCATCATTGACCAACTCGTTCGTTATCTCTTCATTAATCCCCTGGTCAACATTTTGTGAACTTGTCCCACTCTCTGGTTCAGTGGCCACACTCGCAGAAATTTGTCCCCGTTTACTAGTAGAAGGTTCATCTTCATTATTTTCGCTATATTTCATAACTACTAATGAAGTGAACGCTTCTCTCTCCCCAGTTGGGACATCTACTGTCCCGCCTGGGATTGGGGGGAGGGTTGTTCTGCCCCCCCCCCCTATCTCGTTTCCCAACATCTCACGGATCAGCACACAATTGGGACAGTATTTAAAAACCGCGCCTTGTGTCCCACACAGTTGGCAATAGCGGTTGTTTGGCTGTCGAGTTCTAGGACACTCCGCCGCATAATGTTCCTGCTGATTGCAGCGTCTGCAATCACAAACACACGCTGATTTTGTCCCATATTGGGAACCACTGGAGGGACACTACTCACCGCTTGAGCCTAGGTAACTGGCACGATAGGTGCTGGCTGGGATGGTCCCGGCTGAGACGGCCCAGGTGTCTCCATTCTTGTCCCAGTTTGTCCCATACGCATTCCACTTGTCCCTACAGTTCTGAGAGCGTCAACACTTGCTTGTTTTGGTGGACCTGACGCTTTGGCATTGTTTTTGTTCCCCTTCTTACTTTTGGACTTTGTCCCACTCGCTTGTCCCGATACTCGCGGAGACTGGCTTGAATCTGAGGACGTCTCCTCGATCATAGCATCCAGTTTTATTACTCTCTCCGTTTTTGGAGCAGCGAACGGAACCTTCATCTTGTCCCTGGAGGGGGGTGGTGCGTAGCGTTTGTTCACCTCCTTGATTTTCTCAAGGCGTCTCAACACACGCTCAAATTCAGCCACTGTGGACACACTTTGGTACACGAACTGACGCCGATATTCAGCAGTGAGTCCCTCGAATGCAATTTTTAAAAATTGCTCCTGTGATATGGGACACTTCATAAGTCCCATAATTGTGCGGAGCCCCAGCATGTACCCCGACACTTTTTCACCCTTTGCTTGCGTGCGCTGTTTTAACTCAACAAGCCACTCATCATCTCTTATGGACGCTGAGAACTCACGCTTAAACACACGCTTAAAATTTCTCAGCGACGAGATGTCCTTTTTGACAACGCGATACCACCTGCTAGCGGTACCACGCAAAACACTGGGCAAAGCCCCCAAAATTTCTCTATCCGATAAACGATAACAATCCTGGCAGTCATTTAGACGCTCCAGGAAATCGTCCGGATCCTCTCTCTCGCTCCCAGAAAATTTTATCTCCCATTCTTTGAGACATTTGACTGCTCTGTAGTCGATTCCTCGCAGGGGACCACGCTGGTACCGAGATTTTTCACGGTCAGAGAAAAGGTCAGATTCTGACTGGTAATATGAGTCAGAATCACTCGACGAGAGCTGAAGTGGCGACCTTGGTCGACTCCGTGTAGTCTTTTCACTTACGTCACTTTTATTCCCCGAAGGTGACCTCGCACTGGGTCTTTTCTCTGAGGAAGCTCTTTGCTTCGTATTCTTCTGTTTATCGGGCGACCCCTTCTCTTCCCCACTCATTTTCGCCCATTCTTCTCTCTCAGGCGGCACCAATTTCACCTTCTGCTCAAGTAAGGGTGGGGGTGGACGCACTCTAGATTTGGTAGATGGAAGCTTTGATGACTTCTTGGAGGGCCCGGGGGGCAAGTTGTCAATGGGGTTTTTAAGGAGCCCGAGATTTTCGCTAGTGGCCATATTATAGCCTGCTTGCCGCTGCTGGTAAAGCAGTGACTGCAAGTCCGTACTCAACTGCAAACGTGCCCTGATCTCACGCAAATCTTTCACGTTGGGGGACATCGTAGCAGACATTACCGACCCCCCTGGTCCTGAGAACACGGTCGAAGTGATCGCGCCCGAGGTATTTTGACACATTCCCGACGTCACTGACGTCGTCACGGGAATCGTTGTGGTAAATGACGTCAATGGGAACGCACTTATTGTTCCTGTCATGTTAGATGACGTAACACACACGCTAGTCATCAAAGACGTTGACGTCGTCATGGTACTCGGCCCCTGAGAAGTACTCGGTAGTGTCACATTTGCGGCTATTGACGTTACAGGCACATTGCCAATATTGATTTGCTCGCGAAACAAATCATTTAATTCCCCCTCTTGAGGTCCACTATTAGCCGATTCACCACCTGCATTCAGATCACTCGCCGTATTTAAATCCAATTGCCCCACTCCCTCTCCGTTCAACGCTTCGATCAAAAAAATTGACTTTGACTCGGCCGAATCATACGTGTCATACCACGGCACGTTTAATGATTCCGGAAAAATCAATTTTATTTCCAACCGTAAAAGTCTTTCGCGGAGGACTTGGAGTGAGCCTCTGGTGCTGCACTCTTGAGCTGTCAATTCCGCGATCACTTGGTCCGGCGACATTCGCCTAATCCCCGTCCATACCTGACTCACTTGCTCGGTTGTTAAAAATTCTAACAATTTTCGCCGATACCCTTCCATTACGACCGCTTAGGAATTTCGAAAATTAAAAATAATCAAAAGGTCTGACACGACACTAAATTTCTCCACAAGAAAGAAAAATCTTTTAAAATCCTTGTAAATTACACACAAGTTAATAAACACCCGTTATTGATTTTTAAATCGTTACACACGCAGAAATTCCAGTATTGAAATCAATGGTCAACTGGACTGGGGGAGGTAATCGTGAGTACCGCCCCTCAATAACCGAAATCTCAACTCCGAAATATTTTCGCGTTGGTTTAAAAATCAAATAAATCCCAATAATTCCGAATAGAAAAACAAACTCGAAAATCCACTTTGTTAATAATAATTTCCGACCGGTCACAAAAGAAGTCCGAACGAAAAAATCAAAATTTCACACTTGAAAAAAAAACGAAAGTTCCACGAGGTCTCACTCGCGCCAAAATTCTTCCGTTGCGGTGACGAAATATCGCGAAAACTGGGGGAGGTAACTACCGTTGGTTTCCACGATCACCTGTCACACGCAAAATTCGCAGAAAGAAAATTTTAAACACAAATTTCATTACTAAATTTCAAATTCAAAAATCAAATTAAACATATATAAACAATTTCCACAATTTAAAACAATATACAATTTATGAAATGTTTCTGTAAAACTAATTCTGCTTACAGAACTAATCAAATTCTCTTTGAGACAAATTTCTCACACGAAATCGACTCATTCGAGAATTTTCTGAGAAAAATGAAGAATATCATTTCTCAGACCTCGGCGAAATTTTCTGAAATTACTCAAAATTAGAAACTCGATTCGCCATAAATCAAGGATTTTTCACTAATTCGCGAACACGTGTTTAACGAGAAAAAAGGATCTTCACGTCGATTAAACTAAATTTCTTAATTTATTCTCACACGCTTCGCGAATTAAAAATAAAATAAATCTTGAATTTTTTTTTTTTTTTTTTTCACTGACGAAATTAAAACTTAACACGTTTTCTCTACTTTAACGTTTTTCATTTTTAAATCAAACCGATTTTAAAATCTCACGATCATTAACACTTTAAAATTGGCACTTATTAAAATTTTCTTTTTGAAATCTTGGCACTAAATTTTATCTTAAAATCCAATACTCACTTTTTCTAAATTCTCAAATTTTATAAATTATTAAAATTCTCAACAATTTAAAATCATTTTCACACGCAGAAATTTCGAAAATTTAACGTCTGTCTGACGTCACTTCCGAGCACATGTTCGCGAAAACTTATAAAAATCGGAATTTAATATATTTTCCGATTCTAAAATGAAATAAAATACGCGGAAACCGAAAAGCTTAATACACAAATTTATTTAAAAATTTTATTCAGTAAAAATTCACCAATAATGGCACATTTCCGTTTCGCGCACTTTTTTTTTTTTTTCGAACACGTTTTCTGCGATTTAATATTCCGAAAAAAAAAAAAAATATTCAAATTTTTAACAAAAGAAATTTTCACTTGAAATTGTTCAGAAAACTTGCTTTCTGAAATTTTACCAGCTCATTTTACCGGTACGCTATCTCTCTCCTCAATTATATTTTATTTTATTAAATTACTCACGCAGAAAGTCGTGTCTCGTGGATTTGGAGAATTTCCCCACAAGGGATGCCAATTGTAACGAGTTGCTATTATTTAAAACTTTACACTCAACTCGAAACGCGAAACTATTACTAAGACTTTTCACCCCGAAATTTAACACCAAAAATCCACCGCTGTACCAAAGGGGAGATCCTCCAAATCCTCGACTTAGTGTAGAATCAATTGAGACACGAAATTGATAAATTTCCACTTACCAACGGCTTTCCGCTGAACAATATCACCACTTGTTGCCGGCCTCGGCAACGCAGAAAATTACTGAGGGAACCGTACAATTAAACTTAAAATAAAATCTTCAGACTTCAATTAATCCCTTTATTAATTCACCACTTCAAAAATTACACAACGTTATCCCCGTTAACTCCCAAATAATAAACACAATTTCCCGAACACCTGTTTGAGCACGTGGTTCTGTAGAAGAAATAGTACTGATGGCCGTGACCCAGTCCCGAAATTGATCAGCCGGTCGATCCCCTCTTCCATGCGTCCTTCTTCCTATCTCCGTCCTTGTCCCTCAGTCTTGTAATTGGTCCCTTGATCCAAGATCCGAAAACCCACGAAAAACGCTCGGAAAACGAAGCTGACTTCACGCAACTCATTTTTCATTGGACACTCGAGCCAACGACCAAAATCACACGCAGAAACGAATATGAAGAACGATAGAATTCAAGGACGAAAGAGAAAAGAAATACTCTCTGCAACCTTGAATATTCTAACTCTAAATTATCTTAAAAATTAAATAAGTAACGATTCACAACGTTACATATTATACTAAAATTGCATTTTTTATTTTATGTAACATTTCTAAACATTACCTTCTTTTCAAAATTTCGTATTTTTCGCGACTTTTTTCAACATTTTTTTGGAACTAAAATAATAATAATAATCCAATTGAATTATTTATAATCTCACCTTCATTATATTCCTCAAATATATTTTTCTTTTTCTTTAATTTTCATCCAAGTTCGTAGATTTATATCATGTTTATTTTTTTTTCATTAAGCACACGTCAAACTTTGCATAATATTTTTAAATTTAGGCATAGATTTAAAAAATATACAAGAAGCGTCACGGTATTTAGAAATGAAAAATCCCCCATGGGCAAGGCATTTATGCATCTCAGTGTACAATTACAATCAAAAAATTTTGCTAAAATTGGCTGCTTCATTATTGTTCTAACGAAGTCGAAATGTTAAACTTCAGAGTAGAAAAAAATCCTTTTCAAGTTAAACACATATTTTCTGTTATTAGTTCTAAACACTTTGAAATAATTTCTATTAAAGAACTTTAGCAAAAGTATCATATATAAACTTAAGTGTGACCGAATTTGTATGAACCTTCCCGAATTTTCTTGAAATTCAATAAATTAAAAATTTTGTGAAAATTTTTATTTTTTAATAAAAACATCTATTTACTGTAAAAAGAGAATATTAATTTAAGGCTTGTTTAAATTTAGCAAGCCCTGCTAAATAAATGTTTATGTAAATGAAAATATCTTAATCAAAATTAATTTACAATACTTACTTATTCGAATTATTGTATGTTGTTCAATAAAAATTCTTTAAATATATTAAAAGAAAACTTATTAAAACTTGTTTATTGTTATTATTACTATTATTACTGTTTTTATTTATTATAGTACTTAAATTTATATTATTTCAAAAAAATCGATTAAAATCGATTATATTCGATTTTTGAGCTCGATTATTCGATTTTTTTCATAGCTCATAAATAATCGATCGATTAATCGTTAATCGAATATTCATTGTGCGTTGCACATCCCTAAATATATATTACAAGAAAATAAACCATAAATGAAGGGTGAACTCGTAATTTGAAATTTTCTATAAATGAAAATTGACTGGTTCTATGGATTTGCCCACAAATGTTAATTACTGCCATCCATTGAACTTGATGCCCCTGGTTCTGATGATCTCAATCTTTTCGTGGGTGGTTCAAAATCATCATCTGAGTCTTCATTATCATCTGAAGATAATGAAGACTTTGAACCACCCACGAAAAGATTGAGATCATCAGAACCAGGGGTTCAATGGAGAAATTTGATAAGAAATTTCAAATTTGAGAAAAACAATTTGCATTATTTGCAATTCTAAAGCTAGTTAGAAGCCAAACCTGACTTTTTACAAGTGTTTATTTCTGCTCAATCGCTCAATGTGTAACATGTTCTTTGTAAGTGAGACTAAAGCGGCGCGCGCAGATTCTAACGGCTGACTGGCAGACAACAAAGTTCTGTCAAACAGAAAACAAATTCTTAATTATTAGCAAAGTTTATAGAGCGCTCTATTTTTTTCTTTTTTGATATGACAGAGTGCAACGTATGGATTATTTTAATCTATAGAATTTCAATTTGGACATCACGGTAGTAAGTTATCTTAATTTGTTTAAATAACTTTTTTAATTAACAAAATATGTTGAAAATGCTTATAACACATTTTAATGGCCTTATTTTACTGAATTTTTTGCCACCAAGAAAACTTAATTATCATTAATCGTTCAGAAGATATAGCCATTTTAAAACATGTAAAGAAACTTCTTATTTTTTAAACTAATAATTGTTTTTACTTAAAACCTCGCGTTTTTGGAAAATTTTAACACTAAGAATAAAAATACGAAGTTTCATTTCAATCCCCGGACCTACTCCGAAATATTTTTAAAGACTCATGGACTCGCAAATGTATAAAAAAAGCAAGAGCTGTCTTAAAAATGTTGAGTCTCAATATAAGTAGACTTTACTACCTAAAAATACGCCTTTTTCTGGAGTATACTTTACTCGTAACATGAGGACGGATTGATTTAAATTGGCATCACTGACTCAGACGGATTAAAATTTAGTTTCGTATTAGGAACAAATTGATTTAGATTAGCTGAGGGATTAGCATCACTTATTCAGACGGATTAATAACTTGTTTCGGAATAAGAACGGAATGATTCGGATTAGCATCACTGATTCAGACAGATTAATATTTAGTTTCGGAATGAGAATGGATTGATATGGATTAGCATCACTGACTCAGGCGCACCAATATATGTTAAATTGGGGTTCTGTAGATTTTGCTGCCCTTTGGATATTTTGTAGTTCAAATCATTCTGAACAAAAAATGTATGGGCCAAAAGTTAAAAAAATTAACTGTTTTTTACTACGCTACGTTAAAGGGTTAGAAATACACAGTAATTAGGCAGAAACTTGACTTATTAAGCACAAAGATAAAGTTAGAATTGGGATACTTTGCTGAATTCTGTAAAGTGTTTTTTTTAAGGTTAGGATCACCGTCGCGCGTGGTAAAATTTGGGGACATAAGCACATTGAACGGTTTCCAACAAAACTGACAAAACGCCAAAAAAAGTGAAACTTACATGACGCTTAGTACATAGAAGTTTTTGGTGTCACTAATTCTAATTCTAATTCTGGTACACCTAAAAGTGATGAACACTGATGACCACTGATGATTAAATACAATTTACCGAATCTAAACATCCATTATAGCGATATTTAAGACATATTATTTTACTTTGATTCACTTGACTCAATTTTTTTTAAAAACATTCATCCGATATAGAACATGTTTGTGGTACAAGTGGAAGTGATGACCACTGGTCACCAACCATACTCTATACAGATTCTAATTGAACTTTATAGAGATATACGAGAAATATTACAATTTCATAGATAAACTAGCCCCAGGATTTTTTTTTATTATCTCTCAGATAAAAAACATGTTTCTAGTACACGTGGAAGTGATGACCACTGATGACCAACCACAATATAAAGATTCTAATCGACCTTTATAGAGATAAACAAGATATATTATATTTTCATACATTAACTTGCACCAGGATTTTTTCTTAAAATCTGTTGGATAGAAAAATTTTTTTGGTACACGTGGAAGTGATGACCACTGATGATCAACTACAATAAACAGATTCAAATCGACCTTTATAGAGTTATACATGACATATTCCTTTTTCTTTATTTCACTATCACTAGGATTTTTTAAAATCATATGTCGAATATGCAACAGGTTTCTGGTACACGTATCAGTAATGACCATTGATGACCAACCACAATATACAAATTCTAATCGACCTTTATAGAGTTATACAAGACATATTCCTTTTTCTTGAATTCACTATCCCCAAGATTTTTTTCAAAGATCTGTTGGATATGAAACATGTTTCTGGTTTAAGTGGATGTTTCTGGTATTTTAAATCATTTTCTTAAAGTTAAGAAAAATCCATAAAAGTAATTAAAAAATAACGCAGAATTAAATAAGAGAGAAGTAAGACAAATCGAAAATGTTAACGAATATTTGAAAACTTTAAATAGGAACGTCAATAAAGTTTTTTTTATGCAACCTTTGCAAAACAAAAATTTACAGAAATTTTGTTAAAACTTTATTTAAAAATTGAAAAATTGATATCATACACTCGACGGCGACATCAATTCAATTCAATTTTATATCTAACTTAAAACTTGATCCTATGGAATTCAGACTGCAGAAAATAAAATAAAACGCAAAATTACATTTAAGCAGTTTTTTTATTTACTTGGTATAAATTCTTAGCTTAAGACCCAATTTATTCAAGAACTCAAAAATAATGATTAACCAAGTTTTTTTTAAAACAAGTGAAGGTCGTGAAACAAGAAAATGTCGGTGTGTCTTAATCCAGCGTTTTATACGTTAGCAATAATATTAATAATAATTCATTTAATTCAGAACCTTTGGAACACAGAAGAAAAAACAGTACGAAAAAACAACACGTAAAAAATTATATCTATACAGATTCTTCTATTTGTTTTGGATGAATTCCTATAGGTGTCGATTATTGAAGAAGACAAAGTCAAATGACAATTAAATCTTTCTCTAAAAGAAGTGAATGTCACTAAACAAAAGAATGTCGAACTTTTGCCAAAACTACATTTAGTGTTTTAGCGAAAATATTATTTATAAGAAGTTTAATTAGATACTTTACAAACTTATGCCATGAAATGCTGCAATCTAAAATGACAAGAAGAACCTTAAATAATATTCATACGAATCCTATTTTATGTTTAACATAAATTATTATGTTAAAATGTTGGTTACAAGAGAATCTTATATAAATGTAAAATAATATGTCTTTAAAACAACTGAACGATATTTTGTCAATTTCTCGACGTTCACTTGTTTTAGAAAAAGAAATCACACAAAACATTTTTGACTTGGTACTCAAAGCATTCAATGATTTTGGAAAAAAGCAACTATAAACAATCCTAAATCAAATTTCTTCTGAGTTCAACAAGTGGTTAATATGCAAGTTAATATGCTAACGTATTGAATGTTGGTTTACGATACACCGACATTTTCTTGTTTCTCGATCTTTATTTGTTTTAGAGAAATACTTGGTTATTCCTTATTTTTGAGTTCTTGAATAAATTATGTCTTAAGTTAAGAATTTATACCAAGTAAATAAAAAAACTGCTTAAATGTAACTTTCCGTTTTATTTTATTTTCTGCAGTCTGAATTCCATCGTATCAAGTTTTAAGTTTAATTTAAATTGAATTGAATTTAATATTGAATTGATGTCTTCGTCGAGCGTATGATATCAATTTTTCAATTTTTAACTAAAGTTTTAACAAAATTTCTGTAAACTTTTGTTTTGCGTAGTAATCGTTTAATCAAAATGGCGTTTCGAAACCGTCTGTGTTGTTACATTTGTAACACTTCTGCAAACCAAATCAAATGGCACGAATTGATGGCGAAAATAATGCCAACAAACGAGATATAGCCCACGAAAGACGTGATGCAATTAATAGACCACTCATAGTCATAACTGATCGTACAAGGTTATGCATTAATTGCTATCAATCTATTTACAGAGAATAAGAGCAACTGGAAAGGGATCCCGGATGCTTAGGACTTAACGTATTGACACAAACTGCTTATCGTACTTGTGTAATTTGTAATGAAGTCAATGATATTCATAGGCTTACAGCCACAAGCCGCACAAATGTTTTTATCAATAGGAATATTTATGTTCCTCAGGACATTAGAGTATGTAATGACCATTTAGG
Organism: Ganaspis brasiliensis; assembly: GCA_037103525.1. Classification (NCBI taxonomy): domain Eukaryota; kingdom Metazoa; phylum Arthropoda; class Insecta; order Hymenoptera; family Figitidae; genus Ganaspis; species Ganaspis brasiliensis. The sequence goes on along the minus strand of JAZKLR010000254.1, from coordinate 1,384,378 downwards.
AGATAATGGTTGTATCTTTCAACCTCTACAAGGTGGTTTGCAGTTTGTAAACCGACCTTATATCCTTAAAGGTCAGGAATTACAAACATTTCTTGAGGAATTACGTAATGTGGCAGTGATGAGAAAAAGATTTGATGATTTTGATTCGTTTACCGAAGACGAGTTTTCATCAATTTTACCAATAAGTAAACAACAATTTGAAGAATTATTTACGTTTTGTACACCTGTACCTCGCAATGATCGTGGTCATAGGTACGTTGATAAGCGAGATCTCTTTATGTTCTTGTGTAAAATGAAGCATGGCCTCTCAGATGATTTTTTAAAGGTCATGTTTGATTACACAAGCAGACAAGCTACAAGTCTAGCCGTTGATACCGTGAGAAAATCTTTGATGCAGATGTTTGTCCCACAAAATATTGAATTTGACGCTACAACACCAGAACAGTATATGTGACTGTCCATGACAAAACGTGACTTAGCTCAAAAAAAATATTTTGATTTTTTAATGCCAACCAACAGATGTTTATTTTCTCTTTCATTTCAAAAAATAAAAAATTGTTGTTTTAAAGAAATTTTGGTGTTATTAGGCAAGAAGCGTAGGCACGTTACATTGACTTCAATGCATTGCAGAAACTTTAAACGCTCACCCTGTAAAGTTGACGTTTGGGAGCTAAGGCACGTTTTCTCATGGACAGTCACATATAGAAAGACACGTTACAGAATTCGCAAACGAACTGTACAACCCAGATCCCCAAACTCCCAAAGTGATAGCTTGTATTGACGGAACGTACAGTTACATTAATAAAAGTAGTAACTTCCGAGCACTACGTCAATCATATTGCGTGCATAAAGGACGACATTTACTTAAACCAGCTCTAATAGTTGCTCCAGATGGTTATATACTGTCAATTCAAGGACCATATTTCACTGACAGCAAAAACAACGACGCCTCTATCTGCTTCGTAACGAATTCGATAGGGATACACAACGAATGAGAGAATGGTTCCCGGAAGATTCGATTATGATTATTGACAGAGGCTATCGCGATTCAAAAGAAATGTCATCAGCGCTAGGAATTAAGTGGAGAATGCCTGCATGTCTTCAGCCGGGAAAGAGACAACTTTCCCGGCAACTGAAGAAGCGAATGAATCTCGCGTTGTCTCAAAATGTCGGTTCATGGTTAAAATTCGTAATGGGCATATAAAGACCATATTCAATTTTCTATCTGGAACTATATCCGTTCAGTGCTCATATCACCTGAGAGACTTCTATCTCATTGGTGGTGCTATTATCAACCACTACCGTCAAACAATTCATATGGAAGGAGCCATTGCAGATTTCGCGAGAGAAATACTAGAAAAAGCACGCTAAGCTAATGCTACGCAAACATTAGTGGAAACTCGAATGCTGCATACCAGAAATGGTCACAGGTGGGCTTGTCTGAATGCAGCATTACTTGCTGACTTTCCTCAACTAGCGTTGCAAGATTTGAGGGATATAACTTACGGCGTATACCAAGTGAGGTTAGCTCCTTCATATGTGCAGGACAAGATTCAAAGAGAAGGTGACGAAGAAACTGAAGTCGAGATTCCAAATCCTCAAGATCCTGCGGCGATTCCTGGGCTCCTTAGAGTAAGAATATATTCTCGATTCAGAAACGCAACTAAATACCAGCTGTGGATTCAGTACCGTCCAATTGATGATGACGCAAATCACCAGGCTGAAAATAACAAGTCTCCTATCTGCGGATACTACTGCACATGGCAAGAGTGGTGCCAGAACACTTGGTACTTGTGCACATGTTGCTGTGTTCTATGGTACTTGAATTACGCGCGCCATGAAGAGAACGTTAAATACCCAGGGACAAGATTATTTGAGACAATATTAGATGCAGGAAATAGGCCACAGCCAGAAAACCCAAACGATATAATTGAGGAAATAGAAGAATAAGAGTCAGATATCGCTATAAATTATATTGGCAGTCTTACACTTAACATCTTTCTCTTTAATCCTAGGCATACAATTTCCTGTCCTTTATAGTTGTGAACTACTCTTACCATTTTAATCCGAAAGTTTGGTAAACATGTTCGAATGTTTATCAGCTATGCATTTATGTTATACGTTGCCCTTGATGTCCAGGTATGCAAATAGTTATGTTGAATAAAATTACATGGTCTTATGTCATTTAAAATCTGATAAAAATACACGTAGAAGTGAATCACTTATGTATTAATGTTATGTTATTCCTAAACGGCTAAGAATACATACTCTTATAATAATTAGTTACGTATTGATTCATGTATAAACTTGTGGCTATTTGCGGTCCTATGTTCAATGTTCATTCGTTCATCTTATGGTATTCCCAATCGATTAGTTACACACATACCCGAAATTATTAATTATTTAGTGATTCCATTCCACATATTAACAGTTGGATATTCGTGTTTCTCTGTTTATTGTTCATCAGTTCATCTTCAGTCATTCCTGATCGGCTGCGAATTCACACACCTTATGTCAAATACATATGTGACGCTCCGCGAGAGAAGGGACCTATCGTGAAAAAATCAATTTTCGTTTTTTTATGATAAAAGATAATTTTTGCGTTGTTCTTTCATTTCCATGTTTCAACAAAATTTTTCTTTAATTACACTTTTTGTTATAATGCTTCAAACCTGGGCGACCTAAGTGTATCGCAATTTTTGGATTTTCTTTAAACGACCATCCCATGAAATTGTCTTTTATGAATTTTTTTTATAGCAATTATAAGAAAACTTGAAAAATATTAAGTGGTTCTCGAAATATGATTCAAAACGTTAGACCATATTTTCTTTCAAAATCAGCTAAAACCGTGGATTCTACTTAAAAACCATTATTTTTCCGGAAAATCTTCTCGGACGTTTTGAGTCATATGTCAAGAACCACTTGATATTTTTCAAGTTTTTTCAGCTCAAATTAAAGCTTACAATTCAGCAAAAACAACAAGGTGAATCTCTAAGTTTTTGTACACTTTTTGTAGATCATGCAGCGAGCCAAACTTATGGAACGATATTCGAAAAATTTGGTAATTTTTATCCAAACTCAACAATTAATATAATCACTTTCATAAGTCAAAAATAATGTATCAGTAGACCATCTGACATAGAATTTTATAAGATTTTTAAATATTTTAATCCCAATTACTTATCTATCTTTTTGATTAAAATATCCTGATTTGAATTGACCTGTGTTTTTGAAACTAATTTTACCCATTATTTTATCGATTGGGCCAAAAATTTCCGACTGTAGTGTTTACAAGTGTTCCAACTGAATTAAAATATTTTTGAAAACAAGAAAATACTATTAAAACCTAATCTCAACTTCTCACAGTCCTTTAATGGATTATGTAATGTTGATTATCTACTGATGAAATTCACACTGGTTGATCAAAAGTGCTTCAATAATCAAGAGTACAAAACTTACACTTTGTAATGGCATATATTATTTTTTTAACTTTAAATTTTAATAATAACGCATTTACGATCCCTAAAATCTTTGAATTTTTCAGGAAAATTATAAGTGTATTTCAGGTAAATTTTGTTTCAACGTTTTTCCTAAAATCTTATACTAATAAGCAGAATTAAAATTTTTAAATCATTTTTTACAAAGTAAAATCTACTACCCTTATCAAGTAAACGTGTTTAAGTGTTCATTACCTAGGAACAAAATTTTTTCGTCTTATTTTTTTATTTACATATGCCTCATTGGCGTGAGAAATCTACTCCATACAAGAGAAAGTTAAGCAACTTCAAACGGACTAAAAAACAAACAGAGTTTCTTTCCTTCTCAATTTGAGATTTTAGATAAAAAATTCATAAAGTTACAAGCATTTAAAGTTAAAAGTGTCAAAACCCCAGTTTTGAGAAAATTGAGTTTCAAGTTCAAGATTACAATTAATCCCTATGCATTTTAAAAATTAAAAATAATATTATTCTCTGTTTTTTATTACGATAAAGTTATGATAAACGCATGATTTGACGTGTGACATAACATAGTTTGTTTTTCATCAATAAAAAAAAATTCGAAAATCTGAACCTCTTTTAGAAAAATGCTAATATCTACAGGAAAATAAAATCGACTAAATGGGCCCTTTTCAAGAGGACTGTAGACTTTAGATTCATGATCAGCGACCACAAACATTATATGAAGGGTTGGAGAACAATATATGTTCTCGTATAATATTGTAAAACACATTGGTTTAGACAGAAAAACCCCTTTATTATTAAATAATAAATTAATTAAACATGATACATTCGAATACTATAGGTATATAAACTAACGATTATTCATCTTCTTAAAGATATCTTGAATAGCAATGCTCACATTTATGCAATTCAGCATAATATCTTTCAGCTCCTTTAACACGACTAAATACTCTTGTTGCATTTTTTGAAATGCGGTTGGCAACTGATTTTCATCCTAAAAAGAAACATGGCAAATTACAAACATTAGACAATAACACGGTGCTACAAAATAAAAAGAAGTAATATACTTTTTATCGGGCCAAGTGGAGGTTGTAGGTAATAAAAAACTGAAAAGAATGGTATATATTAAATTTCTGATACACTCCCAAAATCTGGTTTTAAAGCGAAAAACCGTTTTTAGGTCAATTCATGTATATAATACCTCGTAATTTTGTCATTTTTGGTCCGATTGTAAACTTCTTTTTTCATTTTGAAGCTGAAAATCAGACCTTTAAAATCATTCAAGATTTTTTTTTTATATCATTAAAATTTATGAAGATGCGGGCCAAAAACGTTAGGAAAATTTCATTTTTTTAATAATTCTTCAACTTTGATACTAATTTATGTGTCTTATCGTATTTTAATTATATTATTTCTCATCGGAGATCGAAAGCCTAGTCAATTTTGCTTCAAATGATCCCTGGTTGAATAAAAATTACTAAAAATTGTCCAAGTTATACTGCTTTTAACTTTTTAATAACGTCATTAAATTTTGACGTCATGGACCGTTTTTCATTTTTTCTTCGTCACAGTGTTCGTTTTCACGTTTTTTATATTTTTGTGTTATTTTACAATACTAAGGAACATTTTTTAGAGATTAATTACTTAATAGTACCTAATATTGAATTTATTTAATAATAGCTAGTTTATATTAATTAGGGAACATTAATCTCTAAAAAATGTTCTTTAGTATTGTAAAATAACACAAAAATATAAAAAACGTGAAAACGAACACTGCGACGAAGAAAAAATGAAAAACGGTACATGACGTCAAAATTTAATGACGTTATTACAAAGTTAAAAGTAGTATAACTTGGACAATTTTTAGTAATTTTTATTCAACCAGGGATCATTTGAAGCAAAATTGACTAGGCTTTCGATCTCCGATGAAAAATAATATAATTAAAATACGATAAGACACCCTGCTAAAAAAATCCGATAAGAAACAGATAGAATCCGGAATGACACCAGATAAAACCCAGTTCGGGTTCTAGTTGGTTGTATCCGGTTTTTATTCGGAAACTATTTAAAATCTACTGATCCAATAAGGTTGAAGTCGGGTTTTATCCGGGTTATGAAATTAAAATAAAAATAAGTGGTGACATTCTGTATGGTTCTATACGGGTTTAATCCAGAACATGTATAAAAATATAACACAAATGTCGCTTTTGATGTGGATTCTATCCGGGTTTTATATGACAGTCAAAACAAGTATAACTTCTACCCGTTTTTATTCGGGTTTTACCGTCCAGGAAAATAAAATTTAAAAATTTCAATCAGCTTACTATACGAAAGCTACACGGTTTTAATCCGGACGTGATAATCTTGGCGCTTATCCGGTTCAATTTGGGTTTTATATGACAAAAGTCAAACCGGTTGAAAAGTGGGTTTTATCCGGGATTTATGTGGTTGTCAACACAGAAATAGTTTTAACCCGGTTTTACTCGGGTTTTACTCGTCAAGAAAATAAAATTAAAAAATGGATAGATAGACATAGATGTGTGTTATTTAACTTTAAGTTGGAAAAAATTTTAAACTTTATTGTACAACATAAATAAAAATGTTTTAAACAAAGGTAACAATTTTTTATTAGAACTTAAGTACAAATTTATATAATTGTGTACTTTCACAACTCATTAACAATAGTTTTAGAAAAATTACATGTTTATTTCAATTTTATTCAATTTAATTTTATTAATTATTATTTAGTTACAAAAATATTGAATTTTTTAAAACCATTAACTGTCAATAAAATTCGAAATATTAAATTCTGTTAATTTTCTTTTAACTCAAAAATATTTTAAAGTATGTGATATTTAATTTTAAATTTCTTTAAATTAAATAATTTAAATATATTCTTAAAAATTCATGTTTACGTATTCACTAAGAAAAGTCCTAAATTTCAAGTAATCATCCAAGTTTTGTGATAACACTATTTCTACAAAATATATAATGAAAACATTGAAAAAAAGGAATCATGTAATTAAGTCTCAATGAATGAATTGTTCAAGTAAGTAAAATTTTTGTATAATTTATGATTCTTTCATATTAATATTTTATAATTTCTCACTTTTACCCTAAAAAATACTAAATTGTATTCAGTTAATTTTACAAGGCTTTTATTATTTTATAAACTTTTTTCAAACAACTAATCAATATTTCCAAGTTAAATTAACACGAATAAGAAACTAAACTTTAACTAAACCGTTTTGGCTTCTCGAAAGATTACATTTTAATTAAGTATATTAATCATTTAATATTGGTTTAGAAAATTCAATTTAAAAATATATATTTTTTCATTTTACTGTACTCAATTTATCACAACAACCAGACATTTACATATTATATATTTAGTTTATAATATAATTAAGTAATGTATAAATTTATGAATTAGAATAGTAAAACTTTTAAAAATTATGAATTGATTACATATATAAAATATACATAATTATAGCATTTTAATAATTGCATTATTTAATTATGATTATACAATTATCAAATGAATAATATTATTGGAATCAAATCAATATAAGTACATTATTTATTTCTAAATTTAAAGAAAAACTATAGTAATTTAAGCATAACTATGCAGTACAAATATTAGGATACACTGTAAAAAAAATGTATTGAATTTTCCCATTGATGTGTGAAGCTTTTATCAAGACCGTCCTGTAAATATTACAAAGGCCGTAGCCGGATAAGCATGTGTCTGCGGCCCCCGCTCGGATTTCGTCCATATTCATAGGATTGAGTACCCTTATAATGAAACTTTTTTTCGCCAAGTATTAACTTTTGAAAATTATTTTTTAAAAAGTTATGGCACTTTTTTGAAAAAAATTAAAATTTGATTTTTTCTCAAGTGGATGAATCGATTTATTCGGGAAAAAAATATGTTATAAGGGAAGCAAAAATGCATTTAAAAAAAAATTGGCGATTAATTTTGGGCAGGGTAAGGGGTAGAAAAAAAACATTTTTACTTTCTATAATTTTTTTTTCATAGTAGTTGACTTGGAACAATCACCATATTTTTTTGTTACATCCCTTTTCATCTAAAAAGAAACATATATTTTAGGCAGCTCGATCTGAAGGGTACTTGACTGTGAAAATTAAAAAAAACTGATTTTTGGCCCCTAAAATACATGGTATATCATGGAAAGGAGGGGCCAACCTATTTTTTACTTGAGCTTTTACTTCCTGTCTCATTAATGAGCGCCCCGAAATAAATTATGAACATACGAGTCATATATTATTAAAATTAGCCAATTATATTATATGTTTTCCTGAGTAGTAATTGAGATTTTGCATTAGATTTGAACAATTATTGTGTTTTATCGCTTCTGCAGACACATAAAGCAAATCGTCTTTTTATTAAAACATATTTCAGATAGCTGATGAATATACGAAGTGTTAGCTAAATATTTACCACATTTCTTCCCTTCAGTTGTTGTTCACTTACTATTTTTCTTTGTAGATAGAAACAATTGTTACGGAACATATTTTGATTCTAATAAGCATTTTAAAACTAATGTATCTATCAAAAATCAATTTCTTGAATATAATAAAACCGTAAAAGAATGCATTTTAATTATTATTATCTAAAGAGAATTGCTTTACTACAATGTTAATAAATCCAGGCCCTGGCGTAAGGGGGTGGTTAGGGGGTTCAACCTCCCCCCCCCCCCCCGAGAGGTGGAAATTACTTAAAAAATTTTTAATCTTTCTGATAAAAAACTTTTTTTAATAAAGAACGAACCCAGATAGTACGTAACCTTGCAGCAACCTTGCCGCAATATTGCAAAACTTTCACGGCAACATTTCGGCAAGGTTAAAATGTCCCACCTTGCCCAACTTTGCACAGGAAGCTTGCTGGAAGCTTATCGCAAGATTGCCCGCAACCTTGCAGCAAGTTTGCACGGTAATAGTTGTAGCAAGGTTGCTGCAAGGTTGATCTGCAAGGTTGTAAAAATTTCTTTCCATAGGTAATAAAATTCTGCTTTTTAAAATTTCTTTAATTTGAAGAAATCTTTTCTTTTTTAAAATTTGAAAATTGAACATATTTAATTACGTTAAGTGTATTTTATGACTTTACAGCAACTTCATCGGAACTTTGCTACATCCTTGCAGCAACCTTGAATCAACCTTGCACATCAACCTTGCAGCAACCTTGGAGCAAGCTTACCATGCAATCTTGCCGAGCAATCTTTCAACAATATTACCGTACAACCTTGCTGCAAGCTTGCGGTGCAATCTTGCGATAAGCTTCCAGCAAGATTACTGTGCAAGGTTGGGCCAGGTGGGACATTTTAACCTTGCAGCAACCTTGCCGCAATGTTGCCCGTCAATATTGCAAAACTTGCACGGAAACATTTCGGCAAGGTTGATGCAAGGTTACGTGCTATCTGGGAAGTTTTCACACACTTTTTAACCCCCCCCCCCCAGTCAAAGACTCTGCACTTTTATATTTCTATGTCTTTTCTTTAATGAGTCCGAATCTTGGACTGCGGAAGGGAGTTAAAAAAATGTGTGAAAACTTCGTTCATTATTAAAAAAAGTTTTTTATCAGAAAGATTAAAAAAATTTTAAGTAATTTCCATCTCTCGGGGGGGGGGGGAAGTTGAAACCCCTAACCACCCCCTTACGCCAGGGCCTGGATTTATTAACATTGTAGTAAAGCAATTGTCTTTAGATAATAATAATTTCAATGCATTCTTTTTATGTTTTATTATATTCGAGAAATTGATTTTTGATAGATTCATTAGTTTTAAAATGCTTATTAGAATCAAAATATGTTCCGTAACAATTGTTTCTATCTACAAAGAAAAATAGTAAGTGAACAACAACTGAAGGGAAGAAATATGGTAAATATTTAGCTAACACTTCGTATATTCATCAGCTATCTGAAATATGTTTTAATAAAAAGACGATTTGCTTTATGTGTCTGCAGAAGCGATAAAACACAATAATTGTTCAAATCTAATGCAAAATCTCAATTACTACTCAGGAAAACATATAATATAATTGGCTAATTTTAATAATATATGACTCGTATGTTCATAATTTATTTCGGGGCGCTCATTAATGAGACAGGAAGTAAAAGCTCAAGTAAAAAATAGGTTGGCCCCTCCTTTCCATGATATACCATGTATTTTAGGGGCCAAAAATCAGTTTTTTTTAATTTTCACAGTCAAGTACCCTTCAGATTGAGCTGCCTAAAATATATGTTTCTTTTTAGATGAAAAGGGATGTAACAAAAAAATATGGTGATTGTTCCAAGTCAACTACTATGAAAAAAAAATTATAGAAAGTAAAAATGTTTTTTTTCTACCCCTTACCCTGCCCAAAATTAATCGCCAATTTTTTTTTAAATGCATTTTTGCTTCCCTTATAACATATTTTTTTCCCGAATAAATCGATTCATCCACTTAAGAAAAAATCAAATTTTAATTTTTTTCAAAAAAGTGCCATAACTTTTTAAAAAATAATTTTCAAAAGTTAATACTTGGCGAAAAAAAGTTTCATTATAAGGGTACTCAATCCTATGAATATGGACGAAATCCGAGCGGGGGCCGCAGACACATGCTTATCCGGCTACGGCCTTTTGAGGAAATTTCCATCGCTGATCAGTGTAATGTCATCATACTGTAACAATTTTCCACTGAAGATCCATCGAAAGTTACAGTATCTTTTAATTTTTCAACGACAGTTGGTTGACATAACATTACATAGAAGTGTCCTGTGAATTTTAATAAAAATGTAGATTTAAAGTCACAACGCTATAGCCATGGAAATTTAACAAGTTTGTTAAAATTCACAGGAGAGTCTTGTGTAATTTTATCTTCTATGGTCCTGTGGAAAATTTAATAGAAAATTATCACAGTGTATTTCATTAATATACACTTATTTCCGTTTTCCTATTAATTTTATAATAATTATAATTGCGTTTATTACTCAGATCCTAATTTATCGTGACACCTTGTATAATCTGCTTTTTTCAAACAGTTGGCAACATGTTTATTTTCAACTAGTGGTACGAAAAATTGACGATCATAAGCTATGTTCAATAATTTTCATAGCTATTCGTAGCGTTTTGACAAAATATCTATGTCAAATCGCTATCTAGTGGGGTTAAGTTCAAGTTCTTTGTATTAGTACAAGGGTGTATTCGCATTTTATTGAAAAGTTAAAACATATTAGTCTTATTTACATTACTGGTAATTCATTTCAGCTAAGATATCCTCAAATTATGTAGTAAAAAGCAAAAAGTGCTACGTAGCGCTGATGCTACAGAGAATCCGTGCCCTAGTCTCTTCCGGTCAACTTCTTTAGGGAAGTTACTGCAAATTGGGACAATGGACTTCTCTAAAGTAGCTAAGTTCCCAACCACGAAGTAATAATAAGGAGACTTCACTCTATAGGGATTCTCTTAAAAATATGTCCCCACTTTAGGGAACGAACGGCTGTGAAAGTAGAATCTCGCAGAAGTGTCAGGCCTAGAGGGAAAAATGAGAAACTGCGTATTTTCCAGTGACTGTGTTGAACGTTTCTATGTGTATGTGCGTCAGCTCGAAACGTTTGTTTTGTTGTGGTTTGTAAGGTATGTTTTGTTATAATTAAATAGAAAAGAAATTGTTTTTTACAACATATAATGTATTAATTAACTAATTAATAATAATAAATTTCATAAACAGGAGCAAGAACAAACGAATTCATTCAAAGTTTTTTAATGTTTAAAATTTGTTCTCCAACGTTTTAAAATCTAAATGATTTCATATGTTTTTTTATTAAAAAAGAGGGAAACAATAGTTTAAATAAAATCAGGGATTTAAATAATTTTTATAAATGTTATGAAATATTGTTGAATTTTATTTTTGGTAATTTAAAATAGACAATATTCATATTGCTCATTTTTCTGTTTTCTCTTTTAACTGTTATTGTTAATGTCCTCTAGTCTGTTTAATTTATGTTATTGTTAATGAGGTAAAGGTGTTTGTAGATCAGTTTAAATAGTGAAGTCATTGAAAACTGTTATATAATTTGTAATTCTGGTGACTTATTATTTTATTTATTAATTTTTAATTCCATAAACTTTTATTATTTTATGTGTTTTCATGTTTTATTAAACTCATTTTTTGGGATGTGTATTTTTATAATTACTATTTTTAATTAATTTTACAAATATATAAATTTCTGTTTTCTTATCTAATTTTTAAAATCCTCATATTATTTATTTTTAATTTCTTTTTAGTTTCTCTGACAACATGCAATGGCTAACTCTAGAATTTTTGTATTTTTGATATTATTATTATTATTTTTTGTCTCTCTTAGATGAACATCGGTTGGGTGCTGGGGTAATTCTAAGAAGTCAATTTATAAATTTTGAGGTTATCTTCCCTGTACAAGTCAACTGGAAATGATCTAGATATCAGACTGGTACTTGCGTACTTCAGAAAAGTAGATTTTCCCATTTGGAGGTTAACTTCTCTGCGTAAGTTGTCCGGAAATGACCTGGACTTCGATGGAGTACTTCGGTCTTTCAAACATGTCGATTTAAACATTTTGAGGTTGGCTTCCCTAAAGAATTTGACCGAAAAAGACCCAGATATCGGACAGCTACTTTAATATTTTAGAAGAATCGATTTTTCATTTTAGGGTTAACTTCCCTGAGAAAGTTCGCCGGAAATGACCAGCACATCAGTTAGGTAGTGGGGTACTTCTGAAAAGTAAATTTCTTCATTTTGAGGTTAACTTTACAGAGGAAGTTGTCCATAAATGACCTGGACATCGGTTGAGTACTACTGTACTTCAGAGTACAGAGTACTGTACATATTTAAATATGGTTAAAAATATTTTATAATTAATTATTAATTATTTTATAAACAATAAATGGATTTTTAAAAACTAAACTTTGAAACCCTAAATAATTGCAAATTTGTCAAACTAGGATGAAAACAATTTTTAGAACATTGCCGAAAACGACTTAAATGTAACTTTTTATTTATTTGTTAATAACAAAATCAAAAATAAATTTTAAATAAACACTGTTGCTTAAAACTATTTTTTCATTGTTAATTAAGCAGTAGAAATAATTTTTAAACAAAATTTTGTAAATTTAAGAAAATGGTACTCTTTGAAAGTAGAAAAATTTTTTTGTTCAATTTTTTAATTAAATATTTAATAAACAAAATTTTTCTTTTAAAATTCCGAGAAGAAGATTCGATGTCAAATTTGTCTACCTTTAATTTAAAAAAATTTAGGATTTTGAAATTAAACATAACAAAATTATTTATATGTGGTTAATTATTTTATGATTAATTATTAATTATTTTATAAACAAGAAATGGATTTTTAAAAACTAAACTTTGAAACCTTAAATAATTGCAATTTTGTCAATCTAGGGTCAAAACAATTTTATAAACATTGACGAAAACGACTTAAATGTAACTTTTTATTTATTTGTTAATAACAAAATCAAAAAAAAATTTAAATAAACACTGTTGCTTAAAACTATTTTTTAATAGTTGCTTAAGTAGTACAAATCATTTGTTAATTAAATTATTAAATATTTAATAAACAAAATTTTTCTTTTAAAATTCTGAGAAGAATCTTGAATTCGAAAATTCATAATTGCTACATTTGACATGGCAATTTCGGTGTATTTTTTATTTGGTTAAATAGTAATTTAAGAAATCGGGAACTTTTAAAATTGGTGATATGTGGAATCGTTAATATACTGTTTCTATTTCGATTTCTATCACTTTTAAAAAGATTTAGAAAAAAATTAATTTCTATTTTCACTTGTCAAAATATTTATTTATTGACAGTAAAAAGCAAAGATGTTCGTTTGATTTTGTATTCTAAGAAGAAAGTTAGTGCGATAATAACACACAATTTACATTTGTCACTTTTGTAAAATTTTTGTATTCCAAGAAGAAGGAAATTAGTACGATCATAACACACACTTTACATTTCTTACATTTGTAAAATTATTTCATTTTTTAGCATTATTTTTATTTATAAATCGTGGAGTTTCTTTCTTAAGAACAGTATGATAAAAGCTTCCATTTCTCTAGAATTTTTCTGCAATTATTTTGTCAAATTACAAAAGTGCACCAAAATTTCAGATATCGCATTACAAGAATTTGATGGATAGGGTGCAGGAATGGTACAAATTAAAAGCATTATTCCCAAAAAAAATAACCGTATTCCCATACTGCTACACTATCTCAGTAACGTTGACAGAGACAGAGACAACAAAGATAGGTATAATATAATAGCAAGTAGCACATTATTTTAATTTAGTTAAAATGTCTTTTATGAAAGTGGAAAAGGAATTATTACAAAATATTAAAAAAAGGAATTTCTATTGAGAAATTTGTCAAAATATAAACATTGATATAATCGAGAATTGAAAAATTTAGTGAAATAATAAACAGAGAAATCTGAGCCTTAGTTATTGGAAAATTGGCATATTGGAAATTTATTTACTACAAAATTGTAGAAGTTAAGAAATTTTTAATTAAGAAAATTAGCACAATAGAGAATTTGGTAAACTGGTAAATGAAGACATTGCAGATTTCATTATTGGGAAATTAGCAATTATCAGAAATTAGTAAAATATTAAAATGGACAATTGAAAAATAAAGAAAATTGAAGCACAACAGAATTGCGCGCGCGTAGCGCGCTTTTGAAGTTCTAGTAAAATTAAAATATTTTTTCACAAAAATGAATTGTCCTTCCCGGAAGGACGTTTACTGTGTGAAAGCGCGTCCTACCGGCAGTACGCAGCCTTGGACGTTCTATCATTAAGCTTAAAAAGAAGCAAAATTAAAAAAAAGTTACAACTCTGTAGCAATTAACTAATAAATAGTTGTAAATAAGTAATAATAATTTGTTTAAATAAATTATCAATTGTACGCAACAATTATTAAGTCTAGATTTATGCTATTTACTAAAAATTGTGTAAAAAATAGTCAAGGAAATAATAAGAAATTTTATTAAATCCCAGGACAAGTCGCCCCAGAGACATCTTTTCCCAAAAGACAAGTCCCAGAGACATCTTTTCTCAAAAGACAAGTTATCCCAGAGACATCTTTTCTCAAAAGACAAGTTATCCCAGAGACAAAAGCTCTGTGCTCCCATAGCTCTGACAAAAGCTCCCATAGCTCTGTGATTATTATTTATTTACTTGCTTATTGATGTGGACATTTTATAAAATGTTAGTGAACTTATTGTTCATTGAATGTTTAATATTTATTTTACAAATTTTTTCTATTCTAATAATTTTTATTGTCATATTTTATTATTATAAAAATTTTTAAAAATTAATTATCATATTAAGGGGGGGGGGGTATGGTCTCACGGGCGAAAAAAAACACCTTATAAACTATTTTTTTTACGAAACTATTAAATATTTTTAAATGATTTTATTTTTACATTATTTTGTAACATTTGAAGTGAATTCTCACTTAAAAGAAAAAAAAAAATTAAGGACTTGCAGCCACTTAATGTAGACCATGTCAAAAACTGAGTCTGTTGCGGTGCCCCTAATTAAAAATCGTGGAATTATCTGAAACTCATGGGGTTAAAAAAATTAGTTATTTGGAAGTATATCTCCAAACGAACGGTCCCCTTTTATTAAAAAAAAATTTTTTTCATTTTTTTTAAGGTCGGTTAAGGTAAAAGTACGTTTTGTATCCTAAAAAAGCGCCATTTTGGATCTGTATAATCGATTAAAAGCAAAAAAAAAACAATAAACGGGGACCGTTGGCTGGGAGTCAAATATACATATATTATATAAATATATATAAATATATATACCTATCCAAGACGTCCGCGTCGTGGAACTTGGGCAACATTGTATAAAAAATATATATAATGGCTAAGATTGGAAAGGTTTAAAAAGCAAAATATGCTTCACAAACAATTTGTTAACTAAAACTTAAAAACAATGTATTAACACAAAAAAAGTATAAAATGTAGGTATTATTTCTAAACTAATTATTTCAAAATGTAAGAAAAATATACTTCAAGTAGGATACAAAATAAAAAATTAATCTTAAAAAACAAATAAAAAAAATTGCGCGCAGGTTTTTATCGATTTAACACTTGCGCAGCAGTTTTTTACTAACATTACACATGCGTAGTAGCTTTCTACAAACGTTAGGTATGCGCAGTGGTAAAAATCGAAACAAATAATGATTGCTTAACAATTTCAACATGAACTAACATTAAAAAACATGTTAGCAAAAAAGTTTAATACAATGTTTAAAAGTATATAATTTTGAAGACTAAATTAAACGCACAACATTTTACAAGTGGACAAAAACAAAATTTTAATTTTCGTTGGACTTAAAAAAAAAAAAAGTTAAATAAAAACAACTGCGCATTATTAGTTTTTATATTCAATAATATAAATTTTTCTATTAAATTTCTTAAATTTCAATATTTAGATTAAATTTGAATATTCTTTTCTATTATTGGTCATTAATTACAATAATAATAGAAAAACCAATTTTAACCAATAAAAAATAAAAGTCCGAAATGTTATGCTCCTACCCCTCAATTTTGTTCCAAATTGAAAAAAAGTTACCCCTATTTTTTTATTTTGAAATCGGTCAACATTTTGAGGTGGCGCAAAAACCATGAAGTTTCCCATGTATTTTGCATGGGAAAAACGCACTTTTTCGTAAATTTGCAATAAAATCATGAAAAATCACTTAAATTATTAATGCACCGAATAAGTTTCTAAAAAGCGTTTAAAAAGCAGTATTCCATAATTTATTTATCAATTTGTTGATATTAACTATTATTAATTTTTTTGATTTTTTGAATTTTTTTGGTTTTTTGAAATTGCAAAAAAAATAGTTAATATCAACAAATTAATAAATGAATTATGGAATACTGTTTTTGAAACACTTTTTAGAAACATGTTCGGTGCATTTATCATTTAAGTGGTTTTTTACGATTTTATTGCAAATTTACGAAAAAGTGCGTTTTCCCCATGCAAAATACACGGGAAACTTCATGGGCTTTGCACCACATCTAAACATTGTCCGATTTCAAAATAAAAAAATAGAGGTAACTTTTTTTACAATTTGGAACAAATTTGGGGGGTAGGAGCATAACATTTCGGATTTTGGTTTTTTATGGACCACCCTAATATGTACTGAAAATATACTTATCTGGTAAAGTACATCACTGCGCATGCGTAATTTTTAAATTTGGTCAGAGCATATGTGTGACTATCACTGTGCATCATTGCGCATGTGAAACTGCAATACAAAACAACTGCGCATGTGAAATGACAAGGTGTCGTAGTGCGCACATTTAGACAGTGGTAGTGCACTACTGCGCATGTGCAAAAATATGTTGTGCATAAAAAAATGTTCAGTTTAACATGCTTGACACGAATAGTGCCAGTGCGCATTGTTACAAACTGTAATAACATGGTAAAATGAACATTTTTGTAAGTTGACTATTGGAAAAAGAAGGTGAACTTTGAAGTGTGTACGACGATAAACGAAGTTTTCTCGGTATCGCATTAATATAATAGAAGATTACCACGTACAATTTTATGAATATTGAGAGAACTTTAAAACTCTTTATTCTCAATAAATAAATAAATTTTTACAAAACTTTTTTACACAATAATTAATTGGAAGATTTTCTGACAGTATGTTAAATAATTATAACCCCCCCCCCCTCCCGTCAGTACCTCCAGAAAATGGTATTTTAAAGTATGAAAAATTGAAAACTTTCAGAACAAAATTTGTTAATTTTTATAAATTTTTTAAAGAAAAAAAGAATAAAATTGAATACATTTTTGACGTTTTTATTAGTTTTTATATTCAATAATATAAATTTTTCTATTAAATTTCTTAAGTTTCAATATTTAGATTAAATTTGAATATTCTTTTCTATTATTGGTCATTAATTACAATTATAAAAGAAAAAACCAATTTTAACCAATAGTTAACATAACAGTACTTTTGGGGAAGTGCACTTACAATGCTACATTGTTACGCATGCGCAATAATAAAACGGATTTCTACTGCGCACTTATTAAAAAAAGTATACTATATGTACTGAAAATATACTTATCTGGTAAAGTACATCACTGCGTATGCGTAATTTTTAAATTTGGTCAGAGCATATGTGTGACTATCACTGTGCATCATTGCGCATGTGAAATGTTTGTGTTGTAATGCGCACGTTCACACAGTTGTGGTGCACTACTGCGCATGTGCAACAATATGTTGTGCATAAAAAAATGTTCAGTTTAACATGCTTATTGCTACGCGAGGACAAGTCTTCCCAGGGACAAGTCTCCCCGAGGATAAGTCTCCCCGAGGACAAGTCTCCCCGGAGACATCTCTTCCCACCAAAAAAAAATTCTTGCCACGCGAGAACAAGTCTTTCCAGGGACAAGTCTCCCCGAGGACAAGTCTCCACGGGGATATCTCTTCCCACCGAAAAAGAATTATTGTTACGCGAGGACAAGTCTTCCCAGGGACAAGTTCCCCAGAGGACATCTCTTCCCACCAAAAAAAAATTATTGCCACGCGAGGACAAGTTTTCCCAAGGACAAGACTCCCCAAAGACAAGTTTCCCCGGGGACATCTCTTCTCACCAAAAAAAAACTATTGCCAATCGAGGACAAGTCTCCCTATGGACAAGTCTCCTCGAGAACAAGTCTTCCCGGGAACATCTCTTCTCACAAAAAAAAAATTATTGCTACGGGAGGACAAGTCTTCCCATGGACAAGTCTCCCCGAGGACAAGTCTCCCCCGAGACATCTCTTCCCACTAAAAAAAAATTATTGCCACGCGAGGACAAGTCTTCAATGGGGACATCTCTTCCCACCAAAAAAAGCCTGTTTGCCACGCGAGGACAAGTCTGCCCAGGGACAAGTCTCCCCGAGGACAAGTCTCCCCGGGGACATCTCTTCCAACAAAAAAAAATTATTGCTACGCGAGGACAAGTCTTCCCAAGGACAAGACTCCCCAAAGACAAGTCTCCCCGGGGACATCTCTTCTCACAAAAAAAAAACTATTGCCAATCGAGGACAAGTCTCCCTATGGACAAGTCTCCTCGAGAACAAGTCTTCCCGGGAACATCTCTTCTCACAAAAAAAAAATTATTGCTACGGGAGGACAAGTCTTCCCATGGACAAGTCTCCCCGAGGACAAGTCTCCCCCGAGACATCTCTTCCCACTAAAAAAAAATTATTGCCACGCGAGGACAAGTCTTCAATGGGGACATCTCTTCCCACCAAAAAAAGCCTGTTTGCCACGCGAGGACAAGTCTGCCCAGGGACAAGTCTCCCCGAGGACAAGTCTCCCCGGGGACATCTCTTCCAACAAAAAAAAAATTATTGCTACGCGAGGACAAGTCTTCCCAAGGACAAGTCTCCCCGAGGACAAGTCTCCCCGGAGACATCTCTTCCCACCAAAAAAAAATTATTGACACTCGAGGACAAGTCTCCCCATGGACAAGTCTCCCCGAGGACAAATCTTCCCGGGAACATCTCTTCCCACAAAAAAAAATTATTGCCACGCGAGGACAAGTTTTCCCAAGGACAAGTCTCCCCAAAGACAAGTCTCCCCGGGGACATCTCTTCTTACCAAAAAAAACTATTGCCACTCGAGGACAAATCTTCCCAGGGACATGTCTATCCACCAAAAAAAAATTATTGCCACGCGAGGACAAGTCTCGCTAAGGACAAGTCTCCACGAGGACAAGTCTTCCCAGGGAGAAGTCTCCCCGAGGACAAGTCTTCCCGGGGACAAGTCTCTTCTGGGACATCTCTTCTCTCAAAAAAAAAAAATTATTGCCACGCGAGGACAAGTCTTCCCAGGGACAAGTCTTCTCAGGGGCAAGTCTCCCCGAGGAGAAGTCTCCCCGAAGACATCTCTTCCAACCAAAAAAAAAAAATTTATTGCCACGCGAGGACTAGTCTTTCCAGGGACAAGTCTCTTTAGGGAGTTTCGTAGTGCGCCTCATGAGAAGTATGATTTTTAGAAATAATTCTTAGTTTGAACAGGTTCTTTGTTGTTTTTTTTTTTAATTTTTTTTAATAAGATAGTCCATTTGAGAGAGCAGTTGTTGCATTTTCGTTTTTTATCTGCAGATTTTTATTTTAAATTAATTGTTATTTAACCTAAAAGCAGTAAAGCATTGGTAGGATAGATTCTACATTTGGATAGATGCAAACTTTCTTTTATATTTGATACAAAAGAAGCTCTTTTAGTGCAGTAGTACCGTTTTGTTACTGTTCTCGGTGCCTTTTTTTCGAAAATAACAACTAATTTCGAGGCTGAGTTTGAATTGTGATATAATTAGCTTTTAAATAATATGAAAGTAATTAAAATGTGATGATTTACTAAAAAACTATTTTACTCTAAAGAAAACAGCAAAAAATGAAAAATTTAGTGCTGCCATAACCAGGGTGGTAAATTTTTTACGAAATTAAATTCCTATTATTTTCCAGTAACAAATTTTCTTACAATTAAGACAGTTTTTTTAATTTGGTGAAATTCGCCTTTATATTTGAAATATATTTGAAACTTAAACTCCAAAATTTGCGCATTTTTATAATCTTATTAATTATGTTTGAAGCTTAAAAAGTTCTATTATTACAAAATATTAATATTTCAATTTTTGGAAACTGAGAGTTTTATATAATAATTTGTATTAAACTGTTAAAAAGAGTAACGTGGTCGTTTCCATTTCAATTCAGACAGGCTATGTATGTTAAAGTCAGGGAATCATTTCTCATTGAAATATATTGTTTTTCAGACAATTTTAGACGACACGTATTTTCCCGATTTGGTGAAAAAAAATTTTTAACGAAGTTATGCGGATTTCAATTTTTTAAGTTCATAAGTGAGATTACAAGAAAATAACATTAAAATTTTTTTAAATTATTATATCTTTTTTGCTATTGTATATATTAAAATGATCCTTTCTGTGTCTAATTAAAGCTTTCATGTTCTTTTAAATTCCATAAGAGAATTAAAAATATTTTCAAATTTAACAAAACGGCGACGTTTTTTAAAAAAAAAAATCAGATTTTCTCAAAAACCCCACCGTTTTTTTTCTCTCAAGTTTTTTACTACTTTCTGTTTTTAAGAAAAGAAAATTTAAAGTTTTTTTATACCCTCTACTAGATACAACAACAGTGCAAATAGAAAAAATGTTACTCTTAAAAAGCAGAGTAAAAAAGTCTTGTGGCTTTTACCTCTAACTTGCGAATCTTTCGAATCATTAATTATAACACGAATTAAATCCATAAATTTTACATTTTGGCAAGTATAATTTATACTTACAAAAATTCAAAACATTTTCTCTCCATTTTTTTACTACTTTTTGGTTTCTATGGTTATATAATTTAAAAGAAAAATTTTTGCATTTCTGCAAGTATAATTTTTACTTGTAAACATGCAAAATTTTTAATAATTCGAAAGATTTGCAAGTTAGAGGTAAAACTCATAAGACTTTTTTACTCTACTTTTTAATAGGAACATTTTTTCTATTTGGACTTTCGTTGTATCTAGTAGAGGGTTTAAAAAAACTTTGAATTTTGTTTTCTCAAAAAGAATTTTTTTTTATTCTTCCCCAGGAAGCGGGACTCCAATAAATTCTCATAGAAAATAATCATTATATTTCCAGAAAGTAGTACAAAAATCGAGAGAAAAAAACGGTGGGATTTTTGAGAAAATCTAATTTTGATTTTTTTCGAAAAAACGCAGCCACTTTGTTAAATTTGAAAACATTTTTAATTTTTTATGGAATTTAAAAGAACATGAAAGCCTTAATTAGACACAGAAAGGATCATTTTAATATATACAATAGCAAAAAAGATATAATAATTTTAAAACATTTGAATGTTATTTTCTTGTAATCTCACTTTTCAACTTAAAAAATTGAAATCTGCATAACTTCGTTAAAAAAAATTTTTCACCAAATCGGGAAAATACGTGTCGTCTAAAATTGTCTGAAAAATAATATATTTCAATGAGAAATGATTCCCTGACTTTAACATACATAGCCTGTCTGAATTGAAATGGAAACGACCACGTATTATAATTCCATTCGGAACTTATAAGTGAAATTGATTTTCGATATCACCATTAATCACCTTTTTCTTATAACTTTAAATCTCTAATCTATACCTTTCTATCCCGCCCTATCCGTACTTCAATGAACATATCAAATTATCGCTTTTAATCATCTTTTTCTATAACTTTGAATTAATTTCTAATCCTTTCACATCATTTCCAAACCTTACCTGAATGAACACTATGTACTTTCCCTTTTAATCACTTCTTATCTATAATTTTCAATAATCTATGTCATATACACATATTTTTTGCTATTCTTCTCTTAACCTGCATTATCGGTTTATGGCTTTTAATCACTTTCCTTACATAACTTTCTATCTTTCACCTATAACTTTCTATCCCTTTCTATCCCTTTTTATATTTTCTTATCCCACCTATATTAACATGATCATTTTTCGCTTTTAATCACTTTCCTTCCATTACTTTCAATAATCTAGTGAGTGATCATGTTCTTTCAGTTGGGGATGGGAAAGTATAAGTAGGGATAGAAAGAGATTAAAAGGGATAGAAAGGGATAGAAAGGGACAAAAAGAGATAAAAAGAGATAGAAAGGGATAGAAGATGATAGGTGAAAGATTAAAAGTTATAGAAGAAAGGTGATTAAAAGCGATAACTGATGATGCTGGTTAGAGTGGAATAGCAGAAAATATGTGGATATGTTATAGGTTATTGAAAAGTATTGATGAAAAGTGATTAAAAGGGAGAGCTCATCATGTTCATTCAGGTGGGGTTTGGAAATAATATGAAGGTATTAGAAATTAATTGAAAGTTGTAGAAAAAGGTGACTAAAAGCGATAACTCGCTATGTCTATTAAGGTAGGGATAGGACTGGATAGAAAGGTATAGATTATAGATTGAAAGTTATAGGAAAAAGGTGATTAATGGCGATAAGCTGGTCATTATGATTAAGGTAGAGATTGAAAGAGATTGGAGGCAATAGAAAGGTATAGGACGGTAAAGATTAGATTGAGATTAGAGAATGAAAGTTATAGGGAAAAGCCGATTAATGGCGATAAGCTGGTCATCGTGATTAAGGTAGAGATTGAAAGAGATTGGGATCGATAGAAAGATATAAGGAGATATAGAGTCGAGTTTGAAAATGTAAATGATAGCTTTTCTGCATCTCTTTCTATAACAGGGATAAGAAAAGATAAAAAGTGATAAGATTTCTATCTCTTTACTTCTAGTAGGGATAACTTTCTCTATACAGAGAATATTTTTGTGGTCCCTTCATTTTTACATGCATTTATCTATGTAACTGGGAAAGTACAATGACATCTCTGAGAATCATGTTTTATAATCTAATGCAAAAGTAGATAATATTTTATTACTAATAGATAGAACTGATTGTTTTTCTATTTGTGTGCTACACGGAAAAAATTTTCCTTTGTTATTCACAGAAACTTTTGTGCCAACTACAAATGTAGATAATAGATTTCCACAAATAGTTCAGTTTGTGAAATACACAAATATGTTTATTATTATTATTATTTTCAATTTATTTTTCTCATAGAATCTAAATATACATTGGAGATATCAGTTTCTGTCAAAAAATAAAATTGGATCACGACATATTTTAATGTTTTAGGGGTCACTAACAATAAATCTAAAACCTGATTTTCAAAATGCAAAATGGCGGACCCAATATGGCGGAGGAATTTTTTAAAATCCATGAAAATCGCTTGAAACTTGTTACTCAAGGGTTTTTGGGGTCACTGATAACGAATATAAACTCAGATTTTTAAAATTAAAAATGGCGGACTCAATACAGCGCAAAATTTTTTTAAAAAATGATGGAAACCGCTTGAAACTTATTACTCGCAAGTTTTTGGGGTCACTGATAACGAATCTAAACTCAGATTTTCAAAATTCAAAATTGCGGACTCAATATGGCGGACGAGTTTTTAAAAAAATGTTGGAAATCGCTTGAAACTTGTTACTTGGGGGTTTTTGGAGTCACTGATGACGAATCTACACTTAGATTTTCAAAACTCAAAATGGCAGACGAATTTTTTTAAAAATGATGCCAATCGCTTGAAAATTGTTACTCGAGGGTTTTTGGGGTCACTGATAACGAATCTAAACTCAGATTTTCAAAATTCAAAATTGCGGACTCAATATGGCGGACGAGTTTTTAAAAAAATGATGGAAATCGCTTGAAACTTGTTACTCGGGGGTTTTTGGGGTCACTGATAACGAATCTAGACTCATATTTTAAAAATTCAAAATGTCGGACTCAATATGGCGGACGAATTGTTAAAAAAATTATGAAAATCGCTTGAAACTTGTTACTCGGGGGTTTTTGGGTTCAGTATAAAGAATGATTTTCAAAATTCAAAATGGCGGAACCAACATGGCTGACAAATTTTGAAAAGTTCAATGAAATCATTAGAAACTTAGTAATTATGCTATGTTGATCCTGAACCACTTACCAACTGTCGGTAATGCAGATTTCTACCATACCGACCACCAAGTATCGTATTTTTGGCAAGGCAATACGTTACCATCAGTCGGTAATGCAGATTTCGACTTGATCTCCAGGAAGAAATTAGTGTTTGTGCTGAGTGTTTTGTTTTACTAATCAAAACACTAATCTTTACTGCCTGCAAAGTAGAAATCTGTATTACCGACTGATGGTTATATGATAACCCCGGTAGAAACACGACTTTTCGCGGTCGGTAAAGTATAAATCTGCATTACCGTCAGTCGGTAACTGGCCCAGGCCCAGCATAACATAACTAGATTCGTTATCAGTGACCAAAAAAATCCCCAAGTAACAAGTTTCAAGCGATTTCAATGAATTTTTAACATTTTGTCTGACATATTGGATCCGCCATTTTGAATTTTGAAAATCAAATTTTAGATTTGTTATCAGTGACCCCAAAAACCCCCAAGTAACAACTTTCAAGCGAATTTCATCATGTTTTTAAAAAATTTGTCTGACATATTGGGTCCACCATTTTGAATTTTGGAAATCGGACTTTAGATTCGTAATCAGTGACCCCAAAAACCCCCGAGTAACAGGTTTTTAGCGATTTTCATCATTTTTTTAAAAATTTGTCCGCTATATTGAGTCAGCCATTTTGAATTTTGGAAATTGGACTTTAGATTCGCAATCAGCAACCCCTAAAACCGTAATATATGTAGTGACCCATTTTTTTTTCGAAAGAAACTGATATCTGCAATATTGGTTCAATATTGGTTGAATATTGTATTCCGAGGCTTGGCATTGATTTCTACACTCCCAGCCTTGGCCCAATATAAATGCCAATATTGGGCCAATATTTAGCCAATCGTGAGCCTTGGCAATTTCGCATTGGGTTCCTATCATAAAATCCTCTTGAGTTTTTTACTCAAAATGAGCTAATTATACTACAACCAATAGTATTTTCCTTTGTTTTGAAGAGGAAAAATATTAGAAGACGACTCTCACGGTTTAATCTTATGTGTTGATTATTTAAACAAATTGCATGCGTTTTTTAAAAAAAACTTTTAGTATTTCGACAAGCGTCAATTTTTAAGTAATAGTTCCAATTTTTAAAACGTTCTGTTAATTAGAACGGAAGCAATTGGATTGTTTATAAAAAACTTTGATTGTTAATAACTATTAAAATATCAACATTTTTTTAATAATATTATAGGGTTTTGTTTATCTTAATATTCACTATCAAAATATAAAATTTGAATAAAATCAGAATACCTTTTGAAAATGATGGACACACTTCAGGAACCCTTACTCCGGTACTAACTGCCATGGCTGGCGCAAGGAGAAATTCGGGTGGAAAAGTGAAATCAAATAACCCAAGGGGAAAAAAGTAACTGGCGCAGTACAATTTTGTTATTAATTTACTATTCTACCACACATGCACGAAAACCTCGTGATTTCGTTCGCCTTAAGCGGGGCAGAACTCACAGTTTTTAGGTCAGTGAACGTTAGAGGTAAAAAAAACTCCCGAACAGTGAAAAAAACGATTCTACTCGAACTCCGTCCGGCGGTCATTGGGGTCCTTAATTACTAACCTTTTAGGTACTGAATTCCGTCCAGCGTTATCTGTATGTTTATCTATTGGATCTAATGACTTCTTACCTCCCGGGGAGCAAACCCTATTGTTTGCTTAATGTACAGTAAATGAAGTATTTAACAACAAATATGATTGTTTAAATATTAGAATAAACAAATTTTGAATGTCAGTTTCAAAATCTGTGTTTTCTAACGATTAAAATCATATGAAATTTGATTTCAATATTTGAATTTTAAGAAAATATACCTAATTAATAATTAACAATTTTTTTGCTCTATCATCTAGTTCTGTTTGTTTTGAATGTTTTTAATAACAAAAAATATATTACTGTGTTATTTTTAACTATTTCTTAAATTTTTAAAATTATTTATTAATTTTTACAATTGTTTATTATTAACAATTTTTAGTTCTTCCTTAGAGAATATTAATTTTGAATTTTGCGATTTTCTTCCTGCAGTATAATCATATGTTATAAAACATTTCTTAATTTATAATTTAACAATTGAATGAACAATTTCTTTTTGTTAATTTTAATAATATTTTTTTAATCTCATATTGACAGTTGTACTTTCTTTCCTAGAT
The DNA here is from genome assembly GCA_037103525.1 of Ganaspis brasiliensis. Lineage (NCBI taxonomy): Eukaryota > Metazoa > Arthropoda > Insecta > Hymenoptera > Figitidae > Ganaspis > Ganaspis brasiliensis. Next base: position 1,358,152 of record JAZKLR010000254.1, on the reverse strand, counting down.
TGTAATTTTTGGTATATTATTGAACAAAAAAAAAAAGATTTATTGGTAGTTACATTAAAAAATGTTTAAACAAATTATTGTTATTATTTTTAAATATTTGTAGAAATATATCAAAAAATTTTTTTTTTTTTTTCTGAATTTTTGTACAGCGTACCTGAGAAATACTAAAAAAAATTAAATTTAAAGTTGAGAAAAAATGAAATAATAATAACCATAATTTGTTTAAACAATATTTAATGTATGTAATAATAAATCCTTTTTTGTTTAGTTTAATAATACACCAAATTACAAATTAAGAGGAGAAAAGGTTATAAAATAATAGCAGTAATTTGTTTAAACAATATCTAATGTAATAGTGCACTAATAAATTGTTTTTCTTATTCGAATAAATATACAAAGTTTCAAACTAAGAAGAAAAAGCTATATTTCTCTGAGAAAGAATTAAAAATTGTTAATAAATAATAACAATAAATAGTTAAGGCAATTTAAAATTTTTTTTAAAATAATACAGTAATATATGTATTATTATTAAAAGCATTTAAAACAAGCATAAGTAACAAGATGATAAAGTAAAAAAAATTATTTATTCCAAATTTTTTTTGGGATGTTATGAAAAATAGTTAAAATAATTTATTAATAAATAAAGCATCGGGTTTCATTTTTAAGCATTTTTTATGAGAAATATGATTGTCAAATTAAATAATATGAATTTTTTCAGATTTTATAATTTATTTTCTATGTATGGAATCAAAAAGTACGAGTTAAACACAAAAAATGAAAAATTCAAGGACACAAATTAAAATTCCAGGACATTTCAGGACATTCCAGGACTAGTAGACACCCTGTCCTATCCCCAAAAAGTTTCCAAATCGAAAAAAATAGCAATATTTTTGGTTTGTTTTGAAATCGGAAAATATTTAAGAATGGCGCAAACGGCTCAAAATTTTCCATTGACTTCACATGGGACTTTTTCGTAAATTCCATACAAAATCCTCAAAAATCACTGAAAATTAAGTATATATAGTTTTTTTTTTGATTTTTCAACAAAATTGTTACATATTGTCAATTTAATCTAGGTGCATTTGTAAAGTATTAATAATTAGTAATAAAATTTATGTTTTCAGTGATATACATATATATTTTCAAATTAGTTTGTTGGAAATCCAACACATTTTTTAAACAAACCTGCAAAATATTTTATATGTATACATATAATATTGACTAATAACAAGCTTTAATGAAATTATATAACTTTACTAGTAAAGTTCATTTTTATTTTGAAACAGTTTATGTTTACCAAAAAAAATGTTAATTATTAATTAGGTATATTTTCTTAAAATTCAAATATTGAAGTAAAATTTCATATCGTTTTAATCATTAGAAAACACAGATTTTGAAACTGACATTCAAAATTTGTTTATTCTAATATTTAAACAATCATATTTGTTGTTAAATACTTCATTTACTATACATTAAGCAAACAATAGGGAATGCTCCCCGGGTGGTAAAAAGTCATTAGAAAGACATCAAGTGACCGCTGGACGGAGTTCAGTACCTTTTTAGTGTCCCAACTGACCGCCGGACGGAATTCGAGTAGTCCGAAAAAAACTCTCATCGCGCAACTCATCGCAAACTCTCATCACTGTTCGGAAGTTTTTTTATCTCTAACGTCACTAACCTAAAGACTGCGAGTGCTGACCCGCTAACGCGAACTAAACACGAGATATTCGTACATGAGATTTTCTCCGAACATTTGTGCTTGACAAAAAAACACGGACTTCCCTCCCTTGATGCATAATATACTATTTATCATTATTATTGCTTATTTGAGCAAATAAAATTTATATTTTTGGAATACCTTTATTATGTACAATTATTTCATTAATCGAATTAAAACTTCGTCTTGCAAATTTTATTAATTAATTTAATTTGTTTAAACAAATTTTACCATATATGATTAATATTCGCTATACCTAAACAATTAAAACTATTATATAAAACGAAAAATCGCACGATGGTTGGGATCGAACCCGGGACCCTTCGGACGCAAGTTATACGCTTAAACCCCACAGCCACGGTGGCTTAGTTTAATATTTACAAAAACCAATATTTGAATTTCAGGTCAGTTATGTAGAGGACCATTTACTTTTTTTAATAAATATTTTTTAAACTGTAGTAAACTCTGCCTGAATAATTAATAAGAAAAATTGTTTGAATAATATTCATAAAAATTAAACATTCAATTAAAGTTGTGCTAGTTTTAGTCTATATAAAGAATTCAGAATTTTCTAACTTTTCATTTTTGAGGATTCACTTTTGAATTATCTAATTTTTAAATCTTTATATATGGCAACTTTTATTGATAGCAATAAAGATTAAAAATTATAATAATATTATTAAAAAATATAATTTTGAAAATACTTTAATCTATAAGAATAACGTGTTTCAATTTTTTTTTAAGTAATAAAATACAACAACAACAATTAAAATAATCGAAAATGAAATACGACTGCCAAAACAGTACATCAATATTGGCGCAGTAATGATATAGCTTTATTGCCAGCACCGACTTTGTTAAGAAATTTTTTTGACAGACCTTGGCAGAAACAACAATCGCAGTACCGCACCAGCATTGGGCTGGTACTGACTGCCAATACTGGAAATCAATATTAAATCAATAATAACCCAGAAATTTTTCATTGGGAGGTAGTTAGTGATTTAAACTTTCTTTAAATGATTTAAAGTAATTTAAGTGTAAAAGTGAAAAAGTTTGCCCTGTATGAGAGAAAAGTTCATCTCATTTTGATGAGTATAACATCCGCTTAAAACGAAGGGAATAATTTTGATATCATATTGTAGAGGAAAAACAGCATCAAAATGAGTGGATTCCGCTCAAAAGAAGATATTTTTTTCGGTGAACCCAAGCATGTATTTCCACTGTAAGGTACATAGGAATCTTCATTGGCTTTTTATTACTTAAAAATATCATTTAATTTTAAAATAAGAAGCAGAGTTAATTTTTTTCAACAAAGAAAAAATCTAGGGGTAAAAACATGCACACTGAACAAATTTATTTCTAATTATTAATTAATTAATTAATTAATTAATAATAATACAGTACCGTCGGAAATTGTCAGTCCACCCATTTTTTAAGGTTTGAAAAACATCTTTAAACGTACAAAGTACAACTATTAAAATTTTTCTGTGTTTATTTCCTTAAAGTAGATAAAATTTTGAGAAAAATAAGGCCTGAGTGAAGTGAGTTAGTCAATTTTTCTTTGAAATATGTTAAAAAATGTTAAATTTTTAATGTTTTAGAAAAATTGAAATTACTCTCGAAATAATATAGGTTTTTTAAAATTTCTATGCTTGTTTTAAAGGAAATTTTCTGGAAAATAGGACTGTTGCTTAGGCATTAATGTGCAATTTTTTTCCTATCATATGCAAGGCTCGGAAGTTGGACCAAAAAATATAAAAAATTATTGTTTATATCTTTATATCAAATACAGCTATATAAAATATACCAAGGTCATAATTGTCAATAACTTTCGGAAGGAAGTAATATAATATATATATTGGAATTTTAAAAATTATTTTTATGTCAAAATAGTGTCTTCAAAATTTGATAAATTTTTTGGTCCAACTTCCGAGCCTTGCATATGCTAGGAAAAAAATTGCACATTAATGCTTAAACAAAATGTTATTCTCCAGTAAATTCCCTTTAAAACAAGCATAGGAACTTTAAAAAACCTTTATTATTTCAAGAGTAATTTCAATTTTTGTAAAACATTAAAAATTCCACATTTTTTAACATATTTCAATGAAAAATTAACTAACTCACTTCACTCAGGCTTGATTTTCCTCAAAATTGTATCTACTTTAAGGAAATAAACACAGAAAAATTTTAATAATTATACTTTGTACGTTTAAAGACGTTTTTTAAACCTTAAAAAATAGGTGGACTGACAATTCCCGACGGTACTGTAATCGCAAACTTCATTCTTTCATTCTGTCGACGCCTGAAGTTTGGCACAATAGATGTTTTTTGTTTTAAATCAATAACTTGAAAAAATGTATTTTTATATTAGTTATACGATTTCTAATTTTATTTATTTAATTATTAATTCTCTTGAATCTAAAATTTAAATGAATTGACAAATTTATATATTTTATTTTCAATAATATTAATGTATTACAATACAAAACGTGTCTTATTTCAAGCTACTTAAACAGATTTTAATAAAGATTCAACGAATTTTAAATTTAATATGAAAATTAATGAATATTTTATGTTATAATTTATAATAATATATGAATAATTTTCATAATAATATTTCTTTTTTTTAATTACTTCTAAAAAAGACAATATAAATAAGAATAAAGAATGAAATATCATGATATAATTGGAAAAAAGCGAGCACTGTTTTCAAATATTTATTAAGATTTTTAAATCCCTTCTTTATAATTTATTCCTCTTTTAATCATTTCTTTTTTTAAATTGAAATCTTCTTCTCTATTTTAAATAAAAATACATACCAAATTAAATTTCTCCAAATAAATGTTGTATTTTTTATCTCAAAATGCTTATTTTTTTATTGGTAAATTATTGAACTTAATTAATTTCTAATTTTATTATAGGTTTGAAATTAGGATCAATTATAATTTTAATCAGTTCAATTGTAAAAACAAAAAATAAGATTGACTGAAATATAGTTTTCACTATATTATAGATTTGCCAAGCCCGCCAGGCTAAAAATTCATTAAAATCAAGATCAAGATCCCAAAATTTTCACAAAAAAAGCGCTGATCACAAAAATCAAATGATTAAAATAATTTCATAAAATTAAAGAAAAATAACTATTTATTAATAAAAGTTTGAATTAATAAAAGAATTTAGAATCGATAAATTGAAATATTGATTGATTTGAATTATATTAAAGTTTAGATCGATTTAAAATTTCCAAATTTCTTTAAATTCTTATAATTATATGGGTTTAAGTTTCAAACACCTAAAATATGCATTGTTAGAATTTGAAAATTTTTGAAGTTCATAATAATTCTAGCATGAATTAATCAAATTCGAACAATTAAAAGTTTTAAGTAATTTAAGTTTAATATTACTAAAATTTTAAAAATTCATGGTTCTTACACTAATTATTAATGTTTAAAGCAATTGAAATTCGTATTAATAAAATCTAGTTTAAAATTTTTAATTTAATTTAATTTGTAAAGGTAAAAGATTAGAATAATTGTTCCCATGGATTAAATTAAAAATAAGTTATAAATTTTAAAACTTTAGTTATATTTCAATTTTGATTAATTCAAGTTTGAAATATTTTCAATTTAAATCGATAGAAGTTGAGAATTTTTTAATTTGGAAGAATGAAAAAATATTGATAAAAATTTTGAAGAATACACGGAAAAAAAAATTATTGATATTTACAAAACTTTTTTTGGACTCTTGGATACATGAAAAAGTTTTGTGAAAACTCTTATAGCATGGTTTGTATGAATTACTAAATTTCTTCATATATATTATACTTAAATTCCATTAATTATACAAAATGAAGCAATAGTAACTAAACATTTATTAATGCTTATTTTAAGAGTTTTAGATTGTTTCAGTCTGATTTAAATTCATTGGAAATAAATACCTAAAATTATAAATTAAAAATTCATTTATTTCGTACTTTTTTCGATTATCCGGATTTTCGATTATCCGGATGAGTGCCTGCATTCATTAGTCCGGATAATGGGGTCTCTAATGTATCTCCGAATTTCTTAAGTTAATTATAGCTTCATAATTTACGACCTTAAAACCATTATTGGACATTTGGATTTTCCATTATGTATTCAGTAATGGTCGTTAAAAATTATTTAAAATTACATTTTCTTTTCGTAATTACACTTTCATTGCTTTTAATGCGTTTTCAGTCTGCTTTGCAGAGACTGACAACAAAAATAATTTACAAATATTGAAATATTATAATTTTGTAACCAGGGCCGAATCAAGGCTGTGACGGGCCTGAAGCACAAAAAACAAAAAATTGAAATTACAAAAGAGAGGAAAAAATGATTTTCAAAAAGTTAAAATATTTGCGGACATGTTTTTTTAAATTAAGAGAATAAATATAAGATAATCAGTAAAAAACGGAAAAATGTTACTAAAGATAAAAAAATACTTTAAAAACTTGTTTTGAAAATCAAGCAAAAGGCAATAATTTTTTTTAAATGAAGAATTAAGTAAAAACAATTAAACAATTTTAAGAAAAAAAACCAATATTTCTAAGAAATAGAGAAATTCTGATCAAATGAAAAAATTTATTATGAGATCAAATTTACGAAAAGTTAAATAAACAAAGAAAAGTCTTCAAAAATTATAGAAATTAATAAGTTTTGACAAATGACAAAAAACCAAATAAATATTTTAAAAATCATAAAATTAAAAAAAATTATATTTTACAATTTCCAAATTATAATAATAAATAAAATTAATCACTGGAAAAGTAAGTAAATTTTTTTAAATATTGTTAAAATAAAACTGTATAAAATTAACTGAAGTAATTTTTGTTAAAAGAATACAATTAACGAAAAATCTAAAAAATAAAAAAGTATTATTAAACGCATAAAAAAAGAAAAATTTTTTAAAAAAATGAAAGTTACCCAAGTGATTTTCTAAAAATACAGAAAAGCAATATAAAACATAACCTACAAAAAATGGGGTTTTAAAGGAAATATTGCAAGAAAGATCGAATAATTAGGTAAATATTTCAAGAAAGTGATATAAATTAGTGTGTAAATTAGTCTACAATTTTTTGTATTATTTTCAACCGTTTTCAATTTAAAATTATTCTGCTTAAATTTTATAATTATTATCTTTAACTTTCTTAATTATTTTGTTCTGTTGTAGATTATTCTCGACAGTTTTTGAATTCCTTTTTTAATTGGCAATTATTTTGCGCATTTTTCAATTATTTTCTTTAATATTAAATTATTCTCGTCATTTTGTAATTTTCTTTAAATTATGAATTATTTTCTAAAGTCAATTCCATTCCACAATTTTCAATAAAGTTTATTCAATATTCCAAAAGACTTGGCTTTTTTCAATTATAAATTACGGAGATTATTATTAATTAATAATAATTATTTATGAAAATGTACTCGAAAGCAAATAAAACTGTCAACTTTTGAGTTACAATAATTACGCTAATTAAGAAACTCTTTAATTTATTATTGTTTTATTTCTGTCTTCCCCCCCCCCCCTCCCTCCGCGGTCAATATTAAGTTTGCAGACGGCAAAAAATTACAAGTTGCCGACCCTGTAATTAAATATTTTTGAATCGCTAATATTAGTTTTATTGAGCTTCAAACCTTAGGTACCCCGTCTTGCCCCCTCCACGTGGACTCACTGCGTGCGCAGCTGACCCTTTTGGGCCGTCCCTAAATATGGAGGGAAGTAGAAGGGCAGGTCTCTCTGAGGAGTGGGAACTAACGAGCGATTTTGAAAGTCGAAAGACTGACAGATTTTTGCGGGACACCGAAGCGAATACATACATTAAATTCTGGTACCGGGCCCTGAAGCACGTGCTACATATACTTCAAGGTAGATCCGCCCCTGTTTGTAACTAATTGTGATTGTGACACGTGACACCACATCCATGATCTTCAACTTCACGCGCATCGCGCAGTGTGATCAAAAGTGTGCAATCCAACAGTAGAAACTGTCTGGAGAAAGTGATTTTATTTATAAATTGAAAACTTTTCAACTTTCTGAAGTGTTGTGTTATATATAATTTGGAAGCATCTTTAAGAGAAACCTTTTTACTTCTGTTCTAAAAAAGTAAGTACCATAATCAAAATCCGTATAAACGCTTAAACCTTAAACTGTCCATCTTGTCTTTTTCAACACGAACATAACCTTATATGAATTTTAACTTTTAAAAGTTCAATCCTTTACTTATTTTCAAACAAAATAATTTTCGTTACAAAATTAATGCTGAAAAGTTTAATAATTTTAACTCAACACGAAATAAAACTTCAAATAGTCTACTTTGTTCTAAAAGTAAAACAATTTTAAGGTTAGGAGCAGTTCACTTTCTTGACTTTCTATCCTTTCTTTAAAGCTTTATTTGAGATTTATCATCTAAAATTACTTTTCTCAGGGAATTAAGAAAACGTTATTTTATCGAATAATGAAATTTTTATTAGCTGTATTAGAAAATTCGTTCAATTTAGTAAAGTTGCCTGTTTGACAAACTTATAAATATTTATAATTATATCGTACGTCATACGTTGTTTATGGAACACCAAAATTTGTAGAAAATTGATTTGAAATTATATTTCTAGAGATGTTAACAATAAAATATGATATTTAGGTGAGTTTATTCAAACTAAGATTTTTGGTGAAACAGATTTTGACGCGTGTATTATTTGCAAACTTCTCTTTTGTATGTATATGTTCTTTATTTTGGTCTCAAACTATTGTCACGTTTCTTTAAAAAAATGATGACTTGACAAAAAGATTCTCATTGCTTCTAAATAGAAAGTGAATAATAATTTTATTTCAACTGTTCTATTAGTAAAATATACGGAATTTAATTAATACAAAATATATATATCGAATAAGTCTGAATAACTTAATTGTATTTTTATGTTTAAATACAAAACAGAATCGATAAAAGTCGGATTTTTTCCAAAAATACCCAAAAAATGAGTAAAAAAAGCTAAAATTACTGAAAATTACTTTTTCCTGAAATAGAAAATCTAATATTTCTAAATAGGTTATAAATGAGAATGTTTTAACATTTTTAACAAGAAACTACATTTACTAATTAAAAAATTGTTTACAAGTTTATAGTAAATGTAAATAGAAAGATTTACATATCAATGAGAAAAAAAGCTTGTTTTGAAAGTCAGAAAAATCGGAAAATTGACAACTTAAATACTTTTTATATTAAATATAAATTTACAATTATTAAATCAACCTTTTTTCAAATTAATATGTTATTATTAAGATTGTATCAAGCACTCAAAGTATTTTTTTTTATTACAGATTTTTGCTAAAAATACAAAATGAATTTCATTGGTGAGAGATTTTATCCAGATTGCAATTCAGTACCAGGTTATTATGTGGCAAACGCAAATCAGGAATTCCACCATTATTTCCTCAGTAAGTATTTTTAAACCTTAAAATAAATTTTATGAAAATAAGGGCTGTTATTAATTTAAATCATAGCAGGCATCACAGACAGTCACCTTTTTACATCTTCTTTCACCTTTTTCGGGATCAAAAATATCTAATATTTTGTAAATATTTCGAAGTATGTTAATAAAATTCAGATTCATGTTTTAATTTAGTTTGATTGATAATGGATTCAACAACAAAAAATCCGATTTACTAATAAAAAAAGCCATAAATAAGAATAGAGTCGAATAAACAGTTAACTAATCTTCTCTATGTTCCTGCTATTTATGTAAATAAAATTAACATTACCATAACATACCATTTCCATCATTTTGTAATTTTTCTTTCAAATCTCAATTATTTTCTTTAAGGGGGCATAGGCAGTCACAAAAATTAAAAAATCGATTTTTGGAAATTTTTTTGTATTAAAGTACAGCATCTTAGAAATATTGTCTAAAAATTTCATATCGATGAGACAAGGACAGGTTGATAATGTTCTCATTAGTTCAGTTAAACTAGAAAAGAAAAATATTAATATTCAAGAACTTTTGTAAATGAAGTATTTCATATTTTTTTAATTTAAATTAAATTAAAAACTGTTCTGGGAAACCTGGAATTGTCATGTAATTTTTTTTAAGTCAGGGAAATCCTGGAATACCTGGAGAAGTCAGGGAATTTTATAAAAGGTTGTTTTAAAAAATTAATTTAATTAATTTATATTTTTATGATTTTAATCAGTGATATTTTATTTGAAATAAGTTGAAAACTGATGAGTTGTCTGTGACTTTTACCTGATTTATTAATAGAAAAAAATTCAAATTTTCAATGCTGTTAATAAAATTGAAAATTATTTCCATCTATCAATCAGTAAAAAATTAATGACAATTTAGTCATTTTCAACTGATTTCCTGTAAAACTTCATTGATTAAAGTCATGAATAGAAGGTGATTTTCAATCTAAAATTATTCTCCTTAAATTTTATAATTATTCATTCATTTTTTTAATATTTTGTTCTGTCGTCGATTATTCTCGACAGCTTTCGAATTTTTTAGGCAATTGTCAATTATTTTCCTCATTTCTCAATTATTTTTGTCATTTTGTAATTTTTTTTCAATTATCAATTATCTTCTTTATATTTAAATTTAATTCTTTAAATTTCAATTTATTTCCTCCATTTTTAACTATTTTCTTCAATTCTCAATTATTTTCTTCAATTTTCACTTATTTTATTCAATTTTCAATAATTCTCGCCTTTTTCCAATTATCAATAATTTTTTTTTTTCGAAGTTTCAATACAATTCTTCAATTATCTTCTTCAATTTTCATTTATTTCCTAAAATTTTTACTATAATTTTCTTCAGTTTTTAATTGACAACTTAATATTCTCCTTCAATTTTATAATTATTCGTTAATTTTTTCAATAATTTTGTTCTATTGTTGATTAAACTCGTCATTTTTCGAACTTTTTTTTACTTTTTTTTCAATTGTCAAGAATTTTTTTAATATTTAATTATTTTAGTCATTTAGTAATTTTTCTTTTAATTATCAATTATTTTCTTACAATTTAAATTTAATTCTTTAATCTACAATTAATTTCTTCAATTTTTAATATTTTCTCAAATTATTATTCTCGTAATTTTTCAACTATTTCTTTTAATTATTAATTATTTTCTACAATTTATCATTATTTCCTACAATTTTCTCAATTTTTCTGTTTTTTTGTCTATTAATCTAGTCTTTTTTAGAATTTTATTTTCAATTGTCTATTATTTTCATCATTTTTCAAATACTTTAATTTTTCATTAATTCTGCTCGATTTTCAATTAAATTTTTCAATTATTAATTTTTTCCACAATTTTCAATTATTTTCTACAAATTTTTGAATGTATAATTATTTTTCTTAAAATTTACAATTATTCATTAATTTTGAAAAAAAAAATTTTCTGTTGTCGATTATTCTCGACAGTTTTCTAATTTTTTTTTTATTTGTCAATTATTTTCCTAAAATTTTAATTTAATTCCTTAATCTTTAGTTTAATTCTTCAAGTTTCAACTATTTCTTCACTTCTCAATTATTATTTTCAATTTAAAATTGCAGTCTTTAATTTTCAATTATTTTATTCAATATTCAATAATTCTCACCTTTTTTTAATTATCAATTATTTTTTCAAATTTGAATTTAATTCTTAAATTACCAATTTATTTCTTCATTTTTTTTTATTATTTTCTTAAAATTTCAATTCCATTCTTCAGTTTTTAATTATTTTCTTCCATATTCCATAATTCTCAGCTTTTATAATTACTTTTTTCAATTTTTAATTATATTCTTTAAATTTCAATTTCATTCTTCAATTTTTTTCGATTTTCAATCCAGTTGTTCAATTTGTAATTATTTACAACAATTATTCCTATAATTTTCTGAATTTCTTAATTTAATATTACTTGTTTAATTTTTTCAATTATTTTTTTCAGTTGCCTATTGATCCAATCATTTATCGAATTTTGTTTTTAATTGTCAATTCTTTTTTTCATTTTTCAGATATTTTTTTCAATTTTATAATTATTCTCGTAATTTTCATTATTTATTGCATTTGCAAAAATTTATAGTTTTAAATGACTAACAATAAAGTTTAAATAAAAAAAATTATTTTTGACCTTGAAATCTTTTTAAAATGCCTTCAATTTTCTTCAAAAGTCACTCGATATCCTGATTGATATTTTATTATTCATTTAATTCGAATATTTTATATTTTTTTCGTTGTAAATACCAAAAAAGTTATTAAAATAATTTTATATTTAGACCTGGAATTTTTGTGGAAATGGTCTGGAAAACCTGAAAAAGTCATGGAATTTTCAAATCATGTTTTTGTGGCAACCCTGATTAATGTATTTTTAATATATTTTATAAAATAAAATCAGTAATATTATTAATTTTTGTTATTTTTACAACCATAAGATTAAATAAATAAATAAATTTATATATATTTGTTAAGAAAAATATGCCCCTATTTTGCTACCTTTTTGAACAGTTTATGACACTATTTTTTGTTGCAAAACTGAGTATGAGGCCTGCAATTACGCACCGATCATTTTGCAATTTTTTTTTACATTTTTTATACATATTTAGCTTGTACTTGAGCGGAAGACTTTTTTTTTATAACGTTTAAAATTTGTTTAAAAAAATAAAAATGATCCATTTTTTAAGCAAAAATCACGATTTTCACTTTTTTCAAATGTGCTTTGCTTAAGTATTATTTAATTCAACTTCGCTTAAGTACTAAAGAAATCTACTAATGAGAAATTTTTGGTTTTTTGATTTTAGATGATCCTGTCAGGACTTATGATGTCCACCACAAAAAAACTTTTTTTTTAGAAGCCCGAATAAATTTATTATAACTTTTATAATTTTTATTATTTTTTAATGAATAAATTCAAAAATGTTCTTTAAATATAGGTTAATTTCATGCAAAAATTTAAAATAGAAAACTGTCATTCGTTTTTCTTAAAAAAAAATCGAGAAAAACCGTGTATTGCGTCCCTGACTGCCTATGCCCCCTTAATTTTCAATTATTTTATTCAATATTCAGTAATCCTCCTCTTTTTTCAATTGTCAATTATTTTATTCAATGTTCAATAATCCTCGTCTTTTTTCAATTGTCAATTATTTTTTTGAACTTTCAATATAATTCTGTAATTATCTTCTTCAATTCTCAATTGATTTCATAAATTTTCATTTATTTCCTAAAATTTTTACTACAATTTTCTTCAGTTTTTAATTGACAACTTAATATTCTTCTTCAATTTTGTATCTAATTATCCTTTAAATGTTTTTTAATTATTTTGTTCTGTTGTCGATTATTCTCGACACCTTTCGAATTTTTTTTACTTTTTTTCAATTTTCAAGTTTTTTTCTTAATGTTTAATTAATTTAGAAATTTAGTAATTTATCCTTTGATGATCAATTATTTTCTTACAAATTTAATTTAATTCTTTAATCTTCAATTTATTTCTTTAATTATAATTCGCATTATTTTTCAATTATTTCTTTCTGTTAATTATTTCCTACAATTTTATTTATGTTTTGTAAATTGAAGCTTGAACTAAATATTCTCAGTTTAACATCGTTCTTCTATTTCATAGAATTTTTTTTCTTTTAAACTTTTTTTAAATTTTCCAATATTTCATTAATTCTTTTTTTTTTAATTTGTGAAATAAGTCTCTAATTTTCCTAATTTTAAAATTTTATTCTCTTTAGTAATATATTTTAACGTTTTTTTAATTATCTTTTTATTTATTTTTTAATTAAAAAAAAGATGTGGCCGTAAAAATTCCAATTTTTTTAAATGAGTTTCTACTTTATATATTTTTATATCACTGTTTTATTCTTGTGTTGTTTTTTCATTTAATTTCTTTAATTTGTCCATGATATTTTTTATTTATAAGTATTTTCTCAGTTTTTTATTAGACTGTTTTCTTATCTTTTTACGTTCTTGTTTTTTTTTTTATAATTTATTATTTTTTCGTTGATATTACCTAATTTTCTTAATTTTGCAATGACGTGAATTTGAAGATATTTTTTTGAAATTTTCTCATTTTTCGACATAATTTATTTGATTTTGATTAAATGTTTTATTATTCATTATTTCTTATGAAATGTTCTCAGTTTGAAAAATAAACAAGGTACTTGCAAATTAAACATTTGGAGATTTTATATACTGATTGTATTTAAAAAAAACCAATTTTTGATTTAAATTAAAAAAATCCGATTTTTTATATTTTTTAAAAACAATCATGATTTTTATCAGCTCTAGAAAATAGGCTAAAGCAAAGAAACTAAAGCGTGTTTTTGTTGAGTAGAAACATCAAGTTTTTAAAAACAGTTTATGTTTGCCATTAATTTCAAATTTTTTCAACAATAACGTCATTAAAATCTTGTTATAGCATAATCTAAAAAAGATTTTGAAGTAAAATTTCTTTTAAAAGTTGTAAATTAAACGCAAACATTAACTGTTTTTAATTACCCCAAATGAACTCTAATTGCTTAATTAAAAGAAAAACCTAATTGCAAATTAATTTATTTAAATATACTATCAAATTTCAGATATTAAATTTTTAATTTCAATCTTGCATTCTTCACTAATTTTCAAAATTGAATTTGAAACGGTCAAAATAGGATTTGAAAATTTTGGGTAGAGAGTAAAAAATAATGTTAAATGTTTAATAATTTCAAGTCATTGTAATTTAAATAAATCTCAAACGCCAATTAAAATTTTCAATTAATTTTAGTTTTAATACTCAAAAATTAATTGTTTTGCATTTTATTTTGGCTTACTTCAAATATCTTAAACTGTTTCTAATTTTCTAACTTTATTATAAACTTTTTACATCATTCAAAGAATTTGTTGTCGTGTTTTAGATTTTCTTTTATTTTCTTCTTTTTACGCAAACTATTTCAGTTTATTTTATATAATTTTGTTTTTAAACACATTTTCTTATTTAATGCTTACTTTTTTTATGTTTTTTTTTAGTTTATTTTCCACAATTTTTATAATTTTATCATTTTAAAAAAAATTATTTTTATTAAAATTTGTCCTTAAAACCTTCTGATTTTGCTTTAAATTTCTTGAATCGCTTTTTGAACTTTTAATAATATCATTAATTTTTATTTTACAATTTCAAATTTTTTTATAATATTTATTTCTTATATTTTTTTGTTTAATTTATGTTTAATTTTTATAATTGATTAAACTCTTCCTTTTTTCTACTTTATGTAAATTTTATCTTATAATAAATTCCTCATTTTATCATTTTTATTCAAATTTTTATTTAAAAAAAAACTTAGTAATTGTTCTTTCCTTAATTTTTAAAACAATTTTTTCAAAGTTTTTTTTATTAGTCAAATTTTAACGTTTTTCATGTTTTTTTCTAATTTGAAAAAAAACACATACATAAATGTTTAAATGTTTTTAAAAATATTCTTTTTATTCTTTTGCAGTTTTAATTCAATTTAAGCGTTTTTTCTTAAACTTTTTAATATTTTAAGATTTTAGTACCATATTTGTGGATTTTCCGCCAATTTTTTTGATAATTCTCTTAACTTTTTCATTTTTAAAAACTCAATTGTTTTTTGTAGGTTTTTCAATTATCTTTTTACATTTTTCTGTATTTCTTCATAATTTTTTAATTTTTATTATGTTAAAAACACTTTTTTCTTTTTTTTTTAAATTTAGGTAAATTTGATGTTATAATTAATTTCTCATTTTATCACCATTTTTCTATTTCTTAAAATTACTTTCCCTGTTCTCAAAAATCTTTAATTTCTTTTTATTTAATTTGTCATTATCATTAAAAAAAAAAAAAAAAAATTTGCCTATTTTTTAAAACAATGTGTTTAAAGTTTTTTCTTATTACATAGTAAAATTTTAACGTCTTTTCATAGATTTTCTTGTTTATTTTCTTAATTTGAAAAAAACGTATCTGTAAATATTTTAATATTTTGAAAAAAATATTTCTTTTAATTTTTTGGTAGTTTTAATTATTGGTTTTTTAAATTGTACAAAAAATATTTCGCATAATATTGCGCAGGTGTTTTGATTTAAAGCACAAACAATTGAAGCATTTTTTCTTAAACTTTCTAATATTTAAAGACATTACTGACAAAACTATTCTCTTTAATTCTCAGTTATTTTCTTTAAATCTAAATTTCACTTTTCAATTATTTTCTTTAATATTAAAATTTATCGCCTTTTTTCTATTTTTTTCGATTATCATAAAATTTCTTAAATTTTAAATCCAATTTTTTAATTATTTCCTTTAATTTTGAATCCCATTCTTCAATTTTTATTTCCATTTTTCAGTTTTCAATTGTATTCTTTTATATTCATTAATTCTCGGCTTTTTTATACTTTTTTTCAATTTTTAAGTATATTCTTAAAATTTCAATTCTATTTTTCAATTTTCAGTTGCTTTCTTCAATTTTAAATTATTTTATTTAATATTTAACAATTCTCGCATTTTCTGAATTGCGAATTCAGAATTATCAATTATTTTCTTGAAATTTGAATACAATTCTTCAATTTCCAATTGATTTCTTAAATTTGTATTTATTTCCTACAATTTTTTCCATTATTTTCATCAGTTTTCAATTGACAATTTATTATTCTCATTCAATTTTATGATTTTTCATCAATTTAAGAAATTTTTTTGTTCGAATGCCGATTATTCTCGACATTTTTCATTTTTTTTTTCAGTTGTACTTATTTTTTACAGTTAATTATTTTCGTAATATTTTAATTTTTTATTTAATTATTAATTATTTTCTTAAAATTTCGATTTCATTCTTTAAATAGGAATCTAAATCTTTCTTTCTTCAATTTTTAATTCTTTTTTTCAATTATCAAATATTTTCTTTACTTTTCAATTATTTTTATCGATTTTTAATTAATTCTACAATATTCAATAATTCACGGATGTTTCTAATTTTTAATTTAATTATTCAATTCTCCAACTATAGCATTATCAGTTATTTTCTTTAAATTTAAATTCCTTTTTTCAATTTTCAATTATTTTTTCGATTATCATTAAGTTTCTTTAATTTTAAATACAATTATTCAATTATTTCCTTTAATTTTTAATTCAATTCTTAAATTGTTTTTCCATTCTTCACTTTTCAGTTGTTTTATTCTATATTAATTAATTCTCGACTTTTTTCAATTACTTTTTTTTCAGTTTTTAATTATATAATTTAAATTTCAATTCCATTTTTCAATTTTTAATTACTTTCTTCAATTTTCAATTATTTTTTTTTTTTAATTTTAATTATTTTTTTCGATTTTGAATCCAGTTTTTGAATGTGCAATTATTTCTAACAATTATTCCTATAATTTTTCAATTATTTTCTTTCAATTTAATATTTACTGTTTAATTTTTTTAAATTATTTTCTCAGTTGTCTATTAATCTGGTCATTTTTCGTATTTCGTTTTCAATTGACAATTATTTTCGTAACTTTTCACATATTTTTTTCAATTTTTCAATTATTCTCGTCATTTTTCGATTATTTCTTTTAATTATTATTTATTTTCTACAAATTTAAATTATTTTTTACAATTTTTCCAATTTTCAATTATTATCTTAAAATTGTATCATTATTCTTCCAACAGTTATTCCTATAATTTTTCAACTATTTTGTTTAAATTTAATATTTGTTCTTAAATTTTGTAAACTATTCTATTGAATTGTGAAATTAGGTATGTAACCATTTTTCGAATTTTGTTTTGCCCTGTCAATTATTTTCTTCATTTTTCAAATATATTCTTCAATTTCGTAGTTTTCATTATTTGAATTTGCAAAAATTTATAGTTTTAAATAACCAACAACAATGCAAAGTTTGTTTGTTAATGTTACTAGTGGAATAATAATGCGTAATTCTTTTTAAATGTTTAAGATAAATTGAGGAGTACTTTTTCAAAAGTTGATAAATCCACATTTTGTTATTTCGAGAAAATTAAACAAATGCAGTTTCGCACCTAACCCCTAGAGTTAATTATAAAGTAGAAAAAATATATGAAATTATCTATATATGAATGTTTTTTGCACTTAAGGAGATTTATTTTTAATTAAAGTTTATAGTGATAAAGGAATTTAAAAGTTTTTTTAATTTATTCTGGGAAAAAAATTAAAATTTTTAATCATCTTGGTGAAGTCCAAGTTTTTTTTTAATTGAAAATTCTTTGGTAATAAATTCGCAAGGTTCCTAATATGTTAAATTTGTAATTATCTCAACTTTTTTGAAAAATGGATTCATTAACTTTTGAAAAAGTGCTCCTCAATTATTGTCCAAAAATTGAGATTTTAAATTTTTGTGATAAACAACTTTTTACCTTAATTATAATTAATAAGATTACAAGAATGTGTGAATTCTCAATTTCAGTATAAAGTTATATTTTATATATAAATCTCCATTTATCGGAATTTTTAACTTCCCGAATCAACATTTGTTAGATTTAACTTTCCGACTACTAAACAAACAAAATTTGCATCTGGGCGACCAAAGGAATGAAGAATTGCTAAAGCAGCTTTCTGATTGGCTCTTAATGCTTCCGGAAAAATTACCAGCCAATCGGAAAGCTGTTTCAGCAATTCTACATTCTTTTGGTCGGACAGATGCAAATTCTGTTTGTTTAGTAGTCGTAGAGTTAAATAATATTCTGACAAATCAAGATTCGGGAAGTTTAATATTCGGCCACATAAATTCCGGTCTATTGGAGATTCTGTGACCTAAGTTTTGAAAAAAAAATGATGCCAACCCAGAAAGACCTTTCAAAGAAGTTTAATTTCTATTAACACGATTGTTTAGAAAATTGTTTATTAAATTACTGTTTTGTTTTTAGATTACAGAGTCGTCGATCCGAGATTTATTCCCGAGAGTCCGAGCGGAGAGGTTGAACCGAGCAAAGCACGAAGGAAATTGCACATGTACAGTGATCTGGATTTGGAATGGAGACTTCAGAACTACACTCTTAAAGAGCCACAATTATTGACTGGAGGATTCCCAACTAGATGTAAACTATTCCCAGAATATGCGGAAGTATTTGATACAGGTTTTTGGCATCATCTGACTGATTTGAATCCGGAGGCGAAAGAATTTGTTCCTGCTCAGCAAACAGCGGGTGCATCAGTTTTTCGCACTGTGAACGGTCTTCATGAAGAGGCAATTAGGTGGAGACAATGCAAACGATGTCCCGGCCGCTTTCCAATGAGCACTGAAACAGGAGATTACATTGTCCGGGAGCCGTGTCTTCATCATCCTGGCAAATTCATTGAAAATGGTTGGGAGTGCTGCGGTCAGATGAACGGAAAACAGGAAGGCTGCGTGAAAGCATCGACTCACGTCTGGACTGGATTTGAGGTTGGGTATAACGGGCCGCTGGCTGGTTACGTTGAAACTCAACCCTTGAGTCCATTTCCATCCAACAACTTGAGATACGGTGTCTACGCTGTCGACTGTGAAATGGCATTCACAAAACGAGGAATGGACGTGATCAAGGTGACCGTTGTCTCGTTGAGTGGACAAGTGATTTATGACGAGTATGTCATGCCGGAGGACGAGATTGTTGATTATGGATCTGAGATTCATGGCATCACTGAAGAGCAGGTTTTGAAAGCTAGAAAATCTTTGTGGGAGGTTCAGAGAGATCTTTTGCAGTTTATTCATGCGGAGTCAATTCTCGTGGGTCACGGTGTTAATTATGATCTGCGTGTGTTGCGTATCATTCATAAACGCATTATTGACACTAGTTACGTTTTTCCACACGACAAGGGATTACCGCGTCGTCGCAGTCTCAGAACTTTGGCGAAATGTCTCCTGCAGCTGGACATTCATGCCCCTGGACAGATTCACGACTCGATCGAGGACGCGAGAGCTGCCATGGAGGTGATGTTAAATAAACTCGAATATGACTTGGGTTTATATAAATGAATCGTCGAGTGCGCTGAAGTGTGAGAAAAATAGGTAGGGAAGTGCCTGTTTAGAAAGAAATAGGAAAGGAGTACTTGTCGGGAAAAAGACAGGTACGAAGTTCCTGTTGAGAAATAAATAAACATGGTGTCCCTATTTTGAGAAAAACGGGTCCACGGAACCTGTTGCGAAAAAATAGATTTGGAAAATCTATTTTAAAACAGTGGGTGAAATTGAGGTAAAATTAATTATCGGTATATGAAATACCTGGAGATTTTATTTGTGTGAAAGCTGAAATGTCTGTAATGTTTACGACGAAATGAATATAAGGATGAAATGCGTGATTGAAGTCTATGGTTTATGTTTTTATGTCTCAAGTGTTTAATGATGAATTCTCATTTGTAAATATATTGTGTAAATACAAATACAAATCATTTCTACGCAAACTGTATCATTTTATTCTGAGGAATAAAGTAATGTTGATTATGAAAAAGTTAATAATTCTTTTAATATATTCAGGGCTGACAGTGGACTAGGTGTAAGTTGAAATAAATCAATTTTAAGAGAAAAAAGTCGAAAATTAAAAATGTCAAAAAATAAACTTTTTGGGTCAACCGTCGACATTTTTTTTAAATGCAAATTTTGACAAACCCTTTGTTCAGAGACTAGACAATCCAATAAACTAACGAAATTTTTTTTTGGGCTTTCGATTTCAGATAAAACATTTTCGACTTATCAAGACAGCTACAAAAAAAGAAGCTCCAGAAAAACTGTGTTTACGTCCATTATTTTCAAATGATTTAATATAATAAAATTTTTTTTCAACTAAACAGTCATAATATTTCACAGTTTCAGATTATTTTTTTGTACAAAATCAGGCTTCACAGGCGGTCCCCTATTTCCCCTAAATATCCCCTATTTTGCGACTGGTCCCTAAAAGTCCCCTATTTTTCACGAAAATATATTTAAAGTCTAAGTATCTAGAGATATTCAATTATTTTCCATCTTTAAATTTTTATTATTTTTTGTCAATCTTCAATTATTTCTATCATTTTTAAATTATTTTCTCCAATTTTTAATTTATTAAATTATATTTCAATAGATTTCCTGAATTTTCAGTCCTTCATCTCAGATTTCAATTATTTTCTTCAATTTGCAATTATTTTTATCATTTTTTAATTTATTCCTACCTTTCATACTTCTATTCATTAAATTTATAATTTTTCAGTTATTTTATCAAACTTTAAAAATATTTTGTAAGTTTGAAAATATTTTCTCAAATTTTTAGTTTTTAAAAGTATTTTTTCATACGCTTTCTACATTTTTAATTTATTAATCTCAATTTTCAGTTATTTGTATTATTTTTTAATTATTTCCATCATTTTTAAATTGATTTCTGTAATTTTTTAATTTCTTTCTCCAAAATATAATTTTTAAAATTATTTTCTAATTGATATACTAAACTTTTAATTACTTATTTCAAATTTCAATTACAATTTTTTTCATATTTACAATTACTTTCGGTAGTTTGTAATCAATTTACTAAATTTCCATTTATTTATCTCAAATTTCAATTATTTTAAAAAATTTATCATTATCTTTGCCATTTTTCAATAATTTTTTTTAATTCTCGATTGTTTTCTTCAATTCTCAAATATTTGTTTATATTTTAAATATTTTTTTCAAATTTAATTTAATTTAATTTTTCAAGTTAATTCCCTAAATTTTCAATTATTTTTAAAAATTTATAATTATTTTTGCAATTTTTTATTTATTTCCTTGAATTTCATATATATTCTGTAATTTTTTTCAATTATTATTCTTAAATCTTGATTGTTTACTTCAATTTTCAAATATTTTCTTAATATTAAATTACTGTCTTCAATTTTCAATTATTTCGATAATTTTGCAATTTTTTTTCTCCAATTTTTAAAATTATTTTCCAATTAATCCCCTTCTCCTTCAATTATTTAAATCATTAATAGAATTTAATCAATTTTAATTCTTTTTTTTTCAATGTTCAATTTGTTTTTATAACCTTCTTATTGGTTTTTTTCGATTTTAAATTACCTTCATCATTTTTCAATTAGCTTCCTAAATGTTTAATTATTTTTCTCAATTCTCGGTTGTTTTCATCAATTTTGAATTTTTTTCAATTATTCTCAGCATTTTTAAATTGTTTTTTTTTTTCAATTTTTAATTATTTTCTCAATTTTCAATTGTTGTATTCAATTTTTAGTTGTTTCTATAATTAAAAAATTGTAGAAACAATTTTTAATTTTTAAAATTATTTTTAAATTTGTTTATTATATTCTTAATTATGTATCTCAAATTTGAATTCTTTCTTTTCATTTTATTAGTTTTTTAATCTTTTTTAATTGTTCTTTTGCTAATTTTAATTATATTTTCATCATTTTTTAATTAATTACCTAAATTTTCAACTTTTTTTTTAATTTACCATTATTCTTATTCAATTATTTTCTCTTTCTATAATTTTGAATTATTATTATTTATCAGTTTTAAATTGCTTTCCACAATTTATACTTTTATTCCTTTTTTTTGTTTATTAATTTAAAAGTTTTGTAATTATATATTTTAATTTAATTTTTTTTATCCTACAACTTTGTAATTTTGTCCTACCCAAATAAAGTAATCGAGGTTCTACCGTATATAATTCATTTATCTTTATTTATGAAGTAGTACCCTAAAAGTTTCCTATTTTTGAATATTCAGTCCCCTATTTTCCCTAAAATATTTTTCATTGTCACTGTGAAGCCTGAAAAATGTTTATTTTTATGTTTAAATTACTTTAAAAGTTTAAAAAAAAAAAAAATTTTCATTAAAATTAAAAATTATATTAAAAACCTCCGTCTATTTGCTTGGAAGTTTTTAATCTTATAAAAATGCTTAAGTTTATACTTAAATTTTAATAAAAGTAAAAAACTATGATTAAAATTTATTATCATAGAATCTTTTTTTGAAAAATTTCAGATTTCTAAAAAAAAAAAAAAAGTTTCTCCTTTAATGCATTTTTTAATACTTTTCTTATAATTGATCAAAAATTTCGTAAAATAATTCACGTTTTTTTATTTTTTTGCGATTTTTAATTTAATTTTTTCAAAGAATCTTTAAATTTATTACACAAGTTTCCATTTATTTTTCTATTTTTTTCTTAAAATTTCAATTTTTAAATAATTGCCAGGAATATTTATTTATTTTGTTATCAATCACAAAAACACCTGAAGTCGAAGAATATTTAAATTTTCTACACAAGTTTCAATTTACTTTTGTTATTTTTCAATTATTTTCTTCAAATTTCAATTACTTTTTTTTTTATTCATGAATTTTTGTCATTTTCCAATTATTTTTTTCATATTTTTTATATTTTTGCGATTTCAGAATTATTTTCTACATATTAAAAATCTTTTATTTGTCATGAATTTTAAAAATTTGAACACTAGTTTTTAATTATTTTCTACAATTTTTAATTATTTTCTTCATTCTTTTTATTATTATCATGAATTTATTAATTTTTTACACCCTCTTTCAATTATTTTCCACAAACTTCTAATATTAATCTCAATTTTTCAATTATTATCTATAAATCTTTAATTTTTACACCAGCTTTCAATTATTTATGTAATTATTCAATTAATTTCTTAACATTTGAATTATTTCGTCAATTTTTCAAGTATCGCCTTTAAATTTTTAATTTTTTACATTAGTTACCAATTATTTTTGTTATTTCTTAATTATTTTTTTCAATATACAATTATTTGTGTCCTTTTTCAAATAGTTTTGTGATTTTGGAATTATTTTTTTTTTAAGTAATTTTCTTTAATTTTTTTATTATTGTCATGAATTTATTAACTTTTACATCAGTTTTTAATTATTTATGCCATTTATTCAATTAGTTTCATTACATTTCAATTATATCGTTAATTTTTCTATTATTTTATACAATTTTTCAATAAATATATATTCCATTTTTTATTTTTTACTTCATTTTTTAGTTATATTACTCATTCTTGATTACTTTTGTCCAAATTTCAGTTTTATTTTTGTCGTTTTACAACTGTTTTCTACAAGTATATAGATTTTTCTTGACATTTTTAAATTATTTTCTTGAAACTTTTATTATTTCTTTTTTCAATTTTTTAATTATTGTCTAAAAAGTTTTTTTTTATACCAGCTTTTAATTATTTATATGATTATTCAACTAGTTTCTTTAAATTTTAATTATTTAGTCAATATCTCAATAATTGTACTCAAACTTTTAATTATTTTTGTCATTCTTGAATTATTTTCTTGTAGTTTCAATTATTTTTGAAACTTTTCAATTATTCTCTTTAAATTTCAATTATTTCGTTCCAATTTTTGTTTTAATTTTTTGTTTGTTGATCAATTTTTCAATTAGTTTTGTCATTTTTTCACAATTTTTTTTCAATTTTTATTATATTGGGGAGACCTAATTAATTATTTCCTTGCTGACGCCAGCCGTTTATTTCTTTTTTTTTTTGCTTTTAATTTTTAATTTTTTTTCACATTTTGTTGATTAATTTTTGTATTTTTTACTTTTCTCACCTTCTGTCATTTTACTAGTTTCTATAAAATTCTAGTTACTTTTTAATTTTTTATCTTAGATCGCTAGTTTTTCTTATAGATTAGCGCATTTTTTTATTTTTAATTTAAACTTCTACTTCTGCTATTTAAACTCCAACATCTACGATTGTTTCTTAAAACTTGTAATATTTAAACATGTTTCCTTGTTCTTTGGAACAATGAAATTTCTGAAAATTTCTTTAGTATTTGAATAATTTCCTTAAAACTTTCTTAATTTAAACAAATTTCTTCGTTTCTTTCGTAGACTTCCTATTTATATTTTTATATTTTCGCCAGCTTTTAGTTCATTTTCCCTACTTTTTTTTTGCATTCATACTGTTATTATTTTAAATCTTATTTTTAATTTCCTATATTTTTTGTCAATTTTACCAAGATTTTCTTGTTTTTATTAGATTTTCTTAATTTAAAAAACTTTCTTCGTTTCCTTACATTTTTTTATTTTACATTTATATTTTAACAGTTTTTGCAAATTTTACACGCTTTTTTATATTTTTATTGTTTATTTTATTCGTTGTTTTTATACTGTTAATAATACAAAATATTCTTAGAGATTTTTCTATTTTTTTTTCATAATTTGTTAAATTTTTTAAAACCTTTTCCATTTTTCAAATTTTTTTTATTGAGTTTTTTTAATAAAATTCACATTTTGTATTCCTTCAACTTTTTGATTTTTAATGTTAAATTATGAATTAATATATTTCTTTTTCCAATAAAAACTTGTTATCAATTTGTTATGAATTGTTTTCCTTTTCTGAATTTTTACCAGTTTGTAATAAAAATTTTAATTTTGAAATTTTTTGTCTGTAACAAATAAGCATAACAAATCCGACAAGAAAAAAATATAAATTTCTGAAAATCGTTGAAAAAGTGAATGAAAACTGTACAGTTTATTTTCAGTACTTTTATTCTTATTAAAAAAATAGTTTACATAAAATTATCATCTGAAATGTCAACATTATTCGAACGATATATCACTACTTAATAAGCTCTCGTTTCAAATAAATAAAAATAAATTACAAACTATAATCTGGTATTACAACATTGTATCGAAAATTTTATAGAATACGATTAATTAAACAGTCGAACGTGACACTATAATTAAAAACATTCTAAACGTAATAATTATGTAAATAAATGTTTAAAATTAAGGCTCATTGGAAGAGAATACAAGTCTTATTCACAGAAATTGCAAATTACTTTTCTTAAATGAAAATTCAACTACTTTAAAACTAGGTTCTCCTTACATAAGAATAACAATTTTTTTTTCATCAACAAGTGAATAATACGATAATTTTCTCAAACTTGAAAAATTTCAATTGCAAAGTATTTGCACTTTAACATATGTTTCTTATTACGAAAAACATTTCTTCAAATTTTTTGATTATACAAATTATTGACAGGTTTTAATTAGTTAAAAATTGCAAAACAATTTCTATATAACTATTAACCAATTGTTAAAAAGATTAATTATTTGTTATCTTTTTTTGGTTATTACTTAAAATTGACTATTAAAAACTTCTACAATAATCGGTGTTAAAAATACCGAAAAATCTTGTACAAAAAATTGCTCATTTCGCGCATTTACAAATTTACTTTTTCCACAACAATAATAATAATAATAATAATAATTAATCTGAGGCTGTTAATAGACTCTGAGCGTCTAATAAATTGTCATTCATATGCATTGAACTGTTCATAATCGGTGTACTAACAGTATTTCCTGAACTTCTATTACTAAACGGATAAAAACTGTCGATGTTCATGTGCACCACGTAGGACGTTATTTTATCAATCGGAGATTCACAGTTTCCATTGGCATTAATTTTCAATTGAGTGATATCATTCTGAACTAATCTTGCGTTAAGTTCGGCGTGATTCTTTCCACCATTGTGAATTTCTAAAGGTGGTATCCACCGGAAGTAACACTGAGACCAAAGCTCTAAACTTGAAATATTGTATTGTGGTTTTATGCAAAATTTGCCATTTTCCTTCAGGTTTTCTTGTTTAAAAAATGGATTATAAAACAGAAGAATATCCTGATCACTGAACTGCTCTCGCCAATCCCAAACGCTTCGAAGCACAAGAGGAATGTTTCGATCCTAAAAAAATTATTAATGTGAATTATTAATATTAACATGTGGAAATAATTGCAAATTGAACATCTGGATTGAAAATCGAAAACAATAATTAAAATTTAAGAAAATAGTAAAAAATTACGGAAATAAATTGAAAATTAAATTAAACTATAAACAATTTTGAAAAAAATTACATAAATGGCTAGATTAATACACAACCGAACAAAATAATTTAAAAAATCAAAGAATAATTATAAAATTTGAAGATAATAATTGAAAATTGCGGAAAATAATTAATAATTGAAAGAAATACTTTAATGATGAAAATAATTGAAAAATTGAAGAATATATGTTTAATTTTTATTTACATCAAATAAACGGGTATAAACCCAATACATCAACATAAGATAAGATAAGAAAAGCTATATAAAATTAATTTAACAATTAAGAGGCCTAGTTCCAAAAGTTACTTTCTTCAGCGATGAAATGAATAATTGTAAATTTTTGTTAAAAAAATCCACCTCGTCACTAAAGATGTGTGAACAATGATGAAAATAATTGTCAATTGAAAAAAAGTCGAAAAATAATTAGATTAATAGACAATTCAAAAAATTAAACAAGAAATATTAAATTTTAAAAAAAAATAATTGCCAAATTAAAATATTAAGGAAATTATAGGAATAATTGTTGGAAAGAATTGCACATTTAACAACTGGATTGAAAGTCGAAAAAAATAATTAGAATTGAAAATTGAAGAGAGCAATTAAAAATTGAGGAATTAAATTGAAATTTAAAGAATATACTTTAAAATTGAAAAAAAGTAATTGAAAAAAGTCGAGAATTAATTAATACCTATAGAAGAAAACAATTGGAAACTGAGGAATGGAAAAAAATTGAAGAATGGAATGAAAAATTAAAGGAAATAATTGAACAATTCTATTTAAAATTTAAGAAACTTAATGATAATCGAAAAAAATAATAGAAAAAAGGCGACAATTTTTTAATATTTAAGAAAATAATTGAAAACTGAAAAGTGGAATTTAAATTTCAAGAAAATAACTGAGAATTGAATAATTGAATTAAAATTAAAAAACTATTTTTAAGAGTGAAAAAATAAACCCGAGAATGATTGAAAATTTAGGAATTAATTGAAAATCGATAAAAATAATTGAAAATTAAAGAAAATATTTGAGAATTGACGAAAATAATTAAAAATTGAAGAAATAAATTGGAAACTTAAGAATTAAATGGAAATTTAAAAAAAAAATAATTCATAACTAAAATAGAAATTACAATATAACGAAAATAATTAACTATATAAAAATAATAAAAGGTTAAAAAAAATTCAAAAAATAGTGAAATTAATCGACATTTGAACAAAAAAATTTGTAAAATTAATGAATAATCATAAAATTGAATGAGAATATTAAATTGACAATTGAAAACTGATAAAAACTATGGAAAAAATTGTAGAAAATAACTATAATTTGAAGAAATCAATTGGAAAATAAAGAATTGTATTCAAATTTAAAGAAAATAATTGATAATTGAGAAAATGCAAGAATTATTGAATATTGAATAAAATAATTGAAAAACGATGAATGCAATTGAAAATTGAAGAAAATAATTAAAAATTGAAGAAATAAATTGAAGATTAAAGAATTAAATTGAAATTTCAAAAAACTAGTTGATAATTTATAAATAAATAAATAAATAATTAAAAGAAAAATTAAAAAATGACTAAAATAATTGACAATCGAAAGAAAAATTCGAAAAGTGGTGAGAATAATCGAAAAGAGAACAAAATAATTATAAAAAAATTAATGAATAATTATAAAATTTAAAGAGAATAATTGTATATTAAAAACTGTTGTAAATTATTGTAAAAATTATAAATTTATATTCTTTATTTTGTATCAGAAATAGTATTGAAAATCGATGTTCTTACACCAAATTTCTAATTGAAGAATCCAGGAATTTTTTATTATTAATTATAAATTTAGGATATATAAAATTAGTTGAAAAAATTTGATATAAAATGGCAAAATTTGCGGTGTAGGTTGACAATATATTTCGAACTTTAAAATAAAAAGTGAAAAAGCTTGAAGGACTAAAAATACATAAGAAAATTTTATAAAAAATGTTGAAGGAAACGGAGAAAATGTTCTAAAAAGTCTAAAAAATTATGAAAAACAATAGGAAAATTTTCAAATATATTTAAAACTTTAAGAACGAATATAGAAATAAGAAAGAAGTGTTTCTCATTAAATCTGAGAAAAAGTAAACATAAATTAAGAAAAAATGTAAAAATATAAATAGAAAGTCTATAAAATAAACAAAGAATTTTTTTTAATATAAGAAAAATAAATAAAAAATTTACGTTAAATAGCAAGTCGATAATAAATATTTCGACGTATGAAAATGAGAAAACTGACATTTATTCCAAGGAACTTTTTTCTTCTTTAAATAAATAAATAAATAATTATAACATTAATTAATTTCTTACCAGAGCTGCACGAATTCGGTCCCTTTCGCAGTTAAAAATAAAAGTATCGAAAATAGAAACGTTTACTGTATCCCAGAGTGTTGTTAAATACGTTTCCGTAAATTCGAATTCACTGGGAAATTGTTGACATAACTGCCAAACGCAGTCCAAAAAAAGAAGAAATATCGGCGACTGAAAAGAAAATTTTTTCATTTTAATTTGCAGTTTTTAAAAAAAATTATTAAAATAAATATTGAGTATTAAATTTTAAACATTCATTAAATATTTGTACCTTATCAGAATCTTCGTTGATTATGTAACCCAACCTATCACAAAAAGGATGCCCAGCAGCTATCCATTCCTTTTGTATAAGAGATTGAAAACCATTTATCGTTCTAAAGAACGGATCCAGTAACAATTGTGTTAAACTTGAAATAATACAACACAAATCTCGGCCACTACCTTCTACACACAAAAAAAAATAATATTTAAGGAAAGTCAAAAATAATATTAAATTTTTAATAATTCCAAGTCATTATAATTTTAAAAAATCCCAAACGCCAATTAAATCCAACTTTTTATTTTCAATTAATTTCAATTTCAATAGTCAAAAGTTAATTCTTTTGCGTTTCATTTTGTCTCACTTCAAATATTTTCAACTTTATCTAATTTTTTAACTTCATACATTTTTTCCTTCTTTCGCAACTTTTTTCCGTGTTTTAGATTTTCTTTAATTTTTTCCTTTTTACGCAAATTAATTCAGCTTATTTTATACAATTCTGTTTCTAAAACATCTAGGAAAATTTATTTACTTTAATACTTTGATGAGAAATACAAGTTTTTCTTGAATTGAAGATTTTTTTTAGATTCACTCATTTTTTTGTAAATTTATTTAATTTTCTTTTCATTTTGTTTATTTCTCGCAAATTTATTTACTATTTTACAAAATTTCTAGATTTTCGGATTAAAAAAAAAGTATTGTTAAAATTATTTTAAAAATACATATGTCTAATGTTTTAAACAAATTTGTTATTTTTAAAGGAATTTTCCTTTCTTGTTTCTAGACTTTTAACTTATTTTTTTTTAATTTTTTTAATTTTTTTCGTAGTATTTTTTTAGTTTATTTTACACAATTGTTACATGTTTTTATCATTTATTTAAAATTGTATAATTTTTTCTGAGCTTATTACATTTTTTTTTATTTTTTCCATTTTATAAAATGTTGCTTTATAATTTATTGTTTAAATCACTTTTTGAACTTTAAATTAATTTTCATTTTATAATTTCTAATTTTTTCAAAATATTTATTTGTTATATATTTAAACATTTAAAAAAAATTATATTTTTATCAACAAATTATATATATCCTTTTTGTGTAATTTCTTTATATGTTGGTTAATTTTTTTTCATAGCATTTTGGATGTTTTAAAATTTGCAAACTATTTTTTTGTTTTGTTTTTGTTGTTATTTTTGGAAACTAATCCTTAATATTTCATTCAAATTCATTAGAATCTCTTCATGAACATTAATATGATAATCAAACGGTAATTAGTTTCAAATTGCTATATTACCTTGCAGAATAACAGATTCTCCATCATTTAAGTGGCAGCAAGTTTCTACAGCTTTTTGTAAACAATACGAAACAAATTTAAGCCACTTTGTAGTTTCCAGAAGCGAATAAAAACTATTGTCTTGAACCCAGAATTGTCTGATATTTTCTGAAAACGACAAAAATATTTATTTATTATAATTTTGACACCAATAAATCATTTAACGACTATTGTTAAATGATTGTCAAAATTTATCGACGAAAATTTAAGACATTTTTGTATTATCAAACAGTCTAAAGTAAAATATTCTTTTTCAACAAATATTTCAAAATAATGAAATAATATAATAACTTAGATTTATTTAGAAAATTAATTAAAAAATAATTAATACTTATATATAATTAAAAGGTGGAGAAAAAAATTGAAAAGAGGTAAAAGAAAATGAAAATAAGAATAATAATTAAAAATTGAAGAAAATATTAAAAATTATTAAAAAATAATTGAAAAATTTACAGAATATAATTGAGATAAACAAGACTACTTGAAAAATGATAAAAATAATTGAAAATTAAAGATAATTATGTGAATTTAAGAAAAAAATTGAGAAAATTTTAAAAATTTATTTGATACAAAAGAATAAGAACTTAATAATTCGATATTGAAGAAATTAATTGTAATTTAAAGAAAACAATTACAATATGAAAAACAAAATATGTTGTAAAAATAATTGACAAGTGACGAAAGAAAATTTAAATTAATTAATAAACAATAAAACTAATTTGATATTAAATAAAATAATTGAAACTTGTGTAAATTGAATTTAAAATTTAGGAGAAAATCTGAAAAATAATGAAAATAATTCGAAATTGAAGAAAATTGTTGAAAAATAATAAAAAAAAAAAAAAAAAATCTAGTGTATTAAAACAAAAATTACCTGGTGAACACAAATTGACGAATTTTGAAAAACTACTTGCTATCGATTTGACACTGATTTCTTTGTTTAATTCAATGACAATAGGCTGTATGGCTCGTTGATGGCTTTTTCGTATATTTTCAAGCATTATGTTTTCCTGCGTTCTTTCAGTGATACTTGGTGATAATTCGGCCATTTTAACTAAAGCAGCGCCTTTTTCGCTTGACCATGACCAAACGGGTGGACGGTTATCTTGAAAGTGCTGAGCTGCATTTGTTAGCTGACTATCCGTTACGGACGCAGGTACTATTATATATTCTGGTAAACTGTAAACGAGAAAAAAAACCGAGAATATTTACATTTCTTGACAAAAATAAGAATTGAAACAATTTTTCTTAGATTTTTTTTTTACCTAGAAGATAATTGAAATTGTTCATTGGCAGTGGACAATCTCCATCCTTTTTTTAAATGACTACTTTTCTGCAAGACACGTTCCAATTCATCTTCCCAGTCGGATTTATCCCGAAAAAAACGAATTCCTTTATCTACACTGCAGTAATACTTTTCTCTGTAATAAAATTTTATTATTAAAAGATAATATTGTTATTAAAATTCTAAGAATATGGTGAATTTTATACAAGATTGTTTTCAAATACTTATTTAAAATTAAAAAGTTTCAAATTGATTAACTAAAAGGACTTGAATTCAAAAATTGAAAAGATAAAATTCAAAAATTATGAAAGAGTGTTGAAAAATAATACTAAATAAATGTTATCAGAGAAAAAAAATTTACATAATAAAATTAAACGCTTTTGAGTCAATGGAGGGTTTTTTAATTTGTTCCTTATTTTTCTTTTAAATGAAAAGAACACTTTTTGTCGTATTACTTTATAAATTCATAAATATTAATTTTAAGAATAAATTCTGAATTATTATGAGTTATTGAATAATTAAAAAACTGAATTCGAAATCTTCCAGACGAGTCTACGTAAATTAACGAATATTTTTGTGAATTCCTGGTTCTTCTAAAAATATACTAAATTCGTGACAAAGCCCCGGATTTCTCGGATCGATGGACTCTGAAATTTAATAATCAATTATTTTTTAAAAGTGTAAATTATTCTCTTACTTGTAATCATAAGCAAACAAAAGTTGATGTCTGCTTGGAAATGCATGATGTAAAAGAGCGTTTACTACTTTCTGTCCGTGATCTGGGGACGAAAACTTGAATGAAAAAGTCCAAGTTCTGAAATTCTGAAATTAAAGAAAAAATTAATTATTCCAGCGACTTTTTAAAAAACAATTTTTAAGATTTTTTCAATGTTTTCAAGGACGAAAATAAATCAAATCATGAAACACTTTTTAATAATTGATTGAAAAACTAAGAATACTTTTAAGCTGGAAATAATAATTAAAACTTTTAAAAAATTAAACATCAAGAAAAAAATTTAAATATCGCAGATTATAAATTAAATTTGAAGACAAAAATTTAAATATCGAAGAAAATAATGGTAAATTGAAAAAAATAATTGAACAATAACTGAAATAGTTAAAATTGTAAAAAAAATTGAAAAATAAGAAAATAGTTGAAAATATGAACTAAAGGATAAAATATTATTGAAATTGAAAGAAAATAATTGAAAATTGAAGAAAATAAATAGAAATTTAAAAAATTGAAAGTAACTAGATTTGACAAAAATAACCAAAAATAGATAGCAAAGTGATAATTGCAGGAAACAATTACAATAATTAAAGACAATTATTCAAAAAATCGAAAAATACAATTGACACTGTAAGAAAGAAAAAAAAATTTAAATAAAATAATGAAAATATAGGTATATTAAAGAATATAATTGAAATTTGTCAAAAAGAATTGAAAATAAAAAATAAAAATTAAATCAAGAAGGAAATTTTTTTAAAAAATCAAAACTAATTAACAAATACTTAAAACAATTAAGCATTGTCTGAAATATTGAAAACTAAAGAGGATAATAATTAATAAATGAGAACACAATATGATAAATTCGAAGAATATAATTCAAAATCGAACCACAAAATTAAAAAAATTGAAAAATATAATGGAAATTTGCGAAACTAATTTAAAATTAAAGAACACAATTATGACCGAAATTAATTATAAATTAAAGAAAATAATTGAAAATTATGCAAAATAATTAAAAATAAATTGCAGAGAATAATCGATAAATTATAAATAAGCGATTGTAACTGATAAATGAAAAC
This sequence comes from Ganaspis brasiliensis, assembly GCA_037103525.1. Classification (NCBI taxonomy): domain Eukaryota; kingdom Metazoa; phylum Arthropoda; class Insecta; order Hymenoptera; family Figitidae; genus Ganaspis; species Ganaspis brasiliensis. The sequence continues at coordinate 1,324,624 of JAZKLR010000254.1, read as the reverse complement.
ACAGATTTAATATTAAAGAAGATTATTAAAACTGAAAAAATAATTTAAAATATTAAACAATATAATTAACAATTGACGAAAAGAATTGAAAAATGATAAAAAATAATTGCAAAATTGAAGAAAACAATTTTATCAGTTAAAGAATATAATGCAAATAAAACAAACTAATTAAAAATCGAAAAATATAATTAAAACGATGAATTTTAAGAAATTAACTAAAGAACGAAGATAATTATAAAACCACAAAGCTAATTAAAAAAATTAAATAATAATAATCTCCGTTAACTCCTAAAGTTAGCTACTATTTATATTTATTCATTTTTTTCTGTCCAAGTTTTAAAACTTAAATTCGGTTAGTTAAGTTGGTTGGTTAGTTTTTATATAATAATAATAATTATGCCAGTGTTTCATTCTTATGTTGTTTTTTTTTAATTTTTTCTTTATTGTTTTAATAAACTTCTTACAAATAAACATTTGGAGATTTTATATTCTGATTATATTAAAAAAAATCAATTTTTTATTTAAATAAAAGAAATCCGATTTAAATCAGATAAATCGGATTTTTTGATTTTTTTAAAATAATCATGATTTTTATCAGCCATCTTTAAAAACAAATTCGGTGATTTTATATTATTTTCATATCTTTTTAATTATTTTCATTCTTATGGCATAATTCTCAAAAATTTCAATTCTTTATCTGAAATTTCAATTATTATTTTCATCAATTTTAGATTATTTCTGCGATTTTTTAATTATTCTCTTTCATTAAAATTTGTAAGTGATTTTGTAATTATTTTCTTTTTTTAAATATATACCTATTTTATAATTTTTTCAATTATTCCTCTCAAATTTTATTAACTATCGTCAATCTATCATATTTAAGTTATTTTCATAAAAATTTCAATTTTTTTCTCAATCTTAAATTATTTTCAACATATTTCAATTATTTTCCCAATTTTGAATTAATTTTATCATTTTTCAATTATTTTTATCGATTTTTAATTATTATTCTCATTTTATAAAATTTTTTAATTATTTTCATTTGTTTTCATAATTTTCAAATTTTTTACAAATTATTGTAAATTTCATTTATTTTTAGATTTCTTCAATTTTTTTTCTCTAATTTAATGTTATTCTCATTTTTTTCAATGAATTTCTAAGATTTTTTGTATTTTTCTCAAATTTTAATTATTTTTTTTATTTAAAAAAAAATTCTGTAATTTTTTCAATTATTTCACTCAAATGTGATTTATTTTTTACAACTTATCATTGTTTGTATCATAGTTCAATAATTTTTTGTCAAGTTTCAAATTGTAAAATCATTTTTTATTTATTTGACAAAATTTATATCCTCCAATTTTAAATTTGTTTTCAATTCTTTTATAATTCTTAAAATTTTAAACTATTTATCTGAGATTTCTATTATTTTTTCATTCAATTTTTAATTATTTATATGATTTTTTATATTATTTTCTTTAATTCTCAATTACTTTCTTTCTTTTTCGTAATTTCCAAATAGTTTTTAATTATATATGTTTAATTAAAAATTATTCTCTTCAATTTCAAATTATGTTTATCTTGTTTCATTTATTTTCTCTAATTTTTAATTATTTTCTTTTTTTTTAATAAACTTATGAAAGCTTTAATTATTTTTCTGAAATTTTCTTTGACTATTCTTTATTGAAAATATATTTTGTAATTTTTTAAATTATTTTCTCAAATTTTAATTATTTTTTTTCAATTTAATATTATTTATCTCAAATTTTAATCATTTTTTTTCAATTTTCAATTATTTTCCTTAATTTGTCATTATTCAATTTATTTTTAAGATTTTCAAGTAATTTTCGCAAATTTAAATTATTGTCTTTATTTTTAAAACATTTCTATGATTTTTTAAATTACTTTTCCCAGTTTTTTATTGTTTTTGTCGTTTTTTTTAAATTAATTTGCAAAATTTGCAATTATTTTGTTTAATTTTAATTATTTGTTGCAATATTTTTTAATTCTAAAATTTTATAAATTTTGTCTTATTAAAAAAGGTTTATTACGGTTGACTGAGGCCCCTCTGAGTAGTTAATAGTAACGCCACTGGTTATTTATTTAATTTAAAGGAAAAAAATAAAATGTTAAATAATTATTTTACAACATATTTTAGCTTAACCTACTTTTTTCTGAAAAACGTACAACTGAATCTTTCCAAATTTTGTGAAATTAATTTTTATAATAGTTTTATTTGGGGTGGAGAACGACTTTCTAGTTTGAGGTTATGTCAATGGAGAGAACGGAGAGAACCTCCTTAAATCATGATTTTTATGCAAACGCCCCAATGATTTAAATCAATTGCAGCCTTTATAAAGATAATATAAAAAATATAAATATTGTTATAATTATTATAATATTACATTTTATAATAATTACATTATTTGTAAATTTTAACGAAGTTATTTTATTTTAATTTTATCATTCGGAGTTATTAAAGTTAATTGAAAACAAATTCGATTAAAAAAAATTTCTTTCTTATGAAATTCAGCCAAATAAAATATTTAAGGAATTTTAGAACATGTTCATTAGGATGAAGGAATTCCCGGTTTAATAATTAATTTCCCGGTCAATTCAATTTCCGGTTTTTGGTCCAATCGACACCTTGCTAAATTCTGATTAATAGGATTAATAGGTCGCAAATAAATCTTAAATATACCAATTGATGTATTTTTTAATTGTCTACAAAATTGGTAAAATACGCTGAGAAACATCTAAAGTTCCAGAATTAGCCGCTAGGTGGCTAGATATCTTGTCTCTCGCTAGTGAATCTCGCTGGTCAAGTTTATAAGAACCCGACTCCTAACAGTTTCGAATCATGTTTGAAACAATAGTAATTCCTACGTTAACTTTCTCTAGAAAGGATCTTAATCGTTTGGTTTCGATCCACTAAATAAATCAAAAATAAATTCCTCTTAATTTTAAAGTTAACAACAACTTGAATATTTTATTCTATTTTTAAATACTGCTTTAAAACAAACAACTTCCATTTGGTAAATAAAGTGTTTATTTTGAATATAAGTGATTCTATGAAAAATAAAAAAACAACCCTAAAAATTAAATTATAAAATATTTTTGATTCTTTCAGCATCACTAATCAGAATGACGATAATTTTTATAAAAAATTAAAGTCGGAATTGAAATGGTCTCACCCCCTAGAATTGTTCGAGAAAAAAATATCCCTTTCTTTTTTTTATAATCAAAATAATATGAAAATAATATTTAGGGGTCGCTCAAAGTTTCCTATGTATTTTGCATCAGGGAAAAATTTTTTTCGTAAAAATGGTAAAGAATCCGTGAAAATCAATATTTATCAATAAAAATTCTCTATTTCTCTTTAGGAGACTTCAAAGAATAATGCCGAATTGTTTATTTAACCATTTTTTTTTAAATATTAAACCTTTTTTATGGGTCACCAAAAATATAAAAAACAAGCGTTAAAAAATATTTTTTACAATTTTTTGTACCATTTTTAATAAATAACATAAATATAGAGTTTTAAGAATTGTTTTATGTAATTGCTAATTTTTTTAAAGAAATTATTATTGTTTATTTACAACTGTTTATCAAATTAGGCTATAGAGTTACAACTTTTTCTCAGTTTTTAACCATTTTGAAGTTCCAAAATGTTCATCAAGTTTGCTGTCAAGTTTGAAAACTTCCGGAAAAGTTGCGATTCTGAATTTAATTTTTTCAAGTATCAATTATTCTCTTCAGTTTTTAAATTATTGTCATGAATGTTTAAATTTAATACACAAGTTTTCATTTACTTCTGTCATTTTTCAATTACTTTCTCAACATTTCAATTTTTTTTTCTATCTTTAAATTATTGCCAGGAATATTTAAATTTTTAACACCAGTTTCTATTCTACTTTTGTTAATTTTAAATAATTTTCTTCAAATTTTAATTACTTTTGTCATTATTTAAGTATGTTTGTCATTTTACTATTATTTTCTTCATATTTCTATTATTTTTGCAATTTTAAAATTATTTTCTACAAATTTCAATTATTTTCTTTATTTTTTTTTATTATGGTCATGAGTTTATTAAATTTGTACATTGGTTTTCAATTAATTTCAACAAATTTCATTTATTTTCTCCAAACTTCAATTATTCTCTATAAATTTTTTATTTACACAATTTTACACAAATTTCAATTATTTTCTTTATTTTTTTTTATTATGGTCATGAGTTTATTAAATTTGTACATTGGTTTTCAATTAATTTCAACAAATTTCATTTATTTTCTTCAAACTTCAATTATTCTCTATAAATTTTTTATTTACACACCATATTTCAATTATTTATGTCATTATTCAATCAGTTTTTTAAGATTTTCATTATTTTGTCAATTTTTCAAGTATTGTCTTTAAATGTTTAATTTTATGCACCAGTTATCAATTATTTTTTTCAAATTACAATTGTTTTTGTTTTTGTTCAATTATCTTCTTGTAATTTAAATTATTTTTTAAACTTTCCAATTATTTTTTTTTAAATTTCAATTATATTCTTCAATCATCAAATTATTGTCAGGAATATCAAAATTTTCTACTCAAGTTCAATTTAACTATCGTTATTTTTCAATTATTTTCTTCAAATTTCAATTACTTTTGTCATTTTCCAATTATTTTTTTCATATTTTTGTTATTTTTGCCATTTTAGAATTATTTTTTACAAATTGCAATTATTATATTCAATTTCTTTTATTGTCATGAACTTTTAAATTTCTTACATCTGTTTTCAATTATTTTCATTATTATTTTTATTAATGTCACGAATTTAATAATTTTTTTACACCTTTTTCAATTATTTTCTTCAAACTTTAATTATTTTTTTTATGTTTGAATTTTTTTGCCACTTTTGAATTATTATCTTCAAATTTCCATTATTATCTTCAAACTTCAATTAATTTCTTCAACTTTCAATTATTTTCCTCAAACTTATAAATTTTTTTTATCTTTACAATTATTGTCTATAATTTTTTAATTTTTACACCAGTTTTGAATTATTTATTTCAATATTTCAATTGTTTTGTCAATTTTTCAAGTATTTTCTTCAAATTTTTAATTTTTTTTTTTTACTTTAAATGTCATTTTCTTCAATCTTTTTATTATTTTCATGAATTTATTAACTTTTGAAGATCAGTTTTCAATTATTTATGTCATTATTCAATTAGTTTCTTCACATTTTAATTGTATCGTTAATTTTTCAATTATTTTATACAATTTTTCAAATAATGTATTAAAATGTTTATTTTTTTACTTTATTTTTTAATATATTTCTCATTTTTCATTAATTTTTTCTTCTAAATTTCAGTTATTTTTGTCAATTATTTAACCATTTTTTAATTATTTTTTTTTCAAATTTCAATTATTTTCTTGAAAATTCTATTATTTTTTTTCAAATTTTCAACTATTGTCTAAAAAGTGTAATGTTTACACCGGCTTTTATAATTATTATTTATGTCATTATTCAATTAGTTTCTTTACATTTTACTTATTTCTTCAATATCTCAATTATTGTGCTAAAATTTAAATTTTTTACACCAGTCTCAAACTTTTGTTTCAAATTTTAATTATTTTTGTCATTCTTTAATTATTTTTAAAACTTTTCAATTATTTACTTCAAATTCCAATTATTTCGTTTCAATTTTTGTCATCATTTTTTGCTTTTTAATGAATTTTTCAATTAGTTTTGTCAGTTACAACTTTTTTTTCAAATTGGATTATTTTTGTCATTATTTATTTATTTTCTACAGATTTAAATTATTTTTGCGATTTTCGAATTGTTTTTTTTTTCAAATTTGAATGGCTTTTCCTGCTGACGCCACCCAATTTAATATCAGTAATATCAAACTCTATATTGCTTATTCACTTTTTTTATTTAAAAACTGACTATTTAATCACTTTTTTTTATTTAAAAGCTCACTATTTACTCATTTTTCTTACTTAAAAACTCATTATTATGTATTTTCTCACTTTTTTAAATTAAAGTCTTTTTTTTCACTATTTTCAATCTGCAAGTCTACTGGCAGCCCTCCTTATTGAATAAATATTATTCATCGATTTGTTTTATTTATTATTATAGTTCAATTTCTAAAACGTATGGAAAACTAATCGTTACATTTTACTAGTAACAAAATAATTTAGTATTGAAGAAATTAATTGAGAAATTATAAAAAATAATTGAAAATTGAAATAGGTAAATTATAGAAATCATAATAGAAAAAAAAATTTACTTTAAAAGAATGATTAAAAACTGAAAAAATTTATAAATAAATTCAAATGTAGCTACTTGAAGCTCGGATGAATTGAATTTTTATTCAGTTCAAATTCGAATCGATTGGAGTTTAAAGAACTCCAATTAATTATTAAAATTAAAAGTACTTAATTAAAGTTTTTGTAAAAATATGTATAATTCAAGTGCCTACCTTGCAAACAATAAATATTCTTCCTTTTATTTTTGTAGAAACAATATTTCTAGGAATAAGCCGCCTCTTTTTATCTCCCATTATTAAATAAATGGAATCTATATTTGATAAACAAGTGTCCATGAAGCCATAAAGATTATTTTGTTGATGAATAGCATCCTAGATTAAAAAATATAAAATACAATAAAGACAATAGATGAAATTGAAAAGGATATTCAGTAAAATAAGTAATAATAATTATGTACTTTATTGTTATTTATTATTGCCTCCTCACAGAGAAAGTATTATTTTACCGAAAATTATCAATTCAATTTTTTGACTTATTTTAATATATGTTTGCATAAGAAGTTCAAAAATCACATTTTCAAAAATATCTCGAGACTCATAAGAGCTATTGAATTAAATTTTTTTTTATTGTTAGATTTCCATGTCGGATATAATAATTTTTGTCTTCTAAGCTAGTTTATGATATTTAAAAGTTAAAAGTTAAAGGTTAAAAGTTCAATTAATCCACGTTTCAAATATACTAAATTTGAATTTTGAACTATTTTAATCATTTTTTAATTATTTTTCACGATTGTTAATTATTATTATTATTTTCTAAGGTTTTCAAATATTTTTCTAAAATTTCAATTATTTTAATCAATTTTTTATTATTTTTGTGATTTTTTAATAATTTTCTTTAATTATAATTTTTTAAGTAATTTTGTAATTATTTTATTTATTTAAACATATATTCTATGGTTTTTTCAATTATTTCACTCAAATTTTATTTACTGTTTTCAATTTTTCATATTTAAATAATTTTTACCATATTTCAATTTTTTTCTTAATCTTAAACTATTTTCAGCATATTTCAATTATTTTTTTTCAATTTTCAATAATTTGTATCAATTTTCAATTATTTTCCTCGATCATTAATTAATATTCTCATCTTTTAAAATTATTTTTTTCAATTTTTAATTATTTTTATTTGTTTTCTTAATTTCCAATTTTTTTTTATACATTATCGTAAATTTTAATTTCTTTTAGTTCTCTTCAATTCTTTTATCCAATTTATTTAAAATTTTCTTAAAATATTTTTAAATTCATTTTTAAGATCTTCATGTATTTATCTCAAATTTTAATTATTTTTTTTATTTTTTAAAAAGAATTCCGTAATTTTTTCAATTATTTCTCTCAAATATCATTTATTTTTTTACAACTTATCATTGTTTTTATCATATTTTAATTATTTTCTTCAAGTTTTTAAATTTTAAAATAATTTTTCAATTATTTTCCAAAATTTATCTCCATTAATTTTCAATTTTTTATTTTTTTTTTATAATTTCAAAAATTTTAAACTATATTTATCTGACATCTCAATTATTTCATTCAATTTACAAATATTGATATTTTTTTTAATATTATTTTCTTCAATTTTCAATTAATTTCGTTTTTTCTTATAATTTAAAAAAAAGTTTTCAATTTTAAATTTTTAATTAAAAATTGTTCTCTTCAATTTTAAATTACGTTTATCTTTTTTGATTTATCTTCTCTAAGTTTTAATTTTTTTTTTTTCAAGGAACTTCTGTAAGTTTTAAGTATTTAAGCATTTTTCTGAAATTTTCTTCAACTTTCCTTTATTTAAAATATATTAAGTAATTTTTTCAATTATTTTTTTCAAATTTTAATTAATTTTTTTAATACCCAATCCTTTATTTTTCAATTTACAATTATTTTCTCCAATTTTTTCAATTTACTTTAAATATTTTCAAGTATTCTTCTCAAGTTTAAATTATTTTCATTATTTTTAAAAAATTTCTATGATTTTTTATAAATTTTGTCCTGAATATCTATTTATTTTATTTATTTGTTTATATAAATTTATTTTTAAATTTCATATTTAAAATATTTATAATTGTTCATAACACAAGATGTAGAATTATAATGTAGAATTATTATGTTTTCGTTGCTTTTATCTATAATTTTTTTAATTTTACAATCATCTCAATTTGAAGAATTTTTTTTTTTTAGATTTTTATTAAATGTTTCATTTTTTATTATTTCCTATTAAATGTTCTTTTTTTAAAAAATAAACTACTTACAAATAAACATTTAAAAATTTTATATACTCATTTTATATCTATTAAAAAAAAAATAATTTTTAATTTTCTTTAAAAAATATGATTGTTATCAGACATGGTTTAATTTTTGTCTTATAATTTTGTATTTTTAGAAAATGTTAAGATTTTTTCATCTTTTACTTTTGGTATTTTTTTTGTATTTGTATTTATATTTTAGGATTTTTTTTATTTTTCGTTATCAGACATGATATTTTTTTTGTATTTGTATTTATATTTTAGGATTTTCTTTATTTTTCGTACTTTTTATATTTTTTACAGTTTGTTAGATTAAGAAAAAAAAATCATTTCTCCATTTTCTTCCTATTAATTTAATTTTCTTGTTTAACAATTATTTTAGTCCTACCTTCCATTTTCAATAATTGTTTAATTTTTGTCATAATTTTTCTATTTCTTAAAAACATTTTTCCTTCTTTAAAATTGTTCTATCTTGCAATTACGAATTTTTGAAATCATTTACTCCATGCTTTTATCTACATTTGTTAATTTTCTTAGTTTTCTACTTTTTTGAAAACTTATTTTTTTTTATATTATGAAAATTTAATCTTGTACTAGGTTTATCTTCTTATTTCAACATCGTTCTTCTATTTCATAGAATTTTTTTTTCTTTTTAAATTTTTTGAAGTTTTCCAAAATTCTATTCATTCTTTTTTCCTCAATTTATAAAATAATTCTCTAATTTTCCGAATTTTAAACACTTTTTCTCTTTAGTAATAATATATTCTAACCTTTTTTTTTTTTTTTTAATTTTCGTATTTTTTATTCTTTTAATTTAAAAAAATGTCCGTGAATAGTAGAATTTTTAGAAAAGTGCTTCTACTTTTGCGATCACAGGAATATGAAAATATTTTTTTGAAATTTTCTCATTTATTCGACATAACTTGTTTGATTTTGATTAAATATTTAATTCTTCATTATTTCTCATTAAATTTTCCTAGTTTAAAAAATAAACTACTTATAAATAAATATACTGATTTTATGTAATTTTGGCTTTTAATAAAAAAAATCCGGTTTTTATAAAAAAAAAATCGAAGTTTTTTTTTAGAAATCAGCCCTGGTAAAAAAATCGTTCTTCTTGAGGAAGCAATAATTTCATGAAATGAACACAAAAAGTTTCATATTATTAATTATTAGATTTTTTTTCAGTTTACGTATAAAATTCGTTTTTTTTCCTGAAAAAAATTTAATAACACAGTGGAAACAGTTTTAAGATCAATTTTTAAAATGTTTTATTATTATATTATAATTAATTTATTATTCCACTATTATTTTATAAATTAATAACAAAAACTTACTTCTGCATTAGCATGTTCTGTTGTGAGAAACGTTAATTTAAAATTAGTAACGACAAGAACTCCTGAAATTCCCTGCTTGAAATCACCAACAGGAGAAAACATCAACACATTTTTTGCAGAAGCAGCGATAGATTCTCCAGGAAGTAATTTTATATTATTCTCACTCAAAGAATTTCGACGACTCGATCCAAGATTCTGTAAACATTTTTCAAATTCAGTCGAGTTTCTTAATTTTTACACTTTTAAAATTCAACACAATATTAACTCTATTAGCTCTATCTTAAAACTACGTAAATTATCCAAAAATTGTACCAAATTACAAATTTTAAACTTATAAATATGTGTGAAAAACTTGAGAAAGTGAGGTTAGGTTTCTCTGTTTACATTTAAAATTTCGTAAAAAAAGAAAAGATAAGACGATAATTATCAAACTAGTAAAAATTAAAAGCAAATAAAATGAATTTTTAAAAAAACTCACCTCCATTTCGTGCTCCTCTAAGCCTAAGTAACTAATGAAATTGTGAGAACTTTTATTCTCCATGATTGGAAATGGAACGAGCAGTCTTACAATTCACGAAAATAGATGCATAAAACTTTTTCTGTCTTTTTAGATAACTAATTTAACTATAAAGCTTCGTTGCAATCTTGTTGCTACATCGACTTTTGTAAACAATAATTTAATAACATTGATAAATTATAAACAGAGAATTAATATGCACTATCATGGTATTAATAAATTTAGAATTATTCATTTTATTCGGGATATTTAGTTGAGATTTAACTGCTGCAGGAAATGGTTATGAAAATTTCATATTTTTGATGTTTTTACATTTCACCACATTTCGCAAAAGCACAGTAAAAAAAGCAGTAAAAAAGCAGACCAAGAGAAAAACTGATTTATTATTATTTACTTATGATTTGAAGTTAGTCGAGATTGAGAGAGAGTTCGAGTATCGATTCGTTTTTGGTGGAAAATTTAAACCTTTGAACTTTAGGAAGTTATTCTTAAAATTTCAGATTTATTTGACATTTATTTATATTAAAGTTGATAAAAACTTTTTAAATTATTTTAAAGATTTTATAAGTTTTTTTACTGTCTGCGAATCAAAATTAGTCCCTTTTTGAGACATTTTCGGTTGAGTTCGAATGTTTGGGTTATTTTACATATTTGTAGTTTATAAATCACTTGGAACTATTTTATATTATACCCCTGGGGGGCCATAAATTTGTGTAGGTTAAAACAATTTATTTCGCAGATGTTAATTAAGAATTCGTAATTTCCGTTTTTTTTTGCACTGCGCCTGCGCGAAAACCCTTTCTGTGATTGGTTTATTCGAACTGACAAAAGTTTTTTTAAAAATGGAGGTTAAAGTGTCAGTTTGCGCGTTTAAGCGGCTGCTTTGTTGATAATTTTTTGTGGTCATATTTTGATTGAAACACCGAACTGTTAATACTTTTCTAAGTTTTATTACCTAAATTTGCATGGTTTGTTTAGTTTTAAAGTATTCTATAGTTGACTATTATTTAAAATCGCTACAAAAATTGCTCGTTTTTTTCGCACTTATTACAACATTGTAGTTCTTCGTGTTCATTGTGATTATTGCAGAAAAATTGTGTTATAAAATGGAGAAATATCAACATATTAGGGCATTTATTAATGCTGTAAATGAATATTCTAGGCATCAAAGTGAAGCAACGGCTTCTGCTCTTCAAATGAATCTTGGGGTGAGTTTATTTACATATTATTTCTATTTTCTCTGTAAAAGTTGATATTTATTGTTAATCACTATTATTTTTATTACAATTTATGTTTCTTATATTAATTATACTTAATTTATTATAATGTAATTAATGTTTATTTACTTTTAGTAATAGATTATAAAATCTTTAAAAGTGTCTTGTGTTTTTATTGTTATTTAGAATAATTTACAAAAAATAATTTTGCATATTTATCAACATTTTATTCTATTGTTGTTCTTACTTGTTTAATATAATATTTTTATTTTTTACGTCAAACAATGATATTATTAATATTCTTGAATTACATACATTTATTTGTATAGGACAAAATTTATATAATACATTTGAGAATTAGAAAAAAATTAAATAAAATAATTAAAATTTGAGATAAATATACTTAAAAATCTTAGAAATTGATTGAAAAAATGAGAATAATTAAAACTGGGTAAAATAATTGAAAAATTAAGAAAATAATAGAAAATTGAATAAAATAATTGCAATTTTTGAAAAATAATTGCAAAAATTAAAGAATATATGTGAAGTAAAAAAAAGTAATTAAAAAGCGATTTTTAAATTTTTTAACTGTAAAAAATAATTAAAACATTATAAAAATAATTAAAAATGAAAGAAAACAATTGAAATATTTGGAATTAATTAAAAAATAGTCAAAGTAATATAAAATTCGTAAAAATTATTTAAATAGGAAAAAGGTAATAAAAAATTGAAGATTTGAGAAAAATAATTGAAAAATGATTTAAAACATTAAAAAATGGAGACTATAATATATATTTGAGATAATAATTGAAAATTTAGTAAATTAATTGAAAATTAATTAATATGCCTAATTGTCTAATTAAAAAGTGGAGAAAATAATTGCAAAATGATACAAGGAAATAAAATTTTTTAAAAATAATTGAAAATTAACAAATAAGTAATTGAAAAGTTAGGAAATTAAATTAAAAATGGTGAACATGATTAAAATTTGGAGAAAATAATTGCAAAATGATAAAAATATATAAAAATTGAAAAAATAAAAGAAAATTTGAGACAATTAATGGAAAGTTGAAGGAAATAATTGAAATTTGGAGAATTTAATTACAAAATTATAACAATAATTAAAAATTGAAAGAAATAATTAAAATTCGATAGAATTAATGGAAAATTAATGAGAACAATTGCAATTTGAGAATAATAATTGAAGATCTAGGAAATTAATTGAAGAATAATAAAAAAAAATGGATTTTAATTTTAATTTGTAAATTAATTGAAAAAATTACAACATATATTTCAGGTAAAAGAAAATAATTTGCAGAAAGATAAAAATAATGGTAAATTTAAAAAAATAACTGACTCAAATTTGAGATAAATACTCAATTAAAAATTTAGAAAATTAATTTAAAAATAATTTTAATAATTTAAAATAAGGAAAAATAATTGAAAAATGATTAAAATAATTGAGAATTGAAGAAAATAGTAAAAATTTGTAAAAAACAGTTGAACAAATTACAGAATATATTTTAAATAAACGAGACTACTTGAAAAGTGTTAAAAATAATTGTAATTGAAAGAGAACTAGGAACGTGCGACAAACTTTGCTTTGTTGTTGGTCATTTGAAACTAAAAATTTTTGTAAATTCAAATAATGAAAATTACGAAATTGAAGGATATATCTGAAAAATGACGAAAATAATTGACAGTTGAAAACAAAATTCGAAAAATGGTTAGATTAATACACAACCAAACAAAAAAATGTAAAAAATCGAAGAATAATTATAAAATTTTAAGATAATAATTAAAACTTGAAAAAATTGTAGAAAAAATTTAAAAATTGCGGCAAATAATTCATAATTGAAGGAAATAGTTGAAAAATGACGAAAATAATTGCCACTTAAAAACAAAATTCGAAAAATGACTAGATTAATAGACAACTGACAAAATAATTGTAAAAATTAAACAAGAATTTATTATTAAATTACAAAAAAGCAATTAAAAATGGAATTGAAGAATGGAATTCAAATTTAGAGAATATCCTTAAAATCTGAAAAAAAGTATTTAAAGAAAGACGAAAATTAATGAATATAGAAGAAAATAATTGAAAATTGAAAAATAGAATTGAAAATTGAAGAATGGAATTAAAAATTAAAGAAAATAATTGAAAAGTGGAATTCAAATTTGGAGAAAATATTTCAGAATTGAAGAGAATAGAATTTGAATTGAATAACTGAATTGAAATATATTGAAGAATTAATAGAAAATCGATCAAAATAATTGAAAATTATAGAAAATAATTGAGAATCGAAGAAAATATTTAAAAATTGAAGAAATAAATTGAAAACTAAAGAATTAAATGGAAATTTTAAGAAAATAATTAATAGGTAATTAAGAAAAAAATTACAATGTGACGAAAATAATTAAATCTTGACAAAAATAATTAAAGATTGACGAAAATTAAAAAAAAAAAAATAATCAACATTCGAAAAAAAATTTAAAAATGGTGAGATTAATAGACAATTGACAAAAATAATTGGAAAAATTAAACAAGAAATATTAAATTTAAAGAAAATAATTTAAAATTTAAAATTTTAAAAAATTATTGGAATAATGGGAAATAATTGCTCATTTAACAACTGGATTGAAAATCGAAAAAAAATAATTGAAAATTCAAGACTGCAATTAAAAATTAAAGAGTGTAATTGAATTGTTAAAAATATACTTAAAAATTTTAAAAATAAAATGAATAAAAAGAAATGATTAAAAATCGAAGAACATTATTTAAATAATTGAAAAATACAACTTACAGTTAGAAGCAATGAATAGAAATTTAATAAGAATTGAATCATGAAACAGGTTTTGATATTGAAAAATATTTTGAAACTAATTACAGAAATGGATGAAAATAGTGAAACGGATAATTAAATTTATATTAATAATTCGATATTGAACAAATTAATTGTAATTTGAAGAAAAAACAATTTGAAAAATAATTATATTTTGTAAAAATAATTGAAAAATAACAAAAGAAATTGAAATTAAATAGGTATAATAATAAATAAATAATGAAATTGATATTTAATGATGAAGAATATAATTAAAACTGAAAAAGTTTTATTTAAAAAAATTAAAGAAAATAATTTAAATTTGGGGAAAGTAAATTTAAAATTTAGGGGAAGAATTGAAAAATAATTAATATAATTAAAAACTGACGGAAATTTTTGAAAAATTTATTTATTTAAGTATTAGTTTTCAATACAAAGTTCATAAAGCATTTTTTTCATATAAAAAATGATAAAAATAATTGAAAATTATAGTAAATAATTGGAATTATGGTATCATGAATGAATGAATGAATAAATGCATGAATCTTGTAAATTATTATAATATAATTATTCAAATTTTTATGTATTTTAGTGAATAATTTTCTTGAAGTAATTTATTTAAATTTCGATTATTTTGTATAATTTTTGAACTTTTGTAGTAAACAATTAATATTTTTTGCAGGTGATTAGTGCTTCGATAGACCTGAGTATTTTCGATCCAGGAAGTTGCATAGCTGCTGATTTTTACGTCAGTTTACACGAATTAATGAATACTTTAGGATCAAAAACTACTTTACTCTGGAGTGCGGTTGATGTTTTGCAAACTGCCTGTCGAAATCCTGCCGCTAGACAAGCCCTCACTCATACATACAAATTTGCCCCAATTTTAACAAGACTATTAGAAGTAATTTTTTCATTATTATCTAGACTAAGAAATAGTTATAAAATTCATTTATTATAATTTTTTCATAAAATTTAGACTAAGCAAATATTAAGTGAAGAGAATGCGGATAAATTTACTCTAAAAAATGAATGTATCACTTTGTTTAATTTAGGCGCAGAATTTAACGGCAGAAAAACTGGTGAGAGCCCTAAAACTTCTCCAGGAACTGACTTATGGAATAAAAATTTCCTGGCAAGAGTCACATTTACCATATTTAATAACCACTTTGACACAGTGGATATCGCAATCAACAGAAGAAGAAGTCCTCGCACTTTCTCTCGGCGTTTTGTCCAATCTCTGTTACAAAAACTTACCAGCCGTCTACACTCTGATGCGCACAATTGACTCCAAAACCTTTATTCGTACCTTAATTAAACACCAAAGTCGCAATATCAACACCAGAGTTCAGTGCTGTAAACTGCTGATAATTCTGGAACACATGAACACGGAACTCTCGGAAAAATCTATTCTTGATTTTACTCAAGTCACCTTCAAAAGTATTATTGAGGCTTTAAAAAAACGAGATGTTTTACTCCTAAGACACATTGTTGACTTTTTCGAAGATGTCAGGCAGAGCGAACATTCCAGACTTGTTTTATTATCATATTCTGAGTAAGAAAATATTCTTCATTTTTAATTTATTCAATTAATTTTAATAGTATTCTTAAACAGGGTGGCCAGTTGACAGGGAAAAACCTAGAAATGTCCGGGAAATTTGTTACTAAACCGGAAATTTCTTCTTGGATCTAAATGTTCTGAGAAATTTGTAGGAAAATTAATTTTTTTTCATATATAACAAATCTATAATAATCTATAATTTTTCTATCTTCTCCTTCTCATTTCCTTTCTCTACCTCCAAGCCTCTTATTATCACATTAGCTTTCCTTCTATCCTTCTCTATTCTCTCTAATTTCCTCTTCAACACTTTTACCTTTTCCTCCATATCTCCTCCTGCTGTCTTCACCAGATTCCTCACCTCCTCCTTCCCATCACACTTTCTTTCACTCTTATTTTACACACCCTCCTTTCTCTTACACTTCAACCTCTCACGCAAAATACACACTCTCTCTTACCTTTTTACCTCACACACGCTTTTCCACTGACCACAAACTACCTTATCCACAGCACTAATTATTTTTTTTGGTTGTGTACTAATCTAGACACTTTTTGAATTTTGTTTTCAATTGTCAATTATATTGCCCTGCAAATTTCAATTTTTTAAACACTAATAAGATGGGACCTAGTGTTTCCGAATGGATTTTTCGTGCTGAACACGAATCTGGGTTCAAAAACTTTCCATCACGTCACATTTTCAAGAAAATAAGGATTGAAATCCCTAAAAACAGCGTTTCTGGCAGTTTTTGAATAATCGGGGGCAAAATCCTGACGTGATATAAACTTTGCTATTATCAGAAATTAAAGGCTGAAACAAGCCCTTTCAAATAAGACCTATGCCAAGATTTCCAAAATCTTGGTTAGAAACAGTAATAGCTCTACAGCGGCTGAACCGTTGACGAAGTACTTAGCGATTCTTTTAAAGAAACCAAGATTTCCAAAACCCCGGTCAAAAACAGTAACAGCTCTACAGCGGCCGGGTGGCAGGGGTGTGTTTTTGTCTAAAGGTGGAGGCATAAATGAAAACAGAAAGGTATTTATTTAAAATTTGA
Source organism: Ganaspis brasiliensis (assembly GCA_037103525.1). Lineage (NCBI taxonomy): Eukaryota > Metazoa > Arthropoda > Insecta > Hymenoptera > Figitidae > Ganaspis > Ganaspis brasiliensis. The sequence goes on along the minus strand of JAZKLR010000254.1, from coordinate 1,307,570 downwards.
TTGTAATCGCTTTAAACTTGTTACTTCGAGGTTTTGAGTGTCACTGATTACGAATATTCAGTTACTCTTTAAAAATTCAAAATGGCAGATCACCTTCTCCTTAAGCCTTTTCGGTTCCCTTATCCAGCCAAGTTCGGAGATCAGCTAGGCCTCTTCCAGATACTTTCTTGCTTTCTCACGATCGAGGTTACTGATGTTTCATGAGGGGATTTTACTAAAACTACCGGGTCTTTTGTCCCTCACGAGCTCTTCTATCGAAATAACGAACTCAATAAACTGGTGACCGCTCGAGGTTATTTCATCGGGTACCCCTCCCTCCAACCCCAGTCCTTCATCTTCCGTGTCAAACTGAGTGAGGCAATTGTAAGATCCAAAATTGATCCCGATTCGTCTTGCCGAAATGTAAACTCCTGGTCCCGGTTTACTACGACCAGGTCATTCTTAGACACCATTTCGCTTATCAAAGTGTCCCTCCTGTCTAAATGGGGTTCTCTCTACTCGGGACACTTACCATTGAAGTCTCCCTTTATGAGGGTCCTCCCGCCAAAAACGTTGATGCTTTCTTCAAGAGATGCACTTCGGCCCCGAAATCTTCCAAGCGATCATTCGATGAGAAGTAGCAGCTATATATACATATACCCTCTACACCGAGAAAAAAGTTCGGTTGTGCCAACCGGAGACTCAGGTCAAAACTACTTGGCTGACTCAAGTAACGTTATTCCGGTCAACGCAATATTGGTCGCAAGTCCGTTTCAACCTTATAGTCAGACAGATTCTATTTAAGCGCCAAGTAGAAATGGACTGGCTCTATAGAAACACGTTACAAGGAGCCAAGTCAAAACAATCAGAGTGGCCACAGTTAACCACATAACATACGGCAAAGCTGTACACACCGAACTTTTTTCTCGGTGTATCCAAACGAACCCATGTCGAACTCTAGAAAATCGCTGATGCTCACTTGCACACTTGAATCCCAGATCTACTTTTGCCCTGGTACCAGACAGAGTGGTCCGGTTTCTTACACTGTTCAATGAGAAACAGTATATTAACCCCCCAGAATAGCCGTTAAAAACATGAGATCTTTCGCGATCTTCCCTTTGCCGAGGTTAATCTGAAGACACCTTAGCTCCTTCCTTGGAACTTATTAAATTCTGCTCTATAAATAGGGTAGAACCCACTTTCTGGACGGTGTTTAATGTCCTTCATTCGTTTGTCAGAGCTTTCAACAAAGATTCAGCACATGTTTCATGAAGTTGAAGCACCGTTAGCTTGTTTCTAGCTGGTTCCCATAAACCTTTTCAACTTCACTGCTGTGACCTCTTCTTTTTTCTCGAAGGCGGCAATCAAGACCCGACTTAGACTTGATCGGTCCTCCTAGCCCTTGAGGACGAGAGGCATATCGTTCTTCATCGTCCTCCAGATCGTTAGAACCTCCGTTTTAGTCTCAGCAGGGTGGACCACCGACTTCGTGTGCTTCAGGTTATCCTTCAATGTTAACCTGATAACGTCGTTCCTTCTCGACTTGCTTTCGTTAGAGGACTTCCTTTTTTCTCCAACTCTGTATTCTTTTTTGCGGGTTCCGCCTTCTCTTTCTTAAGGTGCATGAATATTCTCTAAAACCCATTTAGCTAAAATCCCATTCACTCTAAAACCATATAGCCTAAAATGCATACAGCCCAAATACCATTTAACCTAAATCTCATTAAACCTCAAACGCATTCAGCCTAAATCCCATTTTACCTAAAATGCTTTCAGCCTAAAACCTATTTAACCTAAAAGGCATTTAGCCTAAAATAAATTCAGCCTAAATCCCATTTAACCTAAAATGTATATAGCCTAAAATCACTTCCTAAATTTCATAGAACCTAATTTATAATGCAAAATTTAGGTTCAATATGATTTAGGACAAAGGGGTCGTTTATGAACCACGTAGCCCACTTTTTTGGGAGTTTTAAATCCCCTCTCCCCCATGTAGCACTCTATCCCATACATTAGTGCCATGTTTTCTTCTTGTCGTAGCACATAGCTTGCCCCTTCTCCTCCCCCTGAAGAGCTACGTAGTTTATGGACGTCCTCAAATGGTTTTAGGCTATATGCATTTTAGGTTAAATGAGATTTAAGCTGAATGCATTTTTGGTTTAATGAAATTCAGGTTAAATAGAATTTAGGTTAAATGAGATTTAGGCTGAAGGCATTTTATGTTAAATGGAATTTAGGCTGAATGCATTTTAGGTTAAATGGGTTTGAGGATGAATGCATTTTAGGTTAAATGGGATTTAGGTTAAATGAGTTTTAGGTTAAATGGGTTTTAGGCTGAGTGTATTTTAGGTTAAATGGAATTTAGGCTGACTGCACTTTAGGTTAAATGGGATTTAGGCTGAATGCATTTTAGGCTATATGGTTTTAGTCTGAATGGGATTTAGGCTAATTTGGTTTTAGGGAATATTCATGCGCCTCTCTTTCTTTTTGTTATTCTTTTTCTTTTTAGTGGCTGGGTCCTTCTGACACTCTTTCTAGGTCTTTGCCACTAGGTCGTTTAGCCCTTGAGTTACCCCAGCAAAAGGATTTTTCAATTCCACTCTGGGACTCCTCGGGCTTTTTCCCTTTCTTCGACAACCTCTCTTCAGGAGAGGTTCCTTTAACCTGTTTTATTTACGAATTAGAAGGCTTCGAACTAAGGGACCAGGGAAAGTAAATTAAACTGAACGATGCAGATAGGTTAAATTATTATTTATTTAATCAATACAAATCGAGAGCTGAGAGGAAGAATCTTCGATAGAATAGAGTCAACTTCGGTCATTCATCTGGAACAATGAATGACAAAGGTATAAGAAAAAGGATAGGAAGAAGGTATTTTGAATATGAAACTTACTTTGTTTGGAAGTCGGAAGAACTTGATCAACTTGACTTGATTCTCCGCGAGCACAGCAGTAAGGCAGGTCAGTTATCTAAGAGATGAATGCCCAGCAGTTATGAAATCTCTTAAGCGAGATAAAAAAATATCTGAGGTCTAGGTCACGCTGAGGTTCCCTGGTAGAGACTGATTAGTTAACTTCGCTGACAATCCAATACAGAATGACTCGTTAGGTTATGACCCCAGATTATGTTTGTAGTCCAGAGCCGTGATTTCGAAGCTGGTTCTTGGAGTCTTTATTGCGGAAGCGGTGTTGATCGGGATCAAACCATGGTCCATATTTACGATCGAGATAATGTTCATTACTAGAGGATTAAGATGCGTACTAACTAACAAGTCTGGAGTTCTTCCTAGATGGAAACGTAATGAAACAACAAACTAATGCAACTCTAAACCGTTCAGGATTTATAACTACTGATTCAATCGACGACTATTTATACTGATTCCTCATTTCACACCCCTCAGTTGACCCTCAGTTCTATATATCTATCTATCTTTCTGTCTGGAGCTTACAACAATTGGTTTCCGGACGTTTTGTCTTTCTCTCTTTCTCTCTCCTCTCTCTGATTTGTATGGTTTGTAAACAGTATTCTTTTAAATAATTTCTTAAGAATACAGTGATTTACAATTTAATATTATAAATATTCTGTGACAGTATTTTTATTTTAGCGACTCAGCACTCCAATTTATTTATAAAATTAATTATTGTTTTCTGGAGATGTTGGGAAACTAGAGTCGACTGTTACGGTCCTAGGGGGCCATGTGATATTGCGCCTGCGTGCTCGTCTGATCAACGAGAGCGCGGGTCGAAAAGCCGGCAAGCATGGCATTCCTGGATTTGCAACCGTAAAGTAACCTATAAGGTTACATCAAAATTGTGTAGATTTATATTAAAATCTGTGTCTCGACTTGCTGAATTTAATAATTTTTTGGAGTGTGAGGAACAGCTGTTCAGCGAGAGATTTGAAAGAATAAAACATTAATTGATAATTATATAAATATGTCGACCTTTAGTCGATAGGCGCTCTAATATTAATAAATAACGTAAAGTTAACTTAAACCCTCACAGCTCTGAACACGGCCGCGTGAGGGGAAGGAATAGTTTCAAAGTAAATTATAAAGTAAAAATTTAATTTTTAAATAAACAATTATTCTTGTTTCAACTCATATAATGAAATAGGGGAGACCGCCCAACAGTGGATAGTAAAAATTTCTGATAGATGTAATTATTTCAGGCTAAAGTTATTAATAGAATGCTTAACGCTAAAATGAAGCTAATATATTCAAGTGAGTAATGCAGAAAGAAAAATGAGCTTAAAATTAATCTCTTCTTCATTTTAAATACTTTCTTAACACGATAAACAATCACTCAAAAAGGAACTTTTTGCCAACAGTAGATAATCGGCTCCTATTTAAAGAAAACAACTTGTTGAGCGTTTTTTTATACATAATAAAATTCCATGAAAAGACTTTTTCAAAATAAAATCAATTCACCCGTATAAAAGTTGTTTATTTTTAAACATTTAACGGAAATATGAGAAATACGAGAAATTTTCACTTCTCTGAAACATGCCTACCAAAACTAAGAGCTTAAAAGAGCGGCAAATTTGAAACTAAGAAAATTAAATATCACATAAATTCTTGTATCTCTTGTGTAGCAACTAATTTATTCATATAGTATTTTCTAAATTTTTTTTATGAATAATTAATTGATTCTGGTCATTTTATTTGCGAGAAATTAAGCTAAATTAAAAAGTTTTTCTTAAATTTCTCAATTTTCTACTTTTTTTAAGACTTTTATTCTTGAATTTTACATTATGTAAATTTAATGTTGTACTAAATATTCTCATTTTAACAACGTTTTTTTGTTAAATAAATTTTTTTTTAAATTTACCAAGATTTTCTTTTTTCTTTTTTTTTTCAATTTGTACAATAATTATCTAGCTTTTCTAATTAAAATTCTTTTTAATTATTTTCTTATTTATTTTTTCAATTTAAAAAAAACGTTCGTAAATAGTTTAATTTTTTGAAAAGAGTTCCAAATTCTTTTATATATTTTTGTCACAGTTTCACTCTTTTGTGTTTTTTTTTTAATTTTTCTTCATTTCTGTAATAATGTCCATAACTTCTTTTATTTAAAAGAATTTTTTACGCTTTTATGTTTTTTTTGTTGTTTTGTTTATGCTTTTACCTACTTTTCTTAATTTTGCTATTAGATGAATTTGAAGATATTTTTTTGAAATTTTCTCATTTATTCGCCATAATTTGTTTTTTGCCTAAATGTTTTATTCTTCATTGTTTTTTATTAAATGTTTTTAGTTTAAAAATAAAATACTTACAAAGAAACATTTCAAAATTTTACAGGTACTGATTTTATATATTTCAAAAAAATCAATTTTTGACTTAATTTAAAAAAATCCGATTTAAATAAAAAAATCATGATTTTTATCAGCTCTGATTTTTTTCTAGTTTGATACAAAAAATTTGTCGATTTTGATCATCTGTATTAGCACATTTTTTTACATTTTATAAAGAATAAAATATTAAAAATGAAATTTTCAAGATTTATCCACACATTTCTGTTTTTTTTTTAGTTTGCGATTACATACAGTATTAGACTTCTGGAAAATAAATTTCTAATTTAAATTTGGTTTTGAATAATTACAATTTTAATTAACAAAAGCTTACAATGTTTGAAATTTAGATTATATAAAACCCTGAAATAATTAAAACATGGATAATTAGAAATTTTATACCTACATTGGTTGAGTTTTGAAATAATTTAAAATCGGATAATTAAAATTAATTTATTTAATTAAGTTTGAAACCCTTAGTTTTTAAAGCTTAGTGAATAAAATCATTTTTATTCGCGTTGTTAAAAACTGAAAATAAAAAATAATTGAAATTTAATCCTCAAAAAAATTTGATTGTATTAAAATCTGGATGATTTGAGATTTTGATTAATTCAAGTTTGATAAAATTTTAATTTTCTTCCTTAAAATGTTGAAATATGTAATGTTTATAATAATTATAACTTGTATTTATTAAATAATTGAAATTTGAATCATTAAAAGCATAAAATAATTAATCTTAGTTATACATTATTAAAATTTAAATATTTTAAAGTTCTTACTGTTTAAAGTTTAAAACATTTTAAATCGGGATTAAAATAAGATGAAGTTTAAAGAATATTACAATTTGCAAGTTTGGAGTTTAATTTGCAATAATTAAACTCCAGAATTAATGGCCTAAAACTGGTTTTTTATTTAATTTGCAAGTTTAAAAAAAGATTTTCAGAATAAGTATTCAAAACAGATTTATTTCTTTTAACAGCTATGCAAAGGATGTAAAAAAAATATTAGCTACTTTGGACAACGATTGCGATCCAGAATGTGTGGCTTTGATGATGGAATTTTTACAATCTCTGGTTAAACTAAAAATATCTAGTTTATTGCCACTTTATCCATCGTGCATAAAATCTGCTACATCTTATGTTCCCGTTGAACAAGTACGTAAATTAATAGCATAAATTTAAAAAATAACGAATATCATTTTTACACTTTTTTAATATATTTTAATTTTTTTGCCAGGTTTGTTCAAAAGCTCTTGCACTAATAAGAGCAATCGTTATCGATTCACGTCGAACGAAATCAATATCCGATATTCTGTCTGAATTGGATCTTTCAATTTTGATGCTTATTGTGAATTCTGAAGAAGACCAGATCCAAGAGCCTAGTGCGGAAACTATTTCTCGACTTAACGAATTGATGCAATTATTGCAAGAAGTAGTCAAAATTGATCATTTAAGATCAAAAGTGTTCCAAGTTTTTACAGATCAAACAATGAGAAAATTGATGAAGTCAATTCTCGAAGATGAGGATCGAGAGACAGGCACAAAGTGCCCTGATAACCTTTTTCCGGTAAAGAACTAATTATTTTTCTTAAAAATTAAATTTCAAGTTTTATTAGCACAAAAAAAAGGGTTTCGTATCAATATATTTAAAATCACATTCTCAATTTAATTATTAATTTTTAATTTCCTGAATAATTAAATTTGCAAATAAATAATCGCATTTTAAAACAATTTGGAGAATCTAAAAGAATTTAAGATAGAATTTTTCTTAGCCGAATTTTCATGTTTCGGATTTATTTTTAATTCAATTTTTACTTAGTAGAATTCTCAGGTCACTAAATTCATATTTATCAGAATTTTTTTTTAACAACTTTTTACTTAAAAGTATTCGAATTTAATGGTATTTTTTCAATTAGTATTTTTTCAATTATTTTTTCAATTTTTAATGATTTTTTCTTGTTTAATGCTTTCAGAATCAATCGACGACTTTTTACGTTCACGCTTTAGTTTTAACTTCGGAAATGGCTCAAACAAATTCGGATTGGTTAACTTTGTACTCGGAATTAATGAGAAAAAAGCAAATACATATGACAATGGCTTTGGCTTTATTCACTGGGGATGAAGAAGTTAAGCAAAAAGTTCTCCAGTTGCCGGCTACAGTATGTTTTCCTCAGGAATGGTGAGGCTTTGTAAGAAATACAGGGTTGCTACGGTTTTGAAAAACCTGGAGAACCTAGAATTCTCATGGAATTTTTTTGTAGTCAGGAAAAACCTGGAAAAGTCATGGAATTTTATAAAATGTTGTTTTAAAAAATTAATTTAATTAACTTCTCTTTTTTTCCGAATTTTTTTGTATTTTTTTTTTTTTGTTAATTGTCAATTATTTTCCTCATTTCTAAATTATTTTCTTTACTATTTACTTATTTTCGTCATTTTATAATTTTTCTTTCAATTATCATTTATTCTCTTCACATTTCAATTTTATTTGTCAATTTTCAATATATTTTCTCTATTTTTAATTAATTTCTTCAATTTTCAATTATTTTGTTCAGTATTCAATAATTCTCGCCTTTTTTCAATTCTCAATTATATTGTCAGAATTTCAATACAATTCTTTAATTATTTTCTTAAATTTTCATACATTTTCTAGAATTTTTTCTATAATTTTCTTTAGTTTTCAATTGACAATTTAATTTTCTCTTTAATTTTATACATATTTATTCTAAGATTTTTTCGATAATTTTGTTCTATTGTCGATATTATTCTTGACATTTATCGAATTTTTTTCTACTTTCAAGTATTGTACTTAATATTTAATTATTTTTCGTCATTTTGTACTTTCTCCTTTAACTATCAGATATTATCTTAAAAATTTAATTTATTTATTTAATTTTCAATTTATTTCTTCAATTTTCGTTATTTTCTTGAATTTTGAATTATTTTCTTTAATTTTCAATTATTTTGTTCAAGCATAAAAAATTGTTTTAAAATTTCAATTCAATTCATTAATTCTACAACTAAATTATTTTCTTCAAATTTCAATTCCATTTTTCAATTTTCAAGTATTTTTTTTTTTTAAAGGATGTTTCCTTTTGTCCATTATTCCATTTGATTATCAATGTTTCCTGAATTTTAAATTCAATTGTTCAATTATTTTCTTCGATTTGCAATTACTTTCACCAATTATTCCTATAATATCCATAATTTTTTAATTTTAAATTATTTAGTTTAAATTTAATACTTAGTGTTTAATTTTTTTGATTAGTTTTACCAATTGTATATTAATTTAGCCATTTTTGTTTTCAATTGTCAAATATTTACGTTATTTTTCAGACATTTTCTTGAATTTTGCAATTATTCTCATTATTTTTCAATTATTTTGTTCAATTATTAATTATTTTCTTCAATTTTCAATTATTTCCTCGAATTTTGTAAATTCTCATTTATTCTCTTTAAATTTTATAATTATTCTTTAACTTTTCAATTATTTCGTCTTGCTGTCGAATATTCTCGCCAGTTTTCGAAATTAATTTTCAATTGAAAAATATTTCCCTCATTTCTAAATTATTTTCTTCAATATTTAATTATTTTCGTCATTTTGTAATTTTTTTTTATTTTCTTAAAATTTCCATTTAATTCTTTAATTTCCCATTTATTTCTTCAATTTTGAATTATTTTTTTTAATATTAAAAAATTGTCGCCTTTCTATAATTATTTTTTTCGACCATCAATAAGTTTCTTTAATTTTAAATTCAATTGTTCACTTATTTTCGTAAAAAATCAATTTTTTTCAAATTTCAATTCCATTTTTCAGTTTTCAATTATCTTCGTCTGTATTCAATAATTCTGGGAATTTTTCAATTACTCTTTTCAATGTTTAATTATATTCATTAAATTTTAATTCCATTCTTCAATTTTCAATTATTTTCTTTCATTTTAATTATTTTTTTCGTTTTTCACTCCAATTATTCAATGTGCAATTATTTCCAACAATTTTTCCTATAATTCTCTTAATTTCTCAATTTGCTATTATTTTCTTAAAATTTAATATTTCTTGTTTAATTTTTTAAATTATTTTTTTCAGTTGTCTATTAATCTAGTCATTTTTCGAATTTTGTTTTCAATTGTCAGTTATTTTCGTCATTTTTCGGAAATTTTCTTCAATTTTTCAATTTTTCTCGTCATTTTCCAATCATTTCTTTCAATTATTAATTATTTTCCATAGTTTTTAATTATTTCCTACAATTTTTTCAATTATTTTGTTTTGTTGTCTATTAATCTAGTCATTTTTCGAATTTTGTTTTCAAATGTTAATTATTTTCATAATTTTTCGGATATTTTCTTCAATTTTTCTCATCATTTTTCAATTATTTCTTTCAATTATTAATTATTTTCCGGAATTTTTCAATTATATCTTGCAATTTTTTTAACTTTCAGTTATTCTCTTAAAATTTTATAATTATTCTTTAATTTTTCCAATTTTTCTCAATTGTTCATTATTTTCATCATTTTTCAGATATTTTCTTCAATTTTATAATTATTCTCGTAATCTTCATTATTTGCATTTGCAAAAAGTTTTAAAATTACCAACAACAATGCAAAGTTTCTCGAGGCCCTTAGGCGTTCGTTAATATTGCTAGTTATTTTATATTTGGTCATCGTATTTTTAGAAAAATTGTCTGGAAAACCTGGAAAAATCATGAAAATTTGAAATTTTAAAAACGTAGCAACTCTGAAATAAGTACTTTTACTAGAGTATGTTATCAATTTGAATTCTACTTTAGTTCTATTATTTTTTGTTCCAAAGTCTTTCCACAGTCGCTCACTGTATGAGTGAGTTGGAGTCCTTGGTTCTCGTTCGGGGAGGAACAAATAATTCAACAGAAGCCAAAAATAAATATTCCGGACATTATTCTGGAGTGGAAATGATGCCTTTCATGTCTCTTGTGCAAGAAGAACGTCTCAATGTTTGTATCGATAAACTGAAAGAGGCGTATGACGCAAATAAAATGAGCGATATTACAACTTCTGCTGTTATTGAGCTCTATGAATACAAGGTAAAAATGTGGGTCATTAACTCATTAACTCCCAAATGCACAGATTTTTTTAGTGTAAATTCGAGCTCTGTTAATTCGCAAATGAAGATTTTTTTCTGAAGTACCATTGCTTATGTATTTGAATGTGCTCTTTCGAAATATGTCATCGAAAATTTGTTTAAAAATGTATTTTTATTACTTTTTTGCTAAAAAAAAACACGATTTTTAACGCTTTTATTTTTATAAAACATAAGTTTCATGTCAAAAATTAATTAATTTGGAATTTTAAATGTTTTTGGTGAATGTATTAAAATGTATTTATTATTATGATTTTATTAGTTGGCAGCAATTCGAAATGCCGAAAGAGCAAATCAAGCTAGTCTAGAGGCGGCAAACAACAGAGTCACAAGTTTGCAACATCAATTGGCGCAAGTTGTCGCTGAATCAAGGAAATTGCATCAGTTGCTCTTCCGTTCGCAACAATCTTTAGAAGGATTGCAAAAAGAAAAGATTGCTTTTACCGCCAAAATTCAGGAAGTGGAAAAAGAGAGTAAACGAGCTTACGCTACTCACACTCAGGTAAATTAAAATTATATTTTAAATATAAAATTTAAAACTAAATTTATATAAATAAAAAAATAAAAAAATAAACTACCTATTTATTTAGGACAAAATGTATAAAATTTTAGATTTAAAAAAAAATGCTAAAAATAATAGCAATTCGACAAATTAATCAAAAAAACTAAAATAAAATGAATTAAAAATTAGGAAAAGTAATTAAAAAAACCATACAAATGTTTTAAAAATAAGGAAAATAATTAAAATTTGAGTAAAATACTTGATAATCTTATAAATAAATTGAAAAAATTGAATAACGAACAATTAGAGAAAATAATTGAAATAATTACATCAATTTGTAGTTGCTCTTGTTTGGTCCGTTTGGACTGCGGGTGTTTTTGTAATGAATAAAATAAATAAAAATAAATTTTAAATAAAGGAAAGTTAAACAGAATATCAGAAATACTTAAAACTTATAGAAGTTCTTTGAAAAAAAAAGAAAATAATTTAAAGTTAGAGAAAATAAATGAAAAAAAATAAACGTAATTTAGAATTGAAGAGAAAATATTTATTTAAAGAGAAATAATTAAAAACTTTTTGGAAATTATGAAAAAGAACGAAAGCAAATAAAAATTGAATAAAATAATTGAAATTTTAGAAAAAGACTTAAAAATTAAAAAAATATAATTTTAGAAAATGAGATTAACCATTAACAATTGAGAAAAATAATTGAAAAATAATAAAATTAATTCAAAATTGAAAAAAATAATTAAATTATGCTGAAAATAGTTTAAAATTGGGAAAAATAATAATTCAAATATGATGAAAATAATTTAAATATGATAAATTGAAAACAGTAAATAAAATTTGAGAGAAATAATTGAACAAATCATAGAATTTTTGTTTAAAAAAGAAAATAATTATAAAATTACTTAAAAATTTCAATTAAAGAGAATAATTTGAAAATCGCGGAAATAATCGAAAATTGGTGAAAATAATAATTGAAATTTCAGATAAATAATTGAAATTTTTGAAAATTATGCCAAAATAATGAAAATAATTAGAAATTAAAAAGAATAATAGAAAAATTACAGAATTAATTTTTAAGCAAAAGAAAATAATTAAAAAATCATTTGAAACATGGAAAATTGATGACAATAATCTAAATATGACATAATAACTGAAAATTTAGGAAATTAATTGAAAAATAATGAAAATATTAAAAAATGGATAAAAATTATTGCCAAATAATAGAAAGTAATAAAAATTGAAGAAAATAATTGAATATTGAGATTTATATTTCAAAATTCTGGAGATTAATTCAGAAATTATGAAAATGATTAAAAATTGAAGATAATAATTGCAAATCGACAAAAATAATTGTAAATTTTAAAAAATTAATTTAAATTTGCGATGAATAATATAAAATTTAGGTATAAATAATTAAATTAATTTAATGTCATGAGAAAAATAATTAAAATTGAAAAAGTGATTGAAAAAACTAAAGAAAATAATTGAAATTTGATGAAGGTAAATTCAAGATTTAGGGAAACAATTTAAAAATAATTAAAAATTACATATAATAATTGAAAAAAGATAAAAATAGTTGAAAATTTTAGTTTACGTAATTGAAATTATAACAGAAAAGAATTATTTAAAATTGAAGCAATTTTTAAATCACTTCAAATTTAGTGTATTTGAAACATGGATTAATTGAACTATTAATTAATGCAATATTTATAATTTTAAATAAATTTTTATTAATCTTAAATTATTCCTTATTCAAATTACATTAATTAATCTTTTAAATTCTCATATTTTTTCATTTATAAAAATTAAATAATTAAAATAATTAACTTTAGATAAAAATTATTAATATCAAACACATTATTAATATAAAAAATTTATAAAAAAATAACTTAATATTAATCCTTATTAATATTAGTATTTTTTAATTTATAATCAACATTTTTTAATTAAAATAAAATTAAAAATTCCCCAATTACAATCAACTATATAATTATTCAAAAAATTCTTGTTTTATTAAATATATTTATTATTAAAGAAATAATAATAGAAATTCTTAATATTGTTCCACCAACAGTTAAAGGATGTAACACTTTAAAATTTAATATTTCACATTAACTGAAATTTGAAGAAATTAAAATTGCTAAAAATTTTAAATTTGCGAAAAAATTTGCTCAAACTTTTACCATAAATTGTTACTAATATAAGGAAGAATTGGTAAAAGTTTGAAGTGGGCTGAACCATATTTGCGGTCAAAAGAATTTTTTTCAAAAAATAAAAAAAAATTCTTATTACATATATTGATTTTTTTTTTAGTAAGAAAGCTCTGATATAATTTTCTTTGATTAACATATTTTTTTTTATTTTAAAGGAAATTTTGTTAAATTTGTCTTTTTATTAGAAAACAATTTTTTTGTATCAAGGAAATGTTCGTTGGATTTTTGGTATCGTAATTATATTAAAATTAATTTCACCAAATTTTGAAAGATCCAGTTTAGGTTTTATGTTTTTTCTTTAAATCTAGTTAAATCGGTCATTTTCATCCAATTTTAACAACTAATAGCTTATTTTTCTCGTTGTAACATACTTTACAATTTTATTTGTTGGGTTCTGTTAAAAAGAATATTTTCTTTGAAAGTTATTAACAAATAAACTTTGTTTTTTACGTATTGTTTAAACAAAATAATATTTAACAAAATCTAACGCATAAAATTGAAGAGAATGTTTTAATGATAAAAATAAGCCACTATTTGTCAAAATTGGATGAAAATTACAGATTTTAACTAGATTTAAAGAAAAAACACAAAATGTTAAATAATTATTATTTGACAACAAATTTTAGCTCAACCTAATTGTTTCTAAAAAATGTACAACTCGATCTTTCAAAATTTGGTAAAATTAATTTTAATAATATTTTTATTTGGGGTGAAAAGCGACTTTTTAAATTTGAGGTTTTGTAACTTGATAATTGACTTTAATTGAATTTTAGTTTAAATTTGCCAAATTAAAAATTATTATTTTACAGGAGAGCGAGAATTTGAAGAAAATAGTTTTCGAAAAATCGTCACAAATAACGAAATTAGATGGTATACTCCGTGAACATAAAGAAGAATTGGAGATTTGTAAAGATAGAATTGAGGCATTTACCAAAAAAGTGGCAAAGTATGAAGCAGATTACGCAGCATCTGATAAAAAATGCCAAGAATTAACAACAAAAAATCATGAAATGACAAAACTGCTTCATAAAATGCAGGAAGGCTTGACGAAAAAGGAGCAGGTTATTTATTTTTCTTTAATTAAATTATACGAATTATGCAATCAACTATTTTAATTTATTTTATAAAACTTATATTCAAAATTCTTGCAGATAATTGTAGAAAAAAATGGAGAGGTGGCATCACTGCAAAAAGATAAAGACGCCCGAAAATTGGAAATCGAGCAATTATCTTATCAGTGCAACAAATTGCAAGGAATTATTAAAGAACGAGAGGACTCAATTCAGAAATTAAGAAATGAATTAACTGATTTTAGTCGAATGAGAGACATGATCTTCGAACTTACTGCAAAGAAGAAAGAAGATTTAAATGCTACGTAGTATCAATTTTTATCATAATTGTGCATTTTAACTAACAAATATAGGATAATTTGAGGTAATTGAAACAAGTTGATGTTCGTGCTTAAATTACAATTTAATTTAATTAATTTTAATTTTTAAGCGCAAAAATCAACTGTTTTTCAATTACCCCAAATGCCCCTATTTGTTTTTAAACATTTTATAAGTTTTAAAAAATTATTTTTTACCTGCAATGAAAACAACATCTAATTTAATATAATTATTTCGTAAAATTCCCTTTGGTTAATAATAAAATTGAAGGGTAAATAAAACCTTTTTTTATCACATTCGCAAAATTTTTATTTATTCCTGTGAATAAGTAAACACCGGCGAATAATTAATACTGATTTTGTATCATTATTAATATTACTTTTTCTTTATATTGTAAAAAATTATCCTGTTTTATTCATTTTGGGTTTTTTTTTTTTTTTTGTAAAATAGAAAATCAATCTGTAATTATATCTACATAAGCAACTTGAACTTTTTTTCTAGTTTATTTTAATATAAAGAATCATTAATCAAGCAAAAAGCTTTAGAAATGTTTCAAAAGTATTTCCATTAGAAATAAAATTAAATTAAAATTGTGATTTCCAATTTAAAGAACATTTACAATTTAATTATGATTTAAATCTCGCTTCAAATGTGGAGAAAAGTATTGAAAAATTCATTTTATATTTTGATTGATTCTTGTTTATTATAAAATAAAGTAGAAAAACAACATGTCGAATTAAATTGATAATGAAATTAATAAAAATCCCCAATTTTGCAATCAATATTGATCAATATAATACTTTGATATTAATCGATTTTGTAAATAAAGTTTGTCTATATTCTACTGTAATTAAGAAAACTTATTTGTGCTAAATCATAAAAATTGAAATGAAAACTTAAAACTATGCATAATTATCCTAAAAATTTTATACATAATAATTAATAAACATGTGTTTAAATATATATATATGTATATAGTATATATATATATGTAGTTCCCAGCAAGATCGCTACTCTTTTATAAACTTTGCACCTTTACAATATTGTTTTGATTAATATTTAGATTAAACTATGATCATATTACAATTTTAATAACATTCATCTTCAAAAGAATGTTTATTTTCTCTTTATCTAGTCAAGATACTTCAATTTAAGTTTCGTTTTGGTAACTTTAGTAAAGTATAATAATTATTACTACCATAATTATACTATAAATACTGAAATTCTTTCGAAGATGATTATTTTTCGCTACAATTCCATTATATTCATTTGTACGAACACCTGAGAATTTCACTTCTAGCTAATTTTTCTACCAACAATTCTATTGATATTTGATATGTGCAAATCATTTCAATCGGCATAGAATTCAATTTAAATTACTTACAAAAATATTTACTTTAATTTTGGTTTCCATTTGAAACAAATCTCGATTGTTTTAATTCCATTATCGGAGTTATTATAAAGCCTTTTTTTTATGTAACATCAAGCAAAATCCAATTCGAAAAAATCCTGATTTGCACATATTTTGTTAAAATTTTTTAGACACAAAACACGCAGATTTTTACATTATAAAGAATAAGAAAATCGCGAAACGTCAGTTGCTAATTTTCTTTACAGCTTTACACAAATACAATTTCGATATATTAATTATTCTATAACAGATTTTTCAATAAATTTTCTAATCAAGGCCTCGACGAATTTGCAAGGTCTTTCTTGTAGTACGAATAAACACATATTAGAAACAATTAATTTAAATTAATGAAATTTAAATTAATTGTTTCATTTAATTTGTCTGGAAGCTTTTCATGACGAGCTAACGCGTAATCGAATTTTTATAACATTGATTATTACAAGTGAAGCACCAGATAATTCTTAAAACAGTTTACGATATATCAAAATCACTTATAAAACAAATAACTGATCACAGACAAGCCATTTTCGAGACGCATTGCATTTCGATAATTAGTTAATATCATATAATTTGGTTTTTATATAAACTAAACATGGAATGTCTATGCGATTGGTTTCAGTCAAAATCTAAGAAAATTTATACTCTTTAAAAAGTAAAGAAATGTTTGTAAAAAATCATTATTTTATGTATAAATTCAAGGGCAGTTTAAAATTATTATAAATTTTATAAATAAATTTATAAATCTTTACAAGATGAAGAGTATTTTTTTATTAAATAAAGAGCGTTTTTTTTATTAGAGAAGTGTACTTTTGAATAAAACAAAAGTACTTTTTTTTATATAGAAAATAACGAGTATTTTTATATAAAAACCAAAGACAGTTAAAAAATTTGTGCTTTATTGATTAGTAGTATTGAAAATTTAAATTAAAAGTTGAGAGAGAAAGTGAAGTCGCACTTGAATTCGTCCTTATATTTAATCTGAGAGCAAGCGAGTTTTTTCGGAGGAATTCAAGTGAGACTTTGATGACTTTCTCTCTCAACTGTTTTGCTAGAAGGTACTGAGAGCAAGACGATCAAGCGGCAAACTATTCTCTGCAAGCAGATTTTGTCTAAGAGGGCTTTGTCATCAACTGCGTCCTCGACTCCAGGGCTGTTCAGTTGCAGAAGCAAACAGAAGATAAAAGCAGTTGCCCGCCA
This sequence comes from Ganaspis brasiliensis, assembly GCA_037103525.1. Classification (NCBI taxonomy): domain Eukaryota; kingdom Metazoa; phylum Arthropoda; class Insecta; order Hymenoptera; family Figitidae; genus Ganaspis; species Ganaspis brasiliensis. The sequence continues at coordinate 1,290,470 of JAZKLR010000254.1, read as the reverse complement.
TGTTGATTCCAGCGGCTAGCCAAAAAACTGTGTGCCATCGAGCCAAAGTTTCCTTGAAAAAACAAAAAAAAAAACAAAGAAAATTAATAATTATAAAAGTCATCGCAAGTTTTAATCTTAAAAATAAAAAACTGGAATAAATTATACAATTCAATATGTCAGGATATCAGTTTTAATTTCCGGATTGTAAACTACGATTTTCCCGGAAGTTTCAAAAATAACTACAAAAACGACATAAAGAATTATTTGAAAATCTTAAAACATCAGAAATATTTACTATAAAAAAGAGGAAATAAAATTATAGAAACAGTCAAAAATATTGAAAAAAGGATAAAATAACAAAAACTATTAAAAACATAAATGAATGTAAAAATAAGAACGTTGAGAAATGATGAAATTAAAAAAAAAACAAAATGTAAAAAGATAACACAGCCACACAAAAAAAATTAAACTTCTTTGTCCGAGACACTACACTAGTGTATTCTTACGTATTTTTTCCGCTGAATCCGAATCCGAAGTCAGAATTGCTAGATTGGCTAAATTTTTTGAGATAATCTCAAAAAACCAAATCTTAAAAAATTTCAAAAACACCCAAAAAAAAAAATTTTTTTTAGCCGGGACACTACACTAATGTATGTTTATGTATTTTTCTCTGACGAATGTAAATCAGAGGTTAGAATTTGCAGATTAGCTAAAATTTTGAAAATTATCTCAAAAAAGATAAAAAAACATTACCAATTAAAATCCAAAAAAAATTTTTTTTGTCCGAGACACTATGATAGTGTTTTCCTACGTATTTTTTTCCGCTGAATCCGAATCCGAAGTCAGAATAACCAATTTGGCTAAATTTTTTTAGATATTTTCAAAAAACACGAAAAAATCGAGTTTTTTGAGATTATCTCGAAAAGTTTAGCCAATCTAACAATTCTGAAGTCGGATTTGGATTCATCGGAAAAAAATACGTAAGAATACACTAGTGTAGTGTCTCGGACAATAAAGTTGTTTTTTTGTGTGTGGCTGTGTTATAAAGAGAATTTTTTTTTAATGGAAATGTTAAGAAAATTATTAAGAAATTATTAATTATTATTACAAAATGTTTAAGAAAAAAGACTTAAATTGTATTTGTTTTCGATTAAGGCAACTTTCGATAATTAATACATCAAAATTTTAAATATCAAGAATTAAAATTACAATAAAATAAAAAGAACATTTTTGCACAAAAATAAAATATTTACGGATATGTTGTTTCAAATTAAGAAAAGAAATAACAAAATCTATCAAAAAACGTTAGAGAAAAAAAATTGAAAAAATTATTTTAATAATAAAGAAAAGTAAAAAATAACTAATTTTGTTTTTTATATTAAATTTTTAAAATTCGCTTTTTAATTTGTTGAAAAAATAACTAATTTTTTTTTTTTAAATAAAAATAAATTCAACATTTTTGAAACAAGGAATTTTTTTTTAAAAATTTTTAGGAAATGGGAGAAACTAAGAACACCAAATAAAAAATAATAAAGAATTAATTTGAGAAATAGGAATATTTGAAAAAAAAAAAAGAAATTAACAAAGCTATGAAAAAATTAAAAAAAAAAAGATATATATATAAACTGTGGAAAGTATTCTAGAAAACAGTAAGAATAAAATAAGAAAGTGTAAAAGAAAATTTGTTTAAATAAGTCTAGAAAAAGAATAACAAATTCCTTTAAAAATAATAACAGTGTTCAAGAAAGTATTCCCAAAATAAATAAAATTAAAAAATAATCTGGAAACAACTTTAAAAAATGAGAAATTTATTTAAAACATTAAATATATTTTGAAGGAGAAATAGGATTTTTTTAAAGAAATGAGATGAACTACAAAATTGTTTCAAAATATAAAAAATCTTGAACTTTTATCCAATTACGAATTTCAATGTTTTATTTGTTTTAAAGTAAAATGTGCCAGATTTTGTCTAAATTAGATTAAAATTAGATTCTTGAGCAAGTGTCAAATTCTTCCTTAAAACAATTCTAACAATAAAATATCTTTTTTAAAACCATAAAATTTAGAAATTTGATAAAAGATGTAAATAAATTTTATAAAAAATAAACAAAACCTAAAGAGTATAAAATAAATTTACAAAGAACTAATGAATAAATCAATTTTCTTAAATGTTTTAAAAATAAAATTCTGTTGGAAAAATTTAAATAATTTGAATAAAAAGAAAAAAATTAAAGAAAATAACACAAAAAAAAAACTTTATAAGAAGGAAAAAATGTATGATAAAGTTAGAAAATTAGGAAAAGTTGAAAATAAAATGCAAAAGAATTAATTTTTTACTATTTCAATTTAGATTGATTGAAATTTAAAAGTTTGAATAAATGAAAGTTTCATTTAACTTGAGATTGGGATTTATTTAAATTAGAGTGACCCAAAATTTTTAGATCGTATTTTGATCATTTCAAACTCAATTTTAAAAATATTTAAAGAATACAGGATTGAAATTGAAACTTTTAGGATTGATTTCCCGGTTTTTTTTATGACCAAGGTGTCTAGCTAAATCAGATAATTTTAAAAAAATACACTTTAATTGATTAAAATTAAAATTTATAAATATCACTTAAAATAATTTTAATTTCATTAATAAATACATCTATAATTTTTTCTATAATTTATAATAGTTTTCAATATACAATTATTCTCTTTATATTTTATAGATATTCTTTCATTTTTTAAAATTATTTTCTTCTGTTGTCGATTAATCTCAACACTTTTCGAATTTTTCTTTCAATTGTCAATTATTTTCCTTATTTCTCAATTATTTTTATTATTATTTAACTATTTTAATCATTTTGTAATTTTTCTTTCAATTATAAATTATTTTCTTGAAATTTCCATTTAATTCTTTAATCTCCAATTTATTTCATCAATTTTTAATTTTTTTTCAATTCTCAAATATTTTCTTTAAATTTCAATTATATTGATCGATTTTCAATTAATTCCTTAATATTAATTAATTCCCGCATTTCCTCAATTATCAATTATTTTCTTTCAATACAGTTCTTGATTATTCAATTGATTTCTTTAATTTTCATTTATTTTTTACAATTTTTTCCATAAATTTTCATTAGTTTTCAACTGGCAAAAAATTTAATTCTTCAATCTTCAATTTATTTCTTTCATTTTTAATTATCTTCTTCAATTTGCAATTTATTGCAATTTTCCTTTTTTAATTATTTTATTAAAAATTCAATAATTCTCGCATTTTCTCAATTATCAAATTAATATTTTCTTGAATTTCAATACAATTCTTCAATTTCCAATTGATTTCTTTAATTTTCATTTATGTTTTACAATTTTGTCTATTATTTTTATCAGTTTTCAATGGAAAATTTATTATTCTCCTTCAATTTTATGATTATTTATCAATTTAAAATTTTTTTGTTCAAATGCCGATTATTCTCACCATTTTTTGATTTTTTTTAATTGTTAATTTTGTTGTTGTCAATAGTTAATTATTGTCGTCAATATTTAATTATTTTCGTCATATTGTAAATTTATTTTTTAATTATCAATTGTTTTCTTGAAATTTCCATTTAGTTCTTTAATTTCCAATTTATTTCTTCAATTCTCAAATATTTTCTCTAACTTTGAAATATTTTATCGATTTTCAATTAATTCTTCAATATTCAATAATTCTCGTATTTTTTCAATTATTATTATCACTTATAAAAATAGTTGTAAAATTTCAATTCATAAATTCAATTCTAGAACTATTCTCTTCAATTCTCAGTTATTTTCTTCAAATTTAAATTCTACTTTTCAATTATTTTCTTTACTATCAAAAATTTATCGCCTTTATCTGTTATTTTTTCTATTATGATTAACTTTCTTTTATTTTAAATACAATTGTTCAATTATTTTCTTTAATTTTTAATTCCATTCATTTATTAATTCTCGGCATTCAATTTCTTTTTTTTTCAATTTTTAAGTATATTCCATAAATTTCAATTCCATTCTTCAATTTTTAATTGCTTACTTCAATTTTCAATTATATTTTTTCAATTTTAATTATTTTTTTCGATTTTCAATCCAGTTGTTGAATGTGCAATTATTTCCAATAATTATTCCTAGAAATTTCTTAATTTTTCAATTTGCAATTATTTTCTTTAAATTTAATATTTCTTGTATAATTTTTAGAATTATTTTTTTCAATTGTCTATTAATCTAGTCATTTTTCAATTTTTTTTTTTTTCAATTGACAATTATTTTTGTCATTTTTCCAGGCTTGGGTCCGTAAATAGTCTACTTCACTATAGAATTTACTTTTATAGTGAATCAGACTATTTACGGACACAAGCCTGCATTTTTCACATATTTTCTTCAATTTTTCAATTACTCTCGTCATTTTTCAACCATTTTCTTCAATTATTATTTATTTTCTGCAATTTTCAATTATTGCATACAGTACAAAATTTTCAATTTTTAATTATCATCTTAAAATTTTATAATTATTCTTTGATTTTTGAACTATTTTGTTCGGTTGTATATTAATCTAGCCATTTTTTGAATTTTGTTTTCAACTGTCAATTATATTCGTCATTTTTTATTTTATTTTTTTTAATTATCAATTATTTTTTTAAAGTTTAATTTAATTAAAAATTTTCAGTTTATTTCCTTAATTTTTTTTTATTTTCTTCAATTTCAATAATTAATTTTTTCGATTTTCAATCTAGTTGTTCAATCACTGAAAAAAAGGTTTGTTTGGCTGAACAAAAATTTTGTTGGCTCAACCAAATTCTTTTGTTGATATACACTCAACAAAATTATTTTGTTGTGCCAACAAAATTCTTTTGTTAATTATTTAGGGTAATTTCAACAAAAAAATTTGGTAGTCCCAACAAAACTTTTTAGAGCTTAACAAATATTTTGATGGCTATTATAATAAAGAAAAAAAAGTTAAACACAGATTGTGCAAATGGAAATTCCAATATTGTTTTGATTTGTTAAATAAATGAATGTTTTTAATTAAAAAATATTTAATATTTTTTGTATCTTACTGTGAAATAATGTGTAGTTATAATAATACACGTAAATATTTCTAGGCATGAAATTTATTTAAAAACATGTGTTTATTTTTAATTTTTAAAACAATAATTGAAAGTAGTTTCATACTATTAAAAATGGAATTATTCCTTAATTATTTCTTATGTTAAATAAAGTATTTTCCACAAAAAAAAACAGAATATAAAGTAGATAGTTTTATAGGTTAGGTTTAGATTCTTGAAAACAACATATTGTGCTTAAACGTTTATTAACCTGCCACGTAAGAATCGAAATATAAATTTACTCTTTTAAAAAACCATAATATTTATTCACTTATATGACTAATTATCGACTTATGTATCATTCAGCAATACATTCTGTCAATTTTGTCACTAAACATAAAATCATAAATAAGTCCCTTTTTATTATCTTTATAAAGTATATTTTATAGTTATATTTTTTTAATTTCAAAAGTTAACTTTGTAGACATTTGATTTAGTTATCACCCATTATATAATATTCTTTTTTTTTGTTTTAAAAAACAAAAAATTCCAATTTATATCGATGTCTTTATGAAAACCAGACGAGAACATGCGTCAAACAGAATCGTATAGAATGCGCATGCGCCATCACATATTTGGTAATGCCAACAAAAGATTTTAATAAACTCAAACAAAATTTTTATTAAATACTACAAAATTATTTTATAATTTAAACTGTTTTTTGGTAATTCTAACTCTGAAATTTGACAAAGCCAACAAAAAATCATTAACAAAACTATTTTGTTATGATTACATTGCTATTTTTTCAGTGAAATTGCAATTATTTCCAACAGTTATTCCTATAATTTTTCAACTATTTTGTTTAAATTTAATATTTATTGTTTAATTTTTTAAATTATTCTTTTCAATTGTGTAATAATTATGTAGTCATTTTTCGAATTTTATTTTCAACTGTCAATTATTTTCGTCATTTTTCAGATATAATCAATTTCGTAATTTTCATTATTTGAAATTGCAAAAATGACAAACAACAATGCAAAGTTTGTCGCGCGTTATCGCAAATTAGTACAAAAATTTGTGTTTTCATTTTTTGACTTCCTACATCGAAAAACAAAACCTTCCACTAAATATTACAGTAATTTTTGTCATTTCATATTCCAGAAACTTTAGAGAATCATTTCTAAAAATATGGGATTTTTTTCAAGTTAGCCCGCAATGACTTTGATTGAAATAAAATGGCCTGACCCTATTATCAAATATTACTATAATCCAAAATTTATTAAAATAACTATAATTTCAGTCAAGAGTAAACCGATCTAACTGTAAAAATCTAAAGTTTGAAAGAACGAAAATTAGAATTAATTAAAGATAAAAATTTCTTGATTGAACACTTAACGAATCGAAGGAATAAAAAAATAAGATGATTGTGAATTTAGATAGTTAAGCGTAGTAATAAAGAATAAGAGAGAAATCTACTCACATGTCCTTGGACAATAGTTCCAACAATGTAAGGAGCCAAGAAACCACAGACATTGGCAGCTGCGTTTGTTATTCCATAAAGTGTTCCTGCATATTTTGGTGCGAGTGCAATATGATTCATTTGGTTTCCGGCATAAATTGCACCATAAAGAGATCCTAATCCTGCTAACATGACCATTACAGCGAAACGATCACATCCTGCCCAAATAGCACCCACGAAACTGAGACTTGGCCCCAAAGAGCCAATAGTGTTCCAAAGTTTGAAGGAGGCCAACGGGCTAATAAGTTGTCGTGCCAATAAAGCATCGGCGACTGCTGATATCACTAAACCTAAAATCCACGCAGTCAAATATGGTAAGGCTGCGAGCAACATATCCTTCTGCATATCCATGTGCAAAATTCTGTCCATATAAGTTGGCAATTCCGTCAGAAGAATATAGAATGCCCATGATTGACCGCACTGTGTGATCATTATTGCCCAGACAGGAGGCGACGTAAAAATTGAACCCCAAGGCACTCCAGGATCATTCTACAAATTTTAAAGAAAAAAATAATTATCAATTAACTGCAAACAAATCATTTTAATGTGTAGTCATTTATGTGTGTAGATACAATATATTTCATTCCATAAGCAAGTACAAGAGTGATAAATTTGATTTAATAAAATAATATCAATTTGTTTCTTCATTCAGGGTGTCTACTAATTTCGTCCCACAAAATTCCCGATCATTTCCCGGTTTTTGTTCCTATTTATCCCGGTTTTTTCTCTTGTTAACTTAAAATTTATTTTAAGTATAAATAGTCCTACAAACGGTTACAAAAATTGAATAAAACCAGGGCTGATAAAAATTATGATTTTTTTAAAAAAATCAAAAAAATCAGATTTTTTTTATTTAAATCAAAAATTGATTTTTTTAAAAATATGATCAATATATAAAATCTCCAAATGTTTATTTGCAAGTAGTTTATTAAAGAAATAAAGAAAATTTAAAAAAAAAACAACACAAGAATGAAACGAGTGACATACCTAATTATATATAAAATTTTTTTTTCAATTACTGATCCTAAAACCCATACAATTACGTCTACAAGTAATATATAAAGTTATATATAAAAAAATTAAACTATTTATGAACATTTTATTACATTAAAATAATAAATAAGAAGATAATTAAAAAAACGTTAAAATATATTAGGTACTAAAGAGAACAGAATTTTAAAACAAGAAATATTAGAGAATTATTTTACAAATTGAATAAAAAATATCGGGCAAGTACGAGTTACACTTGTACCAAGTCGAAGGGTTCCGTACCGCTCTAATTTTTTTCAATTATATGAGTCAGAGATTATTTGAATAATAATTTATATAATGATAAATTAAAATAATTTTTTTTATTTTTAAAGAAATTTAAGTATAAACTTAATGATTTTTATAAGATTGAAAATTTCCAATTAAATAGACTAAACTTTTTTATATAATTTTACATTTTAAAGCCAAAAAAAATTTTTTTTTTAATTTTTTTTATTTTTTAACTTTTAAAGTAATTTAAACATAAACATAAACATTTTGTACAAAAAAAATAATCTGAAACTATAAAATATTGTAGCTGTTTAGAAGAAAAAAATTTTTTTTGTACAAAATTTCAGTTTTTTGGAAAAAATGTTATGATAATAAATTTAAACCACAATTTTTATGGTGTTATAAAAAATTCTGCATGAAATTACACATTTTTAACCAATTCCCAACCTTTCAGGATAAATACGCTGAGCGCTAGCATAGGGGTTTTTTGTCATTTTTCAACTTTTCATTAATAACTTTTGAAAATTAAGTCCAGCAACGTTCGCTATATTTTTCCTGTAATCTACACGTAAAAATACCTAGGTATACCAAATTTCAAACCTCTAGGTCAAATAGTTTGGAAGATAAGGGGGGGGGACACGTTTTTTTTGAAAAAAAAAAGTTTTTCCTTGACAACGCTATGACCATCACCTCCAATCATGTTCTCTATATTTTTCCTGAACTCTACTCGCGAAAATACATATGTGTACCAAATTTCAATACTCTAGGTCAAATAGTTTAGGAGATAAGGGGGGGGGGGGGTTGAAATTTGCAGAATACAATGGAAAATTACCTAAAGAAAGAAGAAAATATGTCATTTTAAAATAACAAAGTGCATTAAAAAATAATGAAAATTAAGGAATTTAAAGAAAGAGAATATACAGAAATTTAATCCTTTGCGGTACGAATTTTTTGAAAAGAGAAAAAACCTTTTTCCTGGCATAAACATTAACTTTATGACCCAAAAAAGTAAAAAATACCAAATATAGAAAAACCAAAATTTTTGATGTTTTTTAATTTTTATCTCGTAAACCAACAATGATAATTTTCTTCATAATAGCTGTTTGAGATAAGAAATGGACTGGAGAAAGTAGAAAAAATTGGCGTTTTGATAAAATAAAGCGTTCTTAAATTATGCAGAAAAAACCAAAAATTCAATTCCCAGAGTCCCATCATACCGCAAAGGGTTAAAAAAATAGTTTTAAATTATAAAGAAAATAATTTAAAAATAACGAAAGAATTTAAAAAAGAAATAAATTAAAAGTTGAAAAAATTATTTGAACGAAAATAATTGAGAATTAAAGAAAATCATTGAAAAAGGAATAAAATCAGTTTAGAAATAAAATTAACATTTTAAGAAAATAAAAAAAATAATTGAATATGAACGACATTAATTGAATATATTGAAATCCATAATATTTAAAACATGTCAAAAATAACTGAAATTTGGAGAAAAATATTAGTTAAAAATGAGAAATATAATTAAAAAAAGGAGTAAAAAATAAAAAAATGAATACATTTCTTGAAAAATTGTATACAATAATTGAAAAATGAACGATATAATTAAAATGTGAAGAAACTAATTGAATAATGACATAAATAATTGAAATCTGGTGTAGAAGTTAATAAATTTATGCCAATAATAAAAAGATTGAAGAAAATAGCATTTAAAGAAAATTATTCAAAAATGTCAAAAATATTTCAATATTGACAAAAATAATTGATAACTGGTGTAAAAAATTCAAAATTTGAAAGCAGTACTTGAAAAATTGACAAAAAAATCGAAATGTTAAGAAACTAATTGAATAATGACATAAATAATTAAAAGTTGGTGTAGAAATTAAAAATTTATAGATAATAATTGAAAAATTGAAAAAATAATTGAAAGTGGAAGAAATTAATTGAAGTTTGAAGAAAATAATTGAAATTTGAAGGGAATAATTGAAAACTGGTGTAAGAAATTTAAAAATTCATGACAATAAAAAAAATTGAATAAAATAATTCTAAAATGTCAAAAATAATAGAAATATGAAGAAAATAATGAATTAAAAAGATTCCTAAATTAAAATTTGACACTTTAACATTTCTGAAATTTTGTAAAAAAACATATAAAATAATTTTAAAAATTAGATTATTTTAATAAACTTACATCGTCTTTGGGTTCAACACAAGCTTCGATGTATTCCCTTTCTTTGGGGTCGATTCGTGGATGAATTGCTGGAGTATCATATATGAAAAATAGCCAGAAAACGTACCAAACAATTCCAAGACCACCAAATAAATAGAACGCTAAAGGCCAACCGCCCCAAAATTCTAAAGAACAAAGCCATCCGCTCAGAGGTAACGAAATGATAGTTCCAAAATTAGATCCTGCAAAAAACATTTATTAAATATTAGAAAAATAGAAAAGTGTGATATAATATAAAAAAATTCTTTAAAAAAGTAAGAAAACTTTTCAACAAATGAAACAATTTAGAAAATTTGAAGACAAATTTTAAAAAACGAAAAAAATTTGAAATTGTTTAAATAGAACAAGTGTAAAAAATGGGGGAAAAAATACTAGGAATTTTCAAAATAACTACAAACTTGAAAAAATAATCACAAATTAATTAAAGAAAACTATGAAATTTTTTACTAAATAATGAAAAATAAATAACTAATTAGAAGTGAAAGAAAAACATCTAAAAAAGAAAAGAATAACTAAAAAATAAAGAAAAATTATTTGGAAATTTAAGAAAAACCACTAATAAACTGAAAAAATTACTAGAAGTAAAAAAAACTTTTTAAAATTAATAAAATTGACTAAAAAAGATTTTTAATAACTAGAAATTAAAGAAAATCAACTTGAAAACTAATAAATAAATAAATAAATAGAAAACAAATAAAAAAGACTTTAAAAATAAAAAATAAAAAAAATTGCTAGAAGGTAAAAAGTTAACTAGAAGATGAATAAAAGTGTCAAGAAAAGAATGAAAAAATATTCAAAGGTGCAAACGGAATTAGAAATTGAAGAAAAAAGAAATTATAAAATGAAGAAAAATTACTAGCAAGTAAAAAAAATTATTATTATAAAACGAGAAAAGTAACTAAAAAGTAAAATAAAATACTAGAAAATTACAAATCAACTCAGAAGTGAAGAAAATAACTATAAACTGAAAATGAAATTAAAAGACATAAAATCACTGGTAAGTGAATAAATAACTAGGGTTGATAATAATTAACTAAATAAACTAATTAAAAACATCTACAAAATAATTAAATAAAATGGAGAAATTGACTAAAAACTTATAAAAAAATATATCTAGAAACTAAAAAAAGAATACTTATTATAAATTACAAAAAGATTGAAAAATAAAAGAAATAAAAAACTGATCACAAACTGGATATTCTGTCATTTAAAAATTTGACTGACTTAAAATAATGTTCAATGAGAATTCTGATAAATTAAAATTCGATTGACTTTAATTTCTTTTTAAATAAAGTCAGCTAAAAATAGTTCCTGTAAAATTAAATCTGTTTAATATGAATTCGATGATCTACAAATTCTGTTAATTAATAAATTCTCAAAATTGAAATTAGAATAGATGAAAATTTGATAAAACGAAAATAAAAAGTGATAAATAAAAATAAATCGAAATGTTTTCTTCTGTGGAACAATTTCTGTAATAAATAAAATTAGAGCTAATTAATAAACAGTCGAATGAAAATTAGTCGAAATAATACTACCAGTAAATAAATAATACGAAATTTAGAAAATTTTTATTTTATAAATATTTACCTGCATAAACTATTGCTGCAAATTTGCTTCGTTCTAAAGGAGGAACCCAGTGAGCGAGCATGCTGTGCATTGCAGGAAAAGTAACACCCTTAAAAAAATATTTATTATTAATAATAATAAAAAACTAATAAAATAATTATTATTAAAATTTTAATAACAATGCTTAGTGAAAAATAGAAAATTATATAAATGAAAAATACCTCCGTAAAACCTTCAGCAATTCTGACTGCCAAAAAAGGATAGAATCCCCAATAAGCAGCAAAAGGACTAATCACAGTTAATATCGCAGTTAAAAAAACTCCCAAACCGTAGACTAATTTTCCACCTATTTTTTCAGCCATTCTTCCACCAGGAACGTTTGTTGTTACGTATCCAATGAAAAAAGCGCCCAAAATAAGGCCTTGTGTTCTTTCATCCCAGACGAATTCTCCAGGACTCTAAAAAAGTTTAAGTACATTTATATTAATGTAGATTAAAAAATTTTGACGTATGATTAAGTTCTAAAATAAATTATTTAAAATTTTTCTTTAATTGAATTTCATTACGAAGAATCTTCTTTTAGTCGAAATTGCACATTTTCGAATATGTTTTCAATCGAGCATAAATTAATCCGAATTTTGACCTAACAGAATTTTTAGGTCAACGAATTCATATTCAACAGAATTTTCATTTTACAGAAATCCTTTTAACCAACTTTTCATTTAAATAATTCCAATTTAAACGAATTTTAATTTAAAAGAATTTTTCTTTTACAGAATTTTAGATTAATCGAATTTTTAAATAACAGAATATTCATTTGACAGAATCTTCATTTGTTTGAAATTACAAATGGCCGAAAAAGTATCAGACAAATTTTGGACAAATGAATATTCTATAAAAATTCGACTAACCTAAAATTTAGTAAAATAAAAATTTTTCTAAACTGAAATTCGTTTAAATTGGAATTCCTTTAGATGAAAAGTTGGTTAAAAGGGTTTCTGAAAAATGAAAATTCTGTTAAATATAAATTAGGTGACCTAAAAATTCTGTTAGGTCAAAATTCGGATTAATTTATGTTCGATTGAAAACATATTCGAAAATGGGAAATTTCGACTAAAAGAAGATTCATTCTAATGAAATTCTATGAAATAAATATTCTAAATAATTAATTTTAAAACTTGACCATACGTCCCAAAAAGTACAAGCAAAAAATATACATTTAGTTTATTCTTTATTAATTTAATGCAATTATATTTAAATTGCTTTACATAATATCTATTTGCAGATTAAAACTTTCTTCTTGTCATCATTTCTCAAAATAAAATTATGCGTAAAAAATTTATCTACAGCTCCAGTGATTCATCGAAGCATATATCGTGCGGAAAAAATGTTATCAAAAAAAAAAAAACTATGGTTAAATTTAAGAATCATGAGAAAAGAAAATTAAAACAAAATCGTTTATCAATTTATCAAATAATTTTTGAAATATCATTAGTAATTGATAAAGGATAAATAATAAAAAAATAAAAAAAGAGAGAAAAATAAAACAGTAATAAATTATTGATTGATTTAATTTTGTGAATGAAAATAAATTAGGTTCTATTTTTTGTAATATACCTTAACAAAAAATATTTAAATTCCAAAAAATGACCATTAATTAAAATTATTCAATTATTCGCTAATTAATAACAAAAAAAGTTTAAAATTCTTTCTTTAAAAATGAAATTTGTGTAAAGGTAATAAATATTTTTCAATTTATTCTGGTATTTTTTGGGCTTCAGATTATTTTTTGTATTTTAAAAAAAGTTTGTTTTATCAAAACTGAGCATGAAATTATTTAACTCTTTAATTTCTTCTAATTCTGAGATTTTGTAAACTTAAATTTTATTGCTCTTTGAATAAAAATTGATAAATAAAATAAAATAAAAAATCATTATGATATTATTAATATTGTAATAAAAATAATGTACATATTTTATTATTATTATTTGACCAAAATGTTTTAATTAATCGCATTAATGGATTTTAGAAACTTTTTACAGACAGAGCTTCATATTACACTGTATTCAGAATTAGAATTAAACCATATATACCTATGGCATTGAAACTTAAATACCTAAGCATTTTATCAACGAGTCGCATTAAGTTTCTAAAAGCTTTCAAAAAGTAAAAATTAATTCGTTTGTACAAAGAAATATTAAGAAGAGCAGCATGAAACATTCAATATATGTTATATTAATTAAAAAAATATATATATAATTATATAAACTTAAATCAAAAAAATTAAGAGTAAAATGAAAAACTTGTTTTAAAAAATATTTTTTAAATCCTCATGACGGCAGAAATAAGAAAATTTATTTACATAAAATAAAATAAAAGAAAAGTTTCAAAAAAAAGCTATAAAAATTACATAATTTTGCAAAAATGTCGAAAAAAGTATGGAATAGATGTTACTAAAAAATTCGAAATTATAGGATAAAATAATTGGAGAAGTTATTAAAAAAAATGTTAATGCATAAAAAATGAAAAAACATGTATTATTATAAATATAAATGGCTAGATTAATATACAACCGAACAAAATAGTTCAAAAATCAAAGAATAATTATAAAATTTTAAGATGATAATTAAAAATTGAAAATTTTGTACTGTATGCAATTATTGAAAATTGCAGAAAATAATTAATAATTGAAGGAAATGGTTGAAAAGTGACGAGAGTAATTGAAAAATTGAAGAAAATATGTGAAAAATGACAAAAATAATTGCCAATTAAAAAAAAAAAAATCGAAAAATGACTAGATTAATAGACAAATGAAAAAAATAATTGTAAAAATTATACAAGGAATATTAAATTTAAAGAAAATAATTGCAAATTGAAAAATTAAGAAATTTCTAGGAATAATTATTGGAAATAATTGCACATTTATCAACTGGATTGAAAATCGAAAAAAATAATTAAAATTGAAAAATATAATTGAAAATTGAAATAAGCAATTAAAAATTGAAGAATCGAATTGAAATTTATGGAATATACTTAAAAATTGAAAAAAAAAAAAAAAAAGAAATTGAATAAAGCCGAGAATTAATAAATGAATGGAATTAAAAATTAAAGAAAATAATTAATCAATTGTATTTAAAATAAAAGAAAGTTAATCATAATCGAAAAAAATAATAGAAAAAAGTGGATTATTTTTTAATATTAAAGAAAATAATTAAAATTTGAAAAGTGGAATTTAAATTTGAAGAAAATAAGTGAGGATTGAAGAGAATAGTTCTAGAATTGAATAATTGAATTAAAATTTTAAAACAATTTTGATGAGTGAATAAAGTAATTGAAAAAATCCGAGAATTATTTAATATTGTGGAATTACTTGAAAATCGATAAAAATAATTAAAAAATAAAGAAAATATTTGAGAATTTATAAAAATAATTAAAAATTGAAAAAATAAATAGGAAATTAAAGAATTAAATGGAAATTTCGAGAAAATAATTGATAATTAAAAAATAAAATTACAATATGACGAAAAAAAATTAAATATTGATGGAAATAATTAACTATTAACAAAAAGAATTAACAATTAAAAAACAAATTCGAAAAATGGTGAGAATAATCGGCACTTGAAAAGAAAACATTTTAAATTTGATGAATCATTATAAAATTGAAAGAGAATAATAAATTGTCAATTGAAAACTGATGAAAATAATAGACAAAATTGTAGAAAATTAATGAAAAATGGAGAAATCAATTGGAAATTAAAGAATTGTATTGAAAGAAAATAATTGATATTTGGGAAAATGCGTAAAATAATTAAAATTAAGGAATTAATTAAAAATCGATAAAAATAATTGAAACTTAAAGAAAATTTTTGAGAATTGAAGAAAATAATTAAAAATTGAAGAAATAAATGGGAAATTAAAGAATTGAATGGATATTTGAAGAAAATAATTGATAATTTAAAGAAAAATTACAATTTAACGAAAATAACTAAAAATTTGACGAAAATAATTAGCTATTAACAAAAAAAAATTAACAATTGACAAAAAATTCGCAAAATGGTGAGAATAATCGGCATTCGAACAAAAACATTTTAAAATTGATGAATAATCATAAAATTGAAGGATTATAATAAATTGTCATTTGAAAACTGATGAAAATAATAGACAAAATTGTAAAAAAAATGAAAATTAAAGATACCAATTGAAAGTAAAAGAATTGTATTGGAAGAAAATAATTGATATTTGAGAAAATGCGAAAAATAATTAAAATTAAGAAATTAATTAAAAATCGATAAAAATAATTGAACCTTAAAGAAAATTTTTGAGAATTGAAAAAAATAATTAAAAATTGAAGAAATAGATGGGAAATTAAAGAATTGAATGGAAATTTGAAGAAAAGAATTGATAATTTAAAGAAAAATTACAATTTGACGAAAATAAGTAAATATTTGACGAAAATAATTAGCTATTAAAAAAAATAATTAAAAATTGAAAAAAAATTCGCAAAATGGTGAGAATAATCGGCATTTGAACAAAAACATTTTAAAATTGATGAATAATCATAAAATTGAAGGAGAATAATAAAATTTCATTTGAAAACTGATGAAAATAATAGACAAAATTGTAGAAAATTAATGAAAAATGGAGAAATCAATTGGAAATTAAAGAATTGTATTAAAAGAAAATAATTGATATTTGAGAAAATGCGAAAAATAATTAAAATTAAGAAATTAATTAAAAATCGATAAAAATAATTGAACCTTAAAGAAAATTTTTAAGAATTGAAAAAAATAATTAAAAATTGAAGAAATAGATAGGAAATTAAAGAATTGAATGGAAATTTGAAGAAAATAATTGATAATTAAAAAATAAAATTACAATATGACGAAAAAAAATTAAATATTGATGAAAATAATTAACTATTAACAAAAAGAATTAACAATTAAAAAACAAATTCGCAAAATGGTGAGAATAATCGGCATTTGAACAGAAACATTTTAAAATTGATGAATAATCATAAAATTGAAGGAGAATAATAAAATTTCATTTGAAAACTGATAAAAATAATAGACAAAATTGTAGAAAATTAATGAAAAATGGAGAAATCAATTGGAAATTAAAGAATTGTATTAAAAGAAAATAATTTATATTTGGGAAAATGCGTAAAATAATTAAAATTAAGGAATTAATTAAAAATCGATAAAAATAATTGAAACTTAAAGAAAATTTTTGAGAATTGAAAAAAATAATTAAAAATTGAAGAAATAAATGGGAAATTAAAGAATTGAATGGATATTTGAAGAAAATAATTGATAATTTAAAGAAAAATTACAATTTAACGAAAATAACTAAAAATTTGACGAAAATAATTAGCTATTAACAAAAAAAAATTAACAATTGACAAAAAATTCGCAAAATGGTGAGAATAATCGGCATTCGAACAAAAACATTTTAAAATTGATGAATAATCATAAAATTGAAGGATTATAATAAATTGTCATTTGAAAACTGATGAAAATAATAGACAAAATTGTAAAAAAAATGAAAATTAAAGATACCAATTGAAAATTGAAGAATTGTATTGAAATTTCGACAAATTATTTTTTAATTGAGAAAATGCGAGTATTATTTAACTTTGAATAATATAATTAAAACCGAAGAATGCAATTGAAACTTGATAAAAAAAAATTAAAAATTAAAGATCAAATAATTAAATTGAGGATTAGAGATTAAAATTGAAATTTAAAAAAAACAGCTCATAATTGAAAGAAAAATTACAAAATGACTAAAATAATTGAATAGTAAAGAAAATAATTGACAATTGAAAGAAAAAGTCGAAAAGTGTCGAGAATAATAATCGACAACAGAACAAAATAATTGAAAAAAATTAAGGAATAGTTATAAAATTTAAAGAGAATAATTGTATATTGAAAACTGTTAAAAATTATAGAAAACAATTATAGATTTATTAATGAAATTAAAATTATTTGAACTGATATATATAAATTTTTAATTTCAACCAATTTAAATGTATTTTTTGAAAAGTATCTGATTTAAAACAAAAAATATCTTTGTGCCAAACTTCAGGCGTGGGCACAATGAAAGAATGAATCTAAGAATGAATTAATCTTGCGGATTATTCTTATAGATTATTATAAATTTGTAATATATGAAAAAAAATTGATTTGCGATAAAATTCCCAGAACTTTTAGTTCCACGAAGAAAATCCCGGTTTAGTAACAAATTTCCCGGTCAATTTTTTTATTTCCGGTCATTTCCCGGTCGAGTGGACACTCTGTTAAATAAATAAACTTAATAAAAAATTGTTAGTTACTTACAGGTGGTGGAATGATAGAACCATTTATAATTGGAGCAATGGGACAACTGTCAGAAGTGTCATTATTGTCAGTATGTGGAATAGCAGTTTGATTAACCATTGAGACAATAGCTACAGATAAATTAACTCTCATGGCATAAACCAGTGCAAATCCTAAAAATCCTAAGAATCCTAGAGTATATCTTGCTTTTACACATGATCGAGTATCTTCTGGAAGTTCAACAGGAATCAGTCCAGTTTTATCTCTATAGTCTGCTAAAAAATAAAACAATATTTTTCATTAATACCACGCAAATAAATAATAATTAATATATTAAATTATTTAAATTAAATACTTTTAAAAATTGATTTTTAAATAATTTCTTGTATTTCTTCAATTTACGATCTTTATTTCTCTTCATTTTGTTAAAAGTGAAGAAAACTAAATATTATAAATTATTACATTGATTATACATAAAAATCACTCGTTCTGGTTTTCTAGACTTAACAAAAAAGGAAAAAACCTTCTACAAGATTTTTAAAATATTATAAAAAATGATTAACAAATTTTGAAAGATATAAAAAATATAAAAATATAAATATAAATAATGTAATATAAATAGGTATAAAAAATGATTAAAAGTTGGAAATTTTCTTTCCAAAAACCCAACAAACTACGAAAAACCAAAGAATTATAAATGATTACAAAGAATGTTTAAAACGTTGAGGCAAAGATAAGAAAATGTAGAAAAATAAGTGCAAATCTCAGAAAAAAATTAAAATAAAAGTTGAGAAAATTATTATAAAAAAGAGTCCAATAAAATTTTGAAAGAACCAAAAAATCAAGTAAAGCCAAAAAACTTTACAAATTTAATGAAAAAGTAAATAAATTTGCGAAGAAATAAAAAAAGTTTTTCAAACTTGAAGGAAATTTACAAAAAGATAATGAATCTAAAATTAAAGAATATTGTAGATATTTGATAATTCAAACAAGTTTTTTAAATGTCTTTGATATGAAAGTTGTAATTTTGTCATAATTTTACAAATTATGATTATATTATTTTATATTATTAGAAAATAATAATAATTCTGGTTTATTTATTTCTATATTCTTTCTGTTCTCAGAATATATTTATTTTTGGATTAATAATAATAACAAAAACATTTTTATAGTCGATTTTACTTGTTGTCTATTTATTTTTTATTGATTATAATTATTTATTATTAACTTTTATCAATCTTTACTTTATATTTTTATTTTCACAAAGTGCCTTATCACAAACAAAGAAAATAAAACAGGTCAAATGTTTCGATTTCTTAGAATATTCGATGAAATATATAAATATATTTTATTATTTCTTTATTATAATTATATTTCCCTCTTCTATATATATATATTTATACACATTAATTACATAATTTACCACTAAGCTAATAAATCCTCATTACAATAATTGCCTAATTACTTTTTCATTATGCAATATTCAAACTTGTTTTAATTTATAAACAATAAAACAAAAAACAATCAAATTGTTAATGAACAAAAAAAAACCAATGTCATAAAACTTGCTGTCATTAAGTTTAGAAACAGGATTAATCATTTCCTTGGAATGACATAAGGAGTAAAATTAACCCGAATTCTTTTACGTCAACTCAAGTTTTTACAATAAAAATGGTTTCTCACAATGGAAACTTTTACTTGACATTGAATTTTAATATTCTAAGATGAAAAAGGAGGTTAGAATAATCTGCTCTGGATATTAATTATCATAATTTTGATACAGTTATCAATAAGGAATTCGGAGAATTGATACAGAAAAGGAGATAAATTGCGGAGAATGAATGATTGTTTTGTTCCGGACAAGAAAAGAAAAAGAACAAAACTCAGACTGGATAAGCGAATAAGTGAGAGGAACATATGATTCAAAGCGAGAAAGTGCGTCATAAACAAACCTTTTTCTTGAAGATCATCGTTTTGGTCTTCTCTTGAAACACTCGGATCCAGGACCTCCATCGATAGTTTCTGTTTCTGGAATATTAATTTTCACTGACGTTCTAATAAAATGTCAAACGCAAGCACTTGAAATATACATTTGACGTACGCCTACAAAGGCCTTTTCTCTTCCGCTGTCAGTGGAAGCAAAGCAATGTTTACGTACACTGTCTTTTTCTCTGCATCTGTGTGAGTTAATAGCAACTCTCACGTTCCTGTTTTCTTTGTGTGAGAGTAGGTTAGGTTACTCTTTCTCGTGGTCGTATTTTTACGCACAAAATTCGTCAAAATTATTCAATTAGTAAATTTTTCTTTTAACCTTTAGCCGCGAACAATTTTAAAGCTCCCCAAACGAAAAATATATATTTAGCAATAATCTATACAGGAAATAAATGCAAGATGACCTATTAATGATAATCATATTTGATAATGTAAAAAATCCTTGAATGTCACGTACTCTAGGGTTTTGAAAAATAAAACATCGATAAACTCTACTAATTTAAAATGTTTATTTCACCTTTGCTTCTGTCACATAACTTATTGATTTGTTTTTCATATTATTATATTTGGAAAAATGTTCAATTATCTATTTTATCAACATTCGATTACCATATGTCGGTAACGCAGATATTTATGAAAATTATTTTCTTATCAAGTGGAACAAAGTCTTCAAATATTGTTTATCAATAAATAGAAGCACGTAAATAGAAGCGTTTCTTACTTATTGTCGCACGAGTATAATTTATTTATATATTTATAACTTTCATTAAAAATCTTCATTGATTTATATATATTGTATTTGTAAATACTTTCAACGCGTCGTTAAAGAGGAAACCCTATTTTACCAACAGTGACTAACTTAAATTAAACGTTTCGATATTTTAAAGGGTCTTTGTTTCAAAATGAACTTTTATTTCAATTTCCGAATTTTTACGTTTGCTGTATATTTATGGAGGTTCTTTGTATTAACATAAGCTTAAACTAGAAAGTCGGTTTCACCCCAAATAAAAATATTATTAAGGGGGTTCTCACCATTAACATAACCTTAAACTAAAAAATGACTGTTCCCATCAAATAAAACTATTATTAAAATAAATTTCATCGATTTTTAAAAGATCCAGTTTTACATTTTTCAGAAAAAATTAGGTTGAGCTAAAATTTGTTTTCAAACAAGAATTATTTAACATTTTATGTTTTTTCAACAAATTTAATCAACAACTACAATTTTCATCCAATTTTGACAAATAATAGCTCATTTTTCTCGTTGAAACCTTCTCTTTATTTTATTTATTAGATTTTGTTAAATAATATTGTGTTTAAAAGTTATTAAAAAAATTAAATTTGGTTTTTACGTATTCCTTAAACATAATATTATTTAACAAAATCTAATAAATAAAATTCTAGAGAATGTTATTATTTGAAAACAAATTTTAGCTCAACCTAATTTTTTCTGTAAAACGTACAACTGGATCTTCCAACATTTGGTAAAATTAATTTAAATAATATTTTTATTTGGGGGGAAAATCGACTTCCTATAGTTTGAGGTTATGTCAATGGAGAGAACCTCCTTAAAATTAATTTCACTAAATTTTGAAAGACCCAGTTGTACATTTTTCAGAAAAAATTAGAATGAGCAAGTAGAGTTGCAAAAAAGTAATATTACTTGGAGAATGGTAATGAGAACGAGAATATAACCGACCAAAATTCTAATCGAGAATTTAAGAGATTTTAAGTTTTTTTTTATTTATTTATCAAATTTAATCAAACTTTCCCAATTAATGTACGAAAATACAATCTCTAGTGTACATTCTAAATAGTAATAAATTAGAATAAATTGAATCAGTTACTTTTTAACAAATGCATTAAAATTGATTAAAAATTATAAATATCAGTTCAAATAATTTTAATTTCGCATTAATAAATAAATCTATAATTTTTCTATAATTCTCAACAGTTTTTAATATACAATATTTAAATTTTATAACCTATATTCTTTAATTTTCTAAAATTATTTTCTTCTTTTGTCGATTATTCTCGACAGGTTTCGAATTTTTCTTTTGATTGTTAATTATTTTCCTCATTTCTCAGTTACTTCCTTTAATATTTAATTATTATAGTCATTATGTAATTTTTCTTTCAATTATCAACTATTTTCTTAAAATTTCAATTTAATTCTTTAATCTTCAATTTATTCCTTTAATTTTTGATTATTTTCTTCAACTCGTATTTATTTACTTCAATTTTCAATTGCATTCTTTGTTTTTCAATTATTTTAGTCAATATTCTATCATTCTCGTATTTTCTCAATTAACAATTATGTTCTTGAAATTCCAATACAATTCTTTAATTGTCATTTATTTTTTACAATTTTTTCCATAATTCTCATCAGTTTTAAATTAATAATTTATTATTCTCCTTCAATTTTATGATTATTCATTAATTAAAAATTCATTAATTTAATGTTATGTTTTAATTATCAATAATTTTCTCGAAATTTTTTTTTCTTTCTTTAATTTCCAATTTATTTCTCCAATTTTTAATTATTTTCTTCAATTCTTAAATATTTTCTTTAATTTTCAATTATTTTTATCGATTTTCAATTAATTCCTTAATATTAAATAATTCTAGTATTTTTTCCACTCATAAAAATTGTTCAATATTCATTAATTATCGGCTTTTTTCAATTTTTAAGTATATTATTTTAATTTCAATTCCATTCTTCAATTTTTAATCCAGTTGTTGAAGTGCAATTACTTTTAACAATTATTCCTATAATTTTCTTAATTTTTCAATTTGCAGTTATTTTCTTTAAATTTAATGTTTAATTTTTAAAATTTTTTTTTTCGCTTTCTATTATCTATTAGTCATTTTTCGAATTTTGTTTTCAATTGACAATTATTTTCGTCATTTTTCACATATTTTCTTTAATTTTTTAATTATCTCGGTATTTGTCAATTATTTACAGCAATTATTAATTATTTTCCTCAATTTTCAATTATTTCCTACAATTTTTTCAATTTTTAATTATTGTCTTAAAATTTTATAATTATTCTTTGATTTTTGAAATTATGTTGTTCGGTTGTGTATTAATCTAGCCAATTTTTTTCAATTGTTAATTATTTTTGTCATTGTGCAATTATTATCCATTCAATTTTTAATCAATTTCATAATTTCTAAATTCATTTCCTGAACTTTTAAATATACAATCTCAATTTTCAATTATTTTGTTCAATATTCATTTCTTTTTATCATTTTACAATTATTCTCTCCATCTTTTAATTATTTTTTAATTAATTTCCTAAATTTTCAGTCATTTTCTAAAATTTAGATTATTGTCTTTAATTTTCAACTTTTTAAACGATTTTTCAATTATTTTCTTTTGCTTAAAAATAAATTCGGTAATTTTCCTATTACCTATTTGCTCTAATTTCTAATTATTTTCATTCTTTTTGCATAATTTTCAAAAATGTCAATTACTTGTCTGAAATTTTAATTGATTTCATCATATTTAAATTTTTAAAATAATTTTCATCATATTTCTGTTATTTTTTCCAATTTTAAATTATTTTTATAATTTTTCAATTATTTCCCTAAATTCTTAATTATTAATCCCAATTTGTAAAATTACTTTTAAAGATTTTTAAGTATTTTTCTCAAATTTCAATTATTTTCATAATTTCCAAAAAAATTTATTAACCCTCAACTGCTAGACTGAACGGTAGACCTTTTCCGCTCTCTCCTACAGTGGATTGTAGACTGAAAATAGTAAAAAAAAAACCGGGTCTGTCAGACCCAGTCTAGCAGTTGAGGGTTAACTATCTTAAGTTTCAATTATTTTTAGCCTTCTTCAATTTTTAATTATTCTCATTTTTCAATTAATTTCTCAGATTTTTAAGTACTTTTATCAAATTTCAATTTTTTTTTATTTTATTTATGTATTTATTTCATAATATATCCCGCAGTTAAAAATAGACCATTATGAGAACGATACAAAGTATTCATACAAAAATAATAATAAAAATAAAGTCATACATATTTCGTTGCTTCTCTTAAACTCTTTACATATTTAAATAAACATTTTATGAATTTCTACAATTTTTTAAATTATTTATTTTAAATTTCATTAATTTTTTTCAACTTATCATTGTTTTTATCATATTTTAATTATTTTTTTCAAGTTTCAAATTTTAAAATCATTCTTCAATTATTTTCCCCAATTTTTAAAATTTTTTCTCAAATTTCCCATTATTTTCTTCAATTTTTAATCATTTTCAATTCTTTTCATAATTTCCAAATGTTATACTATTTATCTGATATTTTAATTATATTATTCAATTTTCAATTACTTACGTTCTTTTTCATAATTTCCAAAAAGTTTTTAATTATATATCAGAAATGTTCATTTTTCTATTCAAATTTTCAATTATATCTACGATTTTTGTGTACTTTATGTACCTATATTCTGTAGTTTTTGCAATTATTTCTCTTAAATTAAAAATTGTTCTTTTCAAATTTAAATTATGTTTATTTTTTTTTTTAATTTATTTTCTCTAATTTTTAGTTATTTTCTTTTTTTTTGCATTGCACTTCTAAAAGTTTCAAATATTTTTCAAAGATTTTCAATAATTTTCCTTCATTTTAAATATATTACGCAATTTTTTCAATTATTTTCTTCAATTTTAATTTATTTTCTATTATTTCCTTAAAATTTTAAATTATTTATCACAATTTTAATCATTTTTTTCAATTCTCAATTATTAAAATCGTTTTAATTATTTTTTTTTCAATTAATTTGCAAAATTTGCCAATATTTTTGTAAATATTGTAATTAAAATATTTACAATTGTTGATAACATAAGGTTATTTTGTTATTTTTACATTTTTATAGCAAAAAATTGTTTGTGTTTCAAAATAGTGGAGCTCATTCAAATATAGAAAATTCTCATAAATTCTCTGGAATAAGAATATTTTCGGTTATATTCTTGAGAATGTAACCAGATTTTAAATTATCGAGAATTTTTGCATTTTTTTTCGTTTTTCACCCCAAATAAATATATTATTCAAATTAATTTTACCAAATGTTAAATAATTATTATTTGACAACATATTTTAGCTCAACATAATTTTTTCTGGTAAATGTCCAACTGGATCTTTCAAAATTCTATTAAATTTAATTTAATGGGAATAACATTCATTTTTTAGTTTGAGGTATGTCAATGGACCCCCTGAAATAATAATTTAACATTTATGCTTTTTCTATCTATTTCAAATCTGTGACTTTCATCCAATTTTAACAACTAATAGCTTATTTTTCTCGTTGAAAAATATTTCACAATTTTATTTTTTGAGTTTTCTTAAAGAATATTTTGTTTAAACGTTATTAGCCAAATAAAATTTGTTTTTTAGGTATTGTTTAAACAATATAATATTTAATATTGTACACCTTAATCTTTCAAAATTTAGGGAAATTAATTTAAATAATAGTTTTATTTGAGGTGAAAAACGCCTTTTTTTAATTTAAGGTTATGTTAATAGAGAGAACCTCCTTAAATAAATAATTAAATTTCACAAATGATTTTATGCAGTAAAGGGTTATTTCTAAAAAGCATTTTCTAATTTAAGACTATTGAATATCTGTAAAATAATAAATTAAATTTAGTAGAATAATTTACAAGCTTTCAATTCTAAACCCTATTGGTCTTTTTTACTATTTGTTCCTTTATGTACTTATTGATAATTTATTTCCGCTTATACAAAAGGAACTTTTATTAATTTATATATCCTTAAAAATATTATAAAGAACATGTTAAATTATGTAAATTTCAAACTTTATTTGAACAATGCTGAATGCTTCTTATGTAATAATTTCCAATATAATTAAAAACAGTAACGACTAAATTCTTCTAATTTTAGTGTTACATTAACGCTGTATTTTTTCGACATCTTTCGATAGTCAATAAAAGCAATGATTTATATTTTAATTAAAATAATCCGTCTTTTCAGGAATAGAACATCATCAAAGACGCTTTTTAATACTATGCATAAATATTAGTCTATAGAATTTGTTTGAAGCAAGTAGTGAAAACTAAATAACGATATTTTAATTAAAACTGATTAAATTATTAAAAATCATTTATTTATTAATTTACGAATAATTATTTTCGTTTTTAATTGAAGAAAAATGATATTTTTATTTTTTCTTTGTGCTTATTCAATCATTTAAAAACAGAAAATCATATTGCTCTTTTTAACAAGATGTTTATTAAAATTCTGATCTTATTGTAATTAAAAAGAGATTTTCTTCAAAACTGAGTGAAATAAAATCTCCATTGATGCAGGGAAAAAAATGTAAAATAAATGCATATTTAATAAAAATATTTTATTCGGAAGTTCTTAAAAAATAACATTTTTATTGTTTAATTTCTAGAAAAAAAAACCGCAACTTTTATTCAATTTTTTAAAAACATTCTTATAATTATGTTCGGAATAATAGAAAAATAAAATTCCTATTGCGAAAAGTTGCAACTCTCATTCAATTTTTTTTTTAAAACAAAAATTCATAATTTTGTGAAAAAATAATATTTCTTTTCTTGATTTTATAATTCGTTGAGAGTTCAGATAAAAATTCCAAATTTTATTAGGTTTTTTTAAAAAACAAAAATTCATTTTGCATTTTTTGGAAAAAAATACTCACATAATTTTGATCTTTGGAGTTTGTGAAAATATTTGCAAACTAAAAATAAAATTTTTGATCATAAAATCGTGTTACTGAATAAATTTTCAAAAAGTAAAATCCACTTTTAAGCAAAGCTATTCTAAATAAACCAAAATTTTCAACCTTCCGCCAAAATTAAAAATTCACTTCAATTTTAATTAAATTTTCTACGCAAATAAAAAATTTGAATCCATTTCCAAGTGATAAAAAAAAGGTCTGTTTCTCTTTTTTCACTAATTGCATCAAACAAACTTATGTTAATTTTATACAAAACATATTCTTAAAAGATAGTTCTCGTACCGTCTTCCAGGTAAAATGTTCCCTAACGAGATAAAATTGAAAATTGGGGATAAAATTCAAAATCGTAACACGATAAAATTGACAACTGGATAAAATTTAACGTTTCAGGATTATAGGAAGTTGGAAGAGAACACAAAATTGGCGAGAAAAATAAAATAAAATAAATAAATAAACAACGTCAGCTTCTTTGAAAAAAGTATAAATGGCTGTTTTTTTTATCGATTAACAAAATCATATATCAAAATATGAGCAACTCGATTTTGAAAATGGCTTTTCTTTCGCAAACAAAATACAAGACGTAATATCGTAACAAAAAATAAAAACAGAATCTATTTCCTACAATCCGCTCTTGAATCGTAGACCATTGTACTTTTCCGTTTCGTCAACGATTAAACAGTCCAATAAATAAGCGCTTTTCGTCCGCTTTCGACTAATAATCAATCTTATTCATAAATTAACAAAGTCTATTTTTTAATGGCAGTCTACCGCATACACTGTATTCTTTTTTTTTTCGTGAATGTAAAAAATGAACAGATCAATTTTTTCAATTAACGCGAAAAGGTGGTAAACGCCAATTGGACTGTGCGTGAAATTTAAACAAAAATAAAGCTGCTCAAAACGGACAATACGACTAATATTCATTTAAACTTCATTCAGTTCCGAGAAATCTCATCAAATGATCATTAAAAAAAAAAAAAAAACCAAAAAAATCAGATTCATTATTGAACATCTTCTCAAGAAACATTCTCTTTTTTTTCTCTTTTCTTTTCTAATCAACATCTTAAAAAATACTTTCATTATTATAATTAATAATTCGCATTTCCTGCGAAGTTGTTCGTTAAACTTTCTTCAACAACACGAAATCGAGATGAAAAAAAGGACTATTGTGACTAAGATTTTCACGAATCTAAAGTGGAGCTAGAAATAAAAAAAATCTGAGAACACAAGAGGCTGATCGATTCTAGTGACATTAAATATCACGACTCTGATTGTAATTTATCGCTAATTATCAGATAAAAAGATATTGTCACTATAAAAGCCACAATCGAGTGCGCCAAAAATTTAATTAAATGCTTGATATAAACAAGAACCACACTTAATCTGCCCGTGAGGAACTTGTTAATACAAATATAATTAACGATTTCTCGTAAAAACGACAACGAGAGACGCAGTCCCTTTAATAAATGCGTAATATATAAAAAAACAAAAAAAAAAAAAAAAAGACCGCCCCTTAACAGAACTTGACGAACTGTTATCGATCGTTTTTTCTTTTTTCTAAATCGATACTTGAAATTCAACGTTTAATATACGCTTTTCAATCTCCTTTTCCCTTTTCTTTTACATTGTATCGCTTATACAATACAATTTTAACAAAAAAACTTCGTAAAGATTGTGGAATTAGCCGAATTCTAGAACCTATTTCGTCAAGACTAGCTGCCCGCAGCTCATTGCGATAAAACTGAGCTTGCACCGATTTAATTCAAATTAATCGGTGCAATGTCCGTATAGAAATAACTAGTCAAAACAAACTGAACTTGACAATCTCAAGAAATCACGGGGGTTTCTTTGTTTCGTTTTCTTTTTTTTTTCGTTGTTTTTAAATCGCAGAGCTGCTCGACGACCATCGTGAGAGACTTGCGCCCAAATTTGATGACATTCCAATCATCTGATTGCTCTTTGAATTGCGGGTAAGTGGTTCGTGCATTCGCATTGCATCGGTTGCGTGTCTCCATTGCCAACAATTGCGGCAGAAATAGCGGAAGCACATCTGAAACATAACAATTCAATCAAATTCTTAACAAATATATTAGGGTGGTCCTTCAAATGAGAATTTTCGAATTTTAAAGTACTCACCCCCACATTTTGTTACTAGTCGAAAAAGAAGAGATACGTATTTTTTTATTTTTTTTTATTTTAATATTTGATGGTGCCTCATCGACCCTGAAATTTCCCATGTATTTTGCATGGGGAAAAAACAATTTTTCGTAGATTTGCAATAAAATCATGAAAAATCAACATTTTTTTACCGGATTACTCTGTTTCTCTTAAAAAATGTTCAAACAATGACATTCAATAATTTATTTATGAATTTTTTATTATTAACTATTTTTTACAGGGCCGTAAAAATATCCCATAAATTGCAAAATTATGGAAAAATCGTTAAAAAATATTTCTTATCACATTTTACAATATTTTCCACTAAAATTCTGTTTAATTACATGAAAATTAACAACTAACAATTGTTGCATGTGTTTTTTAATTTGTTTAAACAAATTAATATTGTTTATTTGCAACTTTTCATCTAATAGAGCTAGAGAGCTGTAACTTTTTCCTAATTTTGCAACTATCCTAGCCAAGTGAAGCGCAATATTACTAAAAAACTAAAATATACAATTACAAAAATTGTTTAAACAAATTCATATCGTTTATTTGCAACTTTTCATCTAATAGAGCTAGAGAGCTGTAATTTTTTCCTAATTTTGCAACTATCCAAGCCCAGTGAAGCCCAATATTAGTAAGAAACAAAAATATACCATTATAAACAATTTTTAAACAAACTAATATTGTTGATTTGCAACTTTTTATCTAATAGGGCTAGAAAGCTGTAACTTTCTTTATATTCGCAAGCTTTTATTTTTGGAAAGGTAAGAATGAATGTAAAACACAATAATTGTGCAGAAATTCTGCAGTTTACTTTTTAAACAAAACGCGACAAATTTCTTTACCATTACAGCATTGTTTCTGTTAACATTTTTTTATTTCAGTCTGAGAGTCTGGGAACTGTTTACTATATTCCGTAACAACTTATAGAAAGTGCTGTTATTGATCCTCATCTCTTACTATTAGATCATTATAATCTGTCATTAATTTAACATTTCACTCCGCAATATCAATAGTCACTTTTTAATCCTGGACATAATTTTTAAACAAACTTTTGTCGCAGTAAAAAAAGACAAACTTGAAGAGACAAATTGATAAATTCCCAAGAATTAATAACTTATCATCACTTACAATTCTCTTAATTTCATTGATAAAAAATTAGAAAATATACCATATTAATATGTTGAAAAAATTTGAATGATTGTTGATTTTACTTTGCTGTTAGTACTGGGCTTTATGTAGCTTAAAAAGTTGCAAAATTAAGAAAAAATTAAAACACTCCAGCTCAATTAATTGAAAAGTTGCATATAAACAATATTAATTTCTTTAAACGATTTTCGTAATTGTGGTTTTTGTTTATTATTAGTATCGGGCTATACTAGGCTTCAATAGTTGCAAAATTAGGAAAAAGTTACAGGTCTCTAGCTCTATTAGATGAAAAGTTGCAAATAAACAATATTAATTTGTTTAAACAATTTTTATAATTGTATATTTTTGTTTTTTACTAATATTGGGCTTCACTAGGCTAGGATAGTTGCAAAATTAGGAAAAAGTTACAGCTCTCTAGCTCTATTAGATGAAAAGTTGCAAATAAACAATATTAATTTGTTTAAACAATTTAAAAAACACATGCAACAATTGTTAGTTATTAATTTGCATGTAATTAAACGGAATTTTAGTGGAAAATATTGTAAAATGTGATAAGAAACATTTTTTAACGATTTTTCCATAATTTTGCAATTTATGGGATATTTTTACGGCCCTGTAAAGAATAGTTAATAATAAAAAATTCATAAATAAATTATTGAATGTCATTGTTTGAACATTTTATAAGAGAAACAGAGTAATCCGATAAAAAAATGTTGATTTTTCATGATTTTATTGCAAATCTACGAAAAATTGGTTTTTCCCCGTGCAAAATACATGGGAAATTTCAGGGTCGATGAGGCACCATCAAATATTAAAATAAAAAAAAATAAAAAAATACGTATCTCTTCTTTTTCGATTAGTAACAAAATGTGGGGGTGAGAACTTTAAAATTCGAAAATTCTCATTTTAAGGACCACCCTAAAATATATACACAACAACTATCAAAAAATTAGTTTTCCATACATTTTAGAAATTAATTAAACTAATAATAAATAAAACAAATCGATGAATAATATTTATCCAATAAGGAGGGCTGCCAGTAGACTTGCAGATTGAAAATAGTGGAAAAAAGACTTTATAATTTAAAATGTGCATAAATAGGGAGTTTTTAAGTGAAAAAAGTGAATAAACAATAATTTGCAATAATAAACAAAATAATACTGATATTAATTTGGGGCCCGCCAATAGGCAAATAATTAATCAGGGCTCCCCA
The DNA here is from genome assembly GCA_037103525.1 of Ganaspis brasiliensis. Classification (NCBI taxonomy): domain Eukaryota; kingdom Metazoa; phylum Arthropoda; class Insecta; order Hymenoptera; family Figitidae; genus Ganaspis; species Ganaspis brasiliensis. The sequence continues at coordinate 1,259,304 of JAZKLR010000254.1, read as the reverse complement.
ATATCAGATTTAAAACAAAAATTTGTTAAATGAGAAAACTAATTGGAATTTAAAGAAAATAGTTGAAAAATCTAAAGAAGACTGGTAATTCCAAGAAAATAATTGAAAAATGACAAAAATAAGAAAAATTTGACGAAAAATAATGATTCAAACTTGAAAGAAATTAATTTCAAAAAGGATAAAAAAAATTTACATATGTAGAAAATATGTAGAAAACAGTTGAAAAATTACAAAAAAAAAGCTGAATTTTGGTAAAAAAAAATTATTGAGAAAAATAATTCAAAAAATGAAGTAAAAAGTAAAAAATGTATTACATTAATTAAAAAATTAAGGACATAATTGAAACGTGAAGAAACTAATTGAATAATGTCATAAATAATTGAAAGCTAGTGTTAAAATTAAAAATGTATAGACAAAAATATGAAAGAAAATGACATTTAAAGAAAATAATTCCAAAATGTCAAAAATATTTGCATAATGACAAAAATAATTGTAGTTTGTAAAAAATAATTGAGAAATGACAAAAATAATTGATACCTGATGTAATTGAAAATTTTTCTGACAATAATTATTGAAAAATTGAAAAAAATATTAGAAGTTTGAGGAAAAAAATTAAAAGTTGAACATATTAATTAACTTTTGAAGAAAATAATTGAAATTTAATGAGAATAGTTCAAAAATGTCAACAAAAAAATTAAATATGAGGAAAGGAATTGAAATTTGTAGAAAATAATTGAAAAAAGTGTAAAAAATATAAATTTGAAGACAATACTTAAAAAATTGATGAAGCAATTGAAATATTAAGAAACTAATTGAATAACGAGATAAATAATTGAAAGCTGGTTTGAAAATTAAAAAATTATAGACAATAATTGAACAATTGAAAAAAGTATTGGAAGTTTGAGGAAAATAATTGAAAGTTTAAGAAATTAATTGAAAGATTAAGAAAAAAAATTGAAATTTGAAGACAATAATTCAAAAATGTCATAAAATTTAAATATAAGGAAAGTAATTGTAATTTGTAGAAATAATTGAAAAAATAATTGAAAGAGTTGTAAAGAATTAATAAATTCATGAGAATAATAAAAAGGATAAAGAAAATGATTGAAATTTGAAGAAATTTATTTAAAACTGGTGTAAATTTTTTTTAATTTCTTGACAATAAACAAAATTGAATAAAATAATTTAAATTTGTTAAAAATAATGTTAAAACTTCAAAAATAATAAAAATATGAAGAAAATATTTGGAAAATGACAAAAATAATTGAATAATGACAAAAGTAATTGAAATTAGAAGAAAATAATTAAAAAATAACAAAACTAAATTGAAATTTGTGTAGAAAATTTAAATATTTCTGACAATAAATAAAGATCAAAAACTTAATTGATATTTTAAGAAAATATTTAAAATATTACAAAAATAAATGAAAATTGGTGTAATAAATTTTAAAAAGTATGGCAATAATTTAAAGTTTAAAGAAAATAACTTAAATTTGAAGAAAGTAATTGAAGTTTAAAGAAAATAATTGTAATTTAATAGACTAATTAAAAAATGTTAAAAAATTTAAATACGAAGAAGGTAATTAAAGTTTCTAGAAAATGATTGGAATGTGTAGAAAATAATTGAAAAAGTTGTAAAAAATTAATAAATCTGTGACAATAATAAAAAGAATAAGACAATTTTTAAAATTTGAAGAAAATAAATTAAAACTCGTGTAAAATTTAAAATTTCATAACAAAAAAAGTTGAATATAACAATTGAAATTTTTATAAAATAATTCTAAATTAACAAAAGTAATAAAAATATGAAGAAAATAATTTGAAAATAAGGAAAATACTAAGAAATATAACAAAAGTAATTAAAAATTTTAAACAAATAATTAAAAAATGAGAAAAGTAAATTGAAACCTGGGTAGAAAATTTAAATATTCTTGGCAATAATTTGTAGATATTAAATTGGGGGGTGCCAGCAGGAAAAGACATTTAAATTTGAAAAATAAAACAATTCGAATATCGCAGAAATAATTAAAATATGTAAAAAATAATTAAATAATGACAAAAATAACTCAATTCGAAAAAAAAGTTGTAAATGACAAAACTAATTGAAAAATTGATTAAAAATCAAAGAATGATGACCAAAAATTGAAGCGAAATAATTGGAATTTGAAGTAAATAATAGAAAAATTTCAATAATAATTAAAATTTGAAACAAAAGTTTGAGTCTGGTGTAAAAATTTTAATTTTCGCACAATAATTGAGATATTGAAGAACTAAGTAAAATGTAAAGAAACTAATTGAATAATGACATAAATAATTATAAAATCTGGTGTAAAAATTACACTTTTACTTTTTAGACAATAGTTGAAAAATTGAAAAAAAATAATAGAATTTTCAAGAAAATAATTAAAACTTGAAAAAAAGAATTAAAAAATATCAGAAAAATGTATATAGTGTAGAAATAGTTGAATAATGACAAAAATAACTGAAATTTAGAAAACAATTAATGAAAATTAAGAAATATATTCAAAAAGGCAGAAAAAAATTAAAATATTGAATACATTAATTTAGAAATTGTATAAAATAATTGAAAAATTAACTATATAATTAAAGTGTGAAAAAACTAATTGAATAATGACATAAATAATTGAAAACTGATCTTTCAAAGATAATAAATTCATGACAACAATAAAAAGATTGAAGAAAATGACATTGAAAGAAAATAATTCAAAAATATTTGCATATTGACAAAAATAGTTGTAATTTGAAAAAATAATTGAGAAATGACAAAAATATTTGATAACTTTAAAAAAATTAAAAATTTGAAGAAAATACTTAAAAACTTGACAAAACAATTGAAATATTGAAATAATTAATTCAAAACTGGTGTTAAAATTAAAAAATTATAGACAATAATTGTAAAGTTAAAAAAAAATTATAAGTTTGAGGAAAATAATTGAAAGTTGAAGAAATTAATTAAAGATTGAAACCAATAATTGAAATTTGAAAAAAATAATTCAAAAATGTCAAAAAAAATTCAAACACAAAAAAAATAATTAAAGTTTGAAGAAAATAATTGAAAAAGGTGTAAAAAAATTAATAACTTCGTAACAATAATAAAAATAATGATGAAAATAATTGAAAACAGGTGTACATTTTTCGGTAGACACCCTGTCTACCGAAAAATGATTTTCAAATTCCCGGCAAATTCCCGGTTTTCCCAGATCTAAAATCACATTTTTCCCGGATTTTTTTTATGTATGATTAATAGCTATAATATTAAAATAGTGAAAAAATTAAGTGCGTAATATATAAGTTTTTAAGGTAAAATTGATCTTTAAAGAAAATAATTCCAAAATAGCAAAAATAATAGAAATTTGAAGAAGATAATTGGAAAATGACAAAAATAATTGAAATTTGAAGAAACAAAATGAAAGATGACAAAACTAATTAAAAATTAAGTAAATAATTAAAAATTTAAAGAAAAGACTTGGAAAATGTCAAAAATAATGGAAAAACAAAATAAAAATTTCATGTCAATACATAATTAAAAAATTGGAGAAAAAAATTGACCATGAAAGAAAATAATTAAATAATTGAAAAATTATAAAATTGATAGAAATTTGAAAAAAATACTTGAAAAATGATAAAAAATAATTAAAATTGAAAAAAAATTCATTGAGAAATGACAAAAATAATTGAAAATTACAAAAATAATCAAAAAATGGAACAAATAGTCGAGAAATGACAAAAATAATTGAACCTTAAAAAAGAATGAAAAATAATAAAACTAATTTAAAATTATGTACAAAATTTATGATTTGAAAAAAAACACGTAAAAATGACATAAATAATTGAAAAATGGAGAAAAAAAAGAAAATTAGTCATCAATAATTAAAAAATTGGAGATAAATATTGACGTTTAAAAAAAATAATTAAATAATGAAAAAATAATTGCAAAATCCCAAAAAATTTGAAATTTGAAGAAAATACTTAAAAAATGATAAAAATAATTAAAATTAAAAATAAAAAGCAATTAACAAATGACAAAAATAATTGAAAAATTAAAAATTTAATGTAAATTAAAGTAAGAAATTAAAGAATCTATGACAATAATTTAAAGATATAAGAAAATAAGTTAAATTTGGAGAAAGTAGGTAATAAAAAAACGTCGAAAATATTGATAATACTTGAGAAATGACTAAATTATTTAAAATTTTTAAAAGCAATTAAAAAATGAGAAAAATAATTATAATAGGAAAAAATAATTGAGAAATAACAAAAAGAACAGAAATTTGAAGAAAATAATTGAGAAATCACAAAAAATTTAAATTTGAAGGTAATATGTGAAAAATAACAAACATAATAAAAATTTGAGACAAATAGTTGAAAAGTGACAAAACTAGGGTAAATGTACCAATTACTACGAATGCTCCAATTACTACGAATCAGCCTAAAATAGTGGAATAAAAATTTGTTTGAATAAATAATGCATTACAAACTAATATTTTATCATTTTAATGTATTAAGAACATTATTATTGCTGAAAACTTCTGGAAAATTGTTTTTAATTTATTTAAAATTGCTTTAAAAGTTACTACTTAGCATCACAACACAGAATTTTGATTTCAGTAGGTTGCAAGTCCTTTTTGATATTTAGTTATTTGAATATATTTGAGACAGAAACATTTAAAGTAAAGTTATTTCCAGATAAAGTAAATATTGTAATATTTAAAAATGTTAACAATTTTTAATATTTTTAATATTTTCATTATTTATTTTTAAATGTAGTAATGTGTACAGCATTTTATGCGCACGCATCTATTACGACAATACAAACAAAGTTGATTGACCTAACCTACAAATATGTTTTGAATAATTGTGAATAATGACAACTGTTAATGAGCACTGTGAGTTAATATTAGTTTAGATATAAGTGCTTTTAGTGAAAGAAAAGATGCCAAAAAAAGATATTATTTCTAAGAAAAAGTGGTCAATTAAAACGAGAGCATCAAAAAAAGCTGCAAGAAATTGAAGAAAAAAGCAAAAAACCGAAGAAGCAGTACCTAATGAAAAGAAAATAGAATGGGGAAATCGAGAAAAAAATTAAACATCTCCAAAAAAAAACACGAAACATTAATTTAATACGTATATTAATATATATTTGATTTAAACTTTGCTCAAACAGAACCTATTTGTTCTTTTTTGTGATTCTATACAAAGTGATTTTAAACTTTATTCTACATTATTCTATTTCAATATAAAATTAGTTTAGAGAAATATAAATGTTAATAAATAAATAATAAAAACTATTGATTTATAAAAAAAAAAAAATTCCCCGTATAATTTGCATATTAATAGCAAAAATCAAAATTTTTAAGTAATTTCTAAGGTGAAATTTATTCGTAGTATTGCCATCGTAGTAACACAAACACTCGTAGTAATACACGTGTCGTAATGCAAACCATCTCTTCGTAATACCAACATTGTATTTATTTTTTAAATTGCCTTTTTTAAATATTAATAGGCATTTACCAATGATATACATCGATTTTTCAATGTTAATAATGCTCAAATATTTATTATAAAAAATTCAAGGATGAATTTTTAGTTTAAACTATTAAAACGTAGGTTTAAAAACGACGATTTTGAAAACTCGTAGTAGATGGTACATTTACCCTAATTAAAAATTAAGTAAAAAATAAAAAATTTGAAGAAAAGACTTGAAAAATGATAAAAATAATTAAAATTTGAAAAGAAATTGAGAATTGACAAAAATAAATAAAAATTGAAGTAAGAAATTAAAAAATTCATGACAATAATTTAAAGATATAAGAAAATAAATACAAAATTTGGAGAAAGTAATAAAACAACGTTGAAAATATTGACAATAGTTGAGAAATTACTAAATTAATTGAAATTTTTTAAAAAAACAATTAAAAAATGACAAAAATAATTGAAATTTAAAGAAAATAAATTGAGAAATTACAAAAAATTTAAATTTGAAGATAATACATGAAAAATAACAAAAATGATAAAAACTTGAGATAAATAATTGAATAATTATTTTAATTTTAAAATCCATGCTTAATTTTTTTGATAAACATATGCTTCTTTAATAGAAAAAAAATTTGCGACCCAAAATTTTACTATTTTTTTGAACTTTTTTTTTGTTAAAAAAATTATTTTATTTTTTTTGTAGAAAAGGGTAAAAATATAAAAACTTCTGAAGATATTTAGGAAATTAAAAAATCATTAAAGATTTTTTATCTATTCACATTCATAATTAAATTAGTTATATTTCTACTAATCATCATTTAGTAAAAAATAACTAATGATTGGTTAAACTCACTTTTAGGTTATGTCAAATAACGGATATATATATATATATAGTTTAATTAAATTCTGTTTACTAATTTATTTAGTCAAATTTTACTTTTTATAATTAAGTTAATTTTTTACTTATAATAGTGATATTTTACTAATAATTAGTTATTTTTAACTAATTCAGATTTAATGACTATTATTTGATTTTTATATGTTAAATGCTTATGTAGATCTTATATCCCAAAGTGTTTTTTTGTTTTTTAAAAATTTAGTAATTTTTTTGAGTTCAAAATACGAAAACTTCAAGACGACAATAAAAAAATTTTAATAATAATTTTTTAACATGATATAAAATAGAGGGGGGAGGGGGTTCAAAAAATGTTGACGTAACTTTAAAAGGGTGATTGACAAATGTGTGATAAGTTACGACAAGGGGAGGATTTTACTTTTTTGGTCTTAAATGAAAGAGTATTACATTTGGAAGAGATTTGTCAAAGCCGATTTTTAAATTTTTATTTGTTTATATTAATTTTTTTTATTGCAAAGTTAAACAAAAGTAGCAACTTTTAAGAAAATGTTGTCTCCAGTTGATACAATTAAATAATATATGCTAAAAACTACTTAAAAACACACCTAGAGTACTCCCTAAAATGTAAAAAAATTGCACAAGTAAAAAATTTGAATTTTATAAATAAATTATGTTAACAAATTATTAAGGATACAACAAATTGTTAATGTCGACGAAGGCTTTGTTAGGTTTTGATGAAGTTGTTTACTCGACGGTTTTTTGAGTTGCTGATTACAAATCCGTTATCAGTTTTTCAAAATTCAAAATGGCGGATCCAATATGGCGGACGAATTTTGATAAAATCAGTCTAATTTGCATAAAATTTGTTCTTCGTGAGATTTTGGGGTTGCTGATTACGAATCCGTTATCAGTTATTCAAAATTCAAAAGGGCGGATCCAATATGGTGGACGACATTTTTAAAAATCATAATCCAATTTGTTTAAAATTTGTTACTTGGAGGTTTTTTGGGGTCGATAATTACGAATCAGTTATCAGTTTTGAATTCAATAATTCAATATTCAATAATTCAATTATTTTCTAAAAAATAATTTTAATTTATAAAAATTGTGCCGGTCATACGATAGTATTCAATGGCCCTCAACTAAATTACATGAGAAAGTAAAGTAAAATCTCCACTTCGTGATGTGCACGAAGCGTATTTTTTTTTAAACAAAAGATATTACTTTTATTTTACAATATAATTATACCTATACTTTGTCTAGCAATATCTACTAACTATTTTGTGTTTTCATTGGTCCTTGAAGAAAAACAGTAAAATATTCGCAATATTATTTCCTAGGATTAGTTTAGTTTTGTGCATCATAGTAAACTCCTCTGCGTGACCGGTCACAAATATGAGTAGGGTAAACCAGACAGTTGTCGGCCACCCTATAGTTGTCGGCCACCTTACAGAAAAATTTGAATACTGTTGTAAAATTTAAAACAAAAAAATTTTTTTTTTAAGATTCTGGTAATTACATGATTTGTCGTTAGAAATACGTTGGATTCATTATTGGTGCTCAAATAGTGTCGAGTTTACAGTGAAAACAAAAAGTAGTGTTAAATTCGGGTGGAAAAGACGGTGAGTTATTGAGAATTCTCTGTAAAATATTCTTCCACGGATGCAGTTATAACAAGAAAATTTGAAAAGATATTGAAATTTATTTTTAATAAAATATTTAAGTTCCTAGAATCTCAATAAAGAAGTTTACGCTTGAGGAATTGAAAAAAAAAAATTTTAATAGATTTTTTAAGGTGGCCGACTACTGTCCAGAAGGAAGCCGATAACTGTGTGTTTGCTGGCCGACAACTGTCTTTTTGTTACTTGTAAACAACACCATATTTTAAGTAGAAAAATAAAATTTTTTCTTAATTTTTTTGAATAGACAGCTTAAGGCAGTCCTAAAAAACAATTATGTTTTTTAAAAATGAATGTACAATGCTTAGTACAATTTTTATACCGTTTTTAGCGAAACGATACGCTTAACTGGCCGACAACTGTCTGGTTTACCCTATTAAATGAAAATAAAATTCGTTAGATAACAATTCACAGGTAAACAATATTTATAGTATTTGTGCAGTTAAGGTAACTGCGAATTAGGATGAAAGAAAAGAAAGTAATTTAATTTAATGGTTAATTAAAAGTAAAATTATAATATGACGAAAAAACTAGGTATTAAACAAAGATTTAACAATTAAAAAAAAAAAAAAACTCAAAAATGGTGAGAATAATCGATATTTGAACAAATTTTCTTTTTTAAATTAACGAATAATCATAAAATTGAAGAAGAATAATTAATTGTCAGTTTAAAACTGATGAAAATTATTGTCAAAATTGTAAAAAAATAAATGAGAATGCTAGAAATGTATTGAAACTTCAAGAAAATAATTGATAATTATTGAGAAAATACGAGAATGATTGAATATTAAATAAAACAATTGAAAAATTTCGAGACATTTTGAATATTGAGGAATTAATTGAAAAATCTATCAAAATAAATGAAAATTAAAGAAAATATTTGAGAATTGATAAAAATATTTAAAAATTGAAGAAATAAATTGAAAATAGAAGAATTCAATGGAAATTTCAAGAATTTAATTGTTCATTAAAAGTAAAATTACAGTATGACGAAAATAATTAAATATTGATAATAATAATTAGCTTAAAAAAAAAAGAATTAACAACTGTAAAAAATAAACTCGAAAAATAGTAAGAATAATCGGTATTCGAACTAAAATTTTTTTAAATTAACGAACAACCATAAATTGTAGAAGAATAATAAATTGTCAATTAAAAGCTGATGAAAATTATGGTAAAATTGTAAAAAATAAATGAAAATTAAAGAAATCAATTGGAAATTAAAGCATTGTATTGAAATTTCAAGAAAATAATTGATAATTGAGAAAATGCGGGAACGATTAAATATTGAATAAAATAATTGGAAAAATCCGAGAATTATTGAATATTGAGGAATCAATTTAAAATCGATAAAAATAATTGAAAAATGAAGAAAATATTAAAGAATTGAAGAAATAAATTGGAAATTAAAGTATGATATAAAAATTTCAAGAAAATAATTGTTAATTAAAAGAAAAATTACAATATGACGAAAATATTTAACTATTAAAAAAAATATTATCATTAGAAAAAGAAACTCGATAAATAGTGAGAATAATCGGCATTCTAACAAAACCATTTTTTAAATTAAGCAATAATTATAAAATTGAAGAATTGTATTGAAATTTCAAGAAAATAATTGATAATTGAGAAATTGCGAGAATTATTGAATTAAATAATTAAAAATTAAAGAAATAATTTGAAAATTAAAGAATTAAATTAAATTTGAAAGAAAATAGTTGATAATTGAAAGAAAAATTACAAAATGAATAAAATAATTAAATATTAAAGAAATTGAGAAATGAAGAAAATAAATTACAATCGAATGAAAAATTCGGAACTGGCGAGAATAATCAGCAACATAACAAATTGACAGTTGACAGCTGTCAAGCTTTTAAAAAAATGAGAGTTCTTGACGCAGTTACGTGGTTCTAGAGGTAGAAAAAAGTTACGTGGTTCTTGATGTATGAGAGAGTTAAATGATTTAAAAAAAAATCAAGTATGTAACCAAAAGTTGTCCTAATTTTAATTTACCTGGATTAATATTTAGTCTAATTTTCATTCTACTGTTTATGCATTAGCTCCAATTTTCCTTTTGCAGAAATTGTTTTAACATGAGTACACATTTTCATTTTTTTACCTATCTAATTTCTTGGTTGAAATAATTTTCGTTTTACTAAGTTTTAATCTATTCTAATTTCTACTTTCCTAATTTATTAGTCGACAGGATTTGTATGTCACCCAATTCATATTAAACAGAAATTTCATTTTACAGAATTTTTTTTCAAGCGACTTTTTATGTAAAAGAAAAAGAAATTAACGGATTTTTAAATTAGCGGAATTTCCATTTGACATAATTTAAAGTCAGTCAAATTTTAAAATTACAGAATATAGATTTTTTTTACATTTACAATTTATTAAAATTAAATATCAAGAATCTAGATACCAAATTAAATGAAAATCCTAAAAAATTTTTTAAAATTGGTCCGCCATATTGGATCTATTTTGAATTTTAAAAATCTGATGCCGGATTTGAAATCAGCGACCCCAAAAACATTCGAGTTATACCGTTCTCAGCTAGATTTAATTAAATTTGTAGTTTTGCCATTTTTGATTTCCTTCTAGCCCACTGTAAGCGGAGGCGTTGGCGGCGATATTTTGTTGTAATATAGAGGGAGATAAATAACTTTTACACTTGCTAATGAACAAAATTGAATTTTTTCTTACCAATTCTCTGCAGAAATATGGACCTTGTTGAACGTTACACCCAGAGCAGAGCGCATCTTCGATATAGGGATCAACTTGGATCTTTAAAATAGCAAAATGAAGCAATAAGTTAATTTAAAGGAAAAAACTCGATTTTTATAACTTGCAATAAAAATAAAATATTACCTTCTTATTGAATTTTGCGGTTTTAATGTCAATGAATGCAGCCGACACGGCATTAATGTAGGAACAAGTATTGTCAAATGTTACGCGGGCTGATCCAATCGGATATTTGAATTTATCTGTGTCAATTCCTGCAAATAGATTAAATCAAAATTAAGGATAATTCGAAATTATTAAGACAATTGAATTCGGATAATTTGAAATTGCAATTGATTAAAATTTGAGTATGTTAAAATTTCAATAAATTCATGTTTCAATCGATCGAGGTTGAGTTCCATTAAAATTAGGATAAATTTACATTTAAAATTGAATCAATTACTATTTGTACGATCAGAATTTTAATGAATTATCTAAGATATGAATTGATTTAAATTTGATTCAATTGAAGTTTAGTTCGATTGAAACATTAATTCAGATCGTTTCAAAGTTTTGATAAATTAGATTTAAAATCAATCATAATTTAAGTCAATATATTTGTTGAATAATTTAAATTAAGATTTATTAAATTTTAATTTTTAAGATTAGATTAATTAAATCCATTAAAAAGCGTCCAAAAGAAAAAAAAATATCAAATATCAAAAAGTAATAAAAAGGTTTAAAATTTTGTTTGTTAATTAAATCAGTACCAGCGTAGATAACTCCTTGAAAGAGATCGTCCATTATCAAAGCGAGAGCAGGAGCAGTCATCATTCCGTGTAATGCTCCGACAAACACAGTTTTTTGTGGATCTAATTTTTGGGATGATGATTTGATGTAGTTACTTTCATTTAAGGCCCATGGAATTACTTGTACCTGAAATAAAATTATTATACAATTAAAAATTCCAATTAAGAAATATAAGAATAATAATACAGTGACAAAGAATAAAACTAATTTTTTAAAATTTTGTTTGCTTAACAAATGTTATAAAATTATTTTTACTATTGAAATAAGGAATAAGAATATTTAAATTCCAGGTCTAATTTTCTCGTCTAATTATTAAAATTAAGATGAAATATTAAAAAAAAAAAAAACTTTGATAATAGATGACTTTTTTTAATCAACCTAAAGAGAATTTTTCTAACTAAAACAAAAATGATAAATATATTTTATTAATAAGACTATAACTTATTAAAAATTAATAAAATGATATTAAAAACTAAAGGCTCATAAAAAGGTTTATTAAACATGTTTTAAACTATATTAATAAAGTTGTGCAATTTTCATTCTTTGGTGTTTTCGAAAAAATTATTTGCAAAAGATTCATTAGACCCGAGGCATAATTTTGATATTGAAATAAAAAACGAAAAACAGATGTTACTTGAAATATAAATATTAATTATTGGAATTAACGATTTTATCTTTCCTTTAAAAACAAAAAAACCGGTGTTCCAGTTTTATTTTCAATCACAGTCCGTTAATAAAATATAGAAAGACAATTTTTAAATAGATTTCAATCGTTTACTTCTTTAGCTTTCATTCGCTTTGATGATATCTTGTAAAACCAACTTCCACCGTTTGCAAATTCGTGTGTGCAGCAAGAGAGCAATGCCTTGACCTAAACATAACAATATTTTACATTAATTAAAAATCTGTGGTTCTAAATATTAATTAATATTAATAAATTAATATTTAATTAATTAATTTAATATTAATTTGGGACAATTTTTAAGTAGAACAATAAATAAAAAATTAATTATCTAAATTTACTTGAACCAGGTTTTAATTACAGTGTTATACAATAAGAATAATAATAATAATAATTAATTTAGCCTGTAAAGTGTTTTAATAAAATAATATTTTTTACCTGTTTTTCAGATTCGAAAATAATGTAAACATATCCCTTTTGTGTGGGTTGATCTTTTCCAGGCCACTCGACACGAATTGAACCAAATTGTTTAAAAGCATTAACTAACATTGAATCGGTAATGTCCCAAGGTACGCCGCCAAGGAAAACTTTGGGAGAATAGCCAGTTGGTTTTTGTGTACGTTGCGGTAAAACTCCTCTCCAAGTACGTGTAGCTTCACATAAAGCTACACAATAGAAAGCAATTAATTTAGTAAAAACGCATATTAAAAATTATCAAGTTTTTGCAAAAATTCTTAACAAAAATTAACACTATAATTGAACATTTTTTGTGAATTTAATCAAATAAAATAAACCGCAGAAATTATTATTTTTTCAATTAAAACTTGTTAAACTTTTAATTTTTGTTGCAATGCATAATTTACGAAAATATTTAAATCAAATAAACAATTTCGTTTTTAAAAACAACCTATTTTAAATAAACATTTTCCTCTTAAGAACAAAACTTTATGATCTCTTAAATTTAAATTATTATTTAACATTAATTAGATTTCTCAATTTTTTACATACATTTATATTTTAAATTAAATTTTTAAGGCTAAATTTGTTTAAAGATTTTTACGTTTACAAACAAAATCTTTGGAATATAATGTTTCAAACTAAAGTAAAATCTTTCAAATTTACTCATTTTTTAGTAAATATCATTTAAATTTCCGATAATAATACTAATCATATTGATTTATAAAACCAAGTTTTTTAATTGCATAAAAATCAAAAATAGAAATTTGAAAAATTTATTTATTTTTATTATATATTATATATTTATTATAATTTTTTTTTTTTTTTATTTTAATGTGGGTAATTTACGACAATATTTGAATAAACATTTTTATTTTGTAAAATGAAATTTACTTAATTTTTTTTCAATTCAATTTCTTCAGTTTAAAAACATATTTCTTTAAATTATCAATATTTTATTATAATAGTAAAATAGTAATTTTTATTAAGTTTCACCCAATCGTTGATTATTGGCTATTCATTTAATCATTTCATTAAAATAAAAATAAATAGAAAAATTTGTGATTTTTGTTAATCTAATAATTTTACCAAAATTCTTTTTTTCGTCAGTATTTATTATTTTCTAATAATCTTTATTATTTCATCACTAGGTATAATAATTACTATTAATAATAAAATATATATTATTTGAATTAAATTTTTTTAAAATGTGCAAATAATGTTATTTTTAAAAATATTTTATAACAATTATCAATATATTAAAGTTAATTGAAAAATGCATTCAATAAAGTTTAAATAAATTATGTTTGAGACCGATTCATTTTAAAATAAAATTAAAATCAATTGAAAAATGAGATTTAACACTGATAATTGACATTTTTAAATTGAATTAACATTTTAATAAATTTTATTGAAATTTGGTTTGATTGAATTAAAATAAAGTCTAAATTTAAATAGTTTAAAATTTGGATACCATTATTGAAATTTAGATGAATTAAATTCAGAATGAATTGAAAGTTACAAGTTTGAATAAATAAAAACTAAAACTAATTGGGGCTCATTAATAAATTTTAAAATTCCGAATTTTCTTTCAATCAAATTTTTTGTTGCATTGGAATTTAAATAAATCCGAATTGTTGCGAAACAAAATTTTTAGATTAGAGAATTCATATACAGTTCAATTTTCATTTTATACAATCTCTTTAACAATATTTTTATTTAGCAGAATACTCGTTTAACAGAATTTTAAGTGGGTCAAAATTTTAAATGCCAGAATAACTTCATTTGTCCCAAGTTACATTTGCACGAATTGATATTTGATTTTGAAATTTAGTCCAAAATCATTCAGTCTAATGTTTGTTCGTTCTGTCATTTGTAATCTACAATATGCTGGCATTTAAAAATTCGAAACACTTAAATTTTAAAAATTATTCAAACTTCTAAATTTCAATGAATTAAAATTTAAATAAATATTAATTATTGCATTATAATTAAATAATATTAGTTATTTTCCATATTCACAATAATCCTTTTTTTAATTCTTACAAGATTTCTAAGAGATTTTACTTTTTCGAAGCTGTCTAATTTTTATCTTAGGTATAATGTCTTATTTTTATAAAATTTTAAGATTTTTCTTCTTTTGCTTTTGCTATTTTTTTTCTTTTTGTAAGATTTGTCTTTTTATTTTAGGATTTTCTTCTTTTTATGCAAAAGTCCATTTAATATTATTTTACACAATTTTGTTACTACTACATTCACCAAACTTTTTATTTCGTTGATTTTCTTAATTATTTCCATATTTTTAAAAATAAATACGCCCATTTTTTTTGTAAATTTATTCAATTTGTTTTCACATCTTGTCTATTTTTTTTTTTTTTTTTGTAAACTTACTTATTCTTTCATAAAATTTGTAGACTTACTTTATTTTTTCTCTAAATTTATTGCTGGACTTTAAAAATATCTTTGGTTTAAGGAGGTTTGTTAAAAATCACTAATCGTCGGTACAAGTTTGAAATTTTCAGCAAAAATAATTAAAATATTAATGCACATTTTTGTTAAACTTGAGATAATCTTACCGTATAGTTTCTGAGATCTTGTCTTTTAAAATTCACTATTTTTCTTAATATTTTGCATTTTTCTAATGGCCGACGCGAACAAAATTAGTAACTTCAAATATATAATTTAATAACTTTTGATGAACAATTAAGTTTTAATTCAACATTAAAATAAAAATAATTCAATATTTAAGGATCATGTTACTCTTGAAAGACCAAAAGATTTACCGTTTAGTTGTTGAGTATTATTTATCTAAAATTAAAATGTTGCAAAAAAATTTTTTTATGTTGAAAACACAAAACAAGAGACTAAAAAAATTGAATATCGCGAAGATTCGAATAAAACAACAAATTTTAAAACGAATTTTTGGCGTAAAAAGGGAAGTAACACAAAAAACTTCTAATAAAATATAAATTTATTGAGTTAAAGTTTCAATAACTGATACTGAACAAAATACTTTTCAAATAATAGTCATAAACTTAAAATTGAAAATTCTGTAGCTGTCATTGAAATCATGGTTAGTTTGACAGATTTCTAAATGCTCTGAACTACGTTCTTAAAAAAATTACTATTTTTCTTTAAAATTTTATTACTTACATTTTTTAATGTCCGAACACAAAGAATATTGTTTAAAAATATAAAATTTAGTTTTACATAAAACTTTTTATTTCGTATTTGGCATTTTAAAAAAAAAAAGTTTTTACCTTGACTAGCTCATTCGAACTATCCTCCTTAAGTTTCCTAAAGTTTTTTTATTTTTAAAAAGTTTTTAAATTTTTTTTGTTTTTACTTTTTTATTTACTTTATATACATTTTTATATTTTATTCCAAGTTTTTGGTAGTTCGGAGATTCTTACCATTTTTATTATTTTTTGTACTTTTTATATTTTTTTTTACAATTTGTTAGATGAAAAAATTCATTTCTCCATTTTCTTCCTAATTATTTAATTTTCTTGTTTCACAATTTTTTAGTATTTCCTTGCATTTTAATTAATTTTTTTAATTTTTGTCATCATTTTTCTATTTCTCTTTCTTGAAGACTTTTATTATTTTATTTTATATTATGTAAATTTAATCTTGTACTAAATATTCTCATTTAAACATCTTCCTTTTATTTCATAGAATTTTTTTTCTCTTTAAAGTTTTTAATCTTTTCTAAAATTGTACTCATTCTTTTTTTCTTTAATTTATAAAACAATTCTCTAATTTTTCTAATTTAAAATTTTTTTCTCTTTAGTAATACATTTTAACTTTTTTTTTAATTTTCTTCTGATTTATTTTTTTAGTTTAAAAAAAATGCTATTAAATAGTTAAATTTTCTGAAAAGTGTTTCTACTTTTTCACATATTTTTATGTGCTGTTTTTTAAAAAAAAATTTCTTTATTTCTTTACTAATGTCCATGACTTATTTTTATTTAAAAAAATGTTCTCATTTTATTAACAGACTGTTTTTTTTTATCTTTTTACGTTCACATGAATCTGAAGATATTTCTTTGAAATTTACTTATTTATTCGACATAATTTGTTTGATTTTGATTAAATGTTTTATTATTTACAAAAAAAAAACATCATGATTTTTATCAGCCCTGCCTTTAATTAATTTTAATTTCGATTGCATGAAAAAATTTAAATTTGTACAATTTAAGAATTGGTCAGATTGAATTTAAAATTGATTAACTAGTTCGTTTAAAATTTGGGTGAATTAAATTTAGAATAGATTAAAATATAAATCAGTGAATCTTTTGAACAATTAAAATTTAGACAAATCGAAGTTAAATTGAGAATATGTAATTATAAATTTTATGAATTTCTAGTTTGAATGAATTAAATATAAAAATTTGGATATTTTGAAATTAATTTTGACATAATTGAAATTTTTCGATCTAAAAATGTAGACAATTTAAAAACTGGTTTGATTAAACTTCAGGTTTCAAATGAAAAATGTATTGAATTTGTAAACAACAAAATTTCTTGTTAATTTTACTGTTTTAAGTAATTTTTAATGAGCAAATTTAAATTAAAACAAGAGTTTTTGTTAAAAAATGAAAATAAATTTTTGTTCTTAAAATTGTAAATATTAAACTTACCAGCTGCATTTCTGTGGCAGCGTGCTGCTCGATCAAGCGACATGTAAAAGTCGGGAATCGGAGCTTGTGGAGACCTAAATGGCATTATGTGAGGATTTGCTGTGGGACAGCAACTCTTTTCCGAATTCAGGTAAGAATTAAGAAAGCTGCCAGGATGTGGCTGAGAGTGATGATGGTGATTTCGCGAGTGATTATGGGAATGATGATGATAATGCTGAGGCATACATTTTTTAGCCGCCATACGTTGAAAAGCTGCCACTCTATTTCCAGGACACACGTCCATCTCTGAAGGCATCAGAGAATTTAAGGACGGATTATAGTATTGATGTGAGGACGAGTTTATGGACAGACAGTTCTGAAAAAAAAAAACATTCATTATTTTAGCATTCATTTCAATTTATATATTTTTTTATGTATTTGCTTCCATTCCAAGTTATATTTGTGTTATCTGTATCGATTTTGAGCTATTTATATTATATATTTGTTTCTATTTTTATACAGTCATATTTAAAGACTCTTCGTAAAAATCTTATTTATTATTTCATTCTTGGAAAGTTGAGTCAAAAAATTTGAAAAAAATATTCTCAGCATTTCAAGCCATGTAAATTTTAAAAAGAGGTCTTTTAAAAAAAAATCGGTTCCCAACTTTTCGATGAGAGATTACACGAGAACATTTTTATACAAAAGAAAATAATAAAATTCTCTGTCTAAAAATTTAAATTTAAAAAATATTTTCAAATCAAAATTTATAATAATTTGCATAGAAAAATATTGTCTTCATTTAAACCGTAGATCATAAACTTTGCTAATTTTTCTAAGCCCTACTTTAAGACCTTTTTTTTTAGATTTTTACAAAAATGTTTAAGTTCCTTTTCCTAAAAAATTGTGTGGAATGATTGGTAATTTTTTTTAATTACAAATATTCTCAAGCTTTTAATTATTTATTAAATTTTTAAAAAGAAGTCTTAAAGAAAGATTTTAACAAAATTACCAAATGTTTAGTAAATTTTTTGAGTTAAACTCATTAAAAGCATTTTCAGAAATGCATTTATTATTTATAGCTTGGCAAACTATGAAGTAGTACAACAATTTTAAAGACTTGAACTCACAAACATTTTAAAAATAAATCTGATTAAAAACAAAATTCATAGAAAAAAGTAAACAAAATTTTGATAAAGTAGAATGTACAATTCGAGGCCTAAAATTTTTAAAATACTTGACAAATTTGTAAAAAAGACGATTAGAAGTATTTTTTATTACAAAAGTCTGAAAATCGCAATTTTTGAAAAAAAAAGTAGTAAAATTCGATCCATGAAAGTAATTAATTTGCAATTGAAATAGGTATATTTTATATTATGTTAAAAAATAAATATAAAATACCATAATATCGGAAAGAGAACCATCCATGCTACTAATGCCACTGGTCTCAGAATCTGCCGGGGAATTTGACCGAGATCCATTGCAGCCTATAATGTGAGGATAATCTAAAGATGGGCTGCTACAATCACTAAAACAAATATTCGTTAATTTAATAAGTATAGATATAATTTTATTATATATAAATAATATAATATTATAATATAAATTTTATTTTTTATTGCGTTTTAATTATATTGTAGGTTTGAAAGTAAGGTAAATTCTAATTTTAATTAGCTCAATTGGATTACAAAAAATTAGATTGACTGAATTGATTGAAGTTTCAACTTAGAATCGATTTGAAATTTCTATAAATTAAAAAAAAATAGTTTTCCAAGTTTTAATTGATTTCAAGTTCGATTAATTTCCAATTTTTATTGAAACAAATTTTAGTCAACATTTTAATATGTAGTTGAAATTTTTTAATCATAAAATTTGGATTGATTTAAGTTTTGATAAAATGCAAATTTTTTATAATTTAAAGTTTTTATATATTGATGAAAGATTGAAATACCTAATACATGCATTGTTAAAAATTTAAAATATTTAAAGCTTAAATATTTAGGAGATTTAGATTTAGGAGCACAAGCTCCTAAATCACTTGTGATATTTTATTGTCTCTTACTAGGTTATTGCTAATTAATTATTATTATCATTTAATGGGTTATGATACCCGTATACTGTATATTAAATAAATAAATAAAGCTTCCAATAATGTAAACATGAATTGAATATAAAATTTGAACCATTCAAAGTTTTAAATAATAATTGGAGTTTATTATTATTAAAGTTTAAAACAATTGAAATTCATATTAATAAAATCAAGTTAAAAAATTTTAATTTGTAAATATAAAAATTTAAATAATTTTAGTTTGTACCATTAGGTTATTAATCTTAAAACTTTTGTTACATTGGAATTTTGATTAATTAAAGTTTGAAATAATTTAAATTTGAATCGAAAGAAGTTGGAAACTTTTTAATTTCGAAAAATTAAAATTTATATTGATAGACATTTTAGAGAATAGTTTGTTATTAATGGAATTTCGTATTGTTTAAATTATTTTTTTCAAATTTACCATTATTTTCGGTATTTTGTAATTAATTTCCTATATTTTCAATTATTTATTTTTAAAAATTTATCATTATTTTTGCCATATTTTTCAATTATTTCCTTTAATTTTATATATACTCTGTAATTTCTTTCAAATATTCTTCTCAATTCTCGATTTTGTTTTTTTAATTCTCAAATAATTTCTAAATTTCTAATTACTGTCTTCAATTTTCAATCTGATTTACTTAATCTTCAATTAACAATTATTAATTTTAAATTTGAATTCTTTTTTTCAATGTTTAATTTGTTTTATTACCTTCTCATTGATTTCTTCAATTTTAAATTACCTTTATCATTTTTTAATTAGTTTTCTAAATTTTCATTTATTTTTCTCAATTCTCGAATGTTTTAATAAATTTTGAATTTTTTTTCTCATCATTTTTAAATTAATTTTTTCAATTTTCAATCCTTTCTATCATCTTTAAATTATTTTCTCAAATTTTTAATTATTTAAATTATATTTCAATACATTTCTTGAGTCTCCAGTCCTTCATCTCAGATACTAAACCTTTAATCATTTATTTCAAATTTCAATTGATTAAAATTTTTTTAATGAATTTTAAAAAGTTTAAGTTAATTTTTTCAATTTTACGATTACTTTTGGTATTTTGTAATTAATTTCCTAAATTTTCAATTATTTATCTCAAATTTCAATTATTTTTGCAATTTTTCAATTATCTCCTTTAATTTGATGTATATTCTGTAATTTTTTTCAATTATTCTTCTCAATTCTCGATTGTTTTCTTCAATTCTCAAATATTTTCTAAGTTTTAAATCACTGTCTTTAATTTTCAATTATTTCTATAATTTTTTAATTAATTTTATCAAATTTACAATCACTTTCGGTATTTTGTAATTAATTTCCTAAATTTTCAATTATTTATCTCAAATTACAATTATTTTTTAAAAGGTATCATTATTTTTTTTTCAATTATTCTTCTCAATTCTCGATTGTTTTCTTCAATTCAATTCTTAATTATTTCTACAATTTTTCAATTTTTTTCTCTAATTTTTAATTTTAAAAATTTTTGTTTAACTTGATTTACTTAATCTTCATTTATTAATCTTAAATTTGAATTCAATTTTTCAATGTTCAATTTGATTTATAACCTTCTCATTGATTTCTTCGATTTGAAATTACCTTCATAAATTTTAAATTAGTTTCCTAAATTGTCATTTATTTTTCTTAATTCTCGATTGTTTTCATCAAATTTGAATTTTTTTTTCTATTATTCTCATATATATTTTTTTTTCTATAATTTTGCAATTATAGAAACAATTTTTAATTTTTAAAATTGTTTTTAAATTCATTTATTAAATCTTCAATTATTTATCTCAAATTTTAATTCTTTATTTTAATCTTTATTAGGTTTTTAATCTTTTTTAATTTTGTATTATGTTCATCATTTTTTAATTAATTACCTAAATTAAATTTTATTTTTAATTTACCATTATTATTATCTTTTTTCAATTATTTTCTCTTATTTCATATATATTCTGTACTCTTTCATATTATTTTTTTCATTTTTCAATTATGTTCTTCAATTGTCAATTATTTTCATTATTTTTCCATTATTTTCGTCAATTTTTAATTATTCTCATAATTTATATTTCAATTATTATTTTGAATTTTCAATTATTTCTAAAGTTCTACATTCATTTTCTATAATTTTGAAAAACATAACTATTGGGGGGAGGGGGGGGGGGGCTTTGCAAATTGTTACGTAATTTAGAGGGATTGGGGTTCCTCTAAATGTTTTTAAGGGTTTTTAATTCTTGTAATTAATTTAAAAAATTAATTGACAATAATTATTTCTGAATAGTTTTTATAAAATAAAATGAATCGGGGCATCCAAAAAGTCACTTTTAGTAGAATCAGCCATAAATAGATCATTATTTGGTGTTTGTCTTCAATTATATTATTATAGTCCTTTACCTATAAGACGGAGAGCCACGAATAGGTCTTCCATAATAAGTTGAATTTATAGGCGACGGTGGAGATCCCAAATGTTGTTGATATTGTGTACGACTCGGGGACAAGGACGAGTTATAAGAGCTGCCGCTTGCAGGTGAATGAAACGAATGTGGATTAGAGTAGAGGCTTCCTGGTGTGCCTGGACTTCCAGGTGTTGTCACTGATGTTGGTGAACTTGGCACTTCCTGGCCTATTGGAGAACTTCCCACATATCCACGATTTTCTTCCAACTGCTGAAAAATAAATTTAAATTCTCATTATTACATTTTAAACAAGAAAATTTCCCAACTTGCTCATTGTTTTACAATGTTAAAATTAGAATCTTGGCATCGTGATTGCATTTAAAGAAATATACATTTTCACAAAAAGCTTAAAATAAAAACAGAAATTTTAAAATAAAATTTTAAAAAATTGAAATTTGAATAAATTAAAATGAATAAATGCATGGATTATGTTTTGAATCAACTAAATTAATATGCGGATCGATATAATTAAATTCTGGACCCATTAAATCTTCCTTTGTCTAAAATTTAGATAAATTAAAATTAAAAGATAGACTTTTTTAATTTCGATTGAATCTAATTTGAGAGCGTTCAAATTTCAAAGCCTCGAAATTCGGGTACTTAATTTAATGTTCAAGCTATGAAAAAGCACGTGTCAAAATAAATGAAATTCCTTCTCTCTTTTTTTTAAATATAATTTTTCACATGCATGATAAAAATATAATTCTTTCAACAGAGTCAATTGTCCCTAAAATTTGTACAGTAATTTAATCGCCAAGTTTGTAAGAAATTATGATTTACAGATATGTTTGGCTCAAGTCGCGAAATATTTGGCTCCAGACATAAGCAGGTTTCTCCTAAAACATTTCTCAGTTTGAATTATTTGATGCGAAAAATTGCAACTTTTAAACGTAACATTTTCCTTTTAGCATCTTTAATATGCCATAAAATACACATTCACTCAATGTTCTGACAGTTTTATAAAACATACAGGAAATAAGCGCATTGAGAAAGGCAATATGTAGTTTTGGCTCTGTGACAAATTTCTTTTTGACAGACACATTTTTTTCCAAATAGACAATTACTGGCAAATTAATTTTGCCTTTTATTTTAAATTTGCTTTAAACGGCACTTTTAAGTATATTAAAATAACACTATTTTAACTATCGTAACATTAAGTTTATTTAAATTAAGTAATTAAAAGAAATATTAAGATGGACCGTAACATCGTCATTTTTATTTAGAAAGGCATATAAACTCAGTTTGAAAAAATCTATATAAAACAAAAAGGAGAAGTGATTAAATTAAAAATAAAAATTATTTTAAAAACATAAAAAAAATTGTGGGAAAAATGTAAAAAAATTAATGTTTGAAAATAAATCAAAAAGTCTTAAGGAATAAAAAAATTAAAACATTTAATGAAACATAATGAAAAATGGAGAAAAGCTTTTATCAAGATTAAACAAATTATAAATAAAAGATATAAAATTACAAAAAATTATTTAAAATACTATGATTGTAAAAATAAGAAAATTGCGTAAAAGCTACCAAAAATAACAATATGTAAAAACGAATGTAAAAAAAAAAGAAAACAGTCAGCAAAAGAAATTGAGAAAGAACTACAAAATTAAAAAGGTTACGAAAATTACTTTTTAAAAAAAAGAGAAAATTCAAAAATAGATAAATAAGAATGACAACAAGATTGAAAATGTTTTTTAAACATTTTGTCTTGTGTCATTAACAATTATAAATATTTCAAAATCAATAAATAAAATAGATATTTATTCAGGACAAAATTTATAAGATTTTAGAATTTAACTGGAAAAATAATCTAAACTAAACAAAAAAATAGCAAATTTTGCAAATTAATTGAAAAATATAATGAAATCAATTAAAAATTGGGGAAAGTAATTGAAAATTGAGATAATTAATTTAAAATTGAAAAAAATAATTAAAATTTAAGAAAATAATTAAATAAATTACATAATATATTTTAAATAAAGGAAAGTTCAAGAAAATTTTATAAAAATACTTAAAACTTTTAGAAGTTCATTGAAAAATAAAACGAAAATAATTAACAATTAGAAAAAAATAAATGAAAAAATATAAACATAATTTGAAATTGAAGACAACAATTTTTAATTAAAGAGAAATAATTAAAAACTTTTTGTAAATTATAAAAAAGAACGAAAGTAATTGAAAATTGAATGAAATAATTTAAATGTCAGATAAATAGTTTTAAATTTTGGAAATTATTAAACAGATGAAAAAAATTAAAAATTGAAGAAAAATAATTAAAAAAAGATTTTAAATTTTGAAACTAGAAGAAAATAATTGAAATATGATAAAAACAATGATAAGTTGTAAAAAATAAATGACATTTATGTTGATAATTGAAAAAACAACAGAATTTTTTTTAAATGAAGAAAAAATAATTGAAATTTGAGAAAAATGTATGAAGATCTTTGAAATTAATTGAAAAAAATGAGAATAACTAAAAATTGAAGAAAATAATTGAAAATTTTAGGAAATGAGAAAAAAGAATAATAATTAACAATTGAGAACAATAATTGAAAAATGATAAATTTAATTCAAAACTGAAAAAAATAATTTAAATACGATGAAAATAATTTAAGATTGAGAAAAATAATTGAAATATGATAAATTGAAAACAGTAAATAAAATTTGAGAGAAATAATTGAAAAAATCATAGAATATATGTTTAAGAAAAGAAAATAATTAGAAAAATTACTTAAAAAATTTTAATTAAAGAGCATAATTAAAAAATCGCAGAAATAATTGAAAATTGACTAAGATAATTGAAATTTCAGATAATTAATTGAAATTTATGAAAATTATGCCAGAATAATAAAAATATTTAGAAATTGAAGAAAATAATAAAAAAATTACAGATTTTATTTTTAAGCAAAAGAAAGTAATTGAAAAAACGTTTAAAACATGAAAAATTATATTCAGAAATTATGTAAATGATTAAAAATTGAAGATAATATTTGCAAATCGACAAAAATAATGGTAAATTATAAAAAATTAATTTAAATTTGCGATGAATAATATAAAATTTAAAAATAAATAATTAACTTGATTTAATGTCGAGGGTAAAATAATGAAAATTGACAAAGTTGTTGAAAAAACTAAACAAAATAATTGAAATTTGAGGAAGATAAATTTAAAATTTAGGGAAACAATATAAAAATAATTAAAAATTGCAGAAAATAATTGAAAAATGATAAAAATAGTTAAAAAATTATGCTAAATGAAAGTGGAAATTCAAGATTTTTTTTCCAAATTCAAGGAGATTTCAATGTTTTTAAGGTGATAAAAAAATCTAAAAGTTTTGGAGTCTAAATAATAATAATTAAATGAATAAAAAACAGGCATTCGTAAAGAATATTTTCAATTGTTTTTTAAGATCGGAAATCATCAATTGTATTAGAAAGATCTATTAAAAGTGTAATAAAGTTTGATAGGAAGTTGGAGAAACTCCAATGATATGATCATAGTTCAAGTTATTGCATTGGCAGCAGTCATACGTTTTGAGTAAAATGTTTGCTCATATCGTGACTAGTATTTTTATTATTACCTACAATGTAATATTTACATGTTGCCAAAATCAGAAAAAGTCAACTCCTTTAAGTCTCTTAACTTCATCTTTGAAAAACGATATCTCCTTTCATTGAAAAACGTATTTGTTTTGTCCCACAATGCACAAATAAAGTTAATGGTCAATTTCTTTTAAAGGTAGATACATTCAAGAGAATATGTTGTTATTTATTGTTCCAATAAAATATTTTTATAGCTATAAAATGCCCAAATAAGTACAAAAAAAAATAACATTTCAATCGAATTAGATACAAATAATAAAGGAAATAATGGACAATATTTCTCAAAAAAATTTCTTTCAATTTGTATAAAATATTAAATTAAACTGTAAACTAAACTTTTATCAAAAAATAAATTATGTCGAATAAATGAGAAAATTTCAAAAAAATACCTTCAAATTCATATAATTGTAAAATTAAGAAAATTAGGTAAAAGCAACGAAAACATAATAAATTAAAAAAAAAAACAAAAAGATAAGAAAACCGTCTATTAAAAAAATAAGAAAATTCTTTTAAGGAAAAGAAGTTAAGGACATTAGTAACAAATAAATATTACGATAATTAAAAAAAATTTTAAATAAGAAAAATTAGAGAATTATTTTATAAACAATTGAAGACAAGAAGAATGAATGCAATTTTGAAAAATTTCAAAAAAATTTCAGAAGAAAAATGTTATGAAATAGAATAATTATTTTAAAATTAGAATATTTAGTACAAGATTAAATTTACATAATATAAAAAAAAGAATAAAAGTCTTCAAAAATGTAGAAAAATGAGAAATTTAAAAAAGTAGATAAAATCATCGAATAAATGTTTTCAAAAATTCGTAATTACAAGATAAAAACTAAACAATTGTAGAGAAGGAATAACGTTTCTAAGAAATAGAAAAAAGATAACAAAAATTATAGAATTAATCAATAATTTAATAATGGGCACATTTTTCTCTTTGTAAGCCCGTTAACGAATAAATAAATAAATAAATAATAAAAAAATTTTAAAAGTACAAAAAATAATAAAAAATGTTATAAATCTACTAAAAAATTAGAATTATTAAAAATAAAATAAAAAAAATGTATATATAAAGAGAAATTAGAAGTCCACAAAAGAAATTTAAAAATCCTTTAAAAATAAAAAAGTGCACGAAAATTAAACCAACAATTCCATAATTTTACACTGAATACAAGATTAACAATAAATTTAGAAAAATATAGAAAATCTAACAATTTTATGAAAGAATTAGTGAGTTTACAAAAAATAGACAAGATGTGAAAACAAATTGAATAAATTTACAAAAAAATAGGCGCATTTATTTGTAAAAATATGTAAATAATTAAGAAAATCAACAAACTAAAAATTTGTAGTTCGTAGGTATTTTGATAATTTTTATTAGCACAATTTTTTAAATTTTATAAAGAATAAAATATTAAAATTGAAATTTTCAAGATTTATCCACAAATTTTTGGTTTTCTTTTATATTTTGCGATTTCTTACATTCAGTATTAGACATCCGTAAAATTGTAAAGTTTTTTTTTTATTTAAATCATGATTTTAATTCAAATGCCCAATAATTTAAATCATGATTTAAATGAAAGTGATTTAAATCAATTACAGTCCTGTTATTAAATACAATAAATAATCAATTAACTTTCAAACAAACCTGATAAAGAGATCCTGCTGAGGATTGACTTTGATTCTGGCCATAATGTTGATGGTTTCGGTATCCTGTTGAATTACAAGTGGACTGTCCACTCATTAGCGATCCTCGGGGCAATCCTAATCCGAAAAGGTCCGAAATCGACATATCTGTTAAAAAAAATTTACTTATTTAAACAATTATATTCAAAATAATAATGAACAAATGAATATTAATCGAAAAATTTGATTTTACTTAAAATTCAATCATCATAACAATCAATATATAAAATTTTTAAACATCCTTTTCAAAACTAATCTAGAACTAAACGCAGGAATGAATAAAAATTAACATTTATTTAAAAAAATTTTAAATCCGACTTTTTTATTTAAATTAGATTTTTTACTTATAAGAAATTTTCAAATGTTTATTTTTCAGTAGTTTAATAATTCAAATTAGAAATGATAATTCCAGAATCGTAAATAATATTTTTCCCGGGATTTATTCCTTTAATGGTTAATAAATAATTATTTAAATACTGATTGGTCCATTAAAAAATTCGAGATACTTTTCAAACACGCAGAAGTAACTGTCGGTAGAAAAGTATGTCTTTAGTCAGACGAAATCCTGAGTCGTATCACTAGTTTTAGCCATAAAGGGTTCAATAAGAGCTCCGATGAATAACTAAAAATACAACAACTGGGTCATATGAATAATTTTCTGATTCTATTTTGTAACGCAGAACATAACCCAATTCAAAAATATAAAATATTTATAAATTCTTTCAAAAATCGGTTAAAAATTTTAATTCCTACATAACGAAAGGGTCTCTAGTTTTTTTTTCATAAATTAATTTATTTTCCAGATGTCCGCACGGATGGAATTTGAAAAAAAAAATATTTTTCAACTTTTGCCGAAGCAATTTCTTTTAAAATACTTAAAAAATATGTTGAAAGTCTAAACTATTATTAATTTTGTATTTCTAAAGGATGAAAGCACCCCCAGAAAAATAATTTTCAAAAATAAATTTTTTTAATTTCGTCCGTGAGGACGAAAAAAAAAATTGGATGAAAGTTACATCCAATAACAATTAAGTAACAACTTTAAAAAATATAAGAAATTATGTAAAAACCCATAAATGAACAAAAACTATTTAAGGCATTATTATGAACGAAAAAAAATTGAGAATAGTCTACAAAAAAATGGGAAATTGAAAAACAAAGAGATAATTGAGGAGCTTACAAAAAAAAAAAAAAATATGCAAAAAATTCAGAAATATGACAATTTATAATGTCTTAAAATGTTAGAAAAAATTGTTAAATTATTTTTATTTTCAATCAAGACACGGCTCAATAATATAC